>DF938584.1:600000-1200000 GCA_000836255.1 Dothideomycetidae sp. 11243
CTGCTCTAATGGGCCTGTTCATTCCTAGGCTGCTGTATGCGGCAATGCTCAATCGGACAAGCGCGCAAGACAGGATGACAAAAGCGACCCCACAAATGTCAGACATGCCAGTCGAGTAGATTCGATGGATTTAAAAAAAAGCCTCGAAATTCCAACACCTAAAAATTTTATCACAAGAATTGAAGAAGCCTGGCTTTCAGACCCCGAGTAGTGGAAGAAAATCGTGAAAATGCCACATAACGTCGGACTGACGACTGACTCATGAGCTGGCGATGCTCACGTATGCCTGGCCGGCGACGTTGAGGCTGCTGGTGGCAGTGTCCACGAGGAGGCCGGCATTGAAAGCGGCGTAGTGAGCGCAAGTAGACTCATTCTCGAGCGCAGTGACAGCTCCGGTGAGGAAGTAGCCCATTTGCTCGGTGGCAGGGTTGTCGTAGCAGCCGAATTCGGTGACCCAGACGGGCTTGCCGAACTGGGAGGCAGCCTTTTGCACGAATTCAGTAAGCGGGGTGGCATCGTAGGTGGTTGTCAGCGTTGAGCACTGCTCGTAGAAGTGGACGCAAGTGGCGTCCCAAGCGGCACCAGCAGACTGGAATTCGCTGAGCCAGTTGAGACCAGAGTAGCCGGCGGATGTGACTGTCGACGTGACGCAAGGGGAGATGACGGTAATGTCATTGGTGGCCTTGAAGTCAGTGACGAGATTCCAAATGGCGAAGGCAGCGGCAGCGTCCATGTTGGCCTGTCCACTGTTATCGGGCTCGTTGTAACCCATGAGGGCGGTGGCACCGTTCTTGATAGCGGCCGCGGCATTCTGTGTCCAGGAGGTAGTATGGTCGAATCCATTGGAGGCGATGCCACCCCAGAGCTGGGGAATGTATTCGAGATTGCCGGCACCATTGTCAGGGGACGAGTCCCAGTTAGTAGACCACGAGACACCGCTGTTGCCGGCGCCGAGGATGTCGCAGACTTTGGTGTCCTCGGGAGAGATATACAAGCATCCGCGCTTGGTGCTAGGGCCAGGTCCGCTCGCAGAGGAGGAGGGAGCAGAGGAAGGCGCTGCAGAGCTAGATGAGGCGGCTGAGGGAGCCTGGTAGCCACCACCGGAGGTGTACACCGGCAGAGTCGCGGCGGAAGCGCTGGTAGTCGCGCTGGTAGCCGCAGTGGTAGCAACAGTGGTTGCGGCAGCGGTGGTAGTAGTGGTGCTGGTTGCCGCGGCCGGAGCGGAGGACGTTGACGTGGTCTCGCCAGCAGTCACGGTGACAGTGTCGGTCACAGTCACGTACACGCTGCCGCCGCAGGTAGGCTGAGCGGCACCAGACACAGACCCACTGGCAGCACCAGTGCCATAGGCACCGGTAGGAGCTTCCTCGGTGATGTAATCAGTGATGGTGCTGGTGATGGTCTCGGTGCGAGTTGAGGTGATATCAATGGGAGACGAGGTGGTCCCAGCACCGCCAGTCGGGCCAGCAGTCTCGCAAGAGGTGCTATTGCTGTAGCCGTACGGAGCATCGTACTTCTGAGCGTTCTTCTTGTGGCTGTGACGCAGACCACGGCCCTTGTGACGCTGAGCGGTTGCGAGAGAGGCCGTCGCCAACAGGACGAGGCCGAGCTGGGTGACGGGAGCCATTGAGTTGGTTGTGTTTCTATTTTTCCGAGTGATTGATTTATTCTTGCTGCTGCTAGAGCGCTGTCGTACAGAGAGTGCCGACCAGGGCGACGCCGCGAGCAGATAAAGGACTGAAGGGAATGGACGAGCTAGAAGCTCTGGAGCTGGGGTGAGCGAGCGAGGTAGTGAGCGTGAACGTGAGCGAGACGACGTGAAGAGAGCGACGAAGAGGAGAGAGAGGGTTAAAGAGAACAAAAGGGAGCGCACACGAGGTGGCATCGCACAAGCGCTGCGGAGCAGGCTGCGCTGAGGCTCACAGTTGGCATGGGCGTCTCATCACTCATCTCGCATGTGGATGCGATCGCCCTCTAGCGGCGGGCCTACCTTGTCCGTAGCTCAGAGTCTGTCCACGGTCTACGCCAAGCCCATGCGCGCTATCCTGTGGATTGAGTGGACGACAGCGCGTAGGAAGATGAAGGGGGCGCATGGGAGGACGGGAGGCACGGGAGCACGGGAGCACGGCAGGCACAGGCGGCCAGCTTCCTTGCTAGGGGCACTCTAGACTCGCTTGAGGGGGTGTGACTTGAGCCAATCACACTCTGCTCTCGATCTATGGTGGCGGGAGCGGGCTCAAAGCCAGCCAAACTCTGGCCGCGCACTCTGCAGGTACGAGCATGGCGCTAGGCCCGCCCGGGCAAATGTGCCTGGGGATCCCCTGGTCCTTCGTGTCCGTTGGCTTTCTTTGTTGTCCCCCCTCTGGCCAGGTTGCCTGTCGTCGACCCGACAAAGGATGTGAAGGTGGCGCGGATACAGACACAGACACAGACACAGACACAGACACAAACGCACACGTGCAGGCCCAGACGCATGACAGACTCAGCAAGCATCGGTCATCATATCGACATGTGGTGCGGCACAGGGAATGGCACCTGTCGTCGGCTCCACGCGCGTTTGCTTCTCGTTGCCAACGCCCGGCGAAGCCACCCGAGAAGATTGTCCGCCCAATTAGCAGGCAATCATGGGTGAGCGCCGTCAGCTCGCTCGTCGTCCGCCCTGCAGCGGGTGAAACGACCAGTGCAGTTCAACAACCCACACCTTGCGCCACGCCGCGCAAGTATTGTGCCGTCATGCATCGCTCAACAAGCATGACAAGAATCCGCCCGCCAGTTCAACGACGTAATAATAAGACTGGGCGGAAGAGCCCTATCCCAAGGCCCATGATCGGGTTGTTGGGCCCAAATCTCCCCCGAAGCCGCCGCCGCCAATCGGTAGTGCCATCAGGGGAGCAGCTGCACCCATGGCGGGACTGGATCTATGTTTAATTGCCACGACCGCAGGCGCTCCGGGCGGCGTCGGGGTTGCGAGTGAGCAAGCAAGTAAGCAAGCAAAAGGGACAAAATTCCCGGCCGGATACGAGCCGGGCGACCCAGAGATAGAGAGAGCCGCATCTGCGAATATTTTGTTGGCATTATCGGCGACAGTAGTCTCCCGGACCTTCCAAACCCATCCTCCCAACAACACCGAGCCTCATGCCCCCGGTTCATGGCTCCCCTGTCCGCCGCTCATCATCCTCAATCCAAGGGATATAGGGCGTCCGTGAGCCGTGTCCACGATGCTGTCGAAAAAGGGGATAGGCAAAGACATCACAAATCCACGAGTGTTCTCGGTCACGTTAGTGCGTTTCATCCTCGCTCGCGGGCGCTGCCCTCCTGCTCTGTGGGGCAACGCGGCTGATCGCAATCTCGGCATGCTTTTTGCTCGCCCCACGTGCGGCGGATTAATACGCACTGCACTGCAACCTCACAATTAAATACTCGTGGTGTCTGGCACAGTTGGCACAGGAACAAGCTGCTTCCTTACGTGTCGGGTCATATAACAGGTGGGAGAACTGTGACTTATATGCAAGCAGTCCTATTCTCGTCATCGAGTGAACGCTACAATAAAGAGAGCTAGTGCTTTTTGCGCCTGACCATGTGCATGCGCAATGCAGTCGCCGAATCCGGCCAGACCTTATGCCTCGCTCCTAAATAGTCACGCCCAACTTGTGGATCTTGCCCCCCAAAACCAGACGCCTCGCTGAAGTATCATTTTCCTGTCTGTTGGCATGTTCATGTCGGCCCTTTTGAGAAGCCATGCTTCCCTAAGCCACGTACCGGTACATCGGAACCGGGGCCTCTTCCATTCGCTCGAGGTACTCTCTCTCGATCAGACTTTCTATCTTCTTTTTGATCACGGTGACGTCGGGTTTGAACTGGCTGCTGAGCTGCGCCAGTGTCTCGGTGATCAGCTGTGCGTGAGCCAATTCCTTCCTTTGCCTGCGCAAGATATTAGTATGATCTCATTCCCGGAATTGACTCTCGAACGTACTTCATGATTCTGACAATGGCAGCCTCGACGACGAAGCCTCGGCTATCATTGTTCTTCTTCTCGGTCTCTTTCCTCTCCCGGTCGTTCTCCACCCGGTTGTTGGCACTGACCACGCCGACTTTGATCTTGATGAACTTGCTGCTGAATCCTTCGTTGAAGCTGAAACGGTCGCTTGCCTTGATGTCTTTGCTCATTGGCGCCTTGATGAGGACCCTCGTCTTGGGTGCTACTGCCAAAGATTGCAAATTCCTCACCAGCTCATTGGTAGGGATGTTTGTTCTTGCCTGTATCTCCTCGAACGTGAGAAATTCAGAAGCAGGTATGTCGTTGAAGAGCAACAAAATGATCATCGCGTATGTCGAAACGTTCAGCTCGTGAGTGCGCGGCTTCGGTGGCCCATCTCGCGATGATGCTTTGGGAAAGTTCGCTTTCACATCTGCAGTGCCCATGTTTCCTTGCCAGCTAAGAACCCGGCCCGAGTGTCGTTGCGCGTAGAACTGCTCAAACGATGTTTTCAGCCGGTCGATGGCAGGGGGATAGATTGTCCTCATCCTCGTGTCACGCTCGTCGTCTAGACCTCGCATCGTGTCCAACGGCCATGTCATCGACGTCAATACATGAATGGCGAGCTCGGTGCGTTTGGAATCTAGATCGCCGAGACCAGAAATGTAGTTCTTATATCCAGCTGTGAGTTCTTCTGACAGAGACATGTCCTTAAACATTGCCTCCAATTTCAGCGTGAAGCTGTTGCCAAGCTCGATCTTCATACGACTGATCATAGAGCGTTCGGCATCGGTGCTGAGCGATTTGCTCATGATCAGACGCCGGCACAGATGTCTCTTGTAATAACTCTCGAAGATGTCTTTGTCTTGGACATAGCGGAGCAGTGTGATGGCCTTTTCAAGGACCTGGTCGACTTCTTCCTCTGTCTTTCCCTTGATACCCTTCTTCATGTTGTCGTCGATGAAGAGCGATATGTATTCGCTACATCGGCTGAACGAGTTGATGACATCTCCTAGACAGCGGGTCAGTACTGTCTGCAGCACCTGGTCCTCCATCAGGGACTCCTTCCAGATTCGGTCTAATTTGTCCTTCAATGCCAGAATTTCTTCAACCCATTTCAAGGCAGCGGCAGTCTGTATGTTGATCATTCGATCTTGACCAGGCTTCGGCTTTTCGTCGCCGTCATCATTCGGGCCTGACTGTGCCACGGCTCCAGTAGTACTAACAGACATGGCTGAATTGTTGACCGCCAGACCCATCTCGGCCACGATTTTTTGAATTGTTTTCGTGAACTCCGTCTTTTTGGGATCGACACGCTTCTCCAAGTCAAACACTAAACGCAAATCAAACAATTTGTCGTTGTTGATCATGAAGTGAACTCCACTGTCCATTTCGATGACAGTCTTGATGTTAGTCCGTATGAGCTGGTCCTCAACTACGGCTGTGATCCTAGCAGAGGTCAATTCGGACAGTGTCGACCTGCATCGATCTTGCTCTTCATTGATTCGGCGCATTGTATGTCTGCAGTAGTTGCCGGCATCGGATTGCTTGAGTAGGTCTTCGCCCTCTTGTTTGTAGAAAGCAGTGCTCTCGCGAAGGAAATGGGTTTCAAAGTGCTTGAGATATAGCTTTTCATCTTCAGCTTCTATGTCAGTCTCGAATAGACCCTCCAGCATGTAAACGTTGGCGCGGATGAGATGTTTGTCGATACAGTCCCCATCTCGATCCATCTTCACCTGATCCAACATGACATCGGTCAGAATCTGCTGGAGGGTACGGAGATCTTCGGTGGACTGCTGCAGTCGAGTGTAGAGGATGTTGTCGCGGAAAAGGCTCATGGCTTTTGAGTAGATCGATGGCCTACGAGTGTCTGCGCAGTAGACCCGGTCCATATACATCATAACATCCGTCAGCATGCTCATAGCGGTCTGATGCTCTTGCCAGACTATTCTGAGTTGTTTTAAGAAGCGTTCCTCCGCTGTTCTACGCTGCGTCACGCTCATCGGCATCGCGACGCCTGGGCCGTCGATAAGATCCTGAGACAGGGAATCCACCACCGCCTGCCTGACCTGCTGACTTAGCCATCTCGTTTCGAAATCAGCGACTTTCTGGTATAGAGCCTCGCCCTGTTTCTTCAGGACTAGTCGATATGCGTTGCGGTAGAGAGTTTCGAAAGAGAGTTTGGAAGCATTTTTTGTATGAATCTCAGAGAAGGCTGACTCCAAGACCTCCCAAGTCTTGTCGAAGTCGACATCGGCGGCTTGCGTCAGGCCCTTTGAAGACATAGTGTCAGTATTATGCGCGAATAGAGATGTGGACGGGTGAGCAGAGGACAGCAAATCAAACCCGTGGGCGTGCAACAAGTGAACGCGGACTTCGAACTGTGCTTGCTTCACAAAGCAGTACTCACCCTTCTGGGCGCCCGTATCTTTGTCTTCCCCCTGCCCGCTAACATGACAGATTACTCTCTGCAGAGGTAGCGAGTGAGCGACGCGGGGTAGTCAGACCGACGGCGGATAGCTGAGGATTTAATCGATCCTGGCATGTGCGATGCTGCGGTTGTCTGTGTGCGTTGAAGTCCTTGAGCGACAGCGAAGGAGAATCTTAATGTCGGCGCATGCTGCTGTGCATGAGTGCTGAGGACACAAACGAGGTCCTTGCGCAGGCTGTGAAGTGAGGTGTGAGCTGCATTCCAGTGCCACTTTCAAGCGGGAGAATTTCCGCTTGCGGCGAAATCGAAGTTATGCTGCTGGCGTGTCTGCGCTGTCTGCGGTGTCTACGGTGTCGCCCGCCGAGCCCCGGATTGGTTCCGCTTGCGGATGACGTCGCCGCAGGCTGTGTTCCGCATACGGCAATCAGGGCCGCCGCTGTGATTTTCCAACAATGAGATCTCGCTCAGCTCTGAACACTTCATACCAGCAATGAACACACAGAAGATCTCGGCGCTCGTGCGGCATGTGCTTCCACGATCAACAGCACGTGCGCAGCCGTGCTTGAGATACTATCCTCAACCTCGCTCCCTTTCCACGGCGTTTGCGACACGAAACACACCCCAGCAACTGTTCTACCCTCGACCGTCACAACTGCTACTTCGCAGACATGAATCCTCAGCATCATCACCCCCACGTCCGCTCACAGACAGGTCCGACACGCCAGGGGAGACTAAGTCCGAGCGCGAGGAGCCCCCTTCATACCAGATGACATTCACTTGCCGCAAGTGTCTCCACCGATCATCTCACAAGATATCCAAGCAAGGATATCACCACGGGACGACGCTCATAACTTGCCCGGGGTGCAAGAACAGACACCTCATCAGCGACCATCTGAAGATTTTCTCGGACAAATCCATCACTCTTGAGGACATTCTCCGGGAGAAGGGACAGTTGCTGAAGAAAGGAACACTCAGTGCTGAGGGCAATGTAGAATTCTGGGACGAGGGGACACAGACTAAAAGAGGCGAATAGATATGACAGCTAACTAGGCACGTGCGCTCCGATACGATCTGGGATCAAACATTCTTGCAGACCGGCGACGGCCGTTGGCAACAATGCCAGGGTTTAGGCACGAAGGGTACTAGGAATGGTTTGATTTTCAGAGAAGCTTGTTCTATCGCCTTTCTCACACCGCCCTCGTAGCAGCTGGCTTCACCGTTTCCTGCCAATGCTCACGTCCATGCGCGATATGACCCATGCTGTCGCGAAAACACCAAGGATGGAGGAGAAAATGACGATCGGCTTCCGGAATCCTGCGAGGAACGGATAGTCGTATGTAACCTAAAAGTGTAAGAATAGTCTGTATTGTCGAGGGGGAACAATGAAACTCACCACTACGTCGCGATCTCTCGCCTCGTCGGCGACGTTCAAAGCTGTCAGCTGAAGCGTGGTCCGACCAAGGGTGTCCATGAATGTTTGGTGCTTCGAAATGGCGCTGGAGATGATGTGTGCGTTAGTCTCGTACTTAATGTTCCTGCAAGACAGTCAGTATACTCACTACACACCTAAGGGGATGCTTTTTGAATTGACTTACTGAGCACCCTCGGGCAAAACAATCCTCAGCACGACCCTCTCGTACTCAATGCCTTCGGCTTCCTTGGGACCCTCCAAGAAGGGTACTTTGAGTGCATAGCCGTCTCCGGATTTCAGCTTCCTCAGAGAGTTCTTCAAGTTGGCATCCCAACCGATCCTGAACTTGTACTTCCATCCTCCGAACAAGGGATATCTGGGCTTCAATTCCAGCAGAGCTTCTTTGGAGTTGCTCCTGAACCTGCTGGTGCTGACATTACCAATATCGTCGGTGAAGTAAGGATTCAGACTGCCGATTGCCAGGGGAATGGTAAGCTGCTTGGCAGCGGACGAGGCAGGGTTATAGTACTGCGACTGCTGCCATTTGTAACGACTAAACTGAGTCTTCAAGTGAGCGCCGCGGTTCTCGAGCCAGTAACGTTCTTCAGTGGCGAGATTGCCTCCCCAATGGGAGACCTCGATATCGCGCTCCAGCAGAGATGCGTGCAGGAGTGGCTTCGTGAACTCGTACCTGACAGACGCCTGTTGCTGCGCGCCGGCAGGGACATCTGCGTATGGACCATACGTGAAACTGGCTCCCTGCTTCTGCGGGTCCTCTTTGCCCTCTGCATTTACGTCAAACTTGGTATAGTCCGGGACATCTGTTGTGGGGAGCTTGAGGTTTGTCTTTTGCTTGACCGTCTTGTAGGCTGACGGCGTGTACGCGGAAAAGCGATATTGGACGTATTGTTTGTCGGCTTGATCAATGAGGGCAGGTAGTGGTGCGAGAGTGGACAAGACGTTCCAGCTAATAGAAAGCGTGATCTTTTCCTTGGGCGCGAGGGCTTTCGGAAGGGTGATCAAGTAGTACTGGGTCGCGCTGTCGGCATCATATTGGACCACCTCGGGCTTCTGAAACGCATTGTCCGCATTGTTCTTGTCCTTTACTTCGACGCTGCCCACACGAGCAATAGTCGAGGCTTCGAAGGGAATGTAGTATTCGGATTGGGCCTCCTTGTCCACATTCTCCACTACGACATTGACTGTCTCCTTTGCGTAGGACTTGGCCAGCGAGATAGTCCTGACGAGATTGTTGTGCTGAAAGACTTGCGGCGGCGTGAAAGAGCTGGGGAGGATCTGTCTCGAGATCTGGTCTGTGATATTGGTCTCGGCTACACACCGCGCCACTGATGCGACGAGACAGCTGGCAACAAAGCCAATTGATCTCATTTTGGTAGTCTTTGCCCCGAAATGTTTACCAACAATGCAATGGGCGCCGACGCGTGATGGTTGTGATGGTGGAGCGGAAGCGAGATGAAGCTCGTGCTGCGTGGCATCTGGAATGCGGGTGTCGAGCTCTCCTCTCCCTACCACCTCTCTTCTCCACGCCGCGTGCTGCGGCGGACGATCGTCCGAGCTCGACCGCTAGTGCACTGCTGCTGCAGCTGTCAATAATCGCTTACCGACTTTGATTCTCGTCATTTTGATATTATCGACCAATCCCTTCAATCTCCTTTTTATTCTTTTCTTTTGCCAAGGCATGCTAGTTCATAAGTTCGCGAGTGGACTCGATAAGCAGCAAGGTGGAAGAAAATAGATAAAATGATGATTCATCGGCTGCTTAATATTGGCCCGGCCATTCGCTCAAGCAGACCAGTAACCCGGTCCTCTCTTGTTCCTCGCAGGTGTAGACACTCAAATTCTTCCGCCTTCCGCGTTCATGAAGAAGTGCAACAGGCACTCGCGGAGAAGAAGCCGGTGGTCGCATTGGAATCAGCAGTCTACACACATGGCTTTCCTTATCCAGACAATGTCGCTCTGGCGTCACTACTGGAGAGTATTGTACGAACGAATGGGGCCATCCCGGCGACTATCGGGATCCTTGACGGAGTAGCGAGAGTCGGTCTGGAGGCGGAGGAGCTGATCCGCCTCGCGGGCTCAGCTGGCCAGCCGGGCACAATCAAAGTCTCTCGACGGGATATCGCCCTTGGCTGCGCGCTAGGCTCGCCTGGTCGACGACTGAATGGCGGTACGACCATTGCAGGAACTATGGTGCTCGCTCACATGGCCGGAATAAGGGTTTTCGCCACTGGTGGCTTGGGTGGAGTTCACAGAGGTGGCGAGACAAGCATGGATGTCTCTGCAGATCTGACAGAGCTGGGCAGAACTCCGGTGGCTGTCATCAGTGGTGGTTGCAAAAGCTTCTTAGACATACCTCGGACTTTGGAATACCTAGAAACGGAAGGGGTTCCAGTTGCTACCTTTGCAGATGGGCGTGATGGACATGTCGATTTCCCAGGGTTTTGGTCCCGAGACAGTGGAGTCAAGTCTCCGATGACCATTCAGACCGAAGCTGAGGCTGCCGCAATTCTATACACACAACTTTCACTTGGCATCGAGTCCGGCATGCTCTTCGGCAATCCTATTCCGGCAGTGATTGGCATCGAGAAAGCTGAAATCGACCAAGCCATTCGTCAAGCAGTCGAAGATGCAGAGGCTGCCGGTGTTCGAGGGAATGCAAATACACCCTTTGTCCTGAATAGGATAAAAGAGATCACTGGTTCTCGGAGTGTTGAGGCCAACCGGGGACTTTTAGCTGATAATGTCAAGCGCGGCACATTCGTGGCAGTAGAGCTTGCCAAATTACAGCGCGATGAAGGAAGTCAAGATTTGTGAGTGGTTGGCGGCCTTGGGACCAGGCGAGTGGCTGATGGGCGCCAGTGAAGCCTCGAGAATGCGTAGCAGTATCATTACTGGTCCGGGCGCGGTCAATTACACACAGACGGGGATTTCAAAGGGGGTTTCCCAGCCCGACGATTCCAAGATACTGGATGATATTACGGAAACAATCGAGCAATCACCAAATGCGAGACAAACTCCCGTCTTTGTAGCTGGTTCAATCGCCGTAGACTTTTCGTGTGATTACAAGCCTGCAAGTCCCGCTGGCTCCACGCAGCCTACTCTACAGACGTCCAACCCGGCAGCCGTGACCCAGTCGATTGGAGGCGTCGGTCAGAATGTCGCTCGAACTATACAACTACTTCATACACCTGTTCGCCTTTGCACCATGATCGGAGATGATCTTGCCGGTCGAATAGCGAAGATCGCCTTGAAGACCGCGGACATGGACATCACAGGAGTAATCGAACGGAAAGGTGCTAGAACATCCCAGTATGTTGCAGTTAACGCAGCCAATAAGGATCTCGTCGTCGCCATGGCAGATATGGCGATCATGGATGGCGCCCTTCAAGACACGAAGCAAGCTACAAGAGACATACCCGAAATCTTCGAGCGGCATTGGCTACCCCAGCTCCAACAGCACAAGCCGAGACTTTTTGTCATTGACGCAAATTGGCATCCAGAAATGCTGCAAAGATGGCTCGCTGCAGCCAAGTCTGTATCATCAAGAACGATTTTCGAGCCCGTCAGTACTGCCAAAGCGGCTCGTATCTTTCAGACGGAGGAAGCAGCATCACTCGGAGTTTGGCCGAAGAATACGATCGATATCATGAGTCCAAATGTATACGAGCTGGAGGCGCTCCATGCGACCGCTCGTGAGTGTGGAGCCTTCGAGCGAGAGGATTGGTGGAAGGTCGTTGACGCGTTCGGAATACCTTCATCAGGTGCGCGGGTAAGACTTGCACTTACAACAACTCCGGAACTCGTCGACGCCGGCATTCCGCAGCAGAGTATACAATTATTGCCGCTCATCCCCCAGATCTTGACTAAGCTTGGTTCGGAGGGAGTTTTGCTTACGCAGCTCTTACCAGCAGGCGATCCAAGACTTTCCTCGGGGGAGTATGCACCCTATATCATTAGCAGATGTGGCAATGATTCGGAACAAAAGATGAATGTTGGGGGCGTGTATATGCGCATGTTTCCGACTGCAGAAAAGGTTCCAAGCGAAGACATTGTCAGCGTTAACGGAGTAGGCGACACCTTCCTGGGCACGATTGTTGCTGGACTAGCTCAGAATCCAGGAAAGAGCTTGGAAGAACTCATTATGCCTGCACAACAAGCAGCAGTAATGACACTACGTAGCAAAGAGTCTGTCAGTCCGGCATTGTCGAGCTTACCGTGGGCAGGAAATTGATAGCTGCACTCAGCGGACAGTGTACTTGCGTTTTGTAAATAGATGAATATGAGCAGTGACGAAGGACAGAACGTGCCTAAGCTGACAACCGTGCAAAATAGACTTGATGGAAGACAAAAATGTTGCCATTGCTCGAGCGAGTGATGCGATCGTTCTCTGATTGGCCGAATCTGACGACACTGCAAGCCTCGGGCCTGAGATGGACATCCATCCATCCACCATAGCTCATTGATGGGCGCATCAGCAACGTCGCAGATTCGCGCGGGCGAACCTTCTTTCCGAAATAATATACCTTGCGATATTTTCGCTGCCTTCGATCGAAGCTTGGGTTATGCACCGGTAACATAGCATCCAGCAGTATCCCGAGAGCATAAATGCTCGTCCACCGAATCGGCGACTTCGCATGCCGCCGGATACCCTTCACATCGCAATGTTTGCTCAGAGCCCGACGAGTGCCGCTCGTGAGCAGGCGCTCCTTAGCTGCCAGCCAAGTATGGAGGAAAGATGAAGGACGTGCGCGCACGGTAGAGACCACAAAGCTCCAAAAGGGCGACGTACCGGAGAGCGTGAAGCCGGAGACGCTCGACAAGCCAAAGCCTCCAGGATCTGTAAAGGATGATGCGCTGCTCTCCGAGCAGACAGTCTCTACGAAAGAGCAAAGGAAAGCCGACTGGGCCATTATAAAAGACATGGCCAAGTATCTCTGGCCAAAGGACGATCTGGGGACTCGGTTCAGAGTGGGATTATCGTTAGCGCTGCTCGTGGGATCAAAGGTGCCCAACCCGCGATGATGTTGTTGGAGGACCGCCGCTGAATGATTGAAGGTCCTGAACGTACAAGTGCCCTTCTATTTCAAGAGCATTGTTGACTCCATGAATATCGACTTTGCTGCGGCCGGTAGCACTGCTGTCACGGTCGCCGGAGCCACCATATTCGCATGTACGGTGTCCGTTCACGTTCTCTTTGAATGGCTTGACCTGACGATCTCGTAGATGGCGCCACCAGGATCAGTGCTGCAGTCTTTCAGGAGCTGAGAAATGCTGTTTTCGCCAGTGTTGCGCAGAAGGCAATCCGAAGGGTTGCTGCTAGTGTGTTCGATCACTTGATGAAGCTAGATCTCGCCTTTCATCTCTCTCGACAGACTGGTGGTTTGACACGAGCCATTGACAGAGGTACAAAGGGCATCAGTTTCTTACTCACGTCGATGGTATTTCATATCATACCCACAGCCCTCGAGATTTCGCTCGTATGTGGTATCTTGACCTATCAATATGGCTTCAAGTTTGCGGTCATTACGGCGACTACCATGGCCGCATATACCGCATTCACCATAACCACGACTGCTTGGAGAACGAAGTTCCGCAAGCAAGCTAATGCGGCCGACAATCGAGGTGCAACAGTCGCTGTAGACTCGCTCATCAACTATGAAGCTGTAAAGTATTTCAATAACGAACGCTACGAACTTGGTAGGTATGACGCTGCCCTCAAGGACTACGAAAAGGCATCCATAAAAGTCGCAACTTCACTAGCCTACCTGAACAGCGGCCAGAACATCATCTTTTCTAGCGCTCTGACAGCAATGATGTACCTCGCTGCCAATGGTGTCGCATCTGGCTCGCTGACAGTTGGCGACCTTGTCATGGTCAACCAACTTGTCTTTCAACTTTCGGTGCCGCTCAATTTCCTCGGTTCAGTCTACAGAGAACTTCGCCAAAGCTTGCTCGATATGGAAACACTCTTCAACCTGCAAAAGGTCAACGTGAAGATCGCAGAGCCTGCTAATGCTAAGCCGCTAATGCTGAAAGGCGGTGAGATCAAGTTTGAGAATGTGACTTTCGGTTATCGACCAGATCGTCCTATTCTCAAGAACCTCAACCTCACCATCCCTGCAGGAAAGAAGGTCGCCATCGTAGGTCCGAGTGGTTGTGGCAAGTCTACCATCCTCAGATTGCTGTTTCGATCATACGATGTGCAAGAGGGTCGCATCTTGATTGATGGGCAGGATATTCGCGAGGTCAAATTGGAAAGCCTACGAAAGGCGATCGGAGTGGTGCCACAGGACACGCCTCTCTTCAATGACACGATAGAACACAACATCAAGTATGGCAGGCTCGACGCTTCGGACGAGGAGTTCATGGCCGCGGCAAAGAGGGCACAGGTGCACGACATCATTCAGAATTTTCCCGACAAATATAAGACCAAAGTGGGAGAGCGTGGATTAATGATCTCAGGGGGAGAGAAGCAACGTCTTGCTGTCTCACGGATGCTGCTCAAGGATCCACCGTTGCTCTTTTTCGATGAAGCAGTAAGTTCCATGGACCCGTACTCAATGACTTGCACTCATGCAGCCAGACTTCCGCTTTGGACACACATACCGAGCAAGCGTTGTTGCATAATATCAACGGTATTCTGAAGGAGAAAGTTCGCACCAGCGTCTTTGTTGCGCATCGGCTGCGGACGATATTCGACTCAGATCTGATCATCGTGCTAAGAGATGGCCATATGGTTGAGCAAGGGAGTCACGAGAAACTCGTTGACAGCGGTGGGCTGTACTCAGAGCTCTGGAGCAGTATGTCGCAAAAGCATGATTTCAAGATGACCTGATGCTGACATTTGACAGCCCAAGAAATGCTCTTTCTAGAGCAGGAGACACCGAAGAAGGACAAATAGAGATAACCATGGATTAAAAAGGGACTATGACAAGGGAAGCGATTTCCGAATCGAAAAGTAGGATAGATATATGTACGACGCATGTATCACTGACTAGTCTTCTGGTGACTTACACCTTGATGGGTCGCTGTCGTGATTTGGTTGGTTCCAATTTAGTGACAGGCGAAGTGAAAGTGACATGTCTTGGCATGGCCGAGCTCCCTCCAGAACCGACGGCCACCGCGTCGAGATATTTTGGTCTGCTAGCTGCCGGCATTTATACTCTGTCCTAGATTTCCCGACCATTACCCATGATGCCTTCGCGGGTGCTCAGACCTGCGGCATGCACAGCAACTGTCAGCATTGCAGTAAGGCGGACTGCAATTCAGCGGCGATTCATCAGCATCAATGCGACTCCAGCATCATCAAATCCGACTTCGCCCACCATCAACATACCTGACCCCTCTTCCGCACAGCCGACACCAGGTAGGCACAGTGAATCCATTATTAAACCTGTGTCTGATTATTCTAGATGCGCAATTCGAAATACTAGGCAGCCCCTTCTCCCTGTTATCAGCATCAGTTTCTGCATCGCAACCTCTCTACACCCGGAAAGGCACTCTCGCGGGATTCAATGGCAAACCAGAAGGAGTACGTCTCATGACATAGTCGAGATCAATTGAAGTGGTCCTAAGACATCATGCAGGCAGTTTCAACACTCTCGCTCCTCGAGCCTTTCCGGCGCATCGTTTCTGGCGTCCCTTTCCTATATCAAAAGGTGGGCAAGGACAGAGCAGGACACACCTTGTCGGAAGCTTACAACGGAGCAGATCTCCTCCACGTCCCCATTCACTGCTCTGATTTCTACCAAATCCCCTATCACGACGTTTACAGTAATCCATCTTGACGGTAGGCTGGATTGGATGGTCGCGCAAAGAAACGCGCTGTTGGCGTGGACCGGTCACACACTCTCTCTAAAGCCACAGATCAATACGAGTATGAGCATTGCGCATTGGGGAAATACGCGAGTGACTGGCCGTGGTCTTGTGTGTCTGTCTGGCAAGGGTCAGATCTATCAGGTCATGCTGCGAGCCGGAGAGGAATACGTGGTGCATCCAGGGTAAGCGTAGCCATGGTTCCTGAATGGGAATAGTCTTGACTCTTTTTCCAGCAACGTCGTAGCGTACAGTGTCATGAAAAACGCTCCGCAGCCTTACAGATTCAAATCGTCAAGCATGCGATTACAAATCCCTAATCCAATCACACTTCTGCCAGACACGAGATTCTTCCGCATCATGCGGGAATCACAGCTCTGGCGCTTTCTTGCTGGCTTCAGCTTCACAATCAGGACTTGGGCGCGGAGATCTGTCTTCGGTGACCGCCTCTTTCTGAGGTTCGAAGGGCCTGCAAATATTCTGATTCAAGCACGAGGGAATAGCTTGACCGAGGCTCTGACTAACAGAGATGTCAGCGAAATTGCTGACGCGCCAGCCGGAGCTGTACAACAGGCGCGTCAAATCTCCGACGCTTCTGCACACAGCGCAAGCGTTGTGTCTCCGAGTCAGCCGATCGCGGCAACCACGACATCGTATGCAAGCGTCAGACCGGACGGCAAAGTGCAGTTCGAGAAAGGGCCATGATTCAAAAAGTGTGAGCCCGATGGACAGCCGGAAAAGCCTGTGAAGCATGAATCTGGTGCAAGAAAGAAGTAAGGGACAGGGTGCTCACTCCCTGCTCAATTACAGCCATGGTCGTTCGCCACTGGAACATAAGTCCAAGCAGACAATATGCTTCTCGACGCCTCAGCTACCAGATACGGTCGCTTGCCAACCGAGGTTACTTTCTGTCACTTCTCTCTACACAGTCATGGGCGATCTCAGACCACCTTCATGCGTACCCTGGGCACATGCACTTTACATTTCTACTGCAAAACGATGCAGGAGTAGCACGTGTCCCGTGCAGCAGATGGCATCTATCCGAAGGCGTGGAGCGAATGAAGTCATGGCCGCTGTCGTTGGACGATGTCGAGCGTACTGGGGCCCATAGATACGACATATTAATCGAGGCCGAATACCAATCGTGTAGCAGCGACACTCCCAAAGCTGAATGATATGCTCACGGCTACTATCGCTAGCTCTGTATTTCATCCCGTCGTATCTTGATAAATTTCCCCCATAATCACTCTCGGCTACAGTTGCTGTTCAAAACGCGGTACAACGAGCCGCCGACGTCACTTGGCAGCCCATCGCGCCAGGCACGGCCGCATCCAGGAACAGGATCTGGCGCGGAGACGAGCCAGGATCGAGCCAGGATCTGGCCATGAAATGGAGGTCGTCTGGGTCACCTGGGCCAATTCCCAATTCTTAATTCCTTGATATGTGCAGTCTTGGCCTCTTGGCCTGTAGCGTTGATTGAGCCACTCCTTACACCTCCCTCCTGGTCTTTGCCTTCTCTTCGCACGCATCACTTGTCACATCGCTGTGCTCGCGTGCTACTCCACAAAACATGCCCCCCCGACTCAGCAGCGCCTCTGCTGTTCTGCTATCCCTAATCGCTGGCTCTGCCATTGCTGCCCCTGCCCCGACTGCCCGGAGCAATGCGCAACTCGAGCCTAGAGCACCGGTCATCACACCTTCGCCAGTCCTGTCCGAAGTAACAAAGACCCTCAAGAACCGACGGAACATCATCAGCGACCTTGACAGCGATATTAACACCATTCTCTCCGGTCTAGGGTCTGATATTCCCTCCTATGTCGCTTCAGGCATTCCCAACTTCTTCCAAGGCTTTCCGACTGGTGATAGCGTCGCGAGCTCTCTGGGTCTGCAGAGCAGCGACCTCGCCGCTCTTCCTACTCAGGTGCTGAACATCGACCCGTACGCCAACTGGACGGACCAGGGCTGGAGCATACGCTTCCATGGCAACGTCTACAAGCAGCCGAACACTTCTACGGAGAAGCTGAATGATCTCGCCAATGTCTTCCTGATCGGCACCAATATCCAAGACCTTCCTCCAGACCAGCAAGATCAGGCCCGGAATTTGACCGCGGAAATCTTCGTCGTCCAACAGGGCAATGTTCAAGTTTCACCGATCACCCTAGAGCCTGCGCAGGGCAATGCATCGGGAGGAGGTGGTGTCCCTGCCACGGGCGGCAGTCAACAAGTGACGCTTCCGTACAACACCACGGATGAAGGTGACTTTGATGTCTTCGTTCCCATCCAGAGCAACGGATTGACAGCTGGAAATGCCACAAGCGAGATTCAAAAGCTGAACACCTACGTTGAAGGTGCCACCATTGGAAATTCTACCGCCTATCTTGTGCCGCCAACCGGTCTCACAATTGTCAACGACATTGACGACATTCTCCGGGTGACAAAGATCTACGAGCCGGCACAAGGCATCCTGAACTCTTTTGCCCGGCCATTCACTCCTTGGGAGAATATGCCCGACATCTACGCCAATTGGTCGGCCACGATACCCAACATGCACTTTCACTACCTCACCACTACCCCCGAGCAGATCACCAGGAACTATATGCAATTCATCTACGCGACGTACCCATCTGGATCCTTCGACACGAGGCCGCTAAATTTTTCCAATATCGACGAGACATTGTCTGTTCGCAAGTTCTTGCTCCAGAAGATCTTTGAGACGTTTCCCCAGCGAAAGTTCATCCTGATCGCGGACACCAGCAACAGCGATGTGATGAAGTAAGTCGACACAATGAGATGACGGAAATGCGAAGGAGCTGACTTTTATTTCTCTAGGGACTACCCACAAATGTACTTTGACTTCCCTGGTCAGGTGCAATGCATTTTCTTGCGCAATACGACCGCCACGGATCCTGGAGACAGATTCCCCTACGACACCTCGGGCTTCAAAGGCATCCCTCAAAAGAACTACATGTTCTTCCTCAATGCTGATGACCTCACTGGATTGGATGTTGCTAACGGACAGTGCTACAACCAGACGATCCCCCAAAACTTGACTTTTGGCGAACAAGGCCTTCCCGACGATAACAACGGCAACGCTCCTGTTAATGGAAGTGCGAACAACAACACGAAGAAGGGAGCAGCAGCAGCATTTTCTGCTGACTCGTCGGCCATCAAAGTGATGCTTGCGTCGTGCATAGCGATCGGAACCATGTTTTCCTTCCTCTGAGGGATAATTGAAAAAGCGTCTGTAATCATCATGAGCATCGAGGCGAGCAATTAGCGACTAGCGGTCTGTAGCGAATCAAGTCTACTTTCATGTCATCTTTTGCCATTAGTTTCACTGAATTGTTCCCGTGTCTGTCTTCGATGAGGAAACTCGCAGTCTTGAATACGGATCTAGTGCCCGGACAGGGGCGATGAAGGACGCGCTGTACGCCACGGAAACGCCACATAGCTTTCAATCTATCCTCGATACAAAATCTAATGATAATCACCACTGTCGACGATGTGCTTCTGGCACTCGGACAGAATCCGTGCCTGCTTCGCCACATCGCCCAGTCTACCAATGACTTCCTTGTTCCCATCGACGAAGCCGTACAGCGCATATGGAATGCCAACCTCGTTGCAGAAATCTTGAACGAGCTTCTGCGTCGTCCTCAGATTGTGCCTGGGTATTCTAGGATAGAGGTGGTGAATGGCCTGAAACTGAAGACCGCCGTGGAAAAAGTCCAGCCATTGAGGGCAATCTACGTCCATTGTAGTCCTGAGCATGCGCTGGGGGAATGACTCCGCAACACCAAGATCTGCCGTGCTCATGGCGAAGTGGCTGAGTGTAATCTGGACGTGCAGCGGTGCCGTCACCATGTGACTGACCATGACAAACACAAAGCGACCCCAGGCAGAAGGGATGCTCTTGTACACCAGCTGATAGCCAAACCAATACCAGAAGAAGAATTGGCCACCAATTTCGAACCAACGGTGCCACCAGGCTGGGCCTTTTCGGGGGCCGAGACCAAGGATCAAATACTCCCAGCTTAGGCGGTAGAGGTTAAACCGACCAAAGGTAAGGACGGGATAGTAAAGATAGTGCTGGTATTTGATCATGAATTTGGCAAAGGGATCGTAGGTCATGATGCGGTCGTAATATGTCGAACGAAGAGAGTCAAAGAAACGGTGCGAGATGGCAAAAAATGGCATGTGCTCAATGTCAGGATCGTGCTCTGGTGAGTTCGTGACAATGTGGTGCACATTGTGGTTGCGTTTCCACCAACCCAGACTCAGCCCTCCCAGGTAATCGGCGATGATTATACCAACCACAGTATCAGCGTGGAAGTTGTGGGTGATGCCCATATGACCAGCATCATGGGCGGTGAAGACGAGTTGGTGCCAGAAAAATCCAAGAAACAGACCGCTGGTCGCATACCAGCCCCAGTGCAATGTCAACATGCACATGGCGAACAGTCCGATGTAGCGCACAACCTCCCAGCCGTACGCTGTATAGTTGCAATTGTACAATCCTTCATCCCTGATCCGCTGATTGAGCTGCCGATATTTGTCAACAATTTGAGACTGCGTCATCATACCAAGATCGGGATATTTGCGAAGATCATCCTCGATCTGCTGACGGGTTTTCCTATCCACAGCTGAGCTTGTGTCCTCGATTTCAAATGATGAAACCGATGTAGAGGAGGTCGACCGGGAGAGCTCTGGTCGAGCAAAGTCTTGTCGCCGCTGCCGGAGCTCTTGCTTATCCACGGCTTCAAATATAGGTGAAGGCTCCACCGAGCTTTGTTGAGACGACGAGTCTGCATCGTCCCGATAATCGCCCCGCTCTCGTCGAAATGCTGCTTGCTCTTCTCGAGATCTGAATTTGCCGCCCTGGATCGGCGGAAGGAAATTTGTCCATGGGACTTGGACGCTGCCGATGGCATACTTGTCCATGCGCTGCCTGGCTTCTTGGGAATGCAGCCTACTGAGTTTAGCATTTCTCTAGATACAGTCCCAATTCTGATTTCGACCTACGCTGTGACCTCGTCCGTCGCGTCTCGGCCGATCATATGCATGATAGCCTTGTCGCCGCCAGGATGATATCTCAGCCACGCGTCGGCTTTGATGAGATTCCCATCCAGAACGAAGATTGAGCGGCCATCTGCGATTAGAGCTTCGACCTCGTCACGGGAGTAGATCCGGCGCTGCCGGCGAATGGTAGTCGTCATTGCAGCGCAGGCACGAGCTAGATGATGCCGTAGTTCAAGAATTGATCTTGGATGCGATTGGGCTGTCACAAGCTCGCGTCGTCGCAGGCAGGATAGACAAATGAAATGAACGGTGAGGGGGTGGGCTGACATGTTCAGGAGTCCAGACCCGCATGTGGCGAGGACCCTGCCAAGGTGGACCCCACTCTTGCCTGCGACGCCTGATATACACACGCTAATAGGGTAGAACTCCACGATCAAGATGCTCAAGATGCTCATCAAAGTTGCTAAACTATTGCCTTCAGGATCGGCTACAGTTTGCAATTGTAATTTGTTAATCATCTCACCTAGACTCCGACGCTAAACAAGATCGCGACCCGAAATGTCACTCCGCATTGCGTTTGCGAAGCGCACGCTGTTGCGCGGATCCCGGAAGACCGATAGGAAACCCATAATCATCAATGTCCCATTCGTCCTCATCCTCGGCGAGGTACCACGACCCTGGAACCTTCTGCGGCGTACCCAATGGCGATTTGATGGTGAAATTGAAGGCCCCATTCGATATCTTGGCCGCAATCCTTAGCATCATCGATACCAGATGAGCCGGCGGTCCCAGAAAGATGCCTACCGTTTTGCGAACGATGCCGTCGGCAAGCGCAGTCTGTGAGTCTCGTGATCCACGCCGTGTGAAGCGAGTCTGCGAAGATGCCCTTGCTTTGGTGTCCACCCTTGAACGATTCGGGTTCTTCTTCACTCTCAGAGTCTCCGGCGGAGTGATGATCTCCCCCCATGAGTGACCTTCGGAGTCGCTACTCAAAGATGGTGTAGAAATGGCCGACCATATTCGGCCTTCAACGATGTCGTCTTCTGACAGCAAACCAGATTCTGTTGTCTGACTGATAGCAGACGCCGGACATTCTGGTTCGAGAGTGGGAGACTGCTTCAGCGCTGGCCTAGTATCTGTGGTGCTTATCGTAGAATCTACATCGAGTCCTTGGTCCAAGTTTGCTGCTAAAGACGCATCTCCCGGCTCGGTGGCTATTTGCGGTGCTTCGCCGGCCTTGCTGCTCGCAAAGCTCTGTGGAGCCATCGGTACAGACATCTTGGACGGAGGCGAGGCAATGAGCGTCAATTTCGGGGGTGCTGTGACACTTCTGGTGCTGCGCAGACTTGATGGCTTGCGCGGTTTCGGTGTCTCCATATCTGACCCATCTGAACCGTTCCATCTATCTTCTTCGACTGTCAAGTCGCCGTCTTCGACGCTGTCTGAAGCTTCGTCGTGCTGTAGTTGCATACCGCTGTCTACATTGAAGTCTTCACGGGAATTGCCAGACTTCCATTTCTCCTCATCTTCGGGGCGCCAGACTCCGTTAAGTTTCCACTTCTTCGCTGGCCCAGACACGGTCCTCGATTTCCTTCGTGGGGTCGAAAGAGGGCCCTCTGGAAGTTCGACCGAGAAGCCTCTCTTGAATGGGCACGCTGTTCGCTCATAGTGTAATACCTTTTGTAGCGTAATTTTGAATTCTTCGACCAAACGTAGATCCTCTTCTGATGCAGCCGGTAATTCAATCCTGTAATATTGAGTCGGCAGGACTCTGAGCGTGAAGACTGACACACCATCCACACACCAGCATTGTGATCTGGGTAGAATTGCATGCAGTAGGGAACCAGAATGAAGGAACGAGACAGATCCGGGAACGCGGTATATTTCTAAAAGCCCTGCGATACAATGAGATTCGGCTTACGTCGAGCATAGACGGGGATATCTTACCAGCGGCCAGTGTCCGCTCCGTAGGACTTCTCCAGGACAAAAATCCGGTCTCACCAGTATCTGAGCCTTTACGGGTTGGCGAGCCGGATGCAAAAGTTGAAGTGTTGAATGTCACAATTCTGGCAGACGGATGGATGTACAGTGTCTCAATGCCCTCTGCCGCGCCGATCGCAACTGCGGCTGGCTTGGGTTCCTCGGATTGTAGCTTGCTTGGAACGGTGACAGAGCGCCTCACTGCCATGCGAGGCGCAACACCAGCGACAGGCGTTCTGGGCACTTGCGAGAATGCCATTTGGAGAGTGTGTGTCGTGACTGGATTAAGGAGAAAAGGGACTTGTGAAGCGCCTTTCAGCAGGCATGAGCCGCGACCGTCAGCTGAGGACTGACGCTGCGAAGTCGTGAGCGGGCATATATAACGCGTGGCGGTCCGGCAGATGACCGGGGCTGGAGAGTGCCCGAGTGCTTGAAGGCATCTACTGTGCCAGCACCAAGGAGGTAGGAGAGCGATGTGAGGAGTAATGCGTCTTCGCGGGATCCTGGGAAAGGATGGCGTGGAACGCGCGATCCCTGGAGGAGCCGACCAACCGCCGCCCAAAACGGTCCAACCAGAAACGCATTTGGGGCTCTGTACGGTTGATTGAACTTCAGCTGGCATCTCTACGCGGCTGACAGGCATGACTCGCGGGATGTGGATGCGCTGAGTCGTCCCTCCATTTCAGGCGGGGAACGAACATCGACTTCTCCAACTTCAATTGAAGCTTGCGTCACACCTCTCACGTGTGCCATTCTCAGAAGCAAAATTGGCAATGTCGAACTTCGACATCAACGCCATCGTGAGAGGCGCCCAATTGACGCTTGTTGGCGGTGTGTCACACTACCGGATTTACCCACTGAAACGATCTCTGATCCTTTTACAGCCTATAGAGCTCTCCAGAACCCTGGTCTATTCACGTCGTCACATTATCGACAGGCGGCGCTGGCAGTAGCTACCGGCATAGCAATCAGAGTGGTAGTAGCTATTCCTGTCAGTCCGCCAATCTGTATCGTCTGAGCTCCACTGTGCTGACCAGACCCAGACTTTAGGCGTCCGTGTATTGTTATGGATACTCTCGTGGTTCCTTGATTTCCAAGCGTCGAGCTGGGACGATGATGTCTTGAAAGGCCTCGATTTTCTTGAACACTCGGTCTTGCAAGTCCCTTTCTTTCTCATGACCTTCATCCGCCACATAAGTCCCTCGTTAGATGACATGTTGGTGTATCGTATCCGCTAGCAGCTGTCAATCGCTAAACTCGACAGGTTCATGGAATCCCTGCGATGGGTAGATCAGACTTATATTCAGAAACACAAGACCGAAGACCCAAGCCATCTCAGAGCAATGTATTATCCTAATCTGGTTCAATATCAACACAGCTCTTCCACCTCTTCTGGAAAGAAGACACCCATGGACGCCATGATAGTGACCCTCTATCGCTACGGACGGAAGGCAGCCTTGTCAATCGCCGTATTTGCACTGTCTTACGTACCTTATGTCGGCCGTCTAGTGCTCCCAGCCGCAAGCTTCTACACGTTCAAAACTGCCGTCGGACTGGAGCCTGCCTTGGCCATTTTTGGAGGCGGCCTGTTCCTCCCGAGAAGATACCTGGTCATGTTCCTGCAGAGCTATTTTGCATCCAAGAGCTTGATGCGCGATTTGGTACGTGTATTCCTTGTGCCTGCAGTGCTATTGCTGATACGGTATGAAAGCTGGACCCCTACTTCAAACGAGTCAAATTTACAAATGAGCAGAAGAAGGCATGGTTCAGGGATCGTGAGGGAGTTCTCTTCGGGTTTGGCGTTGGCTTCTTCGTCTTTCTCAAGATTCCCTTGCTCGGCGTTTTGATCTATGGCATCGCTGAAGCTTCCACGGCTTTTCTGATCACGAAAATAACAGACCCGCCTCCGCCTCCATCAGATTGGCAAAAGTATGCAGAGAGTCAAGTGCACTGGCGTAATAAGCATGAGTTTCTGAAGCTGCCGCTGGATAAGTTAGACGCTCACAATATACCAAGGAAAGATAGCGTTTCGTCAGATAGAGCCGGGGAGGTTAAGGGCAGGCAGTTCACATAGATTGCTTCGACAACATACAGCGAGCTCTCAATGAACTGCTCGTATGCGGTCTGCTCAACAAGAGTGAGAGCGTCAGTTTCCTACGCAGATCGCAAAAGTGACATATTTCATTGCAAAGATACCCCAAGTGGGAACTATCGTTGTGGTAAAGAAAGACACTGGGAGTCTATCGACCGTTTCCCATCCCTCATATTGCCATGTTTACTAAAATCCTTGCCAATATAGGTTTTAAGTTACCCAGACTGAAGTATTCCCTCGGCCATAGTCTATGTCACCATCGATAGTGATCATTTACTCTTCGTGAACAGCAAAGAGAACGATTATGTGGATGTCCGTCAATGATGAAAAGAGCATCTTATAACCTTACAGAAAAAACACGATAAAAGCAAGGCTCGTGGTCATGTGCCATTGCGCACAAGTTCATCAGCACAGTGTACATCCGCTCTGTCAGAACACTATCTTGGGGAGTATCAAGCGCGTTTGAGCCCTAAAGAATATCACAGTGTTTCACAAGACTTGATCACGGAAATGAGGAAGGAAAACATAAAGCGAGAATGGCTGCGTTGACAGACTCCAAAAGGAAAGTCGGGACAGAGACCTGTTTGCAGGTCACAGGCGCCAGGATCCCGGCCTAGATAGCTCTTCTGCACATCAGGTATGCAATGGGCTTCTGATAGGGTCTGGACCAGCTCTAAGCATTCTGTCTGGATACATTGTGCACACTCTGGCAAGGTTTTGAATCCGACGAAAGGCTCCGGCGGTCGAGATTGCAGGACATCAATCTTTTGCAGCTTCTCAATCCTGGGGCTAATATCGACTGAAATCCGACAGCCCCTCGCATTGAGCAGTTGGCAGATATGCTTTACTTCAACGTGAACTTTTCTGTTGACACGGCCCCTTCATGAGCTCACGGATACCCTGACCAATTGTACACAGTACGATGATCTATATGTCTGGTCCTATTATGTGTCTGTGATATATTGTGAGGAGTTACAAGGCTGCAAGAGCGTCTGGATCGAGTACGCCGATCTTGCATCGAATTCCTTCACGAATCGCCATCCAATTGTTGATTCTAGCGACGGCCAATCGCACTTCCTCAGCGCACCGATTTCAGAGCTTTGGTTCTTTGCAATCAAACGTAGACCGGAGAGTGTTTTGCCAAGTTCACTCTCTACAGATCGAGTAGATCGCGTCGATTTGCCTCTTTCGGGCAAGTACAGCCCGGGTAAAATCAAATAACCTATTACCATCTGAGAGAATTTGCCAAGTGTTCCTCGATTTAGAAATTTGGCAGCTAGGTAAATTGTCTGATATCTGTTGAATCAATATTTCCCACCGTTCTGTTGTCTTGCTATTTGTTTCCTCAACATCATCTCTCCCTTCATGAGCTGTCTACCTCAGCTCCATTGGTCTCTTGTTCGTTCTTCGAAACTTAGCGAAAAGCGCTCTTGTTGCCAAAAAGCCACAATCTCGTGCCTGCTCGGATCGTTTATCCGTACAACGCTCGATGGACCTTTTCCAGAGAATTGGTATGTCATTCGCTGTCACAGTGCATATGACAGCGTAGATATTCCCCCTATTTGCCATGACTTGATAAGCAAGCGTCTCGTCACATAGGACTCAAAAGCTACGTCCAAGTCTGTAGACCTCCGCTAACCCGAGCCCAAGAGGACATTTCTTCTGCCAGATAGGAAAGACAGTCCAGGGCGGGAACTACGAGTTGTTCTTGCATAAAGAAGCGCGCGATTTATCGGTGTATTTCGTATAGACTAAAGCTGGTCATCGCGGTATGAAGTTTTGAAGAATCATCTTTCATGCACTCCTCGATGTCCCAGTGCGATCAGCTTCTGGAGCAAGGAAGAATGGTGATGCGCCGCACTGTTCCCAGTCTATCATCACAGTATCGAGCTCGTTATCCAACAAGATGTCTTCCGGCTTCACGTCGATGTTGTAGTGCCCAGAGGAATGTACTATAGCAAGGGCGGACGCGATTGGCAAAGCCCGTTTCGCTATCGAGGTGAGAGATGCGCGTGGATTGCTATCCTGGTTGTCGTAGATAAATTCCTGTATCGAGTCGGTCTTCAGGTAGGGATACAGATACCCACATATCAAGGTATGGCCGGACAGGTCCTCAGTAGTGATCAATATGGAAGGATGTTGCTGGATATTCGGATGAGCAGTTGGAAGAAGTTGAGATGCAGCTCGTGGTAGAGAATGTTTCGTTCCTCAAAATAGTCCAAGCCGCGTTCCAGCCGCAGATGAAGATTCATACCTTTATAGACATATCAGTGGTTGGAACCATCACCTTCCGGTCTGACCAGCCGCGTGTGACCTATACCACTCAAGTGATGCAGCATACGAAGCGAACCAAGATGTGTATACTGGCCTTGAATTTTCGACAGCCGCAGCATAAATTGCGGTCTACAACTGAATTTTAGTGATGACTGTTATTATACTATAGGTTTCATGCCTCAACAACAATTCAATTATGGTTGAGATACGACATTATCGGAGGCAACTCCTAAGACATTATCGGAGGCAGCTCCTAAGAGGACACGAGATTGTGCTCGGTTGGTGTCACTGTAAGGCGACTCATTACATGTATCACGTCTAGCAACGCCCGTGATATCCGCAGATATGAACACTATAGAATATTTTCCAAGGAAGAAACTCAAGCTCATACTTTGGAACAAAATCTTATGTAAGAGACTCGCTCCAGTCGACCGAGGTGTCTCTGTGACTAGCTTGTTTACACGCTGACCACACTTCTATCTATCTATGCTTCCCAGTAGAGCGCCCTCAAGCATAGCAATTCATGGAGTGATCATCCGGTCATATCGATTGCGGTCTTTGAGAAAAGGCTTCGTTCAATATTCAAGATCACTTATGCAATGGTATACTCGTAGTCTCTCGCGTTATCATATCACATACAATGATGTAGCTCCGTTCAGCAATTGAGTTTGCGGCAAGACTGCTAGCCGTAATGCGGCGGAGCAATACCCCACTGCCCCGCACCTCACCTCCGGATCACACTTTTGATCGCCGCTTTCAACCACCTGCCCTCTGCGATTTCCTGCTGCATTTCTTCGCTTATCTCTCTAATTAGTCAAAGGCGCTACTTTACGCGGACGAGCGGCTCACCACGCAACACTTTTTAGCTTTGACTTCGGCACTTGTACGTCGAGTGGCTTATCAGCCCCTCCTTGCTGCAGTCATAGACATACCCCGCTCCGAGGTAGGCAAAACATGTCGTTTGGTAGTTACAAGCTCTCTCACAAATTGCTGCACCTTCCTTTTTAAACCAGGCCAGGCACTCTTTGTTGCCGTGTCAAGTTGACCACAGACATTCAATTCTTGCCTCATTCGCTACTACCGACCATGGGTAAATCAGAGATTCGTTATGCGGCAAAGATCGACTTGGAAAAGGATCCTGGAGGCGAGCCGTATCTTCATGTGGGTCCATGGAATAATCTTGCGAATCGGGATCAGTGCTCACATTTTGTAGAACAGATGGCATCCTGACAGTAAGAATTCGACGCTGAGTAGCACGCAATCGCGCTTACGAGTCACTGCTTAGTCCCCTCTATTGGCACCATCAAGAATGGCGAGGTCGTCAAGATTGAGTGTGTAGACTGGACCGGAGGGCAGATTGGAAACAACGACAGTGCAGATGACGTGTACAATGTCGACTTGACCAAAATACATTACCTCACAGGGCCTTTTGAGATTGAGACCGCTGCGCCAGGCGACATCCTGCTGGTTGAGATACAGGATGTGCAGCCTTTGCAAGACCAGCCCTGGGGTTTCACCGGCGTCTTCCACAAGCAGAATGGCGGCGGGTTTCTCGACGAGATCTACCCTGAAGCGTGAGCTTAAGGAAGGACTATTCCAAGACGAGAGGTGCTGACAGAACTAGCGCCAAAGCAATCTGGGATTTTGAAGGCATCTTCTGTTCCTCACGACACATCCCGCATGTGCGTTTCGCCGGCCTCATCCACCCTGGTATTCTCGGATGTGCGCCTTCCGCCGAGGTATTGGCCGAGTGGAACAAGCGTGAGGGTGAGCTGATCTCCGCTTGCTCCCACATGGATCGAGACGTCGCGAAGCCTCCAGAGCCCAAGAACGTGCACGCCGGCAAGGCACCTTCAGAAGTCAAAGAAAAGGTTGGACGAGAGGGAGCTCGCACCATTCCCGGACGCCCCGAGCATGGCGGCAATTGCGACATCAAGAATCTTTCTCGAGGTTCAAAGGTGTATCTCCCAGTCCATGTTGAAGGCGCTAAATTCAGCGTCGGGGATCTACATTTTTCACAAGGTGACGGCGAGATTTCCTTCTGCGGCGCGATTGAAATGGCGGGATGCATTACGCTCAAGTTCACTGTGATCAAGAATGGAGTTCAGGATCTTGCTCTCAAGAGTCCAATCTACATTCCTGGTCCGGTGGAGCCTCAATTCGGCCCCGGTCGATACATCTACTTTGAAGGCTTCAGCGTTGACGAGCACGGAAAGCAGCATTATCTTGATGCAACAGTGGCCTACCGTCAGACCACACTGCGCTGCATTGAGTATCTGCGAAGATTCGGCTACAGCGACTACCAAATTTATCTTCTATTGAGCTGTGCACCGGTGCAAGGCCATGTTGCTGGTATTGTTGATGTAAGTACCGCGTAGGGCCTTGACGAAATGTGCTCACACGTAAAAGATTCCAAATGCTTGCACCACCATGGGCCTTCCTATGGACATCTTCGATTTTGACATTTCACCCTCGGCGCCCGCCAAGAAGCTGGACATGGGATCGTGCGCTGTGAGAAGCAAGTAAAGGATGGATCTGTGGTAGTGACATGTTCAGTAGTGGCGTCTGAATGTGGGCACGGGCAGGGTGAAGCCAACGACGACGACAAGGACTGAAGATCGGTAGAGTGTAGTGTAGCATAGTACGGCGGAGCAGAAGCATTGCGCGAGCGGATGTAGGGAGGTGGTACGGCAAATAGTAAAGAATCAGAGAAGTCTGTCCATTAATCTGTAATCTGTTGGAATCTACCAATCGAAGAAAGAAAAAGGTAGGCGACCCTCTCTCGCAGCGTAAAAGTTGCGGTGGCAGGGGGGTATCGAAATGCCGACAGGAATACCTGTCATGGCTAGCATTCCTCCTTCCATAGTCGAGGCCCGTTTGGATCTCTAGCTAGCCCTTGGAGTGTACTCGTCCGGCGTGCATTTAGCAGCAGCAGCAGTCGTCAATGGCGTGGCAGCAGGCGTCGCAAGCCTCACAGCAGATGAAGCAAGCGCAGAGGTCGACTAAAGAAGGGAATCGTCAGCTTCCACCGCTTTAGTGAGAGACGGAGAAAGATAGCTTACGCAGGATTCCACCACCCCTCATGGCCATGCGAGGCTGCTCAGTCTCGGCGTTTCCGCTCTATTCAATCGATCAGTCGTGCGCACATTGGATGGTTCAGAAGGCAATCACCTCAAGCTGCCTCTCGGTGGGCTGGGTCTGAGCGACCATGGTCTGCTCGCGAGCCTGGGGCTGTTGCAATTCGACAGTCTGCATGTCGGACATGTTTGCTGATTGGAGATTTGAGAGTGGGATGAAGCTGGAGCTTGCTACTGTAGACGACGAAGACGATGTTAGGCAGTGTAGGTGAGTGAGTCTGGGAACGGTGAGGAAGCAAGAGAAGGGGGGAGAAGGCAGGCAGTCGCGGTATCAATAAATGGGCCGGCCGTGTTCACGGGCTCGTGGCTGGCTAGCTGGCTGGCTGGTCGGTCGATTGGGGGTGGGCAGCCATCATGACCCACGGATCCTTGGACAAAGCAGGAGACACCCAGTGCCGGAGCTTGTCCAAGCTCCCGCCAGCTTTTCTTGGTCGGGCCATGCGCGAATGCAGGCGGGCGGGCGGTGCAGCTACGAGACGCGTCGATTGGTCCGAGATGCGACGGGCCCGGGAGAGGGGCAGGACAGAAACGGGCGTCATCGCAGATCCAAACCACTCTGCCCACATCAGCCACGGAACAGACACGGGGCGTGGATGTGAGTGCCGACAAGCAAGCCGCCAGAAAATCGTGCGACGAACTGGGACAGGAACACCGCCCAGACAGACCAAACGAAACCTGAGTCGCAGCCACAAAAGCTTGGTTCAAAAGCTTGGTGAGGCCGGATCCCGCGTCGACGTCACTGCGCTACTTTCCTTTTCGTCTTTCTGGTCTCAGCTCTGCCCTGGAACTGACAGAAACCCAGCTGTGATCTGATCTCTCTCTCTCGTGCGCGCTTGCTGCTAATTGCTGCGTCACACCCCGCCGCCGCGGCCGCGTCGCGGTTGAGGCGTTGCGGCTTGATGGTCAGCTGGGATCTCGCTGCATCTGTGTCTCTCGTCGTATCCATTGCGGGCAGCCTTTAAAATACAAACTAGATCGACTGTCGTCACTCACAAGTCATGCGCAATACCAATGCTTTCCCTTCGCGAACCCAGCAACGTGGTGGCACTTGTCGTGACTTGTGGTGTCGATCTCGAAGGAAGTCGACTTCCTACAGAACTACGAGGGGTTCTTGGCAGCGTTCCTGCCGAGCTCTTCTAGAATTTCCTCTCCCACATTGATTCGCAGTATCCACAATACGAGTGAGCGTCCATTCACTTCACAATCCCTACACACACTCCGAAGGTCTTTCGCTCACATGTACACGTGATCACCACACAGCACATTGACGAGATAGTGAAGTCAGCCCTTTCAATCACACAAATCTGTTCCTTGCATGCATGATTCATTCAATTCACTGTCGAGTCCAGACCTCCTGTACACTATCCAATCAATAGGCGATGTACAGCCGTTGCTGTTGTCAAATAAATCACACTCTTAAAATCAATCTGCTCCTTCTTCCTCCGTATCTGATCAATTGCTCAAGTTCTAGCTAACTACATTCTATCAATGCCTCCTTTGGAGATCAGTGAGGACGTCTCCTCCAACGAATCGGACGGTAATGACAGTATCGACGCCATAGGCACTGCATGTCGGACATACAGCGAAGGGCGGCGGCATCCCCGACACCGGTATCTCGCGTGTGTCAAGAATCGGCAGCTGACCTTTCCAAGATCATGTTTCGATAGGTGGAGGCCTCCTGCCCTCGAGGTTGAAGAAGATGTCGTGCTCCGTCGACTGTCAGTCGCCAACGGCGTACACCATACGGAGGACTACAGCATGGTTGACATCACAAATTTCGCTGTGTATAGGCCTTTCGAAGCTTCGACCAGACCGGGCGAGCTGACTTCTTTGACCGCATTGAAAACAGAATTCGGCATGGATGAACTGTGCTTCGATGGCTGCTTGAGAATCAATAACGAGGATTTCTACCTTCGAAAGATCAAGTTTGGTATCGTAGCTATTGATGGCTATTGCGAATATGATACGCCCTCCGTCCGGGACACAATCTACATCCAATCTACTCTAGCCTCCAAACACAAGATTTACTACAGACTGAGCCAACCTTGCCAAGAGTATCGACGTTATCACGAACCGACCATTTGGGTCGCCGATCTCGTCAAATACTCTCTCGAGTTTATGCTGCAATCTACACAAGACATTGGCCTTCACAGCTTTCGGACTCGTTTTGTCCAATGGGTAAGGGACACCTATGGAAACCAGAAGCAATTTGAACAGTGGCTTTCTCTCACGCGTGGCACCGACTTTCGCTCGGCAATCTCTGTCCATATACACTTCTTATGGAAAGAAGCTTTCAGTATCGACAGGACCTTGGGTCACCATAGCCTCTGGTCCGAGACAGATACGCACCGCCTGGATGCTGTTCCAGCTTACCTCGCACACGACCCGTTCACAACCGTGACTGTCTTCGTTCATCGAGTTTTCCGAAACATGTACTTCGCACCGATCCTTCGCATGCGACATAGATCACCTGAAATAGAGCGGCTGGCGAGGCGGCGTCGTGACGTGCTGGGTTTGACGATACTCAACAGTATTACTTCCGCTATCCCAAAAATAAGATCGGACAGATCTTCCTCCGGAGTCCGCGAGGGCGACGTCATTGCTTTGAAGCCAGATGCTGTTACCTCCTGGAAGGCAGCTCAAGCCAAGTGGTATGCTTATGTTCAAGCAGTCCGCACCTTGCAAAACGGTCGAGTCAAGCTGGATTTGTTGTGGCTCTACGCACCCGCTGACACAGCAATTGGCAAGAGCGACTATCCGTACAAGAATGAATTGTTCTTGTCAGATAATTGCTCCTGCCAAGACGATGCATATGACTCGAGCGCCGTGACAGGAAGGATCAAGGTGCTGTGGGGTCGTGTGGATCCAGTCAAAGCCGAACAAGAAGGTGCTTTCGTGGTGCGACAAACATACATGTCGCACACTCACGAATTCGTCACAGTCCACCGGACCCACTTCTCGTGCAGGTGCAGCATGAAGCAGCCAACGGACTTCGAACAGGCTCATAAGGACTACAACTGCGGAGATTTTGTGCTTCATCGCCGAGCAAAGTATACCGCAAGAAGCGATGTCGAGGATCCTTTCCTTTACCCGTCGCAGATACTGGACTTCCTGCCGGCTCAGGAGAAAGTTCTGGTACGTCTCTTTCCACTAGCAGCACAAAGCCGCGAGAATGGCAATCGCAACGAGGTCTGCTGGTCCGAGGAAACCTTCCTCCTCAAGCCAGAGATGCTCGTGAGGCCATGTAAAGTGGTCGGGTTTGCTAGCGAAGCTGCAGTATCGAAGCTCTTCAGACGTGGAGGCGTCGGAGATCTTTACTTCTACATCTATAACGGCAAAAATCCCAACATCTGGCAGGATATCGACGGCTCTTCATCCAATGCTTTGCCCACATATCTCCGTGGCATGGGAATATGTTGTGGTGGAGGCAGTCTAGATCGAGGACTGGAAGACGGTAACGCGATTCACTTCCACCACGCCATAGACTACGACTCCCGCGCTATCCATACGTATCGGGTCAATGCTGAGAACCCGAACAAGGTCAACCTCTTCCTCGGACCGATGGAGAGGTACTTAGTTGATTCACTGATGGGAACGGAGACGGAATTCAAGAAAGCATCAATCGGCGAAGTGGACGTCATCGCTGCGGGAAGTCCATGTCAGGCCTTCTCCACCCTCCAATCAGACAAGTTCTCGAATCAGTCCATTAAGCGGGCATCACTTGTCGCCAACGTCATGGCGTACGTAGATCACTATATGCCACTGTATTTCTTGTTGGAGAATGTCCTAGGCATATCCACCGTCGCCAAGGGGCTTGGACCTGACCAAAATATCTTATCGCAAGTGCTAAGCTGTCTCGTAGGTATGGGATACCAGACCCAGCAATTCATTATGGACGTACCTGCCTTCAATGGATTCCAGAGTCGAAGGCGTTGTTTCGTGCTTGCGGTAGCGCCCGGGTTAGAGCCACTACCTCGGCCTCCGCAAAGTAGCCATCGTTCGGAGACCAAGAAGAGAAACAGATCCAGCCTGGGACGCCTATCCAACGGGGCGCGCTTAGGGGAGATCCAGGATGAACTAGCACCATTCCCAATGACATCGTTCACCGCTGCAACGAGCGACTTGCCCGATATAGATGATGGACATGTATATAATTGCATCAGATTTCCAGAGCATCGGGTAGGGCGCAGATTGGGTGCCATGGATAGGGATCTCATTGCTATGATCCCACAGCGCCCGAGAGGCAGCGGGCTCGCCAGTGCCTATCAGATGGGAAAGGTGGCGAAACCTCAAGTTGACAGATGGATCGACGGCTGCGCAAAGAGACAGGACCCGAAAAGCCGAAGCTTCAGTCGGATCTATGGCGACGAACTCATCAACACAGTCACCACCGTATTGCAGCCCTTGGACATAGTGACTGGCCGATGTCTCCATCCCGAGCAGAATCGCCTGCTGACCGTGATGGAGGCCAGACGAGCCCAAGGATATCCGGACGACGAGGTCATCCTTGGGAGCCCGGATCAGCAGTGGAAAATCATCGGAAACTCGGTGCATAGAAACGTCGCTTTTGCTCTTGGCAATAGCCTCAGAGAGTCATGGAATAACAGTCAGGATGCAGCCGAGAGGATATGGGAGCGCGAAAGATTACTCGATGCTGAATCTGAGATAGCTTTTGAGATAGCTTTTCAAGAGCGGCTGTGGTCATCTGATGCAACGAAGGAGCCTGAAGTGCTGATTAAGAACGAGCATTCCGCGCAAGCACATTCTGGCCTTGCACGTCCGAGAGCGGCCGAGACAGCACCAACTCGGAGACCCTCACCATTGGCTGAACATGCAGCAGCGAGAATTGACGACGATACGAGTCCAGCCATGATCGAGACCACAGAAGCGGAGAATTTGACCACCACCATCACTACCGTCAGGAAAGTGCTGAGAAAGAGAAAGCGCGACTCATCACAAGACGGTGCAGTAACGGTAGAGCATACTTTGACGACAACGAGGAAGAAATATTCACATGGCAAGTAGATCGACGGGACAGCGTATGAGGCGGGCAGTGATAGAGATGACATGACATGCAGTTGAATATCATTCCGCTAATCTCATGCAGCTTGGTAATTACCATGCATTAATCAAAGATCATATGAGTCCATGTTCAGTCATGCACAAGGTAATCAGTGCGCTTTGCCCAAGACCTTCTCCGCAGTCGACACTAGGCTGTGTTAGCTAAGCTATAACATGCAGGACGGCTTCAATCTCACCATTGACGCCAGTGTTGTCCGGCTCGACATGCGCTTCCTTGACTTTCCCATCCTCGACGACCAAAGCGTATCGCTTGCTCCTGGGGCCAAGGAAGAACGGCACGCCTTCAAAGTCCAGCTCCAACTTCTTGGTAAACTCGGCAAGCGGGTCCGACAAGAAACGCATGCCCGAAGTGCCCTTGAGAGTCTCGGCCCATGCGCCTGTACTGCTCCCACATATCACCGTCAGTAATCATGTCTCCACACGGAGCAACTCTAGATCGAGACGTACACAAAGGGATCGTTGACGGCAACGACAAAGACTTTGCCGGCGTCTTTGAGCGCAGAGTGCTTGATGTACCCCGGCAAGTGCTGGGCAGAGCAGCTCGGAGAAAAGGCAGCGGGTACGCCTATGATTAGGCCCTTGCCGGAAGCCAATTCTTGTGCTAGGTTGACGTTGTTGCCGGGAGAGTCCTCCATTAGCTTGATGTCTGTGATAATGCATCAGATCAAAGCTATTGCGTGAGTCGGGCTTGGGCATACCTGGGATCGTGTCGCCCACCTTGACCAGAGCTGGTCTCGAGGCATGGAATGCGCGGCGCGGCACGGAGCGGGCAATGCTGGCTCTAGCCACGGCGGAACGGAGAGGGAGCATTTTTGGGAGTCGTTTCTCGTCAATTGAGGGAGGCAAAGTGGTGTTCGTTTATTGCAGATAGGGTTTGTACGCTGCAGGTTAGCTTACATGTCATCTACTGGACGGCGCATGGAGCATCACCACTTCTGCCGGGCGGTGTGCCGGTGTCACCCTTGTCGCTCGTGTAACTGTGTTGCTGGCATTATTGTGCGGTACATTCCATTGCAATACGACTAGCTCCTCTTCTTTCCACCTTTCTCTCTCCATCACGATGTGACTGTTAGTCGATGACAGACTCGTGAGCTGCCTTCGACGTCGTTAAATGTCCGCACCGGCCATTGCCGCGGAAATACCAGATGTTCCCCAATTCCCGTTGGAGAAAAAAGGTCTCCGATATTCGGCGAGCTTTGTTTCCCCTCACCACTATTCCAACTCCGTTACCCGACTCCTGTTACCAAACCTCTTCCTTCTTCCCCTTGTCTGTACGGCATGGACTCCGAAAACGGTCGTCGAGTCATAGTTGGGCAGGTGGGGCTTTTTCCCCCTCTGAGTTACCCCGACAGACCAACATCGGAAAGACACCCGTTTTTTTTCTGAGCCCAAGTGCTCGATTTAGTACATGTAGGGCGTGTGACTCCTCGCACATCAATTTCATAATCACATGCTTGCTTTGTTTTACGTTTCGTCACAGACAGGGCGTCCGGCTTTGAAATAGTAATCCAACATCAGGTCCAATATATATGTCTATTGAAGAACGAATTCATCGCCACCAATGCACATAGTCAGGCCACACACATTTCAGCCTCGGTATAGCATTCACATTACTAAATCTTCTTCATGGGCCGGGACATCGAGAAGGGAATGCCGAATGATGTCGAAGATGTCGAGAACGACACCGTCTCTTCGGACAACGACTATTCTTCCATCGCATCAGAACAGGCTCCGATAGACGGTACTGCAGACACCACACAACATGCCGCGGTCCTCACACACTCAAGGAGAAGTGATCGTGTTAAAATTGCACAGTCAGACCAGAATGGCATATCTCTGTCCCGAACAATATCGGCTCTCTCCAGAGTGCCATCGACTATCCCTATCACTCCTCCTCCCGATGGCGGCACTCAAGCCTACCTGCAGATCCTGGGTAGCTTGCTTGCTATGGGCTCGGCTTGGGTAAGTGCCTCGTCAATTACCATCGATCTTGTCCCGCTAACCAGGAAGTATTAGGGCACCATCAGTACCTGGGGAGTGTGCCAGACCTACTACACCTCGACATTACTACCACAATATCCCCAATCGACGATCTCGTGGATAGGCTCTCTGCAAGTCACCCTCATTTTCCTGATCGGAATCTTCAGCGGTCGTCTCGCCGACGCCGGATATTACTACCCACTGACGTTTGGAGGATTCATTCTCCAAGTCATCGGTCTGATGATGACCAGTATTAGCCGTACTTTCTGGCAATTGTTGTTGTCACAAGGACTATGTTTTGGCCTCGGGATAGGACTCGCATTCCCTCCTGTTGCCACTCTGCTGAGCACATACTTCGAGAAGAAGAGAGCTTTGGCGCTGTCGATTGCTGCATCTGGCACCGGCGTGACTGGTTTGGTCTTCCCATCTGTCATCAGAGAGCTTCTCCCCACGGCCGGTTTCGGGTGGGCCATGCGCACTGTCGGTGAGTCAAATTCGTCTTTTCGATGCCAATCCGCCCTCTGACTTCCTTAGCTTTCCTCGTTCTAGCCTGTAATTTGGGCGCCGCACTGCTGCTTCGCTGGAGACTTCCTCCCCGGACCACAGGACCATGGATTGACTACTCCGCTTTCAAAGATCGCACCTACGTTTTTGGAGTGTCCGGCATGTTTTTCGTCTTTTGGTCGTTGTACTTTGCATTCTTCTATGTGAGCATCCGCCGATTCCGAAGCACTACTTTCTTTAAGTACTGATCGTAGTCCAGGTTGGCGTGTTTGCGCGTACAGAGATCGGCCTTTCGTACACATCTTCTATCGATCTCTTGCTCGTCATGATTGGCATCGGCATCCCTTCCCGTATTATACCGGGCTATCTGGCCGATCGTTACACTGGCCCTATGAACTTGCAGTTACCTTTCATCGCCTACACAGGAGTCATGCTACTCTGTTGGATCGCCGTCCATGACGCGACGGGACTGTACATATTCTCAGCACTTTATGGCATTAGTGGTGCCGGCATTCAAGGATTGTTCCCCGCTATGCTATCTGGCCTGGCGCCAGATGTCAGATTCAGGGGAACAAGGATGGGCATGGGCTTCTTCGTGGTTTCGTTTGCTGTATTCTCAGGACCACCAATTGCGGGTGCACTCATATCGAAACGCGACGGCAATTTTCTTTATGCACAGATCTGGGCCGGACTTTCCATGTTTGTGGGCTTTGCGCTTCTTTTAACAGGCCGGATAAGTAGGACTGGACTAGTCTTGAAAGCACGTATATAAAAGGTCATTCAGACCAGCCTGTCAAATCAACAGATCGGCTTCTTCTCCTTTGCTTTTCCGCCGCGCTTCATGCGCAGGAGCTCAAATAAAAACATGGCCGCAACCAGATACGAAAGTCCAGAGAATATCTGCACATATAGATATGGCCGTGGCGACCCCTTCGGTCGTCTCAGATACAGAGCAATGACCTCTGAGAAAGCTGTTGGTAGAACAATGGACAGCCAGCAGAGAGACAGTAGCGATGGAACCTCTTTGATACCCGCTACTTCGGCCGCGAGAGGCGTGATAGTTGTCCAGAAAGAACCCATGACGAGACCAATGGCTATGCTGAGGAAGACCAAGAGGCCATACGAGTTCGTTGGAATCCACACGGCGATGCAGAGCACTCCACTTGTGAGAGTGCATAGGAATGCAATCTTTATACGTCCATACTTGTCGCTTGTGACACCAACAATTGGCCGACCAATGAACGTGCCCAGATTGAGAAAAACTGTGGCGAGACTCGCGCGTGACTGCGACATGCCCAGCGAAACGGCAAAGCTAGACATTGAGTACAGGACTGAGATGTAGCCTAGCATGACGAAGAAGGAGTGCCCTAGCAGCATCCATACGCCCTTGCGCTTCAGAAGGTAGACGGCAAAGCCGTGCTGAGTAGGCTGGATCTCCGCGTTACGATCTCTGAGAAAGTAGGTGGCGGTCGAATTGCTGACGAAGCAGACGATACCCGTAATGCGCAACGACCAGGAAAAGCCGAGGTTGCGAATCATGGCATTGGTGGCGAGGGAGAACGTCAAGCCTCCCAGACCTGCTCCCGCACTCGTCAGGCCGACGGCCATGGTGCGGCGCTTCCAGAACCATTGCGGAAGCGTGGCGGCCGCGGGGATGAAGATGAATGACAGCCCGACGCCGATCATGACTCCCTGTGTAAGATAGAGAGCCCATATCCTGCCCGAGGAGAAGCCGGCGCAGATGAAGCCAAATGCATGGATGACGACGCCGATTGCCATTGTCGGCCGGAGTTGTAGATAGCGACATATAGGCGTCACGATGGGCGCGAGGAGCATAGTCAATGCGAATTCTAGCCCTCCAATCAGGGCAAAGTCAAGGGCTGTGGCATTCTTGAACGTGTTTGCGCTGAGGTAGTAGGAGAGGTATATGCCATAGGATGTAGCGACTCCCTGGGGAATAAGTCAGACTAAGTGTGCTCGGGTGACTTATTTAAGACGCTGGAATGGAGACATACCCAAGTATGGAAATTAATCACCGCTATACATGCAATAACAACCCAGCCATATCCTCCATCAGGTATGTCGTCCTCCAGAGATGTCACCGTCACAGCGGCGACGGCTTGAGGGACCTGCTCCACCGTTGCGCCGTCCTTGGAGGCATCTGCTTGAAAGTCTGCCATGGCGTCCGCATTTTTTTCAAGAAGGCAGGTTGCAAGGTTGGAAAGCAGAAAAGCAGTGGTGAGTGAACACAAGGCAATGGTGCGGAGACTAGTGAGGGGGAGGACGGCGGAGTCAAACCTGAAGCGGGGCGGGGCAACTCTAGGCGAACTCGATACTTTGGCCGCGCATTGCCATACTAAACCGAGCATTGACGCATGTGCGAAGGCGCTCTCTCTGTTCGTACTCCTTACCTACTTGGTCTGGATGATGACGTGTTTGTTGAGAACAGCTTTGAATCTTGCCAATTATACTCAAGTTTGGGTTTGTCCATGCTCTCAAGCAAGAGTCGAGCGTGCCATTGTCTAGCTGCCGCTGAGCAATCTATGGTGCTTAATATGCTTCGAGTGCTGACCGACTGAGAGACTGTGGAAGCAGCGAAGTCGACTAGCTGCAGTTGTCGACAGACTGGATTTCGTAACACCTTGTCTTGTGTACATAGGCATGGGAACATGAACAGCATCAACGAACGTGCTTATCAAGAATTGCAAGGTATTCGTGCTGGTGGGGAAGATTGATCGGTAAGGAGCCAGGATACAGCCTTCCATGTTTGATGATCCAATCGAGCCAGAGAGAGAATGATGATCACGTCCATGTATAGAAGAATCCAAAATACTAGTCGACCGCAGCATGTGGTGCGGCTCCGACGGCGTGCGTCGCAAGGGACCAGAATCCTTGGCGTGGACGGACCCGGAGGATTGACAAACGTCGACTTTGATGTGATCGGAGGGCGCAAAAAAAAGGGCCAGATGCAATCTTGCTGCAAAGCAAGTTCGTACAGTCCATTTTCCTGAAAGAAGCATCCTTCATGTCCACTCGTTCGATGCAGCTCCAAACCTAAAGATTGCCCTGCGACTCTCACCTATGCCCTCCGATCTACAAAGTCTCCTTTCGCCTTTCGGCTGCGGGCAATCACATCTACTCGAGGTGACCTCGATCAAGCCTCCCTCGCCAGCGCGCTGAAGTCTGCATCCTCATACACACCGGCAAGATGAGTCGCCGCGATCCTGACGACCCTCACGAGCGACCTGCACCAAATCCGCTGAAAACGAGACACAATGCCCCAAGTATGATAGAACCGACAGGGCCCTCGACGGTACAAAACAGCTACGTCTTCCTCTCGCAACCCGTCGTCGCTTCCTTTATTGCCGGAGGTGTTGCCGGAGCCGTCTCGCGCACCGTCGTGTCTCCGCTGGGTGAGCCGACTCAGAAAGAATTGCAAAGAGATAGGCGTTGACAATCTGGTAGAGCGATTGAAGATCCTGTATCAAATCCAGAGCGCTGGTCGTAATGAATACAAATTACCCATATTCAAAGGTAGGCCAAAGGCTTGCTTGTGAATCTCAAGGAGGGACTGACGCTTGTCTAGCGCTGGGCAAGATCTGGCGCGAAGAGGGATTCGCTGGGTTCATGAAGGGAAACGGCAGCAATTGCGTGGTAAGTCTCACTCACGTCCGCGCTCTGTGTCCGCGGACAAATTATGGAAGGGACAAAGGTCACACGTTCCCGTTTCTGAAACTGACATGCATAGCGCATCGTGCCTTACTCGGCAATCCAGTTTGCGTAAGTACACTCTCACTGACGCGACCCATTTTACCCGAACTGACCATGTCTAGGTCATACAATGTCTACAAGCGTGTATGCTTAAGCTAATGTAAATGCGACAACACAAGCTTATCATGTGCAGTTCTTTGAGAGCAGCCCTGGCGCACCTTTAACACCTATCCAACGACTTTCATGTGGCGCCGTGGCTGGAATCACTTCTGTCACCTTCACTTACCCATTAGATATCGTACGCACACGCTTGTCCGTACAGTCGGCCTCATTCGAAGGACTATCCAAATCAAGAGCTGGCGAAAAGCTTCCTGGAATGTCGGCCTTGCTGAAATCCATGTACGTCAACGAAGGAGGATTGCCTGCCTTGTACCGCGGTATACTCCCCACAGTGGCTGGTGTTGCCCCATACGTGAGTCTTGTTAGTGCTCACAAGATGGCGCTGTATTTCCTGACGAGGTGTAGGTCGGTCTTAATTTCATGGTTTACGAATCAGTTCGCACATATTTCACCCCTGCTGGTGAGAAGAATCCCGGAGCCTTTGGCAAATTAGGCGCCGGAGCGATATCCGGAGCTTTTGCCCAGACTTGCACCTATCCATTGTAAGCTTGTCGCTACAGGATCGATCTGCAACTGCTAACATGCGCAAGTGACGTTCTCCGTCGTCGGTTCCAGATCAATACCATGAGCGGAATGGGGTACCAATACAAGTCCATCTGGGACGCAATAAAAATCATTGTGTCGCAGGAAGGGCCGAAGGGCCTGTACAAGGGGATCGCCCCGAATCTGCTCAAGGTTGCCCCTAGTATGGCTAGTAGCTGGTTCAGCTTCGAACTGACGCGCGACTTTTTCCTATCTCTGAACGAAGAAGCGTAACTGCGGAGCACAGATGGACGCTCGGCGGAAGTCTGAGACATTTGATGGGCACTGGTACGGCGTGTATTATGGCATTTTCACGGACGGAGCGAGGCGCATGAAAGACCTTGGGAAGCTCACTCGCCAGTTGGGCACAATTGAATCCATAGTCGTTGAAGACATGGCCATTTACAGGAGAAGAAATCCTTGGCAGGTCAATACACCGTAGGCGGGAAATATCCGTCAATTTTGAATGCTACCAATGATCAATTTGATGAAGCCTGCGCGCATGTTGCAAACAAAAATTCTCCGTCTATATTAGCGTGATGGTTTGAGTGACAGTCTGCTCCAGAGCCGGCGCTGGTCTTGGCGTTCGCCGGCGGCGGGCTGGTTTTATGCCGGAGTTCTTCCATGGTGGGCGCACGAAATTGCTTGGCAAACCCACCGACTCTCAATTTTGTAACTTCGCGATCTCGTGCTGAGTGCCTCTGCCAGTATACTCGACAAGTCCATCACAATCCGGCAAGATGGGTATCGATTTGGGTACGTTCCTCGTCGCTCAATTATGCACCATCCGAGTCTCTCGAATCATCGTCGCTGCAGCCAGTGGCCGCAGCTGATATCGAGAGATTCCGCCATCGCACCGCAAAAATCTTCAGATCAGGCAGTGGAAGACTGACAGACATTTTCTAGATCGCCACCACGTTAAGAGCGGACACCGCAAGGTGCAGAAATCCGACAATCCGTACCTCGCCCTCCTCGTCAAGCTCTACAAATTCCTGTCCCGCAGAACCGATGCAAAGTTCAATCAGGTCGTCCTCCGTCGCTTGATGATGAGCAAGATCAACCGTCCTCCTGTTTCAATCTCTCGCATCGTTGCGAATGCCGCCAACAAGCACACTGCTGAGGCTCACTCCGGCAAGACTGTTGTCATTGTCGGTTCCGTGACGGACGACAACCGCCTTTTGGAGGTCCCCAAGCTCTCCATCGCTGCTCTCCGCTTCACCGCCACCGCCCGCGCAAGGATTCTGGCAGCCGGCGGCGAATGCTTGACTCTTGATCAGCTCGCCACCCGCTCGCCCACTGGCGCCAACACTCTGCTGCTCCGCGGCCCCAAGAATGCCCGTGAGGCAGTGAAGCACTTTGGTTTCGGACCCCACAAGCACAAGGTAAGGCAATCACGATCCCGCGGACGGTACATGCAGGGTGCTGACACTCATACCAGAAGCCATACGTCGAGAGCAAGGGCAGGAAGTTCGAGAAGGGACGTGGTCGCAGACGGTCGAAGGGTTTCAAGGTCTAAGGGAGAGACTGACTTGGGATGGTGGGAGACGAGCAAAAACATACTGGCTGGCGTATACAGCGAGTTCCCCGGCGTCCATAGTGTTTTCTTATGGAATGCACCAAAACGATACAATGCAAAGATGGCCACTTCAGTTTTCGCGGCAGATCACTTTGATGGGGTTGGTGACTCACGTCGCTAGTATTTTGTTTTTCGTGACTTGAATGCCTTTTTCAGACTGAGCAAATAGACAACGTTCTGCACTGCCCGTTATGGTGGCGCGCATTTTGAGAGTATGTGATTGTTGCAGAGTCGTGGTTCTGGCGCGGGTATATAAATCTTCAAAAAGTTCGCATTTCTCTCACCAGTACCTTCAACCAACCCTCCAACTAGTCGTACGACCACCTGTCCTGCTACTTGTCCAGCCAGTCTTCCGACAAGTCGCCCCGCTCATCTTCTTGTCAATACGTGGTCCATTGCCTTGTCATTCAATCGTTTGTCGGTCCCCAGTGCGGCGGTGTTTCCCTCGGTTCGCTTTCCGAACATCAAATCCACCCCACCTTACAGCACGACCATCACGAAGGGTAAGATAGCCCAGTACCGCATCAATGCTGCACGACAAGGTGATCGGTGTACTCGGCGGCGGCCAACTTGGTCGCATGCTCGTTGAGGCCGCGAATCGGCTGAATATTCAGGTCAATGTCCTCGATGCTGGACATGGCTCTGCAAAGAAAATCGCTTTTCACGAGAACCACACGGATGGGTCATTCAAGGACGTCGACTCGATCAGGAAACTAGCGCAGACGTGCAACGTCATCACTATTGAAATTGAGCACGTAGATACTCATATTCTCGAACAAATCGAATCGCAGTCCGATATACAGCCCAGTTGGAGAACGATCCGAACAATCCAGGACAAATTCATCCAAAAGGAACACTTGATACAGAACGGAGTCGCCACCGCCCAGAGCATCCCGATTCACTCCAATGACCTGGAAGGCCTCGAACATGCTGGGCAACGACTCGGGTTCCCGTTCATGCTTAAGTCGCGGACTGACGCGTACGACGGCCGTGGCAACTTCCCCGTCAAATCGTCCAAGGACTTTCAAGCAGCTTTGGAGGCCCTGGGTCAGCGGCCACTTTACGCAGAGAAATGGGCAGACTTCAAGATGGAGCTTGCCGTCATGGCTGTCAAGACCAAAGACGACGTACTTGCGTATCCTGTCGTGGAAACGGTCCATGAGGACAGCATTTGCAAGCTAGTCTATGCGCCGGCGCGTGGAGTCTCATCGAAAGTTCAACGACAGGCGCAGGAGCTTGCAAAGAAAGCCGTATCATGCTTTTGGGGCAAGGGAATCTTCGGCGTAGAGATGTTCCTCCTGCCGGACGACACACTGCTCATTAATGAAATTGCACCTCGCCCTCACAACTCTGGTCACTATACCATCGAAGCTTGCCCGACCTCTCAGTACGAAGCCCACATCCGCGCCATTCTCGACTTCCCCATCAGGAAAGAGTCTTTGCAGCTACGCGAGCCCGCGATCATGCTCAACATCCTTGGAGGCAAAGAAGCGGATTCACACATCAAGATTGCTGAGCAAGCTTTGGACGTTCCCAGGACCCAGATTCATCTCTACGACAAGGGCGCAGCACGGCCAGGGCGCAAGATGGGCCATGTCACTGTTACCGCATCCACCATGTCACAATGTGAGACGCTCATTGCGTCGCTTGTGTCCGTAGTCGACGCTCAGCGTCGAGCCCGCCTCGGTCTGCCGGATGCTTCGCCCGCAGCTTCACCAACACCAGTCCTTTCAGCCCCCAAAGTCGCGGTAATTATGGGTTCGTATTCCGACCTCCCAGTACTAAAACCAGGCCTAGAACTGCTAGAAAGTCTCGAGATTCCTGTCACGACGCGTATAACCTCCGCTCACCGCACGCCCAACCACATGGCAGACTTCGCATCTTCACTGCCGCAACACCATCCGAGCGTCGACGTGGTCATAGCCGCGGCTGGGGGTGCCGCGCATTTACCAGGGATGGCGGCGAGCCACACGCCTCTGCCGGTCATCGGCGTGCCTGTGAAACCTTCCATCGGTGACGGTATGGACAGTCTAGTCAGCATGACGAATATGCCGCGTGGCGTCCCTGTTGCAACAGTGGGAATTAACAATAGCATCAACGCCGCGATTCTAGCTGCTCGAATTATTGGCATCAAAGATGCTGGAGTGAGGCAGCGGGTCGAGGCATACGTGAAAATAAATGAACAAGAGAGCATGCGAAGGGACCGTGAAATGGAAAGCAAAGGCTGGGAGGTCAAATACAAGGAATGGTTTCCGCAGAAGTGAGGTTGTGGTCATTCATGGGTATCTTGTAGTCTAGAAATATGTCTAGACCGTCGCTGCGTTTATGTATCAGAGAACAGAATTAGTATCTGCTCAAGCCAAGGGGTTCTTGTCCTCGTCAACTCCTTACTCGTCTCCCAAGTCGTCTTCCACGTCGTCTCCCTCTTCTTCTTCCACTTCTTCGTCCTATTTGTCTCGCATTTCTTCACCCGATTCTTCTCCCAAGTCTTCGTCCTCTTCTTCCTCCACTTCTTCGTCCTCGTCTTCATCTTCTTCATCGTCGTTATCGTCATCGACAATAATGGGGACCTTATCATCTTCATCGTCTTCGTCACCGTCGTCTCCGACAGCAGGTTGTCGGGGAGTACCATCACTAATGTCATCCCCTGGTATCTCAAATCGAACTTTGCGTGGCCTATCCGCATCTGCCGTATCGGCCTTTCGCTTGCCGCTACTTGTACTCGGCCCGGCATCATCAGGAATCTCTTCATCCTCATCGCTGATCACCGAGATGTCTCGACTATACACGCTTCCCGCGTCTGTACCTGGCATAATCCTCTTGAAGTACCTTCTGCGCCGCCGTGGCGACTTTCCCGCAGCCAGCACTTCCTCTCTCCCTTTCGCCAGCCAAGCACGTCTCTCCTCCTGCCATCCGTCAGGTAGACTGTAGTTTTTGACAGTCTTGATTGGCACGGGATCGGTTTTGCCCCGACGAGCATTTAGTTCGGCCCAGCGCTCGAGGAATCGTGACTGCGATACCTTCGCCGCAGATGCATTGGCGGGCACAGTGATGCGCATCCGTCCGTCGGGCTCGTAAACTACTCTATCGCCCTCTGTCGTGTCTAATACGAAACCCGTTGTCGAGGATACGAACTGCAGAGCTGGAGTCGGAGCTGGGGCTTGGGGTGCGGACACGGCGGCGGGCTTGACACGCGCAGGTACAGCGACCAGTCTTGCGCGCGTCTTTGCCAACAGATCAAAGCTGTCGAAAGACCGCAGAGGCTGATGCAGCTCTGAAGAATCGGAGTCTGGCTTGGATTTCGAGATGTGTATCGTCGTGCCGATGTCTGTCGCCCAGTGGCAAGTGTATAGTTGGGAATTATAAGAAATTAGCGGATTAGAGGTGTGCATGTCGAGAATCTGCATCTGGCCCGGAGTCTGGCTATCGACATCTATTGAAGGTGTCGAGTCGACCGTCTCATGGACTGCGTTGCCGGCATTGCGGGCTTGCTTTCGAGGTCCATTCTTGCTCTCTTGCTTGGTGGACTTCTTGTTCTCAGGTAGAGAAGGTGGCGTGTGGGTCGAAAAATCGACGGTGACATAGACGACCTAAAGAGAGCGTCAGTGATTGGAACAGAAGGCGACCATGTTTTGAGCTCACTTCTGACTCGTCCTTGTCGTATTCATACTCCCACTTGTCTTCGTCGTCTGCCATTGCGACTGGGTCTTGGGCTTAATTTCGAGCCTGCTAGTGCACGTGTATCGCTTTGACGCATAATGTCCACATTTTTCAAAACACAAGTTTCAGCGGTAGCTGTCAAACTCCTAACCTCGCAATTGCACATGTGGATGCATTCAGGTTCAGAGCTGTGCAAGTGAAAAGAAAGCCATTGACCACTGTACGGGCGCTTGCTCGGCTTGATCCGAATCAGGGCTTAGCGCCGGCTGCATCCCCCACGGGCTGTTTCCGAGCCGCGAGTGACGTAAAGTTTGGGCCGATACCAACGCCGTGGCGAACAAGTTCAGGGCCATAATCTACCTTGCTGCTCGCCCGCCTACAACGTCGCGGGCGCATCGGCCCCTCGTCGTCTTCCGTCTCGACTCGATCAGCCTCTGTCACTGTGCGTCTTCGCAAATCCCGTGTCGACACGCGCAACTCGAGGCATATTGGTCTACCGAAGCTCCTGGAGCTGCAAGTGGTGTATCATTTGATATCTGCTCCGGCTGGTCCGGGCAAGATCATCGCCATCTCTCTCTTTCTGCCTCCTGTCATCTCGCCTCTCGTCTCTCGGATCATAAGCTCACATCTAGTCTTGTCGGCCGAGCTTCATCGCGAGTCCTGCTCTTGTAGACAATAAACGCACCCTTCGAGACTGGTTCGCGGCTCGAGAGTGAGCTTGAAGTATGGCTGCTGCTGCCCTTGCTCACCTAAGAGCCGTCGCTCAGCAGCCGCTCGTCCCAGCAAGCAGTGGCTTGACAGCTCCAGCTGCGGATCTCCCTTCTATACCATCATCGTCAGTTCCAACCGCTCAGATAAGCCCAGCGCCTGGCACAACGATAGATACCGAGCGATTGCGGTCTGCAGAAGCTGTTTCTGCTCGCTGGACCACAGTGGAAGCAATATGGGCATCAATCGTCTCTGCAGTGACCTTCAGCAGTACCAAAACCGTCACGACATCGGGCGAGCTGTCTAGCATCCCTCAATATGTATTCGACCACGCACCGTACGTCCATCTTTACTCGGGAGAGAATTTCTGGCCTTGCGATATCGCCGATCACCTTATACACACGACACCTCATCTGAACTATACCGCTATCCGTGGGATGGAGCATGATCGGACGGTAGACAATCTGCATGAACTGAACAAGCTTGGGTGGTACACATATCTTCAGAGCGACGACAATGTCGAGGAGAGACCCAAGTGGCTTGGTGGGGCCAGTAACATACCCTCGACACCGAGCAAAGGTTCTTCCAATCACAGTCACCCTGGCGGTCATAGTAGTGCCCCGGCTGTGTTGGTTGTGATCCCGAAACACGACGGCATCGTCGATGCGTTTTGGTTCTACTTCTACAGCTACAACCTGGGGAACAAAGTCTTGGACGTCCGTTTTGGCAACCACGTCGGCGACTGGGAGCACACGCTAGTGCGGTTCCGCAACGGGAAGCCAGAGTATGTGTTCTTGTCAGAGCACAATTTTGGCGAGGCATACGCGTTCAGCGCTTTGGAGAAGATCGGCAAGAGACCAGTAACTTTCAGCGCGACTGGATCGCATGCCATGTATGCGACACCGGGATCTCACCCTTACGTCCTACCATTGGGTCTACTTCACGACCAAACAGACCGGGGTCCGTTGTGGGATCCAAGCCAGAACGTCTACGCCTACACTCTGAACCCAGAGGACAAAGTATTGCGGGCATCGGAGCAGACCCCGGAGGCACCAGTCAACTGGTTTTACTATCTCGGACACTGGGGCGACCGCACGTACCCCATGAACGACAGCAGGCAGTACGGATTTGCTGGGCAGTACCACTACGTCAGTGGACCACTGGGCCCTATTTACAAGAATCTCTGGCGACAAGAGGTGTGTCAAGGCCGAGGGAAGTGCAGCATAAGATACTGGCTGCCGCCTTTTGGCGAAACGAAGATATGGCCGGGCGGGGATACCGAGAACGAAACTGGTATGGATGTGCAGGATTGGTGAAATCTGCCGAAGTAACGACTTATTCCCTTCGGCGTCTGGATTGATGGTGTATTTTGGGCATCGACGACTTCACGAAATCGTGGTTCTTGCATAGGCGTGCTGTATGATGATCAAATGAAATGGATATACAGTTTCAAGCTGTAGCACAAGCTCGGAGAGAAATAAAGTAGGGCCGATTGCGGAGGACCCTGACGTTTGGGCCCGTCTCAGAAGGGAAAGTCCGATAGGGTGTGGCTTTCTAGGCCGATGTAAACCGTGCACGGCCCCCTAGAAGGGCGCTGGGAGACTGGAAGTCATGCAGGTCATGCGATTGGATGACGCGACTTGTCGGGTGGTCCCCTCATCCGTCCCCCTCATTCATCGATGCGGCCTCATACCCTTTTGCGCCCTCGCCCTCGCCCCTCTCGATCGCGCGTCTGTATCGTCTTTCAGGGCCCCCGTTATACATGCGCCCGCGTGCCTGTCGAATTCAGCCTTGTGTCTCAGAACACAAATCCACGTGATTGCTATCGCATGTTCAAGAGCAGTGAGCGAATTTCTGGAATAGAGAGGCACTATCTGTTCTATCGGACGCAAATCGACGCTTATCGGCCGTTGACACACACTACTCTGCCCCTCGCTCCCTCGCCGATCCGGCCATTGATCTGGCATCTGGGACGGTCCGCAGACAGTAGAAGGGAGGGAGGCAGAGGCACAGCAGCAGCGCAAAAGCCCGGAGGCAAGGCCGCCCGCTCGTTTTCCCCAGTCTGCTGATCTGCACCACCACCACATCTTTACCACCACCACCACCGTCTCGACCAACACCGCCGTCGCCCACCAGCACGCACCCTGCCCTACCCTGCCTTACCCTACCCTTACCGCCCGTCCTATCTCTCTCCCTGAGCGCGCATGCACCACTACGACACACTCTACTGCTCACGCATATCTCTCTCACCTCCTGTCGGCACCTATCATCCCTGTGCCCAGCAGCCTCGTCTTTGGTTGACGAACCATCGTCCCAACACTCTAACGTCGCCTTTGTCTTCGTTGAAACGCCACCATTCCTTCTGGCACTTCACACAATAATCTACGACCTCACTGTCATCACCTCCCAACTTGCCACCAGGAGGCTTGTTGACCTGCATTAACAGCCCCATAAGTGTCAGTCACACTGCCATCAGTCGGCCACTGCCGGCGCCCTCTCCATGGCCTTCAAACAACCGCAGCATCGCCAGCAGGCACCTCGACAGCCATCATACAGTCATGTCGACCCTGTCCCGTCGCCTGCACAGGCCCAACAGAAGAAGCGACCACTAGAGGAGTCTCGCGACTGGGTTCTATTCGCTCCGCCGTCTCAGACAGACACCTCCCAGACGCCACGCACTGCTGACCTGTCCCGCGCATCATACTTTGGCTCCCTTGACTCGGGCGTACGATCGGAATTGCTTGAAAGCGATGATCATATACTGCGCCGCGTAACAGCCGCCAATGACGACGATGGCACCGAGCTTGACAGCCTGGACGACGGCTTGCAAGCTTTCGAAGCGCCGCCATCACCACGTATCGATCAGAGTGGTACCGTCCTGCCCACTCACGACGGTCTTGGAGCATTCCCGGCTTCGTTGAACAATGTAAACCCCGAGGCAATGCAAGAGCAGATTTGGCAACACGAACGGTACAACCCGCAAAGGAAGTACATACACAGGCGGCTGAGTAGCGTTCAGAAGCGGCTAGATGCGCTCGATCAATGCGAGGAAACCCCGGAGATGGATCCGCAAGAAGAACGGAGACTCAGGGTCGAGCGGTGGCGGACGGAACAGAGTAAAGCGGTTCTGGAAGAGATCGAGAAAGAAACACGCCGCCGAATCAGGCGGGCAAACCGGATGGGAAAGACATTCGTCGCTGCGGGTCCTTCGCGCACCGTGACCTCTTCACAAGTCGCCGAGTCGGTCACAACTGCACAGGAGTCCACTTCCACCGAGTCTATCGACTCAGACATAAAGCCGGAGGCTGAGGGCTTCTGGCAACGCATCACACGAACCGTCATTCGGGACCTGATGGGCTTGGATGAGAACACATTGTCTGTCATCTTTGGCGAGGATCTGCCTGCTGAGCTATCGAGTCCTGAGTCCAGCAAAGATCTCACTGCAGACAGTGTAGCATCCGATGCTGGCCGCAGTCCTTCGGACCAGACTTGGGAAGACCGTCTACTAGCACGAATCACTCGGGAGCTTGGAATTCTCGTCTATCAGCTGTCAGAGCTAGAATCTGCGTTCAACACATACAACACTCGCACTCTTCCGTCACGACCTGAACAACAGCCAATCGCCCCTGCTGTCAAGTTGGTACCACGACCACGGCCTAGCGATATTGAGACTGGATTCGCTGACATATTCCGCCCCACACTCAATCGCACGTCACCGATCTCCGGACCCGACGCTTCGCTTTGGGGTATTGAAGAGGAGCCGCTTCACGATCCGGCCAAGCAATCCGATGCCACTCACTGGGAACGTCACCCGTCCATCATGATGATCTTCAAGTATCTTCGTGATCGCTTTCGACAGTCCAATAATGGTGATCCCGGTGTCTTGCCCGCAGATTGGGCGAATTCGTCAGCGTCTGCACTAGGGACGAGTCCAGAGTCTCAGCGTCGAGCAGATCTGATCAAAAGGCACCATCCGCTAGTCTCGAGAGCTGCCGCTACAGACTCCCGACGCCGCGAATCCGTCCTGGCTGCACGGAGACATCGAGCCGATTTATTGGCGTCGGCATTGCACAGACGTCAAGGAAGCTCGTCGTGTGCAAGCCAGAGCACCAAACGATCCCGTCGCTCCTCGGGCACGGGCCAGAGCAGAAAGTATTGGGATCTCGGCGGGAGTCTCAACGAGAGCAGCGCCGTCAGCAGCGGCCACGCTGCTCCTGCCAGCGGGTGGGGCGAGGTATCCGTCGAGGTATAGTTTTGTGGCAGGATTGATGATTTTGTAAGGCGAAGAGCATACGAATTCACGAGTAACAATGGGCTTTGTACGATATGATGGGAGCGTTCATGAACGATGGCATGGTGGGTTTGATTGTATCTGATGGCATTTTGGATTTGAAAGTCAGCATGCGAACAAGGCAGGCATGGCGATACACATAGCAATTGAGTCTCCATTCATCACGTGCATTTGCAAAGATGTTGCTGCTCCCTGCACTAATTCAGCCGCTCCACAAGCGTCACGGAGACACATTGGGCTGATGTGATCGCAATGAAACCGAAATAAGCACTCCATATTGCATTCCCTATTGACTCTAGAGGTCTAACATCCACAGAAGAGCACTCCATGATGCTTGCACCTTGGCAGCAAGAGGTCTACCGCTAAACAGATGGATGAGCCACCAAATAGGCCACAATCATGGGGATTTTGGGAAAGAGCAGACACCGTTTGATAAAAGAGCCAGACGCAAAAGGATTCATTCTCTAGTCGTAAAGGACAAACGAATCTAAGCCTCGGTCTCGAATGCATCCGGGTACCTCTTCATGTTCTGCTCCAGGCTGCCGTGGGTGCGCAGGAACTGCACATAGGCACCGTCGACACGGACCTTGCCCTCCTGGCGCTTGGTGATGTACTCCTCGCGGCGGAGAGGGGTGAAGCCCCAGTTCTTGGACACGATGATTTTCTGGCGGCCGGGGAACTTGTACTGGGAGCGGCGGAGAGCCTCGATGGCGGTGGCACGGTCTGTGAGATATGTCAGATACGATTCCAAGAAGATAGACAATACAATAGGACGTACGCGAATCCCTCGTCCTCACGCTCAGAATGATCTGGCCGATGTTGACACGGGCAACAGTTCCATTGGGCTTGCCGAACGCTCCTCTCATTCCGGTCTGCAGTCTATCGGCACCGGCGCACGACAACATCTTGTTGATACGGATGACGTGGTACGGGTGGGCGCGGACGCGCATGTGGAAACCTTCCTTGCCGGCAATCTTCACCAGGTACTTGTTGGCGCAAATGCGAGCGGCCTCGAGGGCCTCGGACGACAGCTGCTCATACTCGTTGGAGACCAGGTGCACACAGCATGGGAACTCGTCGACGTTGGCGCGCTTGCGGCCGAGATCGAAGATGCGGATCTTGGGGTCGGGCACACCACGGTTGAAGCGCGACTTGGGATACGGCTTGCTGTGAGTCTCTGTTAGTCTCTTGCCCCTAATGCATCGTTGTGATAGTCCAAGAGGGCGTACTTCTTGCAGTAGCGGTAGCAGCGAGCGGGACGACGAGCCATCTTGCCTGCTGTTGTTGATGAACGGGTTTGGGGTGGGTGTAGAAGGAGAGGGAGGCAGAGATTCTTAATCTCGTCAGTCCACGGCCTTGGTGGTCGTGTTGCATTACCAAGCAAAAATGTGACTCAGGTCTTGGCGCCGCCCGGCGAATTTCGGCGAAACGTTACGCCGGCAATCGCTTCGGAACCCCAGACCGTCACGTCCGCCAGCAAGGGTGAAGTGTAGTTGAGGACAGGCCAGACATCGCGCGATACTGCTCATAATATGCTTATGTATTTCACGATTGCAGAGTCATTTAAACGAGACGGTAAATGCACACAAAACCTGAATCGAAATGCTGAAACACTTTTGAATGTATAGCCTAGCTATGTACATTACTTCGTGACCAGCACCTTTTCCTCCTCTAGATATATGTTGCTCGCGCGTTTGATGCCAGACGTGCTGTGTGAGATCTAGGCGGTGGTGCTGCTGAGGATATCCGAGTCACCGGCATCAATGATGGCCATGGTGGAGCATCGAAAGAGTTTACCGCAAGCAGTGCCGAGTTCAATCTGTGGGAACAAGAATCAGTCACGATGTTGCCCTCCGAAGCCAAGACTACACGGCTTCTTCGCAGGGCTGGTACCCTACTGACGAATTGCCAGTCGCCGGGTAAGAGAACTTACGTTGTTGCCAGAGAAGTGGTGAACAGCGGTCTTGGCCAACATGCTGTAGTATTCCAATTCCGACTTGCGGAGAGGAGGCGTGTTGCCAGCGATGATGATCAGCTTGGCCTTGCCAGAGCGGAGCGACTTGAGGGTCGACTTGTATCCGAGGGTGACTGGAGCAGGATGTCAGGAAATGTTGCAAGCTCCTGTAGTAGCTCTCGATCACACACCTTTGCCGGACTTCATCACAAGCGCCAGGCGCGAGTTGATGCTGTCGGCTGTCCTCTTGCTCTTTTTAGGGGCCATCGTGAAGCGCAGGAATAGAATGTGATACTCCTGTGGTGAAAGTATGCTCTCCGGTCGGGGAAAGAAAAAGTTGAGATGGAAGGCAGAACGAGAATTTGGTTATACCCTGACGGTGGTCTGTGCAGCGTGTGCGGGCACGGCTTCCGAGAAGCGAGCGGCTACGGGCCTGACCGCCCGCGCTAGTCCTTTCATGGAAGAATCGAGATTGTCTCCACCCGAAGCGGGCGCAGCAGTCTTCCTTTTCCTATGGCGGTCCCACGTCAATCAATCCTTACAAACGAGCATGATGAATCTGGGAGACAATACGATGTGGCTATCGATGATTTCTTGAGGCAATGCTTCTACAATAGCTGCAAAGTACAGTTGTTCGGATAGCAAGGCTGGTACAGACGACGAGGAGGACAGATCGACAAGGCGCAGGCTAGCATGTGACGGATGCGATGCAGGGTGTCAGCCGTGTGTCTCGCCGGTGGAGATCAAAGGTACTCACTCAATCAACCTCGTCCTTGGATTCTAGCCTGCGCGGAATCATTCTTCATTTTTGTCGCTACTTAAACACACTTGTGATTGACTGTTCATTGCGCGTATAGCCGCGTTCAGTTGTGCTGTCTGCGATTTCTCTGATGTCGCACTGGTCGCCCCCATAGAACCCTCGATTTTGGTCTCTCGGTCATTGGTCTCAGTCCGGAAATTAGACCGACATTCCAGATGTCACGGGTCAGCTGAATCTTCGTTCTCTCCATCATACCATTCCAGCAGCATTTACGCATACTTCAATTGCATGGATTAGCCTCGCCTGTTCATTGCGATTTCCACTATGGCGACTCCGTCCAAATCTCAGAACTCAACGGCCATCGGCGGTCGTCGAAGCGCCAAAGACGGTTCGTCGACCGACGCAAGTCCTGCACGCTCTGCCACTCCAACGACAGGCAAGAATGCCAGCACGCCGGTCAGCAGCGTAGCTCGTACAAAATCGGTGCGAACACATGGAGCAGGTACTCCGGTGTCCGCCCGGGCTGCGGTTAGACGACCCCCCAACGGGTCGTCCAATGCTACCAACGCGCCGAACGGTGCCGAAGTCGTTGATAATTCCGACGCCGATTCCAAAGCGCAGGCAACAGCCGTTATAGAAGAATTGCAGGATAGTCTGCGGCTATCTCAAGAGACCAGCGAAGAGCATCAGAGGCATATCGTTCTTCTGAAGGCTCGCGCTGAAGACTGGGCGAACGAACACCGCAAGCTCGAAGAGCACACACAAGAGTTGACAGAGCGTTTGGAAGAATTAGAGAACGAAAAGCGAGACAGTCTCAGGTCGAAACGAGAGCTCGAGGCGGTTTACGAATCAGATCGTCTCGCCTCGCTGAAGTCCAAAGAGGAAGCCCAGGCCAGAGAGGAGGAGCTCACTGCCACCATACAACGTCTCAAAGATTCACTTTCTCAACGGGAGTTTCGGACAGGTACAGACGAGGGCAAGCGACCTGATATCTCGCGAACAGGTGAGTCAATTACAGTTGCCCAAGAAGCGGGCCAACACTAATCTCATACAGCGAGTTTCCGAAGCGCCAATTCTCCACAAGTTGAAAACGCGCACTTTGCGCCTTCTTCGTCTCTCCAACGAAGCGATTCTCGCAGCTCCTCCAGACTTGTCCTCCAGAAAGACAAAATCATCGAATCCCTAAGGATAGAACTCGCGGAAGCTCAGATCAGACTAGTAGAAATGGAAAACATGGGCGGCGGTCAAGTCCAAGAACTAGAACGCAATCTCATGGAGACACGCATGACCAACGCTAGACTCATGGAGGAGAATGAGAGCTTCCAGCTGCTACTTAGCGAAAAGACCTTGACCGGTGAGCTCGGCAATAGCGGTATCTTGCAAAAGGTCGATATCGATGCTACTCCCACTACTGCCGCCAAAGGATCAAGCTTGGAAGAGGAATTGCAGCACGCCGAAGTGGACGGCGAGGATAACGCCACGAAAGGTTTCAAGCTTCAAATTGCATCTCTCCGGGACGAGAACAAAGCCCTTACTCTTTATATCAACAACATTATCTCTCGCCTCCTCCAACACGACTTTGAATTCATTCTTGATAAGAATGCCGAAGCTACCGCCAACAAGCCATCAGCTCGCCCGACTGACAAAGACCTCCCACCACCTCCACCAGCCAAGGGCGAGGATGCCCCCGGATTCCTTGCCAGAACACGCTCGATGATGGGTGTTTCACGCCCACGCCCGCAAAGCGCAATTTTCAGCAGCGATGTCACGACGCGCTCTACACCACATGAGAATCCCGACACCGCCCCAAGTATTCCTATAGGGCGACAACCGCGATCGACAAGCGGTGGCGGACAACGACACTCTGTGGCTGATTGGAACTCCGCGGCAGTCGTCAACTCCATGTATCGAGGCCCATCGCCTACTCGATCTAGTGGCGGCGCACTCAGCCCTAGTATTGCTAGCCCACGCAATTCTTATTTTGCCCCGAGACCGTCGAACGCGGCTCGAGCCCCTTCTGGCTCGAATGTGGGAACCATAAACGAGAACGAGAAATCCCCACATAAGATAAACCGTGACAGCAAGATCGGAAGCAGCCGAAACAGCCTGGCCAGCGATACGAGCAACTCTATCAGTCCCCCACAAAGCACGGTGGGCTCGAACGACAAAGCTACCAACAGTGTCATGGTCGGCAGCAAGATGCGGCCACTTCGTCTTGTGCAAGAGAATGCGGATGAAACAGCGGCGAGGAAAGCAGCGAACCGGACGAGTTGGATGGGCTGGTTCAACAAAGGTACATAAGTGGATTTGGCGATGGTCGGGCTTACAAGATGGAAGTTTATGGGACATGTTCTTGTCAATGACGATGTTTGCATGTTTGACTCCTTGGTCCACAGAGTCCAAGTTGAGACACTATACCCCTGTTGGATGAGATGTATATTACTACTATGGGTTAATATATGAAATTTAGCTCTTTATTCGTCTTCGATCATGCTACCTGTGCTTGGCGAATGAAGTGAATCATATCCCCACAGCTGGGCGTGAGTGTTCATCGCGAAGCCAGATCTGGGGGGGGGGAAAGTGGGAGCTCGAAAATTCACCCTCGCAATATCGACTCATCCACCACCACGCTGCGCCGTACGACGCAACGATGCCTCCGAAATCGAAGAGAGGGGCTGACAAAGGCCGGGCAGAGGCCGACGAAGTCGAGGAGCCGTTACAAGCTGTCGTACGCACAGTGAGAACTGTCCACAATAGGCAGGGCTAACGGACTGCAACAGGTCTTTGCCGACTCATTCGAGACGCGCTTCCACCCACTAACCCTTGAAAAGCCCCGAGTCAGAACCATAGCAACTCATGGCTTAGGATTAGACTGACGGAGCATACAGTGTCTTCTGCCGCTTGCGAACACGCCGCTGATAGAATACACCCTTGAATTTCTGGTGGCATCTGGAGTGCAGGAAGTCTACTTCTACTGCGGTGCACACACTGCGCAGGTTGAGGATTATTTGATGTATGACGAAACACTATCATGCTATACATTTTGGGTCTCACAAACATGCAGATCTTCCAAATGGACATCCAGAACGAGTCCGTTCGACACGTTCGAGATCCTCCGATCTACTTCCAGATCGGTCGGCGATGCGATGCGAGACCTTGACAAGCGAGCTCTTCTGTCGGGCGACTTCCTAATTGTCTATGGAGACGTCGTGTCTAACGTCGCTCTTGCGCCAGCATTGGCGGCACACAAAGCCAGGAAAGCTGCTGACAAGAACAGCATTATGACAATGCTGCTGCGCGAGGCTGGTATGGATCACAGATCCAAGGCCCAGGACATGCTATCCGCCTTTGTCATCGATCCCAGAAGAGACAGGTGTCTTGCATATGAACAAATTCGGCAGCGGCAGCCTTCTTCTGTGCTTGAGATGGACATGGATATTCTCTCACACGAAGACCTGGACATACGGACTGATCTAATTGACTGCGGGATTGATATATGCACACCAGATGTGCTTGCGCTATGGAGCGACAACTTCGATTATGAGGTACCGCGACGGGGTTTCTTACATTCGGTACTAAAGGACTATGAATTAAATGGCAAGACTATCCATACCCACATTGAGCAAGAAGGCTATGCAGCGAGGGTAAGGGACCTCAGATCCTATGATGCGGTATCGAAAGACGTTCTGGGTCGTTGGACTTATCCCTTCACTCCGGACAGCAACTTTGCGCGAGACCAGACCTACCGTCTCTACAAGGGTGGTTGCTATCGAGAAGAGGGTGTGGTGCTTGCGGGAAGCTGCGAAGTCGGCAAGAAGACCGTCATCGGACGAGCATCGGCGGTAGGCGACGGCAGCGTGGTGGAGAATAGTGTCATTGGGAGAAGATGTGTGATTGGCAGAAATGTCAAGATATCTGGGAGTTACGTCTGGGACGATGCTACCATTGGAGACGGCTGCTTTGTCACCGATGGTATCATTGCGAGTGAGGCAAGCCTGGGAAAACGTTGCACAATCAAGCCCGGGGCCGTGATCTCTTTTGGCTGCCACATTGCAGATGGTGTCACGGTAGCCGAGAGGATGCGCATCACAAGGACAAAGCATGCTGTCGGGGTCACAGGCGAGAACTTGGTCAGAGGCGACCCCGACGCTAGTATCGTGGGTAAAGGTGGCGAGGGATTCCAATATCACGACGAGGATGAGGATGAGGAGGAGGAGTTCCTTGGTCTTGGGCCGAAATCTCTATACTCGTTCCCGCATCTCTCTATCTCTCAGGATTCGATATCGACTTTGAATTCGCAGGACATGTCTTCGGAGGACTTCAAGCCGCGTACCGTCGACTCAAGATCGGCGAGCTTCGGCTCTGTCACGTCTGACGAAGGAGCGGGAGGCAAGAACGCGATGGACTTCCACCATGAAGCTTCAATACAGATCTACGAGTCTCTTCAGAAAGGCGACGAATCTTCTAACATGCAGCTGGAGCTGACATCTCTGCGCATGGCGGCAGATGTCAGTCCTCATTCTGTCAGACGGGCAGTGATATCGGCATTTATGAAGCGAATTGCCGCGCTGGCCGAGAACGGCCTCTCTCCTGCACAAGCGGTCAAGCAGACCATCCCAGCACAAGGAAATCTCTTGAAGAGGACCATGTTTGATCATGGAGAAAAGCACGAAGCAAAACCAGACCAGGTGGATTTCTTGCTATTGATGCAGGCAGATCTACGGCATAGAAAGGACGGCGAGAAGATTATGCTGCACGCGAGCAACGAGTTGGTGCTGCAGGACATTGTAGAAACGGAAGGATTTGAGGAGTGGTGGGACAATGAAAAGAGCTTGGATGGCGAGGAGATGGTGAGAGTCCGGTCTTTGATGCAGCCTTTTATGGATGCAATTGCCGACGACGACAGCAGCGAAGAAGAGGATGAAGATGAGAGCGAGGAGGAGTGATGACTGGCCATGATACCCTGCTGAAATGCATACGATGTGAAGAAGATGATGGACCAGATAAGCACGTGCCTGATTAACAAAGGGAGCAAGGGCGGATGTGGCTGAAGAAATGCCTTGACTCGTGCACGTTTGTTTAATGGACTGTGGCGGCGCCTGATGTGCCGGGATGACTGCTCGTGTAGATTCGTAATTAATGCGGCAGAAGAGCAGAGAAGGGAGCAGACACATGTTTATATATCCTGTTTCTTGCATCATCTTGCTAGTGCGGCTATCACTACAATTTTGAACTGCGACTGCGACTGCAACTGCATTTAATTTTATTGTGCTTAATCACGTCTGCTGCAGGCCTCTACACCTCACTTTGCCATCCTCCGCCTCACGCGCCGCCGATGACGGTAGCCTGACTTGCATTGCCAGACGTCGGCGACATCCCTCCCTTTGTAGGTGCCTTTTTCCCCCGTCCCTTTCCACTCTTCGCCCTTTTCACCCCCGCATCCTGCATCCTTTCCTCGTTCCTCATCGCTCGAGCAGAAGAACCCTGATTGCCGACGCCGCCGCCTATTGTCTATCGTCGTCTCCGCAGATCCAGATTCTCGACGTTTCAAGCGCTCTCCTCTCCGCCCTCGCTCGACCGCCGACCTAACTTACTTGTTTCCCGTTACGACCGGCTACCTCACCGTCTGCTATAAAAGCACTTCAGGTTCCTGTCGGCTTCGTCATCGCAGGCGGAGCCGCTGGACCGCTGCCGCGACCACCCACCACGCCTCCGACTACCAGGAAGAGGAAGCTGGAGGCAATATCCCCTGCCGCCACTTATCACGCTCCTGCAAAGGGCATCAAGACCCGCAGCACATCACGCGTGCAAGCGCCTCTGTCTAGCACGACGGAGGCCGCTCCCGCCACTACCACCGCTGCATCCCCTGTCGCCGTCCTCCCCGCGACGCCGCAAACTCTCCCTTCGGAGCCAGAACATCCAAGCATGGATTCCGATGATGAGATGAACAGCATCATGTCTGGCAGCGAGGACGACTTTGGTGAGGATCAGGATAGCAGCATAGACTTTGGTAAGTTCCACCTCTCCTTTCTCATCCTATCTTGTACAGCCGCTGACCTGGACTCTCAGGCACCGATGATGAACTCGACATAGACGATGACGGTGACGTTGGTTTCGAGACACAGGAGAAAGACCTCAAGCCCCGCAAAAAGGCTTTCGAGGTGGACTACACCGTATTTAGCCCGGACGACATCCGGGCGCAGCAGGATTCGCAGGCAAACGAGGTGTCCAATATCATAGGCCAGACGCCCGAGTCCACCGCAATTTTGCTGCGATATGCGCGCTGGAACAAGGAACGACTCATAGAGCAGTATATGGACAAACAGGAAGAGACGCTACAGAAGGCCGGGTTAGGGCAAGAGGAGGACGTGACGGCCAGAGTAGAGCAGGTTCCTGGCTTCTTCTGCGAGATCTGCTACACAGACTCTGCTGACAGCGACACATTTGCCCTCAAATGCAGTCATCGATTCTGCATCGACTGCTGGAGGCAATACCTTACCCAAAAAATCAAAGAGGAAGGCGAGGCCGCTCGGATACGGTGCCCGGCGGGGGATTGCAACCAGATTGTAGACTCCAGGAGTTTGGAGGTTCTGGTAGAGGCAGACCTCAAAGATCGGTAGGTCTCATTGGCTGAGTACGGGTGACATGACTGACGAATGCACAGGTATCACGAGTTATTGATTCGGACATACGTCGATGACAAGGACAATCTCAAATGGTGTCCGGCACCCAACTGTGTTTATGCGTTGGAATGTGGTGTGAAGCAGCGCGACTTGAGCAAAATCGTGCCAACTGTACGCTGCAAGTGCAATCATAACTTCTGCTTTGGTTGTACACTGATGGACCATCAACCCACGCCATGCTATCTGGTCAAGATGTGGCTGAAGAAATGTGAGGACGATTCGGAAACGTCCAATTGGATATCCGCGAACACCAAGGAATGTCCGCGTTGTCGTTCGACGATTGAGAAGAATGGAGGCTGCAACCACATGACATGCAGGAAGTGCAAACACGAATTCTGCTGGGTGTGCATGGGGGTTTGGTCAGAGCACGGCAACAGCTGGTACAACTGCAATAGATACGAGGAGAAGAGTGGGTTGGACGCCCGGGATGCCCAAACAAAGTCGCGGCAGCAGCTGGAGCGGTACTTGCACTACTACAACCGATATGCCAATCATGAGCAGTCGGCCCGGCTCGACAAGGATATCTATCTGAAAACGGAGAAAAAGATGACGCACCTACAAAGCACTTCAGGAATGTCATGGATCGAAGTGCAATTTCTGGACAATGCATCACAAGCGCTGCAGCAGTGCCGCCAAACTCTTAAGTGGACATACGCTTTCGCCTTCTATCTGGAGCGCAATAACCTTACGGAAATATTTGAAGACAATCAAAAGGATTTGGAACTTGCCGTGGAGAATCTCAGCGAGATGTTCGAGAAGCCGACGGATCAACTGGCGGGACTGAAGGTCGAGATGATGGATAAGACGTCTTACTGCAATAAGCGGCGCATCATCCTGCTGGACGATACAGCAGAGAATCTCAAGCAAGGTAAGTGCCGCGTCGTAATTGGCGCCATGACACATGCTGAACAAATGATGCAGGGCATTGGAAATTCAACGTTGACCTGTTATGATCACTTGCATCCAGAGCACATGACAGAACGCATACACGCGAGGGAAGATGTTAGCGCAGCGATCGGAGGGCCTTTGTGGACTCGAGTAGACGAAAGTAAGAAACGGTGCAGGTTATACCTAGGACGGGGGAAGAGGCTTCCGCTTGCAGGCAGGCGTCAAGTCGCGATATTGCCTCGTAGCATTCTTGGCGCATATCATATAGTATCACCGGGGAGTTTGATGGAAAGCGCACGCTTAAAACCATGTACATCGTCCATAATGCGATTCAAGCATTGGTTTCTGAATGTACAATTCGAGTCGCAGGTCGTGCATCTTGACATGAGGGATTGTGGCTGATGCGCTAAGGACCGATCGACTGAACCAGACTGCATGCCGTAAGCAGCATCAAATCACGCAGGGAAGTCAGTTATGATGTGAGAGTCCGCTTGTAAGAGCAGCCAAGCAATAATCGGTGGGACAAGCAAACGAGTAGGGGCTGGTGGGGCTGCAAGGTACGGCCGCACGTGATTGTTAGTGGGGTGGGGGGCTCAGATCGCGGGTCAAAGCCGCGTGGGAAATGAATTGTTCAGCATTAGAAATGAGGAAATAATCGAGCTCTAGCTTCCAGCAAAGCAAAGCCCCTCCACAGACAGAACCCCACCTCTGGTTTTTCCCCACCCCTGCCAACGTGCCTGCTTACACGATGGTCAGTCACCCAACAATTGGAACTGACGTGCATGATTATGTTGTGTGAGATGTATATGTATATATATGCAGGCCCCTGGGGTCGTCCCACCGTCCTGTCTTTTCTTTTTCTTTCTCGTTACAGAGAAACTTGAGCAATTGACTCTACCTCAATACCATTGAACCGTTTCTAGAACCATTCCCAATCCGCATACCTCCCACAAATCAGCCATGGCGCCCAAGATCGCTATCGTCTACTACTCCATGTACGGCCACATTGCCAAATTGGCCCAGGCCGAGGCCGAGGGCATTAAAGCTTCCGGCGGCACTGTCGACCTCTACCAGTAAGTCACTCCGATTTTCCCGGGCTCATCCAAAAAGGTTTCTGCTCGGGGTATGCATGAACAAGATGCTGACTGTATTTCCCCCTCAAAGGGTCCCGGAGACGCTGTCCACCGAGGTGTTGGGCAAGATGCACGCGCCGCCGCAGTCCACGGACGTGCCTCTGCTGCACGACCCCAAGCAGCTCCTGGAGTACGACGGCATCCTGCTCGGCATCCCGACCCGCTACGGCAACATGCCCGCGCAGTGGAAGACATTCTGGGACAAGACGGGCGGCATCTGGCAGTCCGGCGGCTACTGGGGCAAGTACGCGGGCCTGTTCGTGTCCACCAGCACCATCGCCGGCGGCCAGGAAGCTACTCCCATCTCTGTCCTGTCGACGCTCGTCCATCACGGCTTGATCTATGTCCCTCTCGGATACAAGACTGTCTTCAACGAGCTCGGCGACATCTCTGAGGTCCGTGGCGGATCTCCCTGGGGTGCGGGCACTATCGCCGGCGGTGATGGCTCCCGCCAGCCGTCTGCTAGAGAACTCCATGTCGCTACCGAGCAGGGCAAGGCCTTCTACGCCGTCGTCGCCAAGTCCCACGGACAGGCGTGACTAGATGATGGTCCTGCTGCTGCTGCTGCCGGCGGCGCTGTTGCGGACAAGGAGCAACACGTCATGCCTCCTCCCTCTTCGGTCAACAGTGCTGCTAAGGCTGACGGTGCTGCCGGTACGTCGCAGCCGCAGACTCAGCAAGCTGGAGCAGCAAAGGATGACGGAGAAAAGGGGCCTTGTGGTCTGCCATTCAAGTGCGTGGTCGCATAGCTTACAATAAATCCAATAAAACATGATTTGATAATGAGCTTTATTGGGTCTATGTGTGTGGCATGAGAGTGTATCGTCAGATGTATAGTGAGACCTCCAAAGACGCCGCGCGTAATGACATGACCGAGGTCGAATTACTTTTCTCTGAGGTGCTATAATCAAAGCTTCAATGCATTCGCGATTTGCAGACTCAAGTCCAAGATGGTGAGGTGCTCATCCGATCCATCCACCAACCGCTTGTCCGTCTCGGAAAAGGACATGACGATGCGATTCTTCTGCCGATCGTCCGCGATGCCTTCTTCCATTACAAAGCGGTCGTACAGCTGTGAAATGAGCTGTGTCGCGCTCCAACCCTCGGCCACGAGATCGTCCACCACAGTGGCCACGCGCTCGTACAGTCCACCCTTCGCTGCAGAACCGCGTATTGCATCTACCAGCGCGCGCACCGTCGGCTCGGGCACTACACCTGCGATCTCTTCTATGTTCTGGACCGTGATCGCCTTGGACATGCTGTCCGAGTCGACGTCCATACTGTCTGCACCTGCCGCCTTACCAGTCTCAGCACCGACAAGACGTGCAGCTGACTGCAAGAAGGTAATGGCTTTACGTAAGTCGCCGTCCGCACAGCGCATGACGGCGTCGACGGTTCCGTCGGCTAGCGTCACACCTTCCAGGCGGGCAATGTCTTGTACTCTTGCTCTTGCGTCCTCGCCGGCCAGAGTCTTGAAGCGGAACTTGCTACACCGACTGGCTAGCGGGTCGATGATGCGGGTGACGTAATTGCAGATGAGGCAGAAGCGAGTGACTCGGGCGTAGGTCTCCATTGTGCGACGAAGAGCAGATTGGGCGTCCTGGGTCATGCTATCGGCTTCATCCAGGACGATGATCTTAAAGGGCGGGCACGGGTATTTCTTCAGGTATTCTGCGCCTGCTGGGCCTGCTGGCACGTTTGACAATTGCATGCGAGCAAAAGACTTGATCTTTTCCCGCACAATGCTGATACCTCGTTCATCGGAAGCATTGAGCTCGAGGACCCGGCTTGGCATGAGCTGTGGCCCGAAGAGTTGTCGGCAGAGCGCGAGAATGGTCGAGGTTTTGCCCGTTCCTGGAGGGCCGTAGAAGAGCATGTGCGGGAGATTTGCGGATTGCAGGGCGCGTGCGAGGGTCAATGTGGTGTGTGACTGTGACGAGACTTCATTGAGTGTCTTGGGGCGGCTGGACGTGGTCAGTATTCAGTGAATAAGCATATTCACATTTTGGATGGACTGACTATTTCTCGACCCATGGCTGTAACCGAGTATTGTCGTCCTGTGCCGTAGACGACGAGGTGGCCTTTGCAGAAGCAGCACTGGCAGCAGCGGCCGCTTGGCGGGCTCTGATGTCGAAGAAGCTGGACATTGCGCTGTGGTATGCAATGACTTGATCGTGGACTCAGAAATGAAGACGAGGAAACCTGGGACGTCTTCCTGCGGGGCGGCGACGCGTTGCAGAGCTGCAAGAGAACGAGAGACGCGCTCCGCCTGCGAATCCAATTTACACCGAAAACAGACAAGGGTTAGGGTTGCTCGCCGCAGGCAGCTGCTGGTGTCATACGACCGTCTCCACCTCCACCTGTATGTTCGGGCTTCATGATCTCCTCTCCACGACCACCGCGGACAGGCACGCGATCTCTGTGCATGATAGTGGGACTGGATGATTCTTCTGTCTAAGCTTCCATGAAGCCCTCCACCCTCTCGCGTGCCCGTTATATGAAGTCATGAACCATGACTCTTCAACGTCAGCGCAAAGAGCAGCATCTGCGGTCGCCGCATCGTCCAGCCATGTCTCGAGCGCCGCCGGAAACCCGGCCCCATCACGCGCTTCGACACCCACCTCGGATACTCACATGTCGGTGCACGAACGTCGGGCGAAGATTCGGCGGCTGTTCAACCAGAAACGATCAAATCTTCTGCTGGACTTGATCCGCAACATGGATACTCTTATATACGCCGAATTGTCAGTGGTGTACTATATGGAGTATGTGTCGCCGATCTGGTATCGTCCGCCACCTTACTGACTCTCTTCAGCTGCCATTTCTTCCGCTTCTTTCTTCGATGCTTGCTGCAATTCACCTTGCTCAGCCCCAAGCCCGCCTATGTGCCCGAACCACCGATTCAAAGTCCTTCTCGACCTATGCTGATCATACTAAACAACCTTACTTGCGCGTTCTTTCACACCGTGTCTCCGGCTCCCTCCGCTGGAGAGCAGACGAGAGGGTACCTCCATGGCGGCATGGCTATGGACTTCATCGGGCAGAAAGGTCCAAGCAGCCGCATCCATCTGGTGCTTCTGGACCTTCTCATCATGGTGCTTCAGTTACTCAGTCTTGGCGCGACTTCCTCCCGGACGAGAGCGAGGAAGGGAGCTGAAGAACAAAAGCCGTCACAAACTTCCGAAGGCGACGGAGGATCGGGGTCACAGAATGAGCAGACTCTTGACCACGAGGAGCGCGGGCAGCTGGCGAGTGAACACCGCCCTGAAGACGTGGAATTACGAAATTTGAACCCTGCTCAGGACAGTGGTGCTGCAAGAGACGATGAGACAGAGCATTCTGCGCTTCTGTCGCCGCATCAAGACGGTGACACACCCGGCAACGACAATGACGAACGTTTGCGTACGCTGGATCCGCGAGCTGGTCTTCCGCCGGGCGAAGGCCAACACATTATCGATGCCTTCACGTCCAATCAGGCAGTGGTTGCTAATCTAGCTCTGAGCCGGATTGTGCGCGACGAGCTAGGTCTTGGTCCGTTAGGCAGCGCTAGTACCTCAACAGCGAGGAGCGGCAGTGTGACTGATGGAGGCATCAACAGCGCTCGGCTGAGGTTCCGCCTGCGCGTTGGCAATCGCATCTTCGGTGTCTAGATCTAGCAATGGTCTCATTTTAGCGTGGCGTTTGGGGCAGAAACCTGGTGTTGAATACCACTGGTCGGCTGCATCTTCATTGTAACTACATGTATATCTTAACGACCCACAAATGCACCCATTCTCACATACCAAGACTTGATATTTGTCTAACTTCGTGGTTTTCTGGCAGGGGGCATCCGACAGTCGTTCCCCGCTATGGAAGCCTGATGGGTCAGTCATTCCCCGCCTCAGCCTTGTCAAACTTCCGGGAAGCTTTGGAACAATGCAGTACTTACATTTGTATCAGAACTACTGCCGTCGTGTGACCACACACAGCTTGAGTACGAAACGCGCTCCACCTTGTGAGACGTGTTCATAATGACAGGCTACGCGGGTGGAGGCCATTTTCATCTTCGGCAACAGCCTTGGTGCATGTTTACAGTCACACCGAATATACCTCTATGTCGTTTTGGCCTTGTACATTCAGGCTATTGCCGCTGCTTGCATTCGACGGATCTAGCATTGCTAAATGTGGTCTATTGATGTTTCTGCCTTGTCATGCTTCTTCCGAGCCGCGTCAATGTCCTATGCCCACTCTCTACCCACTGACTGTGTCTTCCAGGCTGTTCTAATATGAATTCCCAGATCTTTCTCTTTCAACCTGATTCAATTTACGATACTTCAATGCTTGTCTCCCTCCTAGTGCAGCAGACTGGTACAGACCATTACAGCGCCCAAGATGAAAGCGTGGAACTCTGCTGCACTGGTCATCGCTCTCCTCGCCACTCGGATCGCAGCAAGCAGAGGGAGTGCTACAGAGCCTGGAAAGCCTGAAAAACCCAATCAACCGTACGATATCTACATCACTGCTGATTCAACAGAAGATTTGATGGTTCCACAAATACCCTGGAGTGTAGCAGAGAAGGTGGAGGACGGACTGCACACATTGCACTGGAGTCTAGCGGAATTCAAACCAAGCGTTGCCACCACAGTGAGCCAAGAGGACCATCAGATGCACATCATTGCTCTCGGCACGCCAGGGAACCTCGACGAATGGTCGGACGAGGTGGATGAACTCATTGGGACGCATTTGAAAGGTAGCGACCATGTTGCGTGGACGAGCAAGAAAAGAACCAAACCAGGTGGTCACGGAAGTAAAGGCAAGGTCCGCCACACGACGTAGCCAGGGATGGCAAGAAGAGTGCCTGAATTGCACCTGACATTTGGGGACAGGGATTGACAGGGCTGCGGGGCTCCGGAAGGCGATCAGGCTGGCGCTTCGGAGGCCGGAACAGGAAGGCTGTTTTGCGGTGTTTGCCTGTCACAGAGTTCGTGTACCGCCGCTGATGTCGGCGCAAAAGTCACCTCGTATTCCCCAGCATTCCACGCCGGAGCTGCTGCTTCTGGTGCTGCTGCGCCTGTTCGTGTTTCTCTCCTTCCCTGTCAAATACCATAACCTGTCCATTCTGCTTCTTTGCTGCCTTTCCAGCCTGTCATTGTTTCCAGAACGCAATTCTATAACCAGACACCAAATCACAATGGCAACCTTCCGCGCTCTCGCCGCAGCCTCGCTGCTCTCCATGGGTGCCGCAGCCAACCTGATCAGCGTAAGCTCCCCCGCCATTGCCTGCCATGTCTCCCGTCACTAACCAGCACTCCTGCAGCACACCGTCCTCAGCACCGTCGTGAGCGACATTGTGCCCTCGCCGACCTGCAACGGCAATATCCTGGCCACAATGGGCAGCGAATACTGCTGCCCAGGCGTGTTCCAAGCCACCGACACACCGAACGGGGCCTATTGCTGCGTCGGGCCTACGGATTTGCCCCTCTCGCGCTTCTCCGACTGCTTCCCCAACTGCGGCGTCACTTCTACAACGACCACTTCCACAGACGCCGCGACGCAGTCGTGCGCTACGACGATCATGATCAACGACCCGAATTATAGCAGCGAGGTTAATGCCCTGGGTGCTACGGCTACGCCCGTGGGCTCGTCTCAGCCTATTTCCGAGCATTCGACTATCAACTCTATCCCTACCGGCAGCGCTACTGTGACTGAGTCCTCTGGCTCAGCGGCCTCTACTACTGGTAGCTCTTCGTCGGCGGCGTCGTCTTCGGCTTCGTCTGCTGGCTCCTCGTCGTCGGCTTCCGGCGCGTCGGCCTCGTCTACTGGAACTAGCTCTAGCAAAGGGCTGGCTGCTCGTATTACCGGCATTCCTTTTGCTGGTGCCTTTATGCTCGCTGGTGGGATTGCTGTCGCGGCCATGTAATCGACTTCTCATCGTCCTCATACCCCTAGTCACGAGAAAAAGAATCGTCTTTGACTGTCGTTCGTTTGTAACGTACAACTAGGTCTTAGCTATTAGCCTAGTTTTGCTAAAAATTACAAGATCTCCTCCCCAATCGTGATTGGAGTAGAGAGCATCCGCGTAGCATATCTTACATCACTTGTCCTTTGCGTCGTCCCCTCCCTCTATAGCCAGAGACCCGATCTCAGCATCCTCCATCCACCGCCGTACGCTCTCCATGACCTTTTCCAGACTTTCTCCGCCCTCAACAACATCATCCAGGTCATGCACGCTGAACCCACTGCGATGGTCTGTGACCCGCTGCTGTCCCCAATTGTACGTCCGCACCTTATTCTCCCTGCCCAGTTTCCCGGCGGCAACCACGCCTCTTCTCAACCTCAGCGTCTCAGCCTCCTTCTCCTCTCGCCGTTGCTGCGCGACCTTTGCCCTGAGTAGTCTCCACGCCTTATCCCGATTCTTATGCTGCGACCGCTGGTCCTGGATTGCCACCACCGTACCAGTAGGGATATGCGTCAACCTCACCGCCGAATTCGTAGTATTAACATGCTGCCCGCCCGCTCCTCTGGCCCGCATAAAGTCCGTCTTTACATCTTTCGGATCGACATACCCCTCGCCCTCTTCCCCTTCCACATCCCCTCCTCCTCCTTCTTCAGCAAAACTAGGCAGCACAAGCACCGAGGCAGAACTCGTGTGCGTCCGCCCTTTACTCTCGGTGGCGGGCACGCGCTGCACGCGATGCACGCCCGCCTCGCACCTGAGCCGTCCGTACGCGCCCTCGGTCTCGACTTCAAGCACGGCCTCCTGCAGCGGCGCATCGCTGCCCCGTCCCGGGTCCGCGGGGCCAAGTGCGTCTTCGTATTTCAGCACTTCGTGCCGTAGGCCCGTGCGCGACATGTATGCCGTGTACATGCGCAGCAGATCGGATGCGAAGAGCGCTGCTTCGGATCCGCCGGCGCCTGGTCGGATTTCTAGGAGGCAGGGCATGTGGGCGAAGGGATGAGGGGTTACGAGGGAGGACTTGAGTTCTTCGCTTGCGGAGGAGAGGAGTGTTTGTGCCGAGGAGAGGTCTTCTGCCGCTAGGACGCGGAGCTCGGGGTCTGTGTCTGCGTCTTGGAGGAGGGATTGTAGCTCGGAAAGTGACGAGAGTGCCGAGTCGTATGCTGCTAAGGCATCGGATGTGCGTCGGAGAGGACCGAGGCGGCGTGCCAGACGGGTCGAGAAGGACTCGGCCAGTGAGGCGGAGAGCGAAGTGTGCTCTGCTGCCAGGGAACGAGCCCTGGTGAGCAGTGCTGGGGATATATCCGCATTGCTGGAGGTGGATTGGTTGCGGTGGAATACTGCGCTTGGTCTATGGCGGGCGCAGGGATTGATGCAGAGGCGCGACGGCCGGCGCTGGCTGCAGAGCGAGCTGAGCCATGACGGTCGACCTCGCATGCTCTACTGTGATGTAGTTGAGGAGGAATAGCTCTCCAGCGACAGCTCGGAGATTTTTTGACCGCGGAGGTCGAGCGAGACTTGGCGCCTCGGAGACATTTGAACCACCTTCGACAGCTGTTAAAGATTGTTGGACAAACTGAATTTACATCTCCTGGTCATTTCTTTCCTTTGACGGTCAGTTGTTTATTTAGTGATCTACTATAGTATACTGTATGGTGCTGCAGGTTTTGCGAATCTTCAGACATCGAAATATCCTCAGGACACTTCTTCGGACACTTTACAGCTTCGCCTCGGAGACTTCCTGGTAGCTCGTGGTATTCACATCGCCGCGTTTCAAAAGTGTCCTTCCCACGTTGGACGAGTCGGAGTGTTTCTCAGTATTGTCACAGATGATCATACAGCGGTCAAGAACAGACCCATCAAGGTATATAAAGTCGCCGCGTGCCCTGTAAACATGACTGCTCTCTTCTATGCTTCAGCTTTATCCTTTCACATTACTTCCTCGAGTCTGCTACTTGACAAGCAGATTATTTCCCTTACATATCCTTAGTCAATCATCAGTATCTCTTCCTCGTTGTGCCATTACAATGGCCTCCGCAAAAGCACCCAATGCGTCTGGAGACCGTCCAAGTGAGTCGCGACACCCTTATCCACGATCTTCGTCTAATCCTTGAACCAGTTGACAAAGACCTATGGAGAGACTACAAGTACCCGAATGCGAAGCACACCGAAATCACCCATCGGGCCTCGCGTGCTCTAGTGGAGAAGGTCAACGCCGTCTTTCCCTTCGCAGAAGCTGTGTCTATACTCGACATTGCGTGCGGAAACGGCGCTGTCTTCAATGAACTCTTTGCGTCTGGCATAGAAGTTGCCGAAACCGCCGAGCTTCTGGGAGTCGACATATCACAGCCCATGGTATCTCAGATACACGAACGCCAGGCCGCCGCCGACCCGGCTGATGCTAAGACCTGGAAACGTGTCCGTGCTTGGGTCGAAGATGCCACCAACCTCTCCTCGCTCTTGACTGGTTCTCAGACTCATGTGCTGAGTCAGATGGGAATTTTCATGTTCCCGGACTACTCTCAAGCGCTATCCGAAGCACAGCGAGTGCTTACCCCCGATGGTATCTTTGCCATGTCGGCTATGTCGCGATCCGCATGGAATGACGACGTTATCCCGATCATTGAGAAAATGCATCCCGACCTGCAACTACCGCGCATTAAGGAAGTGTGGCAGGACACCAAACTCTTTCAGGCAGAGCTGGAGAAGCATGAATTCGTCAAGGTTCAGGTGTCTGAGGTCCCGCTCTCCATGCACTTTGACTCTCCAGAGGATCTCATCAATGGTCTTTGGAAAGCCCTGCCTTATCTGAAGAACACTGTGAAAGGGCTGTCCGAGGAACAAATTCAGGCTTGCAAGGATGCTATGGTGAAGAAGGTAGCGGAAGATTATCCCAACAACGAGTTGCCCGGGATAGTGCTCATGGCGGTAGCTCGAGTGTAAACGATGCACCGTCAGCAAATAGAAGAAACCAGCAACCTGCAATCAAATAGTATAGCATTCATGCGTATCTTCAGTCATTGTCGTATGTGATGCTGTTCCTGGTCAAAGTCGTGGCCTGACGGCTGTTTTTATAGCGACAACCTTCTATATCATATGACTCTCACTCGCTCTGACCAAGGTCGTGATCACGGACTTGACTGTCAGACTGAGAGTGGGATCGATGTCCGACGACAAATCACGAAGTCTCCATTCGGCTGTATCCTCTTCCGTGGTAGGTGACCAGGGGAGTTTGCGATCGAATCTGTTGGGCTCGCGCCACGTCAAGAGGTCCTGCACAGCCGAGTCTACGCCATCTGCTAGCGCTTTGATTGATTCCTGTTTCCAAAGCCGACTTACCCGCTTGGTTAACAGTGGTGGTTGCAATCCATACGGGTCGATCGAAAATGGTTGTACAGCCCCAATCTGCTCCTGTTTCATAGTTGTATGCATCTCCTCCGGACCTGGGTTGATTAGTTCAATGTTGCGACTAGAGAAGTTGACTCACAGGACCAAACAGGATCAATGCCTACGACTTTTACTCTGTCCTTTGGCCAACGCAGGGCATCTATGTGACATTCCTCGGGATCCTCTTAGAACTTCTACAGATGATCAGGTCTAGGGAATGTCTCACCAGAAATCTCGCCGCTTTGAATGCATGAGTGACGATTGATATCCTCTCAGGCCAGTGAGCTGTCCTTTTGTGAAACTCTAGTATAGAAAATAGCAGATTTTGATACGAGTCCGTGGCAAGATTCTCGGTCGACCAACGCGCCCCTTCTAGTGCCGGTATGAAAAGAGGGTCTTTCATTCGATCTTTGATCAGGGCATGCATGGCATCAAGATACGTCTCTGCTTCAGTGAAAGGGAAGTTCATATCTGTAGCACCTCCCGAGAAGACCAGAAAAGCATTAGGTCTTTTAAGAAGACAGAGACCGGTGAGGATGTGGTCGCAGAACGTCAGATGCTCGCCTTGTTTCGAGGCACTGATGTTCTCTTGACGCCATTTTCCTGATTGCTGGAAGAGCTTGAGAAGCCAATTGGTTTCCAGTAGTGGACTGACACGAGTTAAGTACTTATACCTTCATGTCTGGCAAAGCCTTGAGACGTACTTGATGATTGTTGCGGATTGGGATCGATATAGATCGGATCGGAAGTGAGCGTGGCCGCAGACGATGATCAGTTCCCTGCAGTGACTGTAGTCCCTGTCTATTGTGGTCAGGTATTTCGAGCTAGACATGATCCAATCATAGCAGTGTTCGATAGGTCGTAGCTCCCGAAGTCGTGGGTCCAATGTTGTAGAATATCAAGCAGGGAAATCGATTGAACAAGATTGACAACATGAAGTACCATACTGAAGCAATTCACTAATTCTGGTCATGAAATCACAATTATCAATGATTAATTCCTAAAAATATTGCTAATTCGCCGTTTCGCGTATACTCCAACTCCTCAAATCCCCCTTATACGGATTGTCGAACTCGTCGATCTCGTGAGCCAGCAGTATGTTGCCATGTCGTGACCTGTTTCCTCTTGCCATCGTTCGCGCCGACTGCTCAAGACTTGCCCGCCCAGAAATTGCGCCATGTTTGAGCCCGCTAGCTGAGTTCTTTTCGCGCAGATTGCGCCTATAACCTGCGCCCGGCGAAGGTCTCCGTTGGCCCAATTTCTGAGGGCTGCCACTCCACTTTGCCTTTCTTGACCCAGTAGAGAAGACACTGGACAAGTTCGTTACGCTGCTGTCTCGCGAGATACCTGCACCATCGTCGTCACTGTCGTGCATTCCCAGATTCAGCCTGCTCTGGGTTGGAGTAGTGGCTCTGCTATTTGTGTTGCTCGTGTGCGGCCGTGCCCCGCCCCAGCCATCGCCCCCGGCGAAGATATCCTCGATGCAATCATCAGCTCGCGGCTCGCCCGGAGCAGCCGCCCAGGAAGCGGCTAACGTGCGTCTGTACATGTCTTGCAACTCGCCGTGCTCCCTCGATTTGGTCGAGAGTGAAGGCATGTCTGCACCTTCCTCTTGAGCCTCGGCTGCATCTGCAGAAACTATACCTGCGATGCCACCGAAGACAGGCGCTGTGCGGAGTTGCGGGCTGCAACACAACTTCATTAGACAAGGGATGATCTCTCTCTTGGAGCAATCACTTACGCAATGTAATTCTTGTCGCCCTCGAGATGCTTCATAGCAATCTCAATCTTTAGCGTACTGTTGATCTTGCTCTCCTGCATGAGGTAGCGTCGAGTGATGGTGCCATCTTCGGCTTGATCGCTGACTCCAGTGTCGACATACTCGGCAAGGTTCAGCTTGATGATACCTAAGGTAATGCGTTCAGACCGGCCCGAAGATTGGTACTCTTGCAGAACCTCAAAGTGGAGCATGGATTCCTGCAGAGCCGAGTCCTTGCCGATTACCAGACGGAGTTGGACCGTCTTCTCGTAATCATACACGACGCGGTGATCCTTTATGTTGAACTTTGGCGTCTTACCGCTGTGTTCCGCCGCATTGGACGCCGCGAGGTGCCATTTGATGCTGGATGTGCCCGATACCAGCGGGACATTGTTGAGGTCAAACAGGCGGAAGTGAAGCTCGAACTTGGGCTATAATTTCTGATCAGAACATATCCATTCAGTCAAGCTAATTGGACTATCGTACTCGGCGATTCTTGGGAACTGTATGGCGTGTCAGTACAGATGCGCACGAACCAACCGGCACCAAACACTCACCAAATGCCTGCATGCTTGCACCCGATGCCAAACTCTTGTCAATGCGTTCTTGCAAATGACTGGCTTTTCCTCAGCTGGAATCGCATTCTCCCGATTTGAGCACGATCTCTGTTTTACTCTCGTACTGGATTTAACAACGACGGATCAGGTATATGCTGCTGAGCAATAGATGAAGGCAAGGCTGGCATCCGCCCGGCTCCGGGGTCGCCTTGGGGCCAGAGATGCCAAGGCTGGTGGGGCAATCGCCACCATACTGGCTCCATCACCGTATATATAAAGAGTCATATCACCTTTGTATAGACGTTCAAGAAACATTTGCATCATGGCAGACCTGTCCACTTGCCCGCCGCTTACTCGTCGGTCGGTCCAGGATGCCCACGCCCTCATCGCCCCTCACATTCACCGCACCCCAGTACTAACCTGCGCGACTCTGACCCGACTCGCAAGTACCCCTCAGGGTCCCTCATCGCCGCTCTATGTCCCAGCTGCGCCAGATGCTAGTCCGTCGTCACCGAAAATAAATCTCTTCTTCAAAGCAGAGAATACGCAACGCATAGGCGCATTCAAAGCCCGCGGTGCTTTTCATACGCTATCACGACTCCGCCAGGTTTCCCCAGAACTGCTCGAACGCGGAGTCATAACCCACAGCTCCGGCAATCATGCACAAGCACTCGCCCTGGCGGCCAGGGAGTTTGGCGTCAAGGCGACCATAGTCATGCCCGAGATCAGTACCACGAGTAAGATCGAAGGCACTAAGGCGCAGGGAGCGAAAGTGGTCTTCAGCGGAAGCACGAGTGAGGAGCGCGAAGCTGTCGTGGCGGAGGAGCAAGCCAAGACTGGCGCTATTCTCGTACCGCCATACGACCACCCAGACATCATCCTGGGCCAAGGTACACTGGCACTGGAGCTGGAGGAGCAAGCAGCTCAGATGCTACAAAGTTATCGGGGGAGTGGGCAGCTCGGTAAGAGGGGCGGGTGCAGTCATGCTGTCGAGTCCACCTCTACGACCACCCAGAACGGCGTCAACCACCACGAGAGCGTCAATGGACCCTCCACCAAGCAACTCGATGCCGTCATTGCTCCGTGTGGGGGTGGAGGTATGCTGAGCGGCGTTGCCACCGCGCTTTCGGGGACAGGGATCCGAGTGTTCGGCGCCGAGCCTTCATTTCAAGGCGCTGACGATGCGAAGCGTGGGCTTGCGGCGGGAAAGCGGGTAGAAAGTGTCAAGACGCTGACCATTGCTGATGGCCTCCGTACACCGCTCGGCAACATCACGTGGTCGGTCGTCAGCGACAAGGAGAAAGTCAAAGGCATGTACAGCGTCACCGAGGAGCAGATCAAGGCCGCCATGCGTCTCATGCTGGAGCGCGCAAAGATCTTCATCGAGCCGTCGGCTGCAGTGGGCGTGGCGGTCGCCCTATATAACGAGGAATTCCGGAGCATGGTAGAGAAGGAAGCTGGTCCGGACGGCTGGAACGTCGGTGTTGTCCTCACGGGTGGCAACACCACCGTCGAGGCTATAGCCAAGTTGTTCGCCGCTTCGTAGGATATCAGCAGAGTTGGCGACTTGGAAATAATAGAAGTGAGATGAATGGCTGCAGCATGAGTCAACTCTTCATGTTGAGAGTACGGTAAGTGAGTATCATAAGCAATCACATTATCGTCGCTATGTATGCGTTAGTAAGTTCTGTGGGATCACTTTCTCAGTCCCTCAAGCAGAGCATATTATGGTGGTTACAGAGGAGGGAGACCTACATCGCGCCAATACATTTCTTCACAACATCATAACCTAGCCATACGCCACAAAGAAGCAGCATTTCTCCAAACAGCATCACCACAGTCCTCCACCACAGCGCACCGCAATGTCAGCAGCGATATCTTCCACTCTGCGCTCTCTAGCCCAATCCAGCACCAAGCCATCCGCAACAGCAATGACGATCGTCCTCTTCATTACCCAACTCCTTCTCGAATTAAACAGCTGGTACTAGTACCTCCAGCACCGGCGCGCCACCGCGCAACGCGAAGCGGAGTCCGAGCGGCAGACCACGCTCCGGGAGCAATCGCTCAAGCTCAAGATCAAGCACCTCGACGGGTGGCTCAAGCTCCTCGTCCGCCAGGCCGAAGAGAGAGTCAAGGACGGATTGCGGGAGGGGCGATGACCCACTCGGGCAGAGATTGGACGTGCTGGAACGCCGGGTCGTGAATCATAATGCTGGGTTTAAACGCGGGGTGGACGAGATGGAGTGTCGGTTCACCAACTCGATTGGGCAGGTGCAGTTGCAGATGGCGATGTATCAGTTACAGCTGCGATTGGCGCACTCGACGGTTTGGGAGCCGCCGTGTTGGTTGGACAGACATATGAGCTGCGCAAGGCGTGGAGGACATGGAGGTGGACAGGTGACATGGCAAGGAGGATGGAAAGATTCAACGACGCTCTCTCTTTTGACTCTGTGGAGATGGACACGACTTGCAACCAATGAAGGTGTGTCACTCGCTAAACAACTAGGCTATTAAAGTCCATGCAATGCATTCATCATCCTTTTGACACAAAAGTTCATCATTCAAACCCGCTCCGTCCAGCAAGACCAGCCAAACCACCTCCCCTCCTCATCGAAGCGATCCGCTTGACATCCTCCTTGCGCCTCTTCTCCACTCCATCAAGCACAGCTCTCCGCTCCGCTTCTCGAGCTGCGTATGCGATACTGCTCTTCTTGCCACCTGCTCGCCTCTCCCCGCTCGTTGTGCTGCTAGCATTGCTCGCATCACGCTTTAGCGATGCCGGCGTCTGGCCTAAAGCTGAACCAGTAGCCCTGCGCAGCAAGCTTGGAGCGCGGAACGAGCCCACGGCAGACGATGATCGGGCGATGAAAGCAACTCCTCCAGCGCCATCAGATACGGCTGAGAGCGCGGAGCTAGTCTTGCGGATAAGCAGACGGTCGACTACCTGAGGCGGCGCCGGAGTGCGGCGGGCTGAGAAATGCGGTCTATCTGCTTCGGGTACTCGTTGGTCTTCTTCTGTGTCTGCGTGTGACTCCGCGTCAGACTCCGCGTCAGAGAGCTCTACGTCCGCAGGTGCTTCAATGTGTGGCTCGTCGACCAGGAACGACACCGAGGCCCGTACTTCAGCGATTGACGATGGCTTGACGAATGCTGCGTTTCCGGCGGTCCGGCCTCGGGAAACTGTCGATGTCAAGGTTGGACGCTTAAATGGGCCATCGTAGGCCTGCGGTGCGTCAGCCTTGCGCTTTAGTGGGTTGCCGCTGACTTGCTGCAGTGGCTGATCCGTAGTCTGCGAAAGTGGCTGCTCCGAACTTTCAGTCTGCGAATTGGGCACGACTTCCTCTGCGTCTCTGTCCTTGCCATCCAACATGTCCACGCCTTCCTCCTCCTCGTCGCGGTCTTCGATTGCTCGTAAGAAAGCTTCCTTCTTCTGATTGCCGTCGAATTTGCCGAGTTTCTCGTCCCCGAGCAGCAATCGGCGCTTTCGTGCTTCTTCGCGCTGTTTCCTCCTCCGACGTTCAGCAAGCTGTTCGTCCTCGTCCGAATCAAGGTCGAAGGCATCACCTCGTTGCCGGCGGAGAGCACCGGACATGAGGTCCTTATACAGCTTGGAGGTCTGAGCTTCATTGTCCGCCCGTTCTTTCTCTCTACTGAATGTCAGCGATATAGTCAAATCACCGACCAGATCGTACTTACGCATAAAAGGCCGCCATTTTCCGTTCGTCGACCTTGATATCGCTCTCGTCAAGCATTTGCATGTCAAGAGCGTCCGCTTCAGCGTCGCTGTCGTCATCACTAGCACCTCCTAGTCCGGCGTATTCGTCCTCTGATTCTTCAGCTTGCTCATCGACCATATTCTTAGCGCCGCTCTTCTTCCGGTCAAAGTCTGTCTCCGAAGCATTGGCAGAAGGTCTCGCAGCAGCTTTGCGCAGAACGTCAAAGGCAGTCGTAGTCTTTTCTGGCGTCTCGCTTGCCGTTCCGCCGACAAGTTCGTGTTGATCCATGGCCTCATCGTCGTCGTCCACGATTCTCCTGCTCTGCAGCCTTCCTCTCCTTTTCTGCACGGGAGATTCGGGGACGATCTGTAGCACAGTATCAATCGTGTCGACGGTTGATGGTGGATCAACGCTTTGTTCGAGTCGTATGGATCGATTGACTTGACCAAAGCCGACATCCTGTGATGGCGTAGGGATGTTTGAGAGCTGAGAATATCCCACGACAGTTGGAGTCTCGAACGCCTGCGTGAGATTCAAGCTGTTTGGGATGGGAGTGCTGACGTCGATCTGCTGGCGATTTCGACCAGACTCCAGCAGTGGAGTTCCTGGTTGTGGGCTCAGCCGAGAAGGCACGATTTGATTGAAGAGATCCATAGAGTCTTGCTCCTGCGTTTGAGATTGCGACAGTCGCTGGGTCTGGGAAGCACCCATAGTACCTGCAAACATTTGCGAAGGACTCATGAGTGCCAAGGGAGCAGCCGCAAACCCGAAGGCAGCGGCAATGTCGTCGACCGAGCCAGGCTCGATTGATTCCTGTGTGGTCAGACCAATGTTGTCTACAAGGGCATCCGCGCTAGCGGACTCGTCGTCGTCGTCGTCGTCTTGTATGACGAATTTCTTCCGCCCTAATCTGCGGCCAGTCATCGGTAATGCTTCGCTTCGGCCAGCGGGGACTTTATCGGATGAGTCCTCCTCTTGTCGTTCTTCTTCGGAATGGTCATCGCCCTCGGCTGCCGCATCGTCGAGGAGCTGGTTGCTTTCTTCTCCCTCTTCTTCCTCATCCAGGTCTTCATCTTCACTTCCACTCACGTCCATCTCGTCGTTCTCATCGTCTTCGTCGTCCTCAGCTCTCTCATCAATCTCAGCGTGCTCTTCTTCTTCATGCCACTCTTCATCATCGCTCTCATCGTCACTGGCTTCCAAACCCAACTCTTTGCCATCGGCCTTAGCTTGGGCTTTCTCTTTCTTCCTCAAATCCTCGGCTTCTTCTCTCGCCTTTTCCAAAAGGTTCTCAATCTCCATCATGTCTCGCTCTCGCTCTTCAGCCGTCTGGACAATGATGCCTTTTGCTCTGAGCGTCGCGATTTTCTCGTCACGCTCTTGTTGGGCTTGCAGCGCCGCTCGTTTCCGTAATTGCATGTCGAGTTCTGCAGAGGTGATGCTTGCTTTTGCATTCTTTGACCTCCCGGCGACTTCATGATTGTTCATGTTGGCAAGGTAACGGAGATTTTGGAAAGCTCTCGACTCGGATGCTTTACGCGGCTTGATCTCGTCGAAGATAGAGAAACGATCTTTGACAATCTCTAGTTCGTCGTCATCCGAAGAATCGTCCCTACTTGCTCCCCGACCAATGTTTACCATCCTCACGTCGAGCCGCTGAGGGGAAGATTTCTTTGGTGACAATACTTCCTCAACCGTACGCACTGGTTCCTTGCCTGTGGCTTTTTTCCTCAACGATTGAGCTAGAATATCCTCCAACGAAGACACTTCTTCAGCGGTGTTTTTCCCGGAAGAGGTGTCGGAATTCACAGAACCCAGAATGCTTTTACCCAGATCGAAGGAAGCGTTTACACTTGGCGGACTCGAAGGTGGTGTATCCGTATCTGCAGCATTATCGACGTCCGATGAAGCTAGCGCCGGGGAAATATTGGGCGGTTGCTCTGACTCTCCTCGAGCCGTGTTGGATTTTGCCGTGAAGCGAGCAGCGAAATCCGCAATCGAGAACTTAGTCTTGACTTTGGCTTGATGTGTGAGCTGCATATTACGATTCATCCGCTGAGTTTCTTTGTTCATTTCCTCGATAGCTTTCTTGCTCGCTTTCCTGGTAGGCCGAGACTGCTGCGTCAATCTCTCCTCAGTCAGAGGGTCGAGGACTGCATCAGCATCGCCGGTGTCGAGCTCTTCTTCAGCTTGCGCCGCATGACTTGTGATCGTGTCCGAATTAGCGCGAGCGGCGTTTTCCCTCTCCAAAGCAGCCAGTCTCTCCTTCTCCTTTCGCTCCTTTCGCCTGAGCGTGATCAGCTCCTGCAAGCGGCTGCTCTGGTCAAGGTCAGGTAGATCGTCGGACTCTGAATCTGACTCGCTTCCAGATGCTGTTTGAAACAGTCGTGCCGGTCGTGCACGCTTTCTCGACACTACTGGCGCATCAGAATCGGATGCGGAATCAGAAGAGTGGACCGAGTTTGGCGCGGCCGACTCTCGGGCTGGTGACTGCCTTCTTGAAGATTTGGTGGTGGACGGTGCCGCTGAGGATTTCTTAGTCTGCCCACCGAGGATCTGATTCCTCATCTGGGCATAGATATCGGTGATGTCCTCCTCATCACTCTCGTTGTCACCATCTCTTTCCGCCTTTTCCATGGCTTGTCTCCTCGCTATCATGTCTGCGACGTTGTCCACCGAGGATGAACATGACCGAGCTCGATTCGGAGTCGTCCTTACAGAACTACGCTTGCTCTGAGGCGTCTGGACATCTGGTTCCGAGTCCGAGGGTACCTCGGAATGAACGGAATATTCGTCGGCCATTGTTGTAAGTGCGGTCCTGAGAAGTGCCCCGAGATATTATGCTTCGTAGACCACTCCGCACGCGCACGCCCGAGGAGCTCAGGATTGCCCAGCGCCAGCTCAGATTTGAAGATGCATGGAAATATAGCAATCCGCTAATGTTGGTCTTACCGAACAATCAGAATCGCAGGGGAGAGATTTTGTGGCCTTCTGGGCACAGGTATTGACGGCGAGAAATGGCATTGAAGCATCAGGACCAGAAGCCGGACGAGGCGGCGTTCGGAAGACGCGTTACACTTTCAGTCCGCGCGCGCGTCGAGCTACCGTTCCGCCCACCGCGCGCTGGACCGCGACGCACGTGCACGTGACACAGGTTGCGGTACAAGTGATGGTTGTAGATAAAATGTCTAGCATTTATTACAGCTTTTGTAATTATACTGTTAATCTATCTCGTCCCATTCATCTTCTTCCCACTTTCCCGAGTCTTCTTGATCCTGGCCCAAGCATCTTCAAATACACTTTTCCGGTCGGGCACTTCGTCTTCAGCGATGCCTAGACTTCTGACCACTCTCATTGCGCCGGTCCCAATACTCATGCTCTGGCCCATGATGATGCATTCGCTGACACCTTCAATGCGGTCCTTCTTCATGCCCACTGCTGCCGCGAACAGATGGTCAGGCGTCTTCTCGAAGCTGGCGAGCTGGAGCACCGAATCGCGCATTTTGGCCAGGCCGAATCGTGTGATGCCGAGCACTTCGCCCTTGTATGTCATCACGTCTGCGAGAAGCTGCATATGTCGAGGGTCGATGTCCATACCACCCATGACTGAGCTGATCTCATCAATGATGGTCTTCCTAGCCGCTTCGATGCCCAAGACTTCTTTGCATTCGACTACGCTGTTCGTCCTGGTCCGCAAGCCATTGACTCCTTCCGTTGTCATGCAAGCTTTCAGCCCGTATCCCTCGACAAGGACATTCACAGGTTCGCGCCCAGACGCATCAGGCTTGGTGTCTTTCTGGACAACGGCTCGTTGGGCATCAGGGTAACCTTTGATCACGACGGAAGGAACCATTCTCCGCATGTCTTGCATAATTGCAAACACGTCGCTCATATCGCGCTGCTTGGTGCGGCTCGATCTGCTCCTGCTGGATTTGCCATCCTCCGAGACTTCCGGATAGACTCGGAGCCTAGAATGCCCTTTGATCCTGATGTCAAACTTGAACGACTTGAGAGATTTGGACCTCATTATAGCATCTCTTATGTCGTAGATACTCACTCGCAAGCCGAGCTTTAGGACCGTCGTCCAGTTGATTCGCATTTGCAAGAATCCGCCAGTTGCAGACCACTGATCTTCGACAAAGTCGATGATGTCTTTCAGGTAAGTCTTCTCTATCATGGCTTTGGCCAGCTGACCAGCAATAGTCTCGTACCGCGAATCCAAAGCGCACATTATAACGGGCGTACTAATTGTCTTGGACGCGTTGATAATTTCTTTGATGCGCGGCACACCCTGTGTGATGCTCATACCTGCTACACCTGCGAAATGGAAGGTCTTGAGCGTCATTTGCGTTCCCGGCTCACCAATTGATTGAGCGCCGACCGCACCAACGGCGTGTCCAGGTTCGACCTGGGAGCGGTGATATTTTGTCAGACAGAGATTCAGAAACACTTTCAGCGCTCGATCCGATATTTTTAGCACGCCATCCACCAAGCCTTTCTGCGCCACATCTTCTTCTTGATGTGCTTTCTTGGCTGAAATCTGTGTGTCACCGCTTGACATATCTTTCCGTAATCGTAGACCAGCCAGGGAATCAGCTTTTGCATCGAGGTAGTCCTGCACTTCCTGGAGAAAGTCTCTCGCACTCTCTAATTGATCTACCCCTTTGTCACTCTTGTCGCCGTACTGCAAATCTTCGTCCAAAAGTGACTTTCGCTGGAGTTTCGCTCTCTGCGGCTCCATGAAGTCAGAGACAATTTTCTTGATCTCTTCTGGTCTCAGTCCTGCTTCCTCGTTACTCCAAGTCGATACAACCGCATGGCTAAATGACCGCTCATAATTGACAGGCTTAGCGCTGCCTTCCATGTCCACCGGATCCAGCTTATCATCGCCATACTGGAATTGGACGACCTGTGACGACGAGTTCCGGACCGTAAAGTCGTACTGAGCAGAAAGGTCTTCGAGGGATTTCATGAGACGTCGCGACATGTAGCCGGTTTCCGCAGTCTTGACAGCAGTGTCGACTAGACCTTCACGACCAGACATGGCATGAAAGATGAATTCCGTGGGCGTGAGTCCAGTAAAGAAACTATTGCTGACGAATCCCTTGGCTGATGGCTCTTTGCTGTGTTTCGTAAAGTGCGGCAATGTTCGATCTTGGAAGCCATTGAGCACTCGCTTCCCTCCAATAATCTGCTGACCAACCGCAGCAATCATCTGAGATACGTTAAGATTTGAACCTTTCGAGCCGCACTTTGCCATGGTGACGGGTGCATTGCGACGACTGAGCTCGGCGAAACAAGCATCTCCAGCTTCTTGTCGAACTTGATTGAGAATGCCAGAAATTCGATTCTCCAAGGTCATCTCCAAATCACAACCAGCATCGCGATCCAGTTGCCCCTTGTCGAATCTTTCGATCAACGCAGTCGACTGGTCTTCTGCAGCCTTGACGAGATTCGCCTTCTTCTGAAGCAAGGCCTGACTGGGATTCACATCGCTGATACCGATGGAGAATCCCTGATTAGTCAACCACCGCGAGGATAATTTAGCCAACCGATTCATCGCCGCAACGGCATACTCTGGTCCAAAATCGCGCATGAGAATGTAGAAGACCGAATCCTTTTTGCCATCACCGACTGTAGCTTTGTCCATGTATCCACACATGACAATTGAATTGCGGATGACCAGATATGCGTCATTCTCATTCATGTCGGGGGCCATACCCTTGGCTGGGGGCGCGTACGCTTTACATTTGGCTTCGAGATTGACCAGAACGTTCATCTTGGAATTTGGTCGTATAAGAATGTTCCATATTTGCTTTCCCGTCCACAGCATCTGGGGTTTCCAGATGGTTGGAGGTGGAAGCTCAATCGACATACGTTCTCCTGTCGACGGATCTTTCACCGTTTCACCATCAAACATGACGCTGCATATGTATGTGAAAGTTTTCCTGTCGAAGAAAAGGTCCTTGCTAGAGGAAAGGAAAGCGCAGCTGATGAAATCTTGAATGGCGGCGATGATAGGAGTGCCATTCTTTGGAGTTGCTAGATTGTATTTGACGCCCATCAGCATCGTAGCTTCGGTACGAGCCTCCTCTGTTTGAGGTATGTGCAAATTCATTTCGTCGCCGTCGAAATCTGCGTTATATGGATTACAAACACACTCATTGAGACGGAAGGTTCGCCACGGTCGAACCTTGACCCTATGACTTAGAATACTGAGCTTATGCAAGGATGGTTGACGATTGAACAAAGCAATGTCCCCATCTTCAAGATGCCGCTCTACGATATCGCCGATCTGGAGTTCCAGTGCTGCATTCTCCAGCTTGTTGACGCGGGCAAGAAACTCGAGGACCAATCGCCGACCATTCTTCTTGACAATGAAATTCGCGCCGGGATGATGTTTTTTACCGTTGCGTACACGATCTCGAAGTTTGTCGATGTTGTAACGAGTGACCTGTTCTGGATAGGTCATGTTCTTTGCGACACGTAGAGGCACCGCCACCTCTTCGATGCTGAGATTTGGGTCCGGCGAAATGACTGTACGACCGGAAAAATCGACTCGCTTGCCAGATAAGTTGCCCCTGAAGCGCCCTTGTTTCCCCTTCAACCGCTGATTGAAACCTCGCAAAGGACGTCCATAGCTACTGTCTCGTCCAAGGCCCGGGAGATTCCCATCGATATACATTGCGATCTGGACTTGCAGGAATTCCCAAATATCAATCACTTTGTGGAGAGGTTGCCCATTCTGAAGCCCGGCCTTTAAGACATTGTTGATGTGCACAATATCGCCCAATTTGTTCGTTATATCGTCTTCTGTGCTCGCAGCCTCCTGCGCCACCGATGGACGAATCGCGACCGGAGGAGCAGGAACATACTGCCATATGAACATCTCTGGCCGACCATGCTCAGGATTCATGCCAAGTAGTTCCACATCGGTGGACGAAATGCGCTTGAAGATGTTGAGGGCACGAAGCGGAGTCATATCTTCAACAGCACGTTTGACATTCTTTTCGACGTCTGTCGAGGCCAACCGTGCTTCCTCGAAGGACTTTTCCCACGTGAGCATAGCATCTGGCTTGACCTTGTTCTTGGCATTTGAGGTTGCATAGGTATGATACTTGATGTGGATGACTTTGATAGGATGGCTAGGCACTTTGCGAATGGCGCCATTGATAGTGCCGCAGAAGGGGCAGACTTTGGTCTTCTTTGCCTCTTCACTGATCTTCTTACATAGGGCATCTTTGCGAAGACTGTCGAGGTCGGGTCGCCGTACTGCACGGAGATGTTTGCGTTTGATGTTCTCGTCGAGAAGGAGTTGTGAGCACTCTTTGCAGACAATTTGAAGAATCTCAATGATCTTCTTGAAATAGCCTATGTGAAAGGCTGGCAAAGCGAGTCGGACATGGCCAAAGTGACCGTTGCAGTTCTTGAGGTCCTCATTACATTGACTGCAAAAGCCCGTCTTTGAAGATGTGCCAAGGTGAGGGTCGAGTGGTCCATTAGCGGTCAAGGTCCGTTTTGCCCCAGGCGTGCTCCCGAGGTCGTAGACATTGCGACTAGTGATTTCGACGACAGATTGCTTGACGATGTCCTGGTGCGTAAGCACACCAAATTGAAGCTCGCTGATTTTCTTGGGCACATTATCGACGACCTGGTCCTTCACCAGGAAATCCCCGCCACCATTCATCTTGTCGATAGTGTGCGCACAATTTTCACCGTATCATGACCGTGAACGAGAACCAGATAGCCAGGACAGGCTCTGTGTTGATGCAGTACACTTTTGTGGCGTCTTCAAATCCACTCCTGCTTTGTGAATTGTCATATGCCTTGCTGCCGTCAGCGGCCGATGAGCAATATCAAAGTCGCCGCGGATTTTCTCGCCAAGCCCTGCGGCCTCTCGGGAGTTTTTGGCCCCTTGGCGCCCGCCGTACTACGACTGCCTAATTTTGGCGGGGCAAGGAGGTTACACAGCCCGCCGCAGCCAATCACAGCTCGTGCCCGCCGTATCACCATCGCTGCCCCACCATCGACGCATCCCGCTGCCCCTCGTGATGTGAGGTGATTATATCTTCTCACCTCGCCCCACCGCTTCTCCTTCTCTTTCCCTCTCATCAACACAAGGTGCGCTGCTGCTGCACATGGTAAGTGAAGCTACTTGACGTTTCCTCGGCAGCGTGTGGCTAATATTTGGCAAGTGCAAACGACTGCTGTTGAGAAACCTCAGCTGAAGAATCACAAACAGGTCACCAGAGAATCCGGCGTCTTCCCCCACCAGGATGGCTAGTATGGCCTCCGATACCGAGGATGCATCCAAGATGCTGAGTGGTACCGACAATTCGGTTGTGATCTACGGGTCATCGCTGACACAGCTCACTAGTCCGCTTGGATATTCTCGCTCATGACGGAACCGTCCTCGAGACCCGAAACCTCACTGGGAAGGGCTTCTTCCGCGTAGGACGCCCTCACCGGGTTGACGACTTACAACCAGGCCCGAATAACGCCATTTTCGATCACACGGTCATGCCTGGGCGTGTATCCAGATATCTGTCCAGATATCATGCTGTGATTGAGATACCCGCTGGATTGCCGGTGAGCCCCAGAATTTCACTGATATTTTGCATATGAGCTCACCGTCCCCAGGGTCCCGTATTCATCGTCGACAATTCCAAGACTGGCACCGAAATCAATGATCAGCGCATTGCGGCCGGCGTCCCGACCCTGATCCATAATGGCGATGTCCTCAAATTCGGCCTACCAAAACACAGGGAACGAGCGGTGGAAATTCACTGCTTTTTTACCGAGCGCGATCTGTCTGCGATTCCACTCCCTGAATCCAGCCGCATTGGCTGCAGCACTTACGCCTGCCCTTCCGACAGTTGCAGTGATTTGGAATCCGAAGACTTTGGCGACGATCTTAGTGCTAGTGTCACCAGTGACCTCTTCACCGTGCAAGAGATCATAAACATCGCCAGCGATGATGACTCGGATCTCTCGGAATACACGAACCATCGTGAGACCGTCCCAGATATGCCTTTCATAAACGATATCGGCGATGATGATACGGAGGATATGGACTACCGTGGTCGCGCCTTATCCGGCCACTCGCGATCAGACCGGGCGCGATCTCGTTCGATGTCAGCACCGAGCTATGACAGTTGGGACGATGAATCGATCTGTTCGCGTTATAGCAGGCCGAAACATGGACGATGCCTTTCGAACACTTCTGATTCATCGTCATTTCATCGTCGCGGAGGTTCCGACGACTCTGATCACTCCGGCATCTCTGATTCATACGTTGACCGCTCACCATCGCCTGAGATTAATGGATCCAGCAAACTTTCAGATTCGCTCGTGGACCATCAGTCGCGCATATCTACTCATGGCATGAAGTACACTCAACACCTCACTCCTCCGTTGATAGAAAAGTCGAAGGGACAGGAACATAACGCCGTACTTGACTCTATTTCTCATGATCAATCGCCATCAGGAGGGTATCGCACGCAACCTCTTGACGGAGACAAGCAGCCTGTACGCTTCAGTGACTTTGACGGGACTAATGAACACCTCACAAAGAAGACGAGTCTAGTTCACGTTTGTTCGTCACCAGTATTGCGTGACACCGGCAAGCTCAGTCGCTTCGACCAGCCCTATTGCCAGGCTTGCAGAGCTGGCGACGTCCCACCTCACGCGATTGTCGCGCCCGAAACCCTTGCAAAGCTTGCTCGCTGCGGTCACTTAGGACTTGAAGAATCAACCCATTGGCACGACGACGCTACCGCGGAACAGGATGTCGTCAGCTCGGACGATGTCCTTCCCGATACAACAGTCCTTCAAGTCAGTAAGGACTCGAACACCATTCATCTTGCAGATCGAGATGACGTCGTCGTAAATTCTGGCACTGCTGGCCTTGACACTCTCGAATCGGCCAACTCAATTGCTGGCCGCATGGAGGCCGTCCGCTCTCAGCTTCGCGATGACATTCGGAACCTCATTGCCTTCCAAGATGCCAGTGCCCAGTCCTTACACCTACCCGGACCTCAAACGGCCCATGCGGTCTTGGACACACACTCTACGGTGGCGGTTTCTCAATGCGGCAGCTACGAAAGGAGTGTGCGCGGAAGACGCATTAGTATTGCCGATATCCTCATCCCGACTAGTGAAGAAAATCCCAGCGCGGGTCAGAAGAGGAAAGCAAGTCAGATTACCGAAGACGACCACGAATCCACGGCCCGTCTGGAGACGCTGCATCATGTTGACCAGTCAATGGTGCCGGATCCCAAGCAGCAGGTTCCCATTACAGGAGATGAGGGCACCCTCAACGGAAACCAGCAGCTGCTCACCATACCGACCATCTCTAGCGTCCCCATCAGCGATGACTCGCGTCCCGCGAAGCGCATCAGATCTGCCCTCAAGTCGGCTATCACAGCTACTGCATACGCAACTCTAGGATCCATTGCGACTATCGGCTTTCTCGCCAGTCCTCTGGCTGAACGCCTGGCAGGCTTTTGACCTAACTCTGCTTTTAGTATTCTCGTACGGATCACACGCCCTTCATCATCGGCGGTTCTGATATCGCGCCCATGTTCTGTCGTGACATACTTTCGAATGGCGACTCTTGCCGAGCGATGGCGGAGAGGACAGTGGTGGTTTCAGGAATGCGACTTCCTCCTTTTCTCACTTTCGTCTCGATTTGATCTTGAGTCTTCTAGTATCGGGATTCTCATAGTGGTCAATCGTAAAGGCTGGACGCGTCTCCTTCAAGGGCAATGTGTCCATCAGGGTAACTTGCTGGCCTCGCCAATCCTGCCCAAAACGATACACGATCTAGTGAGAGTTTCTCCATACGCTGCATACCTGGCGCAAAAGGGAAATTAGTTTTCAGAGCGTGTCCATAGCCAGCCGCGAAGGCTACACGAACAGATTTAACACAAGGGCGGAGCAAGGTAGAACACCAATTCACTGAGATCAGAAATACCAAATATCGTCCTTAATGCTAAGTGTGACCGTGACGATATAACGAAGCGTTTTCACGTATGCACAAAGAACATCCTTTGTTGACGGCTACAATTCATTCTAAAAGGAACCAGGGTGTTGGGTATTCGTTTTCTCTATTCCTCTCAATACAGACAGCGAATGACCGACCCGAGACGACGCTCTCCCTTTATCAACATATCCACCCCCCTTTCCGTATGACGGTTCCTTTCCAAGCTGATATTCCTTCGCTAGCGACGTCATCGAGCTCTCCTCTTCTCGCTTCACCCTGATGCAGTCAAGTCCAACTAGTCCCGCTGCGCAAGGTTGACGATCAAGCTACTAGCCACATCCATGAAGGGAAAGGGAGAATTGATGTCCTTCTCCGCGACCGCGCGGCCCAGACCAACGTACCCTTCGTCCATATCCTCGTCCGACTCCTTGTCTTCCGGTTCCGAGTCCTCCGGCGCGGAAAAGTCGTCTTCCTCTGTAGCATGGGGGGCAGATCTGGGCGCGTCATCGTGGCCGTCTTTGTTGTGCTTGAGCAGATTGCGTCGGAACTTCTTCATTAGTCGCTCGTATCCGGCGCACTTGAAATCGACCATGTAGCTGTCCTTCTCGATGCAGTAGAGCTGGATGGTGACGTAGACCCAACAAGACTGATTCGGACGTGCTGCTTGTTTAAGACTGCTAGAGCTGCCGTGACCGGAGGATGAAGTACCAGGTCCGGAAGCTGCAAAGTTCTCGCTGCTGCCGTGAGCGGAGCCGAGCGGAGGTGTACCGGTCATGCTCGCGCTGGAGGATATGGTGCTGCTACGCCGTCGCACGGCCTCCGAGTCACCCGAATTTAGATCCACCCGGCTGCTATGTGTTGATGACGGGTGTGCTACGCCTGGTGGATACATTCCTTCCTTTCTAAATCGAGCGTGTATAATCCACGGGTCCTCGGGAAGTGAGTAACCCCAGTCGTTCCAGTGGCCGAACCTGTCTCGTCCGCGCGGTTGATGACGACGCTGGTGATTGCGCCTACGGGCATCCGCTTCCTCGTCGAATCCGTCATCTTCGCTTGATCCCGCACTGCCGCTATGGCGGCGTGCACGGCGACGTGCCCGTTCTTCCTTTGTAGCGTACTCCGGGTCTGTCCCTGCATCAGGGTCGCTGTCACTGTATTCTGGGGATTGACTGCCTTCGTGACCACGACGACGAGTTTGTGAACGATCGCGGTCTTCGCGGCCGGGAGATCCATCACCTCCTCCAGGACGACGAATGCGAGGCATCTCCCAGACTGCGCCCATAGACTTCAACACCTTGTATATAGCCAACATGGCTTCCGACGGCGAGTTTCGGGATCTTATCCCAAACTGCCATTTAGCGGGCTTATGTTTTTTGCCTTCTTTGGGAGGAATCGGAGTCATACCTTCCGGCTTCTCGGTCTTGTGAAGATTGGAATGACTGCCTTTGGCATGCGGATTCAATCGTCGAGCAGTAGCTGCCTTTTGCTCGGTAGTGGGCGCTGTCCTCGTCTCTGCGTTGTCCAGGTCAATATCGTCAGGAACCTCAGCTTTCGGGGAGTTTCCCTGCATGAAGGCCTCGTGGTACGATGGTAGTGACGACGGTAGGACAGCTATGGTGGATACTGGCGACCGCACATCTCCAAGGGCATTAGAGGCCGTGGATCCACTACGCGGATGGTCCACGCCGGGAGGTGGTGCGTTTATAACAGGTGCTTGCGGCTGTGCCTGGCGTGCTGGAGTTTGTGATTGAGGCAGGCGCTCTAGTAGCGACGACACTCCGGGAGTTCCTCCAAGCACCGGTGGTGATTGAGCGAGGAAGGGCTGTAAATCTGGATTTTGTGCCAACACAGCTGCAATACACATTAGTATTATGATCTTGAGTCCAGGATACCAAAACTTACGATTGCCTTTCATGATTGTGTTTTCACGGACTATTAGATAAGCATCCTTGATCGCGCTGGGCTCATCCTTCGACAATGCCTCTTGCACGTCATCCTTGGCATAACCCATAGTCATACCAAGTTTTCCAACGACAGCATCATGTATCCTCTCTTGTACGACCGCAGGCTGCTTTGGAGCTAGCTTCTTGGGATCAATCGGCTTGTTCGGGTCGACCCCAGTATCTGCGAATTCTTCGACATTCGGCAGAAGATACTCATCCAGATTCTTCACGAACCATGGATCCTGCCTAATTTCCTGTATTGAAATGCGAGCGACGGGATTGACTTGTAGCATCCTCTTGATGAGTCTGGCGGCATCCTTTGGTAAATAAGCGGGGACTGTGTATGTTCCCTGCTGGATCTTCTTGAATAGCGAAGGAATGTATTCATCGTCGAAAGGTAGTCTTCCCGTTAGAAGAACGTACAAGATGACGCCGCAACTCCACACATCGACCTCTGGACCCGCGTACAACTTGCCGCTGATGACCTCTGGAGCTGCATAATTCGGGCTTCCACAGCTGGTCTTGAGGAAGTTGCCATCAGTCATTATGTTGCTGAGACCAAAATCGGCGATTTTGACATTGAAGGATTCGTCAAGGAGCAGATTTTCTGGCTTGAGGTCGCGGTGGACAATTTTGTGCCTATGGCAATATTCGACGGCACAGATGATCTGCTGGAAGAATTTGCGCGCCTTGTCTTCGGGCAACCTGCCGTGGTTGACGATATACTCAAACAGTTCGCCACCGGCGTATTCCAAAACCATGACTATCTCCTTCGGCGTTGTGATGACCGTAAAGAGCTTGATGATATGAGGATGCCGGAGCAGGGTCAAATATTGGATCTCTCGTTCTATACGGCCTGCCATATCCCTGGTAACGAGTTTTGACCGCGATATGATCTTTAAAGCCACCTTTTGCTGGCTAACCTTGTGAGTCGCCAATTTGACCTTACCAAACGAGCCTTCACCGAGAGTGCGCACAATATCGTATTGACCAAGCCTCCTGCTCATCGTGCTCGGGGGGTGGCCGTGGTTCCGCGAAGCTGGTGCTCGCGGTGGCGGCATAGCAGCGGCATCCCTAGCCGCAGCATCTCTGCGATCGTCGGAGCTGTGTCGGGGATTGGAAGAGGTGATTGAGAGCGACAAGTCTTCATCGTCCAGTGCCGAAGACATGCTGGACTGCGTCGCCGACTACCCCGCCTGATCTCGTGCGTAGGTGATTATCGATTGGTGGGCTGCGCTCCAAACAAGAATACGCACTGTGACAGCCCACCACCTCTTGCCATCCACGATACCTTTGGCTTATCACAGAGTCTGGTCGAGCACAGAGAGACTATGCCGATATCGGGTGGGTATGAAGACAGGCTCTTGAAACGTATTGGATCGAAAGCGGCGTCGAGACTGCTAGTCGCGCGTCCTACGATGGGTGGTCAGACAGCAGCGGGTAAGCGACAATCCCTTCGGTGTTGAATGCTCGTATGGGAGAGGTTGCAGCGGTCGAGGTGTGCTGGCCGAGTGCAGTGGCGACAGCGGAAGTGGCTTGTTTCTGGGATCGGGCTCTGCGCAGATCGAGGCCAGACCGACGGCGTTTCAGCAGGCAGATCGGGCGAAAACGAGGATCAGCGAGGCGGAAAAAGTCGACGATCCCAGGCGGGGCAAGTTCGAGAGACGGAGAGCAAACGCAGTATGCAAGATGCGAGGCGCACGATCAGAGAGAGTGAAGTTGGAGTGCGTCAGGTAAGTATGTAATGAAGCGAAGTAATGGTGGGGGAAAGGGAAGTGGAAGCGGGAGGGAAGCGCAAGCGGAAGCGGCAGCGGCATGGCAGCGCAGGCGGCGGCGGCAGAGAGGCGTGGAGGTAGCGTGGCAGCGTGGCAGCAGTCAACTTATCCGTCGTCCGTCGCCGACGAAACGAAACAAGGCCCCCCCCCGCGCGGGTTGATCTTCGGCTTCGGCTGCACCTAACCTCCTTTCTGTACCGTGGAGCAGGCCTACCCGACAACTCCTCAACTCGTTAATCCGACCATCTCAACCACCCGGCCAATGCAATGGTTATCTTCAACAATGGCATCCAAAAAAGGCCGGATCAAGGGAACGCTGGCACCCTCCATCTTTGTGCTCCGCTCACGTCTCGGCGTGCACTCGGACGTGGCAATAGATCGGGCCACGAAACTTGCTTCTTCGACGTTATCTGCATCTGTGTCGCCGCAACGCCAGATCTGCCGCCTGCGATTCGTCTTCCTATTGGACAGTCTGTGACCCAACCAAGTGGTCCAATCCTTGAGTCAATCTGATCGAGCTTGTGCCTGTTTGTTTGATCAGGTACGGCCAGCGTAGCCCTGCAGACGTTGCCGTCCTCTCGCCCGAGACCCGCCTTATGCAGCTCAGCGGGTAGCAACGCAAGTCTGGGACTCACTCCTTGTGTGACGACCTCAACGAATATGCGACGGACATTGGAAGGCTTCGTCCCAACAATTGCTTGAAGGGGACATTCCTCTCCTGACCGTACTTGTTCACCGAGACGAAATTGCGCCTGTTGTGCAACCATGAAGATTCAGCTCACTTCTTTCAGACATATCCTCGCAGATAAGACTGCACTGCCGCTGTAGTGGGTATATGCTTCTGAAGAGTAGCCGTTCTGATGCATTAGCTGCGGCCAGACTCGAGCTGTTTCAGACGTTCGACGAGCTTGGTCCTCAGATAGTCGCTCAGTTGCAATCTGCACTTCGGTCAGTTTTGTGCGACTACTCGCGTCATATTCCGCTGCTTACATTCCCTCTCTGGTGACCATCCTGTACGTGCCGCTCTCCTGATATCGTCCACCATCCACGAAATGACCTGTCCCATCAACTTCGAGAGATCCAAAGATGTCCTCCGGCCATGCTACTCGGCCGTAGTCCGGCGGATTTCTCAAGTCGCTGACGTGTATCCATCCACCTCTTCCGCCGCCGCCCATGCCTCCTTGAGAGCTTGCACCTCCAGCGCCGTCGCCGCCAGCTCCACCACCGCCTCCGTACTGCCTCTTCTTGTTCCGCTGATTCATTTGTGACGGGTGATTCGAGGGAAAGAAGACGCCGCCCGAGCCCAAGGAGGAGCCAGCATTGGATGCATACACCTGTGCTTGTGCAACTACCTCCGGATCAGATGTTGCGTGTTGGCGAATGACCGACTGCAGGATGCGAAGAAAGTTCGGGTTCTCGACAAGGGAGTCTGGAGTCGGGGGTGTCTTTCTCGTGGTTCCGATCGCCAACGCCGGATTGACCGGAGTTGAGGGCAGAAACGAGAGCAGACTGGAGCTATCGGCTTGGGCGTGTACGAACTTGGCATCGTAGTTAGTTATATGCTATGGGAGATTGAGGTGCTGTGCTTCACGTACAATGTGTGGGTTGTTGGAAAGCGTTGCTACACTTCTTCGATGTAGACCGCTCTGGATCCATCTTGCTGCGAGGGGGCCAGACCGATGAGATAAAAGCATCTTTGCTTCGAGGACACCGATTGGAAAAGTTGTAAATCTGGTGTTGAAATCGTGAAATCGACAGCATTTGCAGAGAGCTTTCCCAGGGAGCTCGTAAAATAAATCCATCACCAACAATGACGTCGATAGAGCAAAACATGGAGTAGCAAGACAGTGATTGGAAATCGTGTATGAACAAATAATTCCATGTATCAACTATTTTCTTTCATATTGTCATTTCTCTAATAGAAATATATTTCCATCACTATCGTCTTGTCCGTAGGATTATTTTGTACTTGTCTCGCCTCTCGTGGACCAAATAATGTGCAGCTCAAGCTACGCAGAGTCCATCGATCCTTCCTTTAGCTCTACGTATTGCAAGCATCACAGCCGCGTGTTTAATGCTCATCACTTCTTCGCCCGTATTCTCTTCGCCTTCATAAGTATCAAACGAGCAGGCCTTGCTTCGTGGACAGAGCGAGCATTGCATTCATTGAACGCATTCATTCATCGCAGCCAAATGGCGTCTTCGCCTTTCCTCAGCGACTTCTACAACAAACGATTCCTTTGCCCACTTTTCGGCATCGAGCTCTTCCTATGCCTCATCAACATTGCCTACATCTCTGTGTATGTTCGGATCTAGGCGATTCGAGACTTCTATCCCGTTCGAGTGTTAGTGGGCACCAACTTGGTTCAGAGAGGCTACGCTAACAAGGTATTAGGGCAATCATGAGCCTCGTACTTATCCTACTTCTCTGCTTCACCATCACCACCACGATTGAGTCGGTTCAGCTCTGGCGCGCGAAGCTCAAACCCGGCGCCTTTCTCAGGTACGAGCTAAACAAAGCGTCTCTGGTTGTGGTCTGGGCTTGGATCATAGGCCTGTGCCTAGCAACTACCCTCGAGCACCGCATGAGCACCGGCGGCCTACTTGCTTGTGTCATGCACAGTATCATTATGTGAGTAATTCCTGCTACAGTGCTCGCAGTCTTGCTCACAAGTCCTGCTAGCGTGATGATACTGTCCGGGGCAGTCTATGCCATACGCATGTATCATTGGGACAAGCAGGCTCATTTTGGCGAGAGAAACTTTGCTCCAGGAATGCGATATGAGAACGGCAACTGGGTGCCGGAGGCAGATGGCACGCAGCAAGTAGATCCTGAGCGGCAAGGTCCACAGACGCAGACGTGATGACCAGAACTATTAGTCCTGATTGTTTGGAGTGTCAAAAAAGGTATTCTGCTTGTGCTGTTACAAGGTCGAGTGAGTCACGGTATTCATTTGGCAACGCGGTGACATGAGCGAGGCAAAGTAGTCGAAGAATCTCGAAGAAATCAGGCTCACCGCCCACCAAAAGCGGTTTAGGGCGGGCGAGAGCGGCAAGGCTGAGTGACGCATTCGCGAGTGGGAAATGCGAATCGGATTCGGACCCTCTTCCACTGCCCAAAGATCCTCATATTTGTGTCCCACACATTACATCTTCTCTTTCACTCATCACACATCCCCGCCGCAACATCTCGCATCAACGCCCACCACTACAGAAAGCCTATTCACCTAGCCTTCCAACGAGCTACTCCACGACACCGCACAACATGTCTGACGACTGGAACAGCGTGACCAAGATCGGGTCCAAGTCCCGGGGCGGAGCCACACAGCGCGAGACCGTAATCAAAGGCTCAAGCGCACTGAATGCAGCACAGCGCAGCGGCGCCATCGTAGCCACCGAGAAGAAGTTCTCCTCCGCCAACGTAAGCATCCCCTGCCCTCCACTACTCACCCCACGCAATCACTAATTCGTTCTCTCAATAGGCGGCAGTCAAGAGCGGCGACGGACAACACTTGACCAAAGTCGACCGCAGCGAGGACATTGTCGCGACCAAGAAAGTACCCGAAGAAGTGGCAAAGGCGCTGCAGCAGGCCCGCAGCGCGCTGAAGAACCAGAAGGGCACCACCATGACCCAGAAGGATCTCGCGAGCAAAGCCAGCGTCGACGTCGCTTACGTCGCGGCCCTGGAGCGGGCGGGCGCCGATTGGCCCGCCATGGACTTTGTGCAGAAGATTCAGAAGGCGGCGAATGTTCGGCTCACGGGTGCGAAGGTCGGTGAGCCGATGTTTGGGAAGAAGAAGTAGGAGCGGTTCCTATGGATTGGGGGATGATACACAACCAAAACAGATAAAAAAAACACCCAACTAGCCACTAGACATTGGCGAGCATGTTGCACGAAGCGAGTCAAATTACTTTGTAGTATCAACAAAACAGGAACATCCTGCTTAGGTTGCTCCCCTTTCCCCAGCCCGTGGTGGTCGTGTGTGTGTGTCATTCTTTGTTCAGTCAAAATATCCGTTCGTCATCAAATGTCATGAAGATCTAAAACCATCCCTTCTCCCGGCCCCTCGCTTCAATCGTCTCAAGCGTGTCCATCATGTCCGTCTTCAGCCAGCCCCATCCCTCCCGCGTCTGCACCTCACCGAGCAGCCGCGACACTTCGCCCATAGCCGATTCGAGCCCCTCGCCCCGGGCGTAATTTACCGCCCACAATGTCAAACAAGCGAGGAACACAGCCCTGTCCCGCCACGGACAACCCATCAGGTCATCGCGATTGATCGATGCAAAGGCCAGAAGTTTCCGCGCGATATGCTTAGCGCCGGACTGGCTCGTTTCCCTGACGGCCCAGGCGCGGATGTCCCTCTGTGATGTGTGGTAGACAGATTGCGAGACTTTCCTGCCATTGAGGAATGATTGGCCCGTTACGATGAGCAGAGGCCGGAGTGGCGTGCTGACGGCCAGGTCGAGGATGTGGACTTCTAGAGGGGGGCAGATGGAGCTCGAAGTCGACGAGTCGGTCGGTAGCCACGTGGTCTTCTTCCGACGAGGGGGAAGAAGAAGAGACGAACGGATGAGATGCAGTCGTTTCCGCAGTCGTTGTAATCGTTCGACTTGTGCGGGACTACTACCGATTGGATCTCGAGGTTCGAGATGCTCACACACGAATTGCAAGTTTCGACTGTTTGGGAATTGCTGATAGAAGTCGGAGTAGACGTCGACTAGGGTGATTGCTTGGATCTGGCCAATAGAAAGTCCGTCCATGCTGAGTGTCGCGTCCTGTTCAGTGTCAGCGCAAATTGTGCTTATCGATGATGGAGTTTCATACCGAATTCAGCGAGCTAACTGCATCCTCGGCGAACAGCACAGCACGCTGCTGATCTAGTAACGTAGGACAAGTGGCGGCCCCGAGTGCCATGACCATGAGCCAAAGCGCAGGATTTTTGAAAGACATGGAACGCTGGAAGGAAGCATAACCGTCGAAGATTAGCAGATTTGGGTGTAGCTTCTCCCAGAAAGTGTCCAGGTAGATCTGAGCTTTATGGTCTGTTGGGAACCAAGACACCATCTGGTACGCCTTTGACTTTTGCCGCCGCTTATGGTCCTCATGGGATTTCTCCAGAAGCTTCAGCATTCTTCGCCACTGCACAAGAACATTCGATGACGATCCGTTTGCTATGCTAGGCAGGGACGCTGACCTGCCGATGAGTTGGTGGTAATGAAAATCATTACGCAGCGTTTCCTGAAAGGTTCTCCCTATTGCGGCAACCTCGTCTACAGAAAGAGCTTGAGACACATCCACGGCGGTTAGTGTGGCGGCCGAGGTTCTATCGAGGATGGCGACCAGTTCGCTATCGAGGTTTACGTCCTCATCGTCTCTGAGAGTGGAATAGAAGTCGGAGAAGGACAAGCCGCCATATTGGTCTGGCCCGGACTGCATATCAAAACTCGGGAATTGCGAGACGGAGGAGGCCTCGCCGAACGGATTGGCCGTGTCGCAATCGACGCTGCCGATGCTGGTCTGGCCTGCACTTGAGCTTTCTCCTTGGGCAGCATGTAGCATCTGATGGCGCCTCAGATGCTCGTTCCTGGTGTAGACTTTGCCGCACGTCGCGCAGGAATGCACCCGGAGACCCTTCTTGGCCTTTTTCACGCGGCCGGTCTTGGTACGGAGCGGCGGACTCGAGTGGCCTGTCGTGTCTGCCTGCATCGTGTGTGGTCGCGCGGGTATGGCATTGAATGGGCAGCTGCTTGCCAATTGATGCAGGACTGCGAAAAGCCGGAAGAAGCCTTCAAGCAGCAGGCGCGATACAATTGTTTGTGGTTGTGACACGGCGAACGCTGAGGGATCTCCGAGGTTGCTGGATTGATAATTGGAATCCAGGCGCGGATCTGCATGGAGTTTCGGTGGTTTCCCGATGGTTTGCCGGCGTAAAACCTAAGGTTGCCTATCGCCGCCGTGCCGCTGATTGGCTTGTGCCGGCGAGCCGGGCGCGGGGGTGGCTGCACGCGGCTGAGGGCTGAGTGCTGGAGTGAACCGAAGAAGCCGGGCGAGGAAGGCGAGCACAGGACAAGAGGCGAAACATCGAAGGGGACAGATCGAAGGCACCGCACCAGATGGAGGGGCAGAGGGGCAGAAGGGGAGATGCAACGAGGGGCAGCTGGTGCTTGCTCCTCGAGCTGTCGGGGTTCATCCGGCGCCATGAGAGAGGGTGTGTCGCCTATGCAGCCTATGCAGACTATGCATCGGACGGACCCTGAGACAAACCGCATCTCCGTCGCCACTCCTCCGACTACAGCTATCAAGTCCGCCCTTGGCAGCTATCTGCAGCAGTAGTCCTACCGCGGCCGCTGACTAGCGATGCCAATCGACCTCCCCGAACCACTTCGCCTGCACGCAAGATCTGCACACCATGGTCAAGCTGTTGGAGCTCGATGACGATGGCAACTCGCTGCAACCTCCTCCTCCTCCTCCTCCGCCGCCGCCGCCCCACATTGAGCTGCGCAATCTGAGCATCGAAGATGACAATTATAGCACACAACTCGCTAACGCATCTGGGATCTTCACGCTGACAGCCTTTTACCCGTGAGTCAATTTCTATTCCCAGGAAACCTCCTGATCTACCTCAGCTGGCGGCTTTTCACAACACTGCTGATAACGCCCGCAGTATAGTGTCGGAGATAGCGACAGGACTCGACCTTACATCCCTGGATCAGCTCTCCCAAACAAGCCGTCACGTTCGTGCCAATCTGCTACAGTACAGGACGTCTTTGATCTCGCGGACTCTGCGCTGCTGTCGAGAGGGATCGACAGGCTCAAAGTTCCCGTGCGCCAGGGATCTCGTGGGCCCTTGCCAGAGATGCAGGACGATATACTGTAGAGTGCGTTGACTTTTCTCGCGAGGCATATTCATACGCAACCTGATCGCAAAAGCAGAATTGCATTGTCAAGCCCAAGCAAACTTCGCTTATCAGCAGACACAGGCGGCTCTGCAAGTCGTGCGTCAAGGCCCCGTTAGAGAGGCACCTGCTAAGCACAGAAGTTGCGCTAGGGGAAGACAGGTAAGGCTTCGACAATATGCGCTTTAACGATCTCGCTCTGACCTTCATCAAGTTCCGGCGCTCTACAGCAGATATGCTCCCAACCAAAACCCGCCTATCACGGTGCGTGCAATTGCGTGGAAATGATGTGGTTCTGTGAGCCCTGCGACCGTCAATTAGGATCCGAAGATACGAGCTATATGCGAGGCTGGTCCTGGCGACGACGATACTCGCATATCGGTGTCGGCATAGGCGAAGGAGAGCAAGGCGTGATTTGCGGACGCGAAGGGCAGTGTCTGGCAATGTCATGTCTGGAGGTTGAAGTAGAGATCGACTCGGAGCAGTTCGATCATCCAAATGACGTCGCAGATACATCAGCCCGAAGCTGGAGCAATACCGGCTACCTGACGCAGGAAATTGAGGGTATAGGGGGAGTGGTCAAGAAGAAGGTCAAGAAACGAGTGCCTGTAGGGCACGTGGTCAAAGAGTACGAGGACGAGAGGATGAGCGGCGGATATCTCCACAGGGAGCAGACGGGCAAGGTCCGTTCATGGTGCGCGCACTGCAACAAGGTAATTCTGGGCGAGAAGGACAAAAATACGGCCGTGGAAGATCCTTCCGGGCATATCAGAACAAATAGTAACTCGTCAAGCTCGACCGGGAGCTCAATGCTGATGGCATGGCAGTGAGGAGTGGCAAACGGGCGACACATGTCCCCGGAAAAAGAAACATGATGGAAAGCCTGACTTCCCCTCGAATTGGGACAAGACCACACGACCCGGAAGTCTGAGCTGCTGGATTGAGACTGGCAGGTCGATCTCTGCTGGAGATCTGCAAAATCCCGTCCGGCGTGTCAGAGCGAGATTGGACGCGTGACGATTCGTAGATGGCAGCCTCGGGTCCGATAGCCACCGTCAGAGTAATTACTGTGTCCGCACCAGCTAGAGTCAACGGGAGCTTCAAGAAGGAAAGCCCGTTGGGAGTGACATTCGTTCGTCCCACCCGCAGTGAAGCGATACGAACACTGCTCAAGGAATCAACAACTCCAGTCAGGTTTCTGCAGGGACAGAGGCAGGAACAGGCCACCGAACCAGGGCGGTGCAGTAGGCGGAAAGCTTGTGCCTGCCGTCTTGTCCAGTCAGAAATTTCAGGGTCACGCGCACTGAGGGGCACAGCGGCAACACCGAGAACCGACAGTATGGCGAACAACATTGCCAGGGGCCGGACACGTTTGATTTGGCATGAAATCGCTAGAAACGAGTCAGATGCACCAGGTCAATCTCGCCTCAGTGATCGACACAAAGAGAATGAAAGCCAGTGGAGACGAATCAGATGCATAGAATAGAAATGAAATGGTTCTCTGGCTGAAGCGACACGAGGGCCGGCACGTCACTCGATGGGTCCTGCGTGGGTTCGTTCGCTCCCTTCCCCACCAATGCCGCTGGGCCGCTGGGCCGCTGGGCCGTGGCCTTTGCGTTCCGTGCCTGCCGCTTCGTCATCGCTAGAGTTCGACAGCTCGCGCCGCTCTCACCTCAGTCAGTCAGTCATGTGCCTGCGACTCCCGCTTTGATCTTCTTGGCCGATCTCTCGCGCCCTCACCCTTATCCTCAGCTCTATCTTGCCCACTTCGTTTCCTATATCACGCCGCTTCCGTTTTTGCTGTCGAAGGTACCGCCAAACGCACTTAGGTTTCATTGACTTGTGCTGACTCTCCAGTCAATCCTCGTACACAAACTCGACACACTGCTGCTACGGTAATATCGCCATTGCAAACCAAGTCCTACCACGGCGTCCAACTAGACACTTTTGTCCCTCACGTGGCAGAAGCTGGAATATGCGATGAGCGCGATCGAACCCTCGTCAACATCACCCCTCGTCTCTGGCCCGGGCCTGCATCAAGATAACGGGGGCGCACTGGACCAGTTTTCTCCCATAAACGCCTCGCAGCAGCGTTTTGGTACCTCTCAAGCGCTCCCTTCGAAGAAGAGACTACCGACGTCTTCCATGAAAGAGATGGCCCACGGCGACGTGAGCTCTGTCGGCACGCAGCAAACGGGCTCGAGTAATTTGCCGGAAGGGATTAATGCCGCTGGCGGTCCTGGGTTCTCCCCTACCCAGACTCCGCAAACCCATCATGCCTCTCATCGGAGGCCTTCCTCTCCAAATCTACCCTCAGCGGCATCCTCCATGATCTTCGAGCGGAACGTGCAAGAATCGACCGTGCCAAACGATGTGGCGCCCGCAATACCTGCTCATATCAAGACCGAGGACCAAATCCCTCCCGCGCTCGAGGCTTCGTCATTAGCCATAACTGATACTCATCTTGGCCCGGAGGAGGTAGAGATTGTCACACACGTCGGACATCAGCCAGCTGCGGCAGCTATAGCACACACCATCTCTTCGGCACAACAATCGGACTCACATCTTCCGCTATCGTCGCAGGAATTGCAACATGAACAGCAAATATTCCACAGCCAGCACGAGTTGGATGAAACTGCATCCAGCTATGGAGCGTTAGATCCCAACGACGTGCGAAGATTGAGCTTCATCAGCTTCGCTGATGTTGTCCATGCCGAGCATGCCGAGACAAATTCAGGACATGGTCTGCACCAGACCCCACCGGCAAATCTATCATCGGAGTCCAGTCACCCACTATCGTCAGCTTCCAATCGGCCGACGTCCCCCGCGCGCTCGCCTCTGTCTTCATACTCGCTGCCATTCTCTCCAGGCGTGTCTACTCCCCCAACATCCGGCAGTGGGCCCAATTCAGCTAAGGGCATCGAATTGAGCCCTGCACGCAGTCAAACCGGTAGTCCTTTGGCTACTTCACCTCATCAGCATGGCGATCTGGCGATCGAGACGATGAGCCAGGCACTCCGCAAGACCGCGAGCGGGGACCTGAGTGGCTATAAGAGATCTCCACCGACCAGTGCAATCTGAAATCTTGCCGGGGAATATGCGGAACAAGACAGCTGCAGGCACTGTCTTTTGGAGAGGACTGGGCTTGGGGTGTGCGATTGTGATGGTGGTCACCTTAGGATTTTGACAATTGGACGCTCAGTTTACAGGGCGCTGAGCCAAGCCCTGTCAGTTCGAGGAGCCCATTGCTGAGCCCCCATTGAAAAATGGGTGGCATATTCACTTCCTTATGATATTTGAGGGCAGCTTCTTTGGTGACTCGACATACGTCATTCGCATCACGGGCTGTCCAAGGGCGAAGTGTGCCTGTTCGACATAGTCAGCGTGAATGACAACGCGACCGTATGTACAGGCCAGTATGGTATTGGCCTTTTAGTCGCTTTGTTCGCCGCAGGGGAGAGAATGAGCAGTGGCCCCGTGATGAGTCGCAGCCTCGGGAAGCAGACGCAGGCCCCTGTGGTGATCCTAATGGTTCGCTCGGGCCTCGATGCGACGTACTCGAGTACCGGTGGCCGCAAGTGCTTGGACAGCAAATCAGCGATGGGCATGCCTATAATTATAGGGGAGGTGGGTGTGATTGAACGAGGAACGCAATCAAAGTAGCACGAGCGGCGACCCGCAGAACATTCTGCCTGTTCTACGGCGGCAGACCCTTGCTGCGGCTCTGTGTGTAAAACCGATCTATAAGCATGACACCACCACCATTATTATCCTCGAATCGCACAAGTGGACTGACTGCCACTATCGAGCCAGGTTGCACTCTTTTTTGACGCACTCTTGAAGACTTGCTGAAGAGGAAATACATGAACTACGCAGTTGTGGTACCCTACAAGGGTCTTTTACATGTTGTGCATCTTTGTAGCAAGGTGGGGAACTGGACGTCAGCGGGTAGAGGCCGCGAAAGAATCTTGCTGCGTCTTCTGTTTCCCTTCTTCGCTGCCGCTGCCGCTGCCGCTGTCGCTTGCTTGTGCCTTGCTTTGCATCGTCTTCCAAAGGGTCATCATACCCGCCCGCCCACACCCACGACGCACGCACGCACGCACACACACACGCAAACGCAAACGCACAGTCACCTTCACATCCACACAATAACATCCAGATCCACTTACACACATCCACTGCCATTCCCAGCCCGCACCACGCAATTCCCACGCCCATCACATTCCGCTTTTCCGACCTGCCTCCAGCTGTCTGAGCGCGCCCCTCCAATGTCGCCGCAGCCTTGACTGCCTCACCAGCCTGAACGTCGCTCCACATACGGATGACTCGCTTCATATATGGTTTGCTTGCTTCCAGCAAGTGAAGAGGCCACCTCAATTGTCTGCGCAGGACAGCCGTCGGTCCGATCTCGTTCGTCACATCCTCCCCCTCTTGCCCACTGCTGCCGCCCCAGCCCGCGAACTGGGCGGTAGCAGCTCGGCCGCTGGTCACGCTCTCCTCCAGCTGCTTCCTCAGTTCGAGGGATGAGTGCAATCCCCCTCTTGCAGCTCTACTAAGCCCCACCCATCGCGCGGCTCCCTCAATCTCGCCATGGACCGTCGGCGGTGGACTCAAGAGCGGCGGCGTAGAGAGCCGAGCTTGTATGATGAGTACCTGAACCAAGAAAGACCCTCACACCACAGCAGGCCTTCCACCTCGACGGTTGACTCCGCTGCTACCCCACGGCAAGGAAGCACCATCCGCGCGGTCACGCCCGATCCGACCGACGAGGCTCTCGTTCAGCCAAAAACCACTCAGACCTTTGAACGCGAATTCCTTTCACTAGGACAATCGCCGGCTACCTCACCTCGCCTAATCGCGCAAGAGCAAGGGAGTCCGGGCACAAGCAGCAGGATATCTCTACCGAGGAGAGAGTCCTCTGACACAGGTCGTCGCCAGGTCATAGGCAGTCCGAGTTCGGGCGAGCAGACCTTGGGTCATTTGCGCCGCAAGACTGTCACCACCATACATGCGCCTATTGAGGAGAGGTCGTCGATCATTGGACCATTGCCTTCTAGCATATTCGCTACCCGGAGCGGCTCTTCGCAATACCCAGAGTCCGTAGGCTCTGGCAGCGGTGCCTCGTCAATCCTCAATGGATTCCAAGGGCTTGCGTCCTCTCTCTCGCAACCTACGATGCGCTCGCAAAGCTATCGACCTTCGTCTTCGGCCGCAAACTCTGTTTCGAGCACGGCCGGCCATTTACCCACCCCAAACGCGCGTCGGACACTGCATCTTATGAAGACCTTGTGTGGACGCATGTCGGGAAATGTGGCCTTCCGCAGAAATACCGACAGTCCCTGGATCAACGTCTACTGCTTCATTCGAGATGACGAAGGCAGCTTGATGTGCGAATCCGAGTATGGCCAGGGCACGCATAAAACCCTGATTCCTGATTTGAGGGGTTGTCAGGTGAAAAGCATGCTCGAGGAAGACGCTGGGATTCCATTCATAGAAATCTCTATACCGCGTTCGTCTCTCGAGGTACATCTGCTGCTTGGAACACAGAGCGATCTGGATAGTTGGTTCGCGGCTCTGTTGTGCTGGCAGCCAATGCAGCCCAAAGGCATACACAACCGATTAGCCAAACCTCAAGCGGCGCAGCTCTCCGCTCGGCCCACCACTACCACCGAGAGCCGCCAGAATTCCGAGGCATCCTTACTGCGTGAAGCTCCTGTCATCAAGGTCGGCCAAATGATATATTGGGATCCCGATCTGAACCTCAAAAGCCCGGCCGGACCGGCGACTCAAGCCGCGTCTGTCGCGCCCCGATTAGCCAGTGTCGGTGGGCACAAGGGCTACGGTCTTCGCTGGTGGAACAGAGTGTCGTGTACACTACGCGAGAACGGCGAGCTCAAGTTCTTCACCGAAGCCGAGACCCAACTTGTTTCCACCATTCAACTCTCGCAACTTTCCAGATCTGCCATACAACGACTTGATCCATCCGTATTGGATCAGGAATATTCGATAGCCATCTATACCCAGTATACCTCTGGAACCTCCGGATCGGAACCCCGTCGGCCAATTTTTGTTTCTGTAGACACCTCGATTTTATTTGAGGTGTGGTTTGTACTATTACGCGCATTTACGATACCCCAACTCTACGGCCCGAAACCTCCGGAGGACCATGAACAGAACGGAAGAAGTGGTGACGATCATCACGAAGAGCAGAATACACAGTCACATGCCGATATCTTTCGCATGGAGCGTGGCTTGTCGCTGTGCATACTTGAAGCCCGTCTACATCATGTAGAAAGGCTCAAAAGCTCGCCTGACGTAGCGAGTCAGCTTTCACGAAGGACGAGTTCCCCGAAATTCCAGAGTCCAGGTGGCTACTATGTCGAAATACATCTTGATGGCGAGACCCGTGGCAAAACTCAGAGCAAACAGTCTGAAAGCAATCCATTCTGGTCGCAAGAGTTTGATTACTTGGACTTGCCTGCTGTCCTCTCGTCTGCGTCCGTCCATCTCAAACAGAGGATCGGCGATGGCACAGTTGGACCGAAGAGCAGCCATGAGTCCAAAGCCTTCAATGAAGCTTACGGCAAAATTCAAGATCCGAAATCCTCTTCAGCATCGTCCGGATATACTGGAATAAGCCAGGATGTGACCATTGGCAAGGTGGAGATTATTCTCGAAGAACTCGACACTCGAAAGAAGAGCGAGCAGTGGTGGACTATCCTCAACCCTATGGAGCAGGATGTCGGGACTCTCCTGATACGTGCTCGAGCCGAGGAGACGGTGATACTCATGCGTCAGGAGTATGAGCCTTTGCACGAGATATTGCACACGTTTGAGAATGGCTTGACTGCTCAGATATTCACGGCCATCTCATCGGAGCTCAAGCGCTTATCTGATTCGTTTGTCAACATTTTCCAGGTTTCGGGCAAATCTGTGGAATGGCTTATGGCACTGGTCGAAGATGAGATCGACGGACATGGAAAGGACACGGCTCTAGCCAAAGGCAGATACAACCAACGTCTTGGTATTGCCGAACCTGACCCTCTTGTGGGTGCTAGGACCAATGATCGCGAATTGGCGGTTCGAGACATGAACAAGAATGCGGCGCTAGAGGCAAACCTACTTTTCCGAGGCAACACTCTCCTGACCAAGGCTCTTGACACGCATATGAGGAGGATCGGTTCCGAGTACCTGTCAACTGCTCTCGGCGCGATCATCCGCAATATCTTCGATCGGGATCCTGATTGTGAAGTGGATCCAAACAGGATCACGAACAACCATGACATGCAGAAGAATTGGACTCGCTTACTGGCGACCACTGGAGATGTCTGGAACTCGATAAGGATGAGCGCTCAAAAGTGTCCGGTTGAGTTGAGGTATATATTCCGGCACATCAAGGCGTGTGCGGAGGACAAGTATGGCGACTTTCTACGGTCCGTCAGCTACAGCAGTGTGTCTGGCTTTCTGTTTCTGCGCTTCTTTTGTCCTGCAGTGCTGAGTCCGAAGCTGTTCGGCCTGCTAAAAGGTGAGACACATTTTTCGTTGCGTATTTGTGCTGCGCTAACAGCAATTACAGAGGATCCTAAGCCAAAGGCGAAGCGGGCATTTGTCCTGGTCGCCAAATCCCTGCAGACTCTCGCTAACATGGCCACATTCGGAAGCAAAGAGCCTTGGATGGAGCCGATGAATTCTTTCCTCAATTCAAATCGGGAGTCTTTCAAACAATTCATAGAAGAAGTCTGCTCAGTGCCGCAGCAGCGAGTCGTGGGCATGGCTGACGCCTCCCCCTCTTACTCCACCCCACATGCCATCAAGAATCGGCTGCCAGCCACAAGTAAGGAAGGCTTCCCGTCGCTACCTTTCCTGTTGGATGAAGGTCGAGAATATGCCAATCTCATCGAGTTGTGGATCCATGCCTCCTCCATCAGCAATTTCAACCCTGCCAACGAGCCTCAGACCTCAGCCCTTCGTCAATTTGACGAGATCTGTAGGACATTACAAGCTCGCACACAGGACTGCCTGGCTCGCGCCGAGCGTGCCGAGCGTCCTTCTTCCGAGCTCAGCTTTCGATGGGAGGAGGTGGTGGATAGTCTGGGCGGCACTCGGAATGCACTCTCTCATGGAAACAGCCACGACAGCTCCATCCCACGGCTGGATATGGATGTACCAAGCCCCAACCTCATGACATCTGAACTCGCAGATCGATTACGCAGCCATGGAGGCGCCGTCACGCCTATTGGCCAAGCACCGACTGGGCACCGCCCAGGATCGCCACTGTCACCGCATCAGCAGGCCCAGCGCGACTGGGAGAACGCTCCCGATGGAGGCGCCGCGGCTGCGGCTTCACTGCTATCGAGAGACCGCAACCCTCGATCAGGCTTCGCACTGCCTTCTGTGACATCGTCAAGCGGCGTGCGGAGTCCAGGTTTGCCGGGATCTGGCTTTCCCTCTCCTCAAATCGTTGCCGACGATGTCACATCGCCCACCTCATACAGATCGGCTACGGTCTCTCCGGCAATGGCACAAGCATGGTCGGCTGTGACTCTCCCTCCGCCACGGATAGGGGGCGGTCCACCATCGACGGCATCGTCCTCGCCACGACTGGCCGAAGCGCAACTCTTTCCACCTTCACGACCGGCATCCGCACTATCGTCCTCGGCCACTGCCGCCGCGACGAACGCGGACGAAATTGGTAGTCCAGACTTGTTCTCGGGCCCGACCAGTCCCGCCGGCGGACTGGATGACACCGCTCTGCCACGTTTCAGTAGGGACAAGGCGAAGCGCGAACGCGCTGCAAATGGGCCCGGAAGTATGGCCGCGGTCATGGGGCCGGCGAGGAGAAGAGGTAGTGCAACGGAAGATGGCTCCGCCCGGCAGAGTCTCCGAGATCTGGTGGGACTTGGAGCGACCCGCAGGAAAGAGAAGCGATAAGGTATAGAGATATATATACGTGGATGAGAAATGAAGGGATCGGGGCTTTTTGTATAGACTTGGAAAGATCGGACATGACTGAGGACGCCACTGATGCACGAATGACACTGGAGCTGGACATCAAAAGTGTGGAGTGTATATCGGTGGGGAACGAGACGAGACCAGATGTTCATGACACTTTTGACAAGATGCTCCAGCCTTTGTGCCCGTTTACACCATGTTTCGTCAGAGTCACAACCGCCGCACCTTCCTCCCGTGCTTTGGCTGTTTCGGCCACTCCCAACTCAAGTCCTTCCAACCCTCGGTCCTGTATTTGTCTTTGTACTCCTTGCGCATCTCATAGTTGATGTCCTGCGCCATATGCATCACCGCACCGGGCATTGCCCCTCGGGACCCGACGTGGTTCGACGGGAACAACAAGCCCGTAGTCGTCTGGCCGTGCTCGCCCTCCCCCCACGAGTACTTCCCGCGCGACCAACTGTATATCCCCTCGAGCGCGGCGATCTGGCCCGTGGGGAGTCGCTGCGGCGCCGTGCCGTCGCCGTCGCCTGGCTGCTTCGTCGCCGGGTCGGTCACGAAGGCGAGGAGTCGCACTTCCGTCACTGCGGTGGCGGCAGCGGCTAAGGCGGGCAATAGCAGCAGCAGGTAGGAGAGCGAAACGAGGGCTGTGAGACGCGGCATTGTGGGCCTTGTTCGATCGATTCGACGATACAAACGGTGAGAGATATTGCAGTGGGTTGTTTTGAAGCAGTAGGTATGAGGGTACTCGTCGACGTTGCTTGCTCGTCTGCTGAGCATCCGTTTTTATATCACCTCTCTGCTCAGAACGAACACGTATACGCAACATACACACGGGCACGGTATGGCATCATCTGGTAAGAGCGGGCTGGGGGCAAAGGGCAATTCCAACACTCCCTTCCATATGTTGGTGTTCTTCATTTCTCGGGTTTGTATACGTCAACTCCCCATCCTCCCTTCGAGAAGAAGCAGTCATGCAACAAGGCTAGCTGGCTGGCATGCAGGCAGGGCTAATCAACAACCAAATCCTTCCACCCGTCCCTGCCCTTTGTTTTCTGAATCTTTTCATTCTTCCGCATCTCGAGGTTGATCTCCTTCGCCATGTCCGACACGGACAGCACAGCTTCGCCGCGGGTCTTGGGCGGCCGCTGCTGCGCCGGGTACACGATCAGCACCCCACCGCTGCCGCCGTCTTTGGCCGTCTTGTATCTGCCCCCGGACCACCGCGCGATGTCTTCCAGCCAACTCACTTGGCTTACGGGCAGCGTCTGCGTGGGCTCCTGGCTGACCTTTGTCGCCGGGCCCAGTGACGAGGGTTCGCGCATGAACGCCAGTAGGCGGACTTTGCCTTGCGCGCCTAGGAGTGCGGCGCCGAAGGCGTTGGTCGCGGCGACGAGGAGGAGGGCGAGGACGATTCGAAGGTTTTGCATGGTGGGAAAACGGAGATTTGTGACTTGACAGGTTGGAGGGTCGGTAGAATGCGGCTAATGTGCCTTTGAAAGTGGCATACTGCACGACCTGCTCGCTCTTTCTTATACACTCTCCTTCATCACAAAGCTGCCATGGTGTCAACTTGTACGCTACCAGGACACGTAGACATGCATCAGTCAAGACTCATGATCTGGCAAGAACGGCTGCGAAGAGTCTACTAGATGTGGTCACCTGTTGGTGTTTCATATACGCGGCGTGAGCTTGATATAAATAAATTCCGCAACTTGAAACAAGGCGGGACACGAGGTTACACACCAACTTCAAACTCTCTTTCACTTTTGGCATTTAGAGTTCAGCCTTGTTATTAGCCTTCGAAAGTGGCTCCTTCTATTGGGCACAATAGGCAAATACCTCGATTGACACATCAAAGTGTCGCCGCTATTGCTCTTCCTTGCCCTTCTCGCCTTGTCCTTCCCCCTTACCCGCCAGGAACATAGCCCGGAAGTCGTCGTTGCTCTTCTTGGTCATGTCCTCCCCATTCTCAACCGGTCCTGACGCAGGAGCAGCCACATTCGCCCTCTTCACGCCCAAGCCGGGTTTCCTTCCGCCACGCGCCGATGCTCCACCCGCACGCTGTCCGGGCCGGCTGACTATGGCCGGACGAACCACCTTGCTCTGAGAGGCTGATCCAGTATTGGCTTCAGGTTTCTTGCCTTGGTCCTTGTTGCCTGTCTTGAACAGCTCCGCGACTTCCCCGATGTAGCATTCTGGACCAAGTGTTGATGGGTCCGCTGACATGGTAGCCTTACCCGCGTCCTCGACGTTGGCAAATTCGACGAGTGCTCCACCTTTGTCGCGTCTAATGGTCAACTTGCGGATGGCTCCGAATGCAGAGAAGAATCCGTGGACGCGAGTATCATTGACCGTCTCCGGCAGATGAAGTAACGCAATGGTGCGTTCACGCTTCGTCATGGCAGTGTCATCACTCGTTTCATTGCCCGCGCCATTTGCATCCGGCGAAGCTGCACTTGTCGCAGATTCGGCGTTATTACCAGACGAGGTGTCGAACACCTTGGTTGTGCCATGTTTCTTGTTGGCTGCATCACGCGACGATTTATCGGTCGCGAGAGTGACTCGCAAAAGACGGCTTTGGAGAGGCTTCTGATTGAGGGACAGAGATTGCTGCGCTTCGTCCTGTGACTGCAGTCAGTACCTGTGTCGACAAGCCTCGCGGGTTTCATAACTTACCGCAGTGTTGTAGATCACAAATGCAGTCCCTGTGAAGCGTCCATTCACAGCTTTGATCATTCTGACACTCTCGACTTTCCCGCTCTGCTCGAAAAATTCTCTGATCTCCTGTTCGGTCGCTGTATGCTCGATGTTGCCAATGTGTACCTCCCTGCCCTCAGCCGTGGCACCATGCCTGTTCTTCTTCGCATGAGGGTCTGACATAAGTACGACGAGACGATGCTGGCCATCGACGACCTTGTTGTGAAGCTGGAGAGCAGCCCGTGCCTCTTCTGCGGTGAGGAATTGCACGTAGCAGAAACGTCGGCGTTGATTATATTTCAAGCTTGGCAATCGGACTGATACGATAGTTCCATAGTCTTTGAAGAGCGTCTGAATCTCATCCTCAGCCCAGGACGGAGGATAATTGGTGACATAAAGTGTTGAGAGGATTCCGGCCTGAATGTGAATCTCGTGATCATCAATTTTCTTCGCGTCGCGGGTCTTCGCAGCAAGAACATCGTCATGAGTTTCGAACTCGACAGTCGCGGTCGCCGTGGGGTTTTGCTCATCAACCACTATGTTGATCGAAAGGATGTTTCCACAATCAGCAAAGAAGCGGCGCAGGCCCTTCTCAGCGATAGTGGAAGGAAGATGCGTCACAGTGATGGTGTTGTGCTCACGATCGCGCTTAAGCTGTGCTAGTTCTGACAACGGCGCCTGAGAATTGGATTGTGGAGAGCTTTCGCTTTCACGTAGCTTGCTTCGTTTCGTAGCTGCATCGTCGTGGGCCGTACCTTCTGCTTCGCGTTTGCGCTTATTTGGCACCGCACCTCCACTAGACTCTATAGAATCGGCGACTTGCGAGGGATCCTGCATCTGAGCCTGTGTCGCTGCCTCTGCAGCGGCTGCGGCTGCGGCAGCTTCTCGCTCTCGTCGAATCTTCAGATATTTCATGGATCGGCGAAGGTCCACATGCGCCCTCTGAATCTCCAGAACAGTCTCATCATGGGTGTAAACGTGGTTAGCGTATAGCTCATGGATCTTCTCTGGCCAGTCAAGGTTCCTCTGTGCCATTGCTTCCCGGAGCACCGCTGATGCCTTGTGTGGCGAGTTATCCGCAGCGTTGTTAACAGGCTTGAAGACGTTGCGCTCCATACTCCATATTAGTAATTCCCAGTCATAGTACTTGAGCCAGAAATCGTAACTACTGCCTAGGGTAGCGATCAGCTTCCGCCAAAACTCTCGTGCCTCGACGATCCGTCGAGCTTGCGTAAGGAATTTGATGTATATCTTTTCAATACGCCAGAGAGGATCGCCTTTAAATTCGGCACCGTACGTCTTCTTGCCCTCCACTTCGATGTCGGTCAAGACGCCAGAGATTGCCATTTCAGCCATGTCGACATCATCGTCTGATGCTGTGGGCGCGAATGCACGCCGTCGCAGGTAGCTGCACCAAGCAGAGTAGACGACAAGGATCTCCTCGATGCCGCCAGTAGGAAGAAGTCCACTGTTGGTAGCTTTGTGCTTCACACCCTCGACCTCATCATACGATCCTGTTTCGATCTCAACGCGGAGTAATCGACGGAACCACAACTCGCCAGACCAAGGACAGTGCCGGGTTGCTCGCTCCAGCAGGGGGAGAATCACTGGACTACTGGCGTCAAGAGAAGTCATGTAGTCGGCATAATCGAGCCACCATTCCACCAAGGTTGGAAATCGCAATAGCGCTCTTTCGTACAAAGCACAGCGTAGTTCGGTGTCGAAAGCCCCCTTGCTTTTGTGCTTTGCCTCCCAATCCAGATATCTAGCATAGGCGTTGTACAAAGCCGTTTTGTCTTCTGCTCGATAAGATCGGGTCACCTCCATCTCGAATTCGACACGCATATTAGTCTGTTTCTTGGCTGGCGCCGCGATTTCATTGGCGGTGGTCATGATCTCCTCCCATCCATCGCTCTTGTATTTGGAAATGAAAGGCCAGAAAGATTGTGACGTCGCATCCCATGCTGCATGTGGTATTTGAAGCCTCGTCAGATAGAGCATTTGAACTTCTTCAATCATCTGAGGAGACGGATTCTCGGGGAAGTTGTGCATGATCAACTCAAGATAGCGATTCCAGACGACGTGGCTTTCATCCATGCGCCACTTAGTGGCTTCAACAGCCCGCGTCCAGACAGAAAGTACCATGTCGCGAGTGAAGACTTCTTTGCAGATCATCATATCTTCTGCAGTCCATGTGTCCTCGTCGCCATTCGAGAAGCCGTTTGCAACAGCATATGTGGACCATACCCACTCGCCATATAAGCTCCACAAGACGATGCTGGCCGGCTCTTCCTGGACAGCCTTGATGCACAACTCCATGACGGCGGTGCGATCTTCACTAGTCCGAGCAAGCACGCTTTCGTCGTTGATCCAGTCGCGCCATATGTCTTCACCAACAGAGTAGCGAGAATCCATAGCACCTCTAGCCATACGTAACTCCTTCAGAAGAGCATAAGAGCTAGGTTGGACTGGCTCCATAGGGCCACTTAACGGCGTGTCGACATGTGCAACAAATCCACGATGAAGCAGATTTATTAATTGCACATGTGATGCGTAATCGTATGAGTGATCGGTCAGATAGCTTGTCAGCTCATTGATCGTCTTTAAATCGGCATCTGAGATGGATGCTGCTGTAAAATTTCGAGGAGGTGGTGTCTGAGCTGGTGCCTCGGCCATGACAAGATCGGAAGCTGAATGCGTCCTGGTCATATTAGGAGCGGCAAGATGCCTTGCATATGTGACCGATGGCGACCGTGTGGCATTCAAATCCGGACGATCTGCGGGCGTGAGCTGTTGACTGGACTGCGGCTGAGCTGCAGGTCCTTCAGCCGAGGACGCAGATGATGCTCTGTCAAACACAGATGGTCGCTGAAAAGCAGCACCAGCCAGCCCCGCTGCATCTACAACAGGCGTCGTGGAGCTGGAGTTGACTGCGCCAGGGTGAAGGATGGTGTGCGATTGTGCGTCTAGGACGTCTGGTGGCACAGATCGTGGTGGCTCTGGAGAGGGAGAGATGAGAATTTCCTGACTCAATAACGAGGGCGTGCGGGTGCCGACCACTGGACGAGGACGCTTCTTGAGTTGCGTGGCCGGACCTCCGGTCGACGATGACTGGTTGGACGTCTCGTCAGAACTTGACAGGAGTTGTGATATGTCCATGGTGAGAGCTTGTGCGGCCACGTGTGGCAATTCAAGTGTAGAAGATGGGTTGCGGTGGTTCCGCTGCAACTTCAAAGGCTCATTGTGCGAGCAGGTCTTATTGTATCAAGCGCGAGCGTCCTTGTGAGGACAAGACTGACGAAGTGGATAGCCTGAGATTGCGCGGCTGAAGTGAATGCGTAGGTCTCGTCGAAGTCGCGTGCCGATTGAATCGCCCCTTGAAAGCACGGTATAGCCCTTACGCTAGTCCAGCAGCCATCCTTAAAGACAGAGCTCGAATTTCTATGTCCCTCGAGAAATCCCAGATTGTGAATGTGAAGGACTTCACGAGACCGAGGGCGATTGCGAATTCGCAGGCGACATCAGGTGAAGTGATACTGCCTGCTGCCTCTGGAAAAATAGCAGGAGTCGGCAACGTCGGCATTTGATTGGCCGGCTGCGTCAAGCTCCGGCCGGCCTGCGCCAAGACCTCGAGATTATTTTCCCGACATCGATGCTTTGGCTTGGACGCTACCTCTGGCCCATCAAGCATCGTGTTGCCCACAATGAGCGGGCCATTACGGCAGCAGACGCTGCTATCGACGAGTATGCCGAGCGTCGAACGCAGTGCCGTCACCAGCAATGCTAACGTATACCCTAGAAGCTCTCCAATGTCACAACCACATCGCCCCTCCATCATTACCTACCTATATCCAGCGGAGAACGTTCTTCGGCAACCTCTTTGGCGGCAATAAACCCAAGAAAGCCTCCAATGCCAGCCAGAAGGCAGAGAACCCGTTCTTGGCCGACCTCCTCTCACGCAAAGCCAAGGACTCGCGGACGCCAGCGCAACAAGGCCAGATGCCAAAGGGCGATCTATCGGCCGGCAGCCTGTTCTCCACTGAGCAAGATCTCAAGAGCAAAGATGATTACACCTACGAGATCGACCCAGAGAGCGAGACCCGCATTCAGGGACAGAAACGCAATTTGGAAGACCTCGCGGTTGCCCTGGACCCACAGCCGCGCAAGCGTGAGGACTGGCAGCGCCGACAGGTCATCAAATTGCTGCGACACAAGGAGCGATTGACGGACGACCAATTCCAGAAAATGACGGAGCGCGAGGTCACGGTGCACAGCCCGAATTTCAAGACCAGTGTCAAGAAGCTGGGGCCTTTGGCGCGGCAGATTCAGGGCAAGTCTGTCGAAGAGGCGATTGTTCAGATGCGGTTCAGCAAGAAGAAGATCGCGCAGGAGGTGCGACGGCATTTGGAGTATGCTAGGGACAAGGCAATTGTCAGCAAAGGAATGGGGCTAGGGGAGAAACTCGAGGACGGCACGGCTTCCAAGGGCTCGGTCGAGATTCAGAAGAAGGACGGCAGCAGATACACAGTCACGGATCCAAGCAAGATCTACATCGACCAGGCGTGGGTCGGCAGAGGCACATATGGAAAGCTGCCGGACTATCGAGCCAGGAGCCGGGTGAACATCATACACACACCATGGACACATTTAGCGCTCAAGCTGAAGGAGGAGGGCACGCTAGTCCGGGAGTGGGAGGACAGAGAAGCGAAGCGACAACGCAAACGAGCGAACAAAGTCTGGGTACCATTGCCCGATCGGCCGCTGCAAGGCCAACACCAGTACTATACATGGTAGATTCTGTAATACTAGACATCTCATGACCTATTTTCCGACCCTTGACCGCGCGCTCTGAGCTCGACTCCCATCCGATATGTAAGCCTCTGGTTACAGCTCCGAGAACTTTGTCGTGTTGTAGAGATGCTTGTCCGTCATCTCCATGGCCTCGAACTTAGCTCCGACCTTGATCTTGCCCTCCTTCTGTGGCAAACACAGCATACCAAAGCACGGCTTCCACTTTGCCACGGAACCCTTGTCGACCCTGCGGAACTTCATCATCGTATCCCACGGCTCATGCGGGTGCTTATCCGCGGTCACCGGATTGACATTCGGCACCTGACAGCGGGCGCAGCGACACACGACATCGAGACTAACGCGCCACAAGAACTCATTCTCGTGGTCGACGGTGGTGATCTGCACGCGCTTCCAGCGGTCCTCCTCCCACGGCTCGTTCCCCTTTATGACGATATTCGGGCGGAAGCGCTCGATGGTCAGCTGCTCTCCGTCGTACTTGCGTTCCTTCAGACGTCGATTGAGGTCTGCAAGGCTGGACTCTGACGCGATCTGCACGCTCATCATGTCGGCGAACATGTGCGGCACGTCTTTGCCGTACATCTCCTCTGAGCCGCTGCCGCTGGCGGGACGGCTGGTCGGGCCCTTGTAGATGAGCTTGACCGGCTTTCCGAAGTGGCGGCTGAAGGTCGAGTTGATAGTCTCTGGATACGACCAGCCGTCGGTTTTGGCGCCCCAGATCTCGACTTGCTCGAGCTTGGTGTTGTCCTTGAGCCATTCCTTGGTCGGGTGGGCGGATATGGTCACGCGATCATCTGTGCCTTTGACAGATACCGTGAGTTGATCTTGTTGGACATCGAGAGCTGTGTCGATCAACGTCATGTTCGAATCCGAACGGATGGTGAGGAACTTGTTGTCTGCAGCGTCGACAAACATCCAGTGGCGGTCCAAGTCCAACCCAGTAGACTTTAACTTGGCTTCCTCCACCTCTATGCCACGACATGATTTGATCGGGTAGATGCGGAGCTTGACCACTTCACTCTCAGGCGGCAGATCTGCTGAGCGTTTTGGTCGGACATAGTCTTTGTCCACATGGAAGAAATTAACATAAATCGCGAGAGAGAGGACGCCAACCAAGACCGCGATGAGCAAGCCGCCAGAGACACCCATCTCGAGTGTCTCATCAAGCAGAGATCTCAGTATCGATGACATTGTGTTCAAATCCACACGCCTAGTCCCTGCGTGAGAATATGCTACTGATCTCAGAAACGTCGAGCAAGAAGTGGAAGTACAGGTTGATGGTAGCCGTGTAGAAACCGTTGAAGAGGAGCTGCACGGGACGATCCGTGCCCCTCCTCCATACTATCGCCCGCTCCGACACCAGGAGACGCGTCACGGCCATCTTTATGGAAGGAAATTGCCAAGCTCATCATTCACCTTGGAAACTTGGCAACTGGTCTGGGCAGACTAACCCGAATTATGTTTGTATATGTCTGATGCGGTGGCGAATTTATATATGCCATTCTGGGGTGCCTGTACCCATCCGATGCTATGTGTTCTCCCTCCGAAGCGCCAAAAAGTACCGCAATGTTAAGCGGACGAGCCCTCTAGTAGAAACAGTGTGCGAGTCTATCAACGAGATCCGACTCATCCATGTCATGAATGCCTGTGCACAAGTAATTAAGTATTCTTCGAGTGAACACAGAGTGCGATGCCTGCCACGACCATTCCCATGCCGGTCCAGGTATCTGAGTCGCCGGAGTCAGCCGCAGAAAGTCTATGGGCGGTAGAGTTCAACTTACTCCTGGAGATAACCTTTCCCTCGGCGAACCATTCGCCCAATACCGTAAACATAAAAGCTAACGAATTTGTTATCGGCACCATGAGGCTCATCTCTATCGGTTGTTGTCAGCGAACAGCGCTTGGAACGTAAAGTACAAGCGAGCGTACCAGCATGTCCGATGAGTAAGAAAAACCACAGACTACCCGTCAAATTGATCACGAGCGGTATCGCATACGCTGGACGCCGAAGCAAGTCCGAAATGGCGTAGAGCAGCGTCCAGATCTTCTTAGTCACGAAGCTGGTGGCTGGATCGGACAGAAACTCCCTTTCCGGCCGGGCCTGTGAATGCGGCTCTTCCTTGTCGAGCGCAGCACGGCGCATGAACGGCGTGGTCAAGCCCCATGCGGCGCCGACGAGCAGGAACCCGATGACCCAGCGCCAGACGGACGGCGCGGAATCGGATGACAGCGGCGGCTGCATGATTGGGTCGGTTGTGGGAAAGGTCGTGGCCGTGGCCGAGGGCGACTCAAAGGGCGACAGCGACGGTACCTGTCGCGGGGTGGGCGGCGCCATGATGCGATCGATGCCTGCTTACTGCTCCTGATGTGGCTGGTCGGATTTCGGGGGCCTGATCGGTCAGCGTGCAGGGCAGCGGTATGCAGAAAGGAAGCGTCCTCCTAGATCGATCCAGGGTGCGGGGCTCCACTGGCTCATTCGTTCCCCCGATTGCCGCCGCCCGCACCGCCACATTTACCCGACGGCTCTCGCCGATGCGTTTAATCATGGCTTCATCTGAATTCACTTCACTTCCCATGCTTTTACCTTTACCATTTCCTTTCGTTTCCGCTTTGTCTCCTGTACTCCCACAATGGCACCCTCCCGCGTCTCTCCCCCACCATCCGACGGCGATTCGGCCAGCCTAAGCTCCGAGCAGCTCTCCTCCTTCCACCAGAATGGCTATCTCGCCATCCCGGACGCCCTCTCCCCCGCCGAAGTGAAGACCCTCCTCGACGAGGCGCACCAGCTCCTGGACAACTTCTCCCTCTCCGACCACCCCATGACCCGTTTCTCAACGGGCGAATCCTCCGCACACGTGGGTGACGACTACTTCCTGACCTCGGGCGACAAGATCCGGTTCTTCTTCGAAGAAGACGCCTTCGACTCGACGGGCAAGCTGACCAAGCCCAAGACCAAAGCGATCAATAAGATAGGCCACTATCTGCACGCTCTGAACCCGTCGTACCGCAATGTCTCGCTGTCCCGACGCAACGCCGGCATCGCGAAGGCGCTGGGCTTCCGCGACCCCCGCGTGCTGCAGTCCATGATCATCTGCAAACAGCCCGAGATCGGAGGGCGTGTCCCGCCGCACCAGGACAGCACGTTTCTCTACACCGACCCGCCTTCTGCGATTGGGTTCTGGTACGCGCTGGAGGACTGCACCGTCGAGAACGGATGTCTGTCTTTTGCGGCGGGATCGCACAGGCGCGCTCCGGTGCGGTCGCGCTTTGTGCGCACGGCGAACGAGAAGGGCAATGCCGGAACGGGTTTTGCGGATAACGAGGGCGCGCAGTATCCTGCCGGCTTGGAGGAGGATGCCGAGGTCAAGAAGGAGGTGTATGATCTGGCGGAGGTCAAGGCTGGTACGCTGGTCGTTATTCACGGAAATGTGCTGCATAAGAGTGAGAAGAATACTTCGCAGAAGGGACGTATGATCTATACGTTCCACATGATTGAGGGCGGGAATGCGTATGATAAGCGGAATTGGCTGCAGCCGCCGGAACAGGGCTTTACGAAACTATATGACGAGGCGGAGAAGTGAATTAATTTGGAGATAGCATAGGCGCAAAGTGGTAGATGGGTGTAACATGTTACATGTCTGCTTGCTACATAGTCATACAAGAGTTGGGTATATTCGAAGCAATTCTTCAGTGCCGCATTCCTCCAGTCCTCGATAGCACTCGACCTGCGGAACACCGGCTGAGTACCAATCGTTGCCTCACGACGGTCCAGTTCCTATCTCAACCTCAGCGCGATTCTTCTCAGATCCCCACAAGTCCTGTACCTCGTCCTCAGGCAGCTGCATCCACTGTTCCAGCCGGTCATTCGCGCTCCGCTTACCCTGAATCCGGGCCGAATCGTCGCGACCCGTGGTCGATGGCGATGTAACAGGTGCGTCCTTCAGTGAAAAAGTCCTCTGCTGCATAGAAACAGGCAAAGGCGTCATCTCCACCCTCACCACCTCGTCAACCCGGGGAAAAGATTTACGAGACTTGCAGTACTCATCACGCGCCCAAGCAAGTCGGAGCGTCTCAGCCAGAGGCTTCGTCGGCTGGTACCGCTGCGGCGATCGAAGCAGACGTCTGAGGAGCTTCACCCGTGCGTAGGGCTGATTCTTGGTCTTCAGCTCTGTCGGATTGGGGAAGTGCTTCACTACCACCGGGGTTCGGTGCTTCTCCAGGATCTCGACGGTCAGTTTGAGGATGGCCGCGCCGGCTGCTGCTTCGAATTTCTCTCGTGCTGACACGGGTTTTGCTTGCTGCTTCGCTGCTTCGTCCATGGTAGCTTCGACATTCACTTTGCTTTCGTCATCGACTGTTTCTTTATGCTTCGCTCCGCGTTCTTGATACAGGCAACTGCTGACGAGCGTCATCATTTGGTAGCTGATGTGTCCATGTGCGAAAGCCTCCTGCCACACAGCGCATGCCAAATCGAGGCAGCGCTCGTCGATGGCCAGTGTAAACAGTGTCTCGTACATCAACGGCGTTACCGGTGGAGGGAATCGTGCTCCAAGGATTTCATCCACCGCAGCTAGAGCAGCCTTTGGATATCTATACTTTCGAGCGTTCAACAGTAACACCTCGAGATGGGCGGCATTATATCTTCCACCAGACCTTTTGTAGGTCTCCAGTATCGAATGGGCACGCTTGAACTCGCCACGTCGGACGTGGTACGTGAGCAACACGTGAACAGAGCTATGCGTGAGCCACTTGGCGCCGTCCCATAGCTTGTCGTAGATTACGAAGAACCTCTCCGACGCGCCGCCCGACTCTATCCACTCGCTGTAGTGAAGATGGCAAAGCGTCTCTGCCATCTGCACTCGAACAGCTGGAGACTTGAGGAAACCCTTGTCTCGCATCGTCTTGACAACCTGATCTGCAGCATCAGCGTCAAAGTCCTGGATGAGTCGAACGAATAAATTCCAGATGTCCCAGCCGGGAGTGAAGCCGCTAGCAATCATGACTTGCACGATGTACCGAAAGTTCTTAAGATCTTGAGCCTTTGCAGTCGCCTCCAAAATAGCTGCGAAAACCTCTGGTGACTCGATTGCGTTCGCTTTGTGCAGCTCCTCAAAGACTTGTCGCTGTGCAGGGATCATACGGTGCTTTCCCAAGAATCGTAACGCCAATGAGATCGCATACAATGACCATGAGGAGCGATGTTGATTAGATTTGAAGAGTGAGACCAGGCTTTGCGCAACCTTTTCGAAATGCAATGCTCGAGGATTTGTCGAATCCCCAGGCTCAGTCTTCAGCTTTAAACGACTTGGCCTAGACGCGATAAGCTCATCCACATACGTAGCGAACGAAGTCACTGTCATTGTTGGAGGTAAGACAATCTCTGAAATCAGACGATCGTATTGAAAAGGCAGCTTAGGCCAAGCTGATATCACACTCTTAGCGGCAGACGACTTCATAATTGCTTTGGCTTCGTCTTGATTGACTGGGACCAGCGCATTGTAGATAGAATACAGATGTCTCCGTGCTGAAGCGATGGAGCTCGGTGGGCCTCGCATGACGATATACCTCGAAGGGACCTCACCATCCTTGGGTGAAGGGTAGACGTGAACGGTCCGAGTGCGACAGCGATATTTGAGTAAGATCTCCGTAAAGACCTCACGAAGATCTCGCTGATTCTTCCTTTCAGCTTCAGGGGGAACTTTGACGACGATCGTCGTGGTGTGATTGAACCTGGGTTGGCGTGGCAAGTTTGCAAGAAGTAGATCGGTGACTTCGCGCCACTGTCCCATGTCCATGCCATATCGGGACTTGCGCATTTCGCGCTCAGCGCTGCGCCGGGCCTTTATACCTTCGATTTGAGATATGACGGCTTTTTGTCGGCGCCGAGAAAGACTTATGTCGTCCAGCTTCGGCTGTACGTGCTTGGAAGTGTTTCCGCCATCGCGGGCTGAAATGTCCCCTGTAGTGTTTCTGGGGGCCACCTTAGCATCCGAGGTCAGCGAGATGGTCGCGGAGTCCGGATGAGGGACTATCTGATTCGGCTGTACGTTCGGCGCGGGATTGTCAGAAATCTGAGTCGAGCCATGACTGTATCTGGCCGATGTCACCAGATGCAGAGGTCGGAAGACAATGCCTGGTCGGACCAGTGGAGCGGCATGGCGACCAGCTCGCGCAATACTGTCGAGCATATGCAAGAGTCCGACATCAATGGCCAGGATTGGGGAGAGGGCTATTGTTTGGGACTATCTGTCGCATGTTTGGCTTGGGAAACTGAAAATTCATTTGGAGCGTGATGTCGAAAGCCGCACGTTTGGAGGATGCAACCGCGGAGTGGGGAGATTTTCCCCCAATCCTCAAGACCGCGAATGATTCACCTTCCTTCCAAAACCAGTATATCATGCTCAGCACCGGTTTTGCTTCCAATTGAAACGTTGATTCCGTGTCTGATAGACGCGTGATATAAACCAAAAACAAAGTCGGACGCTGCCAGACCAACACTGCTAGAAGTCTTCGCGAATCAAGGCAGGCACAACACCACATTGATTCGACATCACCACGCCGTAAAATTACAGGAAACCTGAAAGCAGATAGAGGTTTTATTCTCAGCTAAGTATGTAAGGAACGAATGTGGGTGCCAAGACTCTGCTGCTGGAAGCCATCACCCCCAAACTCCACTGATGCCAAAACGAATGTGAATGCCGGAGAACCGACTGTTGTACCGCAAGCCCGATGACGGTACCAGTCCGTCGTCAAGCTCGTATCCTTCGGCCGAACAGACTAGCAAAGGCGCCGGGGTGTCGATGAACGGCCTGCAAAAAGGTACTTGTTTTTGTGCTGCGATATGAGGGATTGCGAGATCGGGATACCAGTTTGACGCCCATGCCGTGTGAGACGGCATTGAGGGTAAATGGCGGATGTTGGTCGTCGCGTTGGTTATGGGGTAAAGCGTAGAGAGACTGTCCTAAAACCTAAGGTGATCACTTTCAGCGTGAATGTCGAGAGTTGAGGTTCGCGATGAACACTGATGCGGGAAGTTGTGATAGAGTCTGGATCGGGATCCTCGGGCCTGATGTGCTTCACCTTGGACTCTTCTTACCCCCTGCCAGTCCTTGCGCAAGGCACACTTGGAGTCAGAGGATGCCATGCAGGCTGCGGTCGTCTCTCCTTGGAGCTGGAAAGGATCTTCGCAATTTTGAAGGGAGACTTCGACTTCGACTTCTGCAGCGTCTGTTTGTGGCGTCAGAGATGGTCCAAAGCTGAATCTCAACGGAGATGATGTACGAGATGCTTCGTAGAGCGAGCGAGCAAGAGGTCGGGTGGAGGCCACAGGGGTGGTAGCACCTTTCGAACGGGTACAGATTCCCGAAATCGGCTCTGAAAAGAAAGGAGTTGGGTAGAGGGTCTGACTGTTCTCACACTGGATAAGCCCGAACGTGAAGCCCAGACTGGTGGTCGCTCAAATGACTGAACGCTCCAGGAGTAAGCGGCCAAAGTTAGGCACCGCCTTGAGCCTGGAGGTGAGCGACGGTCTGCAGAATGACGGGGAGAGGACGCAATCCTTATAGATCAGGCTCCACGGCCAATGTCCAAGTGTGTGGGCGGATGCAAAGTCGTCCGACACCAATAGCGACGAGAGACTCACCCGAGACCATCTTGGATGCGCTAGACGCGTCGGAGAACGGTGGAGTCGACACCCATCCTAGAGAGGCTATTGGTAGAGGAGAAGTATTCGAAGGCTTCCAAAGACTGTATGTGGCGCGTCTTGCTCCAAATGCCAGCGCTTAGCAAAGTCGTTGGAGGAGCTAGGAACAGAGAGTGTGGATGGTTTCACCAATCACTCTATAGTACGTCCAGTGTGACCGGGCCACGACATCGGGGCTTCTGGCAGTGTGCAGGAGATGGGTGATTACCTACCAATACTTTGAGCACCTCGGCCATTCTGCCCAGCGCGTTCTGATGCCTGAGAGCGCTTTATTGAATGCGGGCAGCAGACGCTTACGGAAGCTTCTAGCCAGGGTGAAGTGGGGATGCTCGCTCGAGCGACTTACAACTCTTGACGCTACTCATGACTGGCCTGCATGACGAGCGCATCATACATCCGTTATCAGAGTTGCCAGCGCGAGCACAAGCTGTGACCTGAAGGATGACGTGACCGCGTACAAGCGGGGTCTATGGCCCGGGGTGAACGATAGGGCCCCGAACATTGCTCATGTGGTTGAACAGGAAGTGCCGTGGCGGGTTGAGTTTAACAAAAGCTTGGTAAAGGCAGGCAAACTTTTTTAAAGAGTTCAAAATTGAGTCTGCTACAAGCCCACTGCGGACAAATAAAATTAAAGCGGTCAACATCAATACCAGATTTGACGAGACGACGAGGCTCCTGACGGAACATCACAGGATGTCTACAGGAGACTTGAGACGTACATTTGCACCACTGTATTCGGAGTCCACAAAATAAATTCCCATCGAATCAACAATTCCGCCGCATGAATCTGCTCTCAATCCGTGCCTGGTCCCAACGCAAACTCCTTTTTCAACCCCATTCCGTATCTACGTCATGCGAGTTGCATCCCACGGCGTGTGATGTGCATCATGGGAGGGTGTTGTTGCTTCGATGAAGTGTCGACAGGATCCATCGTAGAGGTATCGCAAGTGAGGCATCTTCTCGTGATATTTCGGGTTGCATTGAGCGACTTGGATCACATGCTTGTACGACCAACGATATCACTAGACTTTGTCGACAAGGCCACAGTGAGGCTCCCACGCATGAATTAAGCGAAAGAGCACCAAAAAGACATTTGCACAGAGCTAAGTGTTGCGGGCTCGAATTATTCGGATATGTAGGGTATCTCTCGCTTATTAATGAGGACAAACTCGTCGCTATGCACGATTATTCAGTGCCGCCAAAAGAATATTCGCTATGCGTGCCTGGCCAAAACCAAAATTACCAAGTACTCCAGAGCTGAATAGTCCAACCGCAATGCATCCTCCATGCCATTCGCTGATGCAATCGAACAATCATTTTCCAACGCGATCCCCCTTGTGACGTACTTCGTCAAAAGGCATACCAGTCTGTTTTGCGCTATATTTATTGTTACTCAGAGGTCCGCTTGAGTCGACTCCTTGCCATTCCTCGGCTTTCCATTGCGTAGTGTCGGCTCCGGCAGCGGTCTTTCCGTCTCTGACCATATGTCTAATGTCGCTCCAGTACTCGAGTTTCTTCACTTGTGCGTCCGCAGCCGAAAAAGCGCTCGATAAGTTATCAATACGTCGCGAGTGTTTGTCACGCTCCTCCTGGCCTTGACCTTGTTGGGACGTATTTTGGGCGGAAGATTTATTGAGCTCGTCGACGATGAGTCTCAGCAACGCCTTTCTCGAGTTTTGGAATACCATAGTTGACATGATATGGGGAATCTCCTCCGCCAAGTAGTGTATTTCGTCGTCAGCATTTCGAATGAAGTTACGAACCAGCACAATCTTTTCTCGATCAATAGCGGCCTTCCTCAAGAGTATCCGAAGCGTGGCGACATCATGGACATCTCCTATGTCGTTGTCGTAATCATCATCCGCAGTGCTTTTCCGCCAACCAGAATCAGAAGTCGCTATACTTCCGACTCGCGTTTCATCGATGCTGCGCGTTCTGGATGCATGGATAGTGAAGTAATCAGAGGTGAACATGTGAGCTTCCGAGATGCTCTTTCGAGCATCATGCCGTCCTCGTGGCTCATGCGGATGCTTGCGGATTCGTTTGCGCAGCCAACGCCGCCTGCGCACGAAGGAATGAAACCAAGGATGATTGCCGTGCCAAGCGCATCCATAGAACGCCAGTGAGTACTCCCACCCGTCTTCGTCGACATCCCGTGACATGTCCACGTACCAGCTTTTCCAGGCCCATTCCCAATTGGGGTCTGGCACCTGCGCATTAGTGATGTTAACTGGACTGCCTCTCTGCTTTGCATTGGTCCACGCTTTCGGGTCGAAATTGAGTAGCGATCTTGATGAGAAGTGAGGTATGCCGAATGTGAAAAGGCCTCTTTGATTCTCGTATAAGACTTCTATAATTGCATCCTCCTCTTGACACTGCTTGATCTTCTTACCGCGCCATAACTCTTTGACTTTTGCCTTTCCTCTGTCTCGAATTCTTCTCGTTGCTGAAGAAGGGTCGCCGTCATCGCCGTCCTTTTGTACAAAGGTATCCTCCTGATAACGAGCATATTTGCGCTGGGCTCGACTTTGCTGCAGCGAGATCTTGGTCCATCTTCTAGACAGAGTTTTGTCAAGTGATACCCTCGCAGGATCCTCGCCAGAAGCATCTTCTGACGTGCGTGCGGGCTGAAGACGATCATCTGGAGTTGGCTGTACAGTGTGGTCGACGAGCACAATGCGTCGCTCCACAGTCTTGGTATGTGTCAACGACGGGTCCTCGCCGATCTGCTCACGATCCTGAAGTGGTAAGGAGACATTTGCAGTTGACATTGGGATCGCCTTGGCGATGTGTGGAGGTATGCTCGGTCGCGACCCTCACAACGACAATCAGGAATGCAGTAGAAAGGCAGCAGTCAGTGCTTTAGTAACGCGGTCGAGACTCGAAGCCTCAGCCTCCGCCTCAAGCAATAAACGGGTGTCAGTGATGGTTTCAACGCCAATGACGTCAGGCGTGGTCGCGTAGCTCGCCTAACCACAGTTGGTTGCCAGTTGCAGCTGGCTGGGAGCTGTGACTTCTTAACCCATCCCACTTCCTGCCTCCCTGCCTTTCTCGACTCACAACCCTCCTTCTGACGCTATCATATACCCTTCACTACTCAAACACACTGAAATCAGCCAATAATGTCTCGCCGCGGTGTTACTATTCTCGGATTGGGTGTCGTTGGTGCTGGTGGATACTACCTCTACCAGGCCGGAGGCAGCCCAAAGGTGGCTGAGAAGCAGGTCGAGCGTATGTTTTTCGCATCGACCTGAATACGTGCCGTTGGCTCACGCCATCACAGATGATGCAGCACGTCTCTCAACCTCGATTAGGGATCAGCTCCCCGGGCGCGAGAAGGAAGTCAAGACGGAAGCAAAAGTGCTTGGAGAACAAGCTGGCGCCAAGATTGACTCTGCGGTATGTCGCTAGCATGGTGGCTCTGAAGTGACTATGCGCTTACGGAATTACAGTATGCATCTGCGAAAGCCAAGGCGGCGGATGCTGAGGCTCGTCTAAGCGGCTACGCCAATGATGCTAGCAGGCGATTGGAGAACGCTCGCCAGGAAACCGGCAAGGGCCTCAACAAAGCCATTGACAATTTCGATAAGTCGGTCGAAGATGGAGCTGCTAAAATCCAGGAGGGTGCATCGAAGGCCAAGGGCGGTATCTCTTCGTGGTTCGGTGGGAAATAGACTGGGACAGAAACCGACACAGTCATGGACGTTGTTACGAATGGGCAGGGCGAGCGCTCACCGTCGCACATGCGTAGATTGGGAGAACTGGCGTCGCGCGTATCTATATAGTTCACACAGGCTCGCAGGTCAATTGTTCAGGTGTGTTAGGACGTCACTTTTGTCAAAAGCTTGTGAAGGCCCTGGTCTATGAATGCGACCAACGAGCCGTCAGAAGCTCGGTGTGATGCGGGGGGCTCGTCTCTGCTCGGCGAATTGCGGGACGCAGCCTGGGTTCGGCGTGGCAACGAAATTCAATTTGAGCGAATCGGGAAGTCCGTTGACGCGCTGCGCGAAACGCACGCGCCCGACACGTCCTCCGTTGCTGAAGCGTCACTTTTTTGTCCAACCTCCCCTGTGACATTACAATCTCTTAACAATCGCAGCATTCTTTCCTTCACCCATCACGAATTGTTGACAGCATATTACCATCCGCATACTATTAATCATGGCGACCACGGTATCACGGAAAAGAAAGGCCGCCGCCGACGACAGCGTTTCAATCTCCACACGATCGTCCAAGACTCGGAAAACTGCCCTGCCTAAGTCACGGACCGACAAGGCGGAAAGTATGTCGAAGTCCAAGGGCCACGACACGGTCAAGGTCTTGAGCGAGCCGACGAATGCGAAACACTCAAAACGACAACGCGAGCCGGAAGAGATACGCACGCCGCAGAACAAACGATTCAAAGACGCCATACCTCCTACCCCATCCGAGACACCAACCAGAGGGGCCTCGCGGCTATTTGACCGATTGAATCTGGCGTCGACCACGTCTGCTCCGAAGCCTAAAGATGCGTTAGCATACAGCAGCCCTCCACTCACTCCTCGATCCCACGACAATGCCTCATTTCCGCCGGCGGTGAACGATACTGTACAATTGTTTGCAGCATTCCATAGCGCATGGTCACTCTTCATAGCACACAACGGAAGCGGCACTCCGATACACCTGATTGAGATGCTTGCTAGAGTCACTAGCAATTGGAAGAGGAGGCGAGTGACTCTGGAAGATATTAGACGGTTGCTGGGCGTCCTGGGTGCCAAATCTCCTTTTATCATCTTAGATCATGGCGACGGAGATCTCTGTCTCGACACCAAGGAAGAGGCAGCACTTTCAACCATTCTTCAAACAAAGCAGATGGTCAAAGAATTTGAGCAGCTCCTTCGGCGACAATGGACGAATTGGTGTGCTATGGGCGAGGAAGGGGATGCCAAAGGGGAAGCATTTGTGCGAGGTCTACCCCTGGCAGCAATGGCTACGAGCGAGGTGGCAATTGACAAATCGAGGATCAGCAAAGGGGCGCAACGACTTACCATGATCAAGCAGACGGCAATTGCTGCCGCCGAGGAGTCATCGATGAGGAAGCTGCAAACGGTAGCAGACGAGTCCAAGACCGTGGCTGCAGTCGAGAGTCGGGGAGCCAACCTGATCGATCGCATCCTGGCCAAGCAGCAACTTGCATCCAGCAGGCCAGGCGGACCGACACGAGAGGAACTCCAACGGCGCTCGGCACTGGACCGCATCGAAGAAGCGGTGTTGGTCCTTGGACTTCTGGCAGGTGGGAGGCCCCGCGCGAGCTTCAGTATGCAGTCGCTGGTGCAGCACCTGCAGAATTCGATGCGCAATCCCGTTGCCCGCCACGAAGCGGAGGAATGTGTGGAACTGATGGCTAAAGAGATTTGTCCCCGCTTCGTGAGCTTGATCCGGACAGGATCAGTGTATGGCGTTACTTTGACCAAGATGGGACGGCCGAGCAACGCGGATCTCAAGGAAAGATTAAGCCGTGCTCAGGGCAACGTAAAGCTATGATTCATGCAGGATAGATCCATGACTGAATATTATGATTAACTTCCAAGCCAAAGCGTTTTGAAGCACAAGAATCGTCACCGTGGATGTTCATACTACATGGGACCAGATCTCTCGATGCCATGCATGATCTTAAAGCGCGTTGTTGTCGCGCTGTAAATTAGTCCGGTAGGATTGCGTAGTCGGCGGCGGTTGAAGTGAAAGAGAGCGGATCGGGCCAGATACGACGATCACGCGGTGGGGGTGGTCCGGAGAAATTCATTAGATGCTGTCCCCACAATTGGTTGACTTTGGGTGAAGCAGGCCCCTGCCGAGCCTTGCGCAAGCCCTAGACGGTGGGCCTCGACGCCAGCCTGATTCAAACAAATTTCCAGAATCAACCCGGTCTGCCCTGCTTCTGTCATGTTTCATCCACTTCGCTTCGTTGGGTCGAATAGGTCTGCCGCCCACGACCTCCTCATGACTGGTGGAAATCATGGCCTTGGCTCCCTGTCCATGAATCAACATCGCGTTCTCGTCTGACTACAACCCACGCGCTCGACCAAGGCTGCAGGCTCGTTGGCATATCGTTCATGACTCTGAGCTCCCGTTAAATGCTTTCTGGCTAATAACGCGAAACAGCCGCCATTACCCATGCGTTCACCAGGCGGATCCGCCAATCCTGTCCATAATTATTCCTTCACCATGCGTCGAGGGAGGCTAGTCAGTGCTAGACCATAGTTCATCGAGCTTATAAAAAGCATTCGTCGCCCAGTTGTGGTCAAGAGGTTAGGTGCAAGCACTGCAACTTGTGTGTCTGTCACTCTTTTGTCATTTTCCGATTCTTGTCAATCGTTAGGCCTTGACGGTCTCCTACACACTCATTCATTGAATCTTCTTACTCGCGATCATGCACAATTCTATTCTCCTCACTGCCCTGGTGGCGGGCATTGCTACGGCTGCTCCAGCCACTACGGCTACTGGGTCCTGCACCTTCACTGATGCCGCTACCGCCATCAAAAACAAAGGCTCTTGCACCTCGATTACCCTCGCAGGGATCGCGGTGCCTGCAGGTACGACGCTTGATATGACCAATCTCAAGCAAGGTACCACGGTATGATCTGCACCTTGTCCGACTAGTTCTGAGGTCGATTTCTGATTATAGGGAGTAGGTGACCTTCACTGGTACCACCACCTTTGGTTACAAGGAATGGCCTGGCCCTCTTATCTCTGTTTCTGGCACAGACATCACAGTCACCGGCGACTCTAGCCACATGATTGATTTCGGAGGAGAGCAGTACTGGGATGGTAAAGGCTCCAACGGTGGGAAGACAAAGCCCAAGGCTTTCTTCGCCCATTCCCTCACGGACTCTACCATCTCTGATCTGAACGTCAAGAACACCCCTGTTCAATTCATGTCCATCAACGGTGCAAACCAACTTTACATCAAAAATGTCAACTTTGACAACTCGGCCGGAGCTAGCTTGGGCCACAACACTGATGCCTTTGACGTTGGCAGCTCCACTGGGGTGTACATCTCTGGTGCCTCGGTGCACAATCAAGATGATTGCCTGGCCATCAACTCGGGTGTCGACGTGGCATTCGTCGGCGGTTCCTGCACTGGCGGCCATGGCCTGTCCATTGGCTCAGTCGGTGGACGCAGTGACAACCACGTCCAGAACGTCGTCATCGCCGACAACACCATCTCCAACTCCGCCAACGGTGTGAGGATCAAGACCGTATCCGGAGCCACTGGTTCAATTGCCAACGTTGTCTATACCAACATCAAACTTTCCGGCATCACCACCTATGGCGTGGTCATCGAGCAGGACTATGAAAATGGCGGTCCCACCGGAAAGCCCACCAACGGCGTGCCCATCACCAACTTGAACCTCAGCGGTATCATGGGCTCAGTCGCCAGCGATGCCACCAATGTGCACATCCTGTGCGGCAGTGGAAGTTGCTCCAACTGGAAATGGAATAGCGTCGACGTTAGCGGTGGTAAGAAGAGCAGCAACTGCCTGAACGTGCCCAATGGAGCTACCTGCACCTAAAGAAGTCTTTGTTGGGATGCCCTCTCACCACCAAGTAGCACCAGCCAGCGATCCGTAAAGTCCAGGCAGACCTTCAATTCTAGTCGTAAATATTCCATCCCTCCAAGGGCAACAATCGATGTTGATCATCCTCCCATTCCCATCCCAAATCATTCACGTGCCACCCGTCCGCCGCAGCCTAATCGGCCCCCTGACATCCTCCAACCGCGTATGGGGATCAAGCACCTCGCCCTTCTGCAGCACCTCCAACTCGCCGGCGTCGCGCAAGCGCCACGCCAGCGCCCGCACGGCGTCCATTGCGGAGCGCCAGTCGGACATGTCCAGCGCCGATAGCTCCGCGTCCGTGAGCGCCCGCGCGACTTCGGACGGGCAGAAGGTCTTTGGCGGTGAGCGCGTTGAGAGCAGGTGGGACATGTGTTTCGCTATTGCGTCGTTGTTGTTTGCCATTGGGTTGTGCGTGAGAGGATTGGTGGTGGTGGGTGTGAGAAGGGCCGCTAATATAATTAAGATAGTGCAGAATGAGCAGTTTTAGGCGAGCGGAGCCGTGAAAAGTTTCCTCCCCGCTCGCCGCCAGGAAACTTCAAAGAAAAAAGTGAATGGCGGAGCTGCACTCTTTCTTCTACGATCTGGTAACACTCTCGACACTCTCACGATTCCTCACACGCACAATGGCGGCAGAAGTACAGCGTCTGCCCCAAGTGCTCGTGGCCCCCGGGCCGTCGACATCGACTCCGGACCAGACTTATTGGCGATCATTCAAATCGCAGCTCTTGATACCCTCACCACAGTCGGCGCCGATCACGCACATCTCGACGCCGTACACGCACAGCGCAGCACTCGCATCTGCGACGTCTACGACCCCAACGAATTCCGACACTTTCACGCTTACGACTGGCACGAGAGTGCTGCTCATGTCTACTCGGACGCGGCGCACGACCAAGACTATCACCCGCATATCATACAGTGACACCGCACGGTCAGGAGAGCTGCGACGGGATGGAAGGATTGTGGTAGCAGCAGGGGATAGCGGCGCTATACAAGCATTCGATGCTGGATCGAGAGCGGTACTCAAGACCTGGCGGGACGAGCATGGAGGGTTACCAGTCTGGAATGTCAGGTGGAATCCTTCAGACCTTACAGGCTTGATGAGCTGCGGCGACGACATGGTGGTACGGCGATGGGATCTACCGTCGGACAATTCAGTCGGAGCGTTCTACGGTCACACAGATTACGTACGGTCAGGGACATATCTTCCGCAGGCACAGGGCAACGTATTCGTCAGTGGAAGTTACGATCGGACGGTCAGGGTCTGGGATGCACGAAGCGGTGGACAAGTCATGGCGTTTGCGTTCTCGGATCCTGTCGAATGCGTGCTCGGACTGGAGGATGGCGGTACTGTCGTCGCTGGCGCAGGAGAGAAGATTGGTGTACTCGATCTGACTGCTGGCCGGTCAAGGGAGGTGTTGAGGAACCACCAAAAAACAGTCACATGCTTGAGCCTGGCGTCAAAGGGCACGCGAGTGGTCAGCGGCGGTCTGGACGGGCACGTCAAGGTCTTCGACACAAGCGATTGGACCGTCGTCGCAGGCTTCAAATATCCTTCTCCCGTACTAAGCGTAGGCGTCATCCCCGCTGGTGCAGACAGGGAAGACCGACATTTGGCAGTCGGCATGCAAAGTGGACTTCTCTCGATCCGAACACGTCTCAGTGGTACAGCAAAGGTTGTCGCGAAAGAGAAAGCGAAGGAGATGAAGGCGCTCGAGGAGGGCAAAATCGAAGAATTTGACCGCAAGAAGCGAAAACTGCGCCAAGGCGACAAGAAGCGTCTACGCGGCCGCGACTTCACCGGCGAAGGCGCAGACATCATCATCGAAGGCAACCACCGCGGCGACATCCGGAACCAAAGCAAATGGGAGACCGCCCTGCGCAAAGCGCAATGGGCAGAGAGTTTGACGATCCTGCTCGTGCAGCGGGACACGGACAAGCAGTCCCTCCTCACACTCCTGACAGCACTACGCCACCGCTCCGCACTCCGCGCCGCCCTCACAGGCCGCGACGAAGCCACCCTCGGCCCTCTACTCCGCTGGCTGACGAAGAACATCAACGACCCGCGGCACGTGAGGTTGTTGGCGGACGTGTCGCTGCACCTACTCGACCTGTACGCGCCGCAGTTGGGTGGTGATGACCGCAGCGACACCTCCCTTGACGGCCTTGTCGCCGCGTTGCATCGCAGGGTCAGACATGCGGTTGAGATGGCCAAGACGGCGCGTGCGACGGGAGGGATGCTGGATTTCGTCGCTGTCGATCTGCATGAGCCGTCTGGGTGAGGGATCCGCTGTTGGATGGATAAATTCCACCGTTTAGGCTTTGGGTTCATGCTTGAGAGGCTGGACTACGAGAGGTAGATGTGCCTCGAAAAGGCTGGCAGAGTGGAGCGGCATCCGGCCATCGTCAAAGCGGGCATGAAAAGCAATGCCGCGGGTCCAATCTCTAGGACAACCGGGACTGGCACGGTCATGACATGGACGGGTCTCCACATCGAACGGGTACTTGAGCATAGCGCGCAGAGAAGAAAAGCACGGGTATATAGAGGGCTACGTTCACGATTGGCACACCCCAACAGCATAGCATGAGGTACACGTACTAAATTTTACAGGTGAAGAGAGAGATATTGATACAGCAGAGACATAATCTAGACCGAACAGGCCTTTTCAACGCCCGATGAGGTGTCGTTGCTTAGTACATGCTCCTCCTTTTCCAAACAAAATCCAAAAGCCCGATCCAAGTCAATCTCCCCAATCCGTGAGGAAGAATATGTGTGTATCAATCCTTTGTGTCTGTAACGCCTGATGCACCGCGCTCTTGGTATAAATGATAGAGTGTGAGGAAAATCTGAAAGTCAAAGAGAGTCGTAAAATCATGATCCAGAGAGGCGGTAGATCACGTCTCGGCCCAGGCAGCCCATCCCAGAGCGGTGATGCGGGGCCCCTTCTTCTTCTTGCACGCTAGGTTGATGCTTTCTATAGCCTTTGATCCCGCCCCGAGCGCCGCGATCGCTTTTAACCTCCGTGCGAGCGCTGGTTCGTTTCGGATAAAGCTGAAGGGTGTGCCCATCTTGATCGCTTCTCTTAGCAGGAATATATTCTGCTGTTCTACTGCTGCGTATGGCGATGTGCCACCCATGAGCAGGGTGAGGAGTGTGATGCCTAGCGCATAGACATCCGAGGAGTATGACGGCTCGTTGATCAGCGGATTCGCTGCCAATTGCTCGGGAGCCATGAAGGACCACGTACCACCGGCAGCTCCAGGGGTCTTGCGCTGTGAGTTTGCGCGAGACACAGGAGCTGACGAAGCTGGAGAGTCGGGTAGGGTAGGGTCTAGCAGTAGCAGCGGCGAATCGGGACCGAGCGGATATAGCATAGATGCGGAAAAATCGCAGTACCGTGCAAGAGGGCCAGTGGGAGTAAAGTCGATCAGTACGTTGGCGGGCTTGATGTCGGAATGGATGACACGGAGGGAATGCAGGAAGGACAAGCCGGAAATGAGCTGTGACGAGATGGCAGGAAAGGTCTCCATCAGACCACTCACACAAGAGAGGTCGGCAAAGCCTTGGGAGTAGTCCAACAATGTGGTCGAAGCGCAGTGGAAGAGGATAGAGGTCGATGAATTGAATAGGCCATAGAAGGGGATCACATATTGGGAGGATCGGCTGTCGAGGCTAATGTATGACAGCAGTCTGGCTTCCTCCTGAAAGACTTCCTTTGCATCGGGTCGCGAGGCTTGCTTCACCGCGTATACATGCATGTGCTCATTGCTGCGACTTTTCTGTGGAGTGTTGGGAGGGGTCAAGAGCTCATTGACAGCAGGAGGGAGATTAATGGGCTCCGGAAACGCGATTTGTGTGCGATACACGTTGCTCCAGAGGCCCGATCCCAGTAGATCAGCTCCATCCAGGTCGAAAGTTATGTCACCGGCAATGGGCTTCAAGGCAGGTGTCTGGGGCGGTAGTTGAGAAAAGACACCGGAATTGCTTCTCGTAGGCGGCGTAGAAGGAGGGCTGAATTGGCTGTGGTCTCCGGCCGGTTGGGAGGGTATGTCCTTTACCCCAGCAGACGGTGTTGTGGTACGCTCTCCATGTGCGACTGCCTTAAATGTAGATGTGGTGTCGGCAATGTTCAATGGCGTTGGCCGCTGCCTGCCTGACAAGGCAGAGTTCATTGTCGCGTCGCCGAGCAGTATTGCTCTTTCCGTCCTCTGTTCAAAGATTCACGTCTCTCCTGTTGCTGCATAGCATGACGGATCCCCGACAGCTATTTATTGGACCAGTCCACTGCAAGGCGAAACACGGACCGCGCGTAAAGTTTGCAACTGTTATTGCACCCAGACGATTCAGATCTGTTATCCAACGGGCACCAGAGGCCGATTGGCGGCGAAAGAGTAAAATGCTGTTAATTCTGGCCACGAGCAAGACAGACCGTTGTGACCAGAGAGCAACGGCGCGACAGAAGAGGGAAATCGGCGGCCTTATAACCGTCGGGCAGCAAGAGAAGGATCAAATCAAGATCAAAAGGACACGCGATGTGGAAATAAAAGTAGAGCGGATTAAGCTTTTGGGGGCGCGTTGTTGTAGCGAGAAAGGCTGCAATGAGGCTGGCCGCGCGAGGCTATTCTTATGACTCGGCGCCATCTATCACTTTTATCGCAGAAAAGGGAGATGCGGAGCGAAACTCTCACCCCATGGGCGGCGGACGATACGATAGGGTCATGGCGGGATGCGTGGGGCCGGACGGAATGGCGGATTGGCCCAAGCAAGTGATCGCAGATGCATGGAGCCGGACGACGTCAACGATAGCGGAGTGTGACAGGACGAGGCCGGAGATGGCACGGCAGATGCGATGAGCGCACAGCAAGAGGAGTGGGAAAGGATGTGATGTGTTGACAGTTGTGGAACCAGACAAAGGGAGCGAGCGAGCGAGCGCCCGGAAAAAGAGCAGAGGAATGAGATCGGGCGCTCCAAACACGTGGGCCCAGAGCGAAGAACGGGCACAACGGGAAGAACATGTCTCTGTGTCGCTGGCTATGAGTGGTTGTCTGCTGCTGTCTGGTGCCACCTTCCTCAACGGGATCGGGCTTCCCTCTTGCTCATCTCAATTGCCTTTTGTCTTGTGTGGCACCGCACTGTCACTAATAACACTACTGTACCATTAAACATGATCGGGCCTGACTACTGACTGCCCATTACTGACAAACCCGGCCTGTCAACCCACTCGCAAGCTTAACTCATCTCCGCCCCCACCCGGCACCTAACTTTAACTAACAGCCCTTCCCAGCCTCCTCGTCTAGCTGCGTCAAAAAGTCGCCCAACAGCTTGAAGCATGCCTCGCGCAGCCTGTCACTCTCCAGCGTGATGACGTGGCTGGCGCCCACTCCACCGTAGCCCGACACTACCCCGGTCCCTGTGCGGCTTGAAGGACCATACCTATCGACGCTCTCGCAAGCTTGACTTCTCTTGGCCCCTCGACTACGCTGCTGTGCCGTCTAAGGAGCACATCCCTTCTTGCTGGTTCACAAAGTCCGCGATCAATTTGAAGCATGCCTCCCGCAGTTTGTCGCCCTCAAATGTGATGACGTGACTGGCACCTGCGAATGTGTGCCACCGTACACGTGGGATGCGCTCAAAGAACGGCTGCACGACAAGGTCGTGAGACTGATCAAATTCTCCATTCCACACTAGGGTGGGCACATTGATGCTATGTAGTCGTGGGGTCACATTGAAGTCACGAAGAGAGCCCGGCCGTGATCTCAGCCGGCACGGACCTGCCCTGTCAGACCTGTGAGTACGAGCCCTACGTGTTGAATGCTTGAGTTATTACTCACATGGTCGTCAGCACGGTATTCATGTTCCACGAATTGAAAATCAAGAATTCAAACCCTGGCGGCAGAGGGTCAATCCGACAGGTGCAATGTTGAAAGTAAGCAATGAAAGCCTTGCGGAAGGCTTCCGTGCTCCAGTCCTGTGTCTCTTCTGCTTCATTCAGGGCCTTTTGCGCCTCGAGTGGCAATTCCGCTCTCCGAAGGTAGGACACCTTGCGCATGAGTTCGTAGTCGGCGATAGGGCTACCGAGTAGCAGCCTGCGAAGACCGTTAGGGCGTGAGGTGGCAAATTCCGAGGCCAGCATCGCGCCCCAACTGACACCCAAGAGGTCGAAGCCTGGTCCTTCGCGTAGGTTGAGGTGGTCAAGCAGATTATCGAGCTCGTCAACAAACAGAGACACTTGCCAGAAGCCGTGGTCGCCACTCTTCTCATCGTCCAAGTTGGTTGACTGGCCACCGCCGATTTGATCGTAGAAGATGACGGGTATGCCGTGTCGAGGCCAGAGAAATGCAAAGTCAAGAGTCATCTCATGACTGCCACCGGGTCCGCCGTGCAAGCACACTAACGGTGTCTTGCCGCACGACAGGTCACCCGCTACTTTGTAGTATGTGAAGCACTCCTTGTGGACGGAAGGAATTTTGAAGGGAATCCGTCCATCTTGGAAGGGAATGTCTGGAGCGTCGCCCATAAGTGATAGATAGACACCACCGTAGGTCGTTACAATAGTCTCGAAAACAATGAAGACGAGCTTGAGTAGGAGGGGCGCAGACACCAACAGGATAAGAAAAGAAGCAGTTCAGGCGGACAAGTCCTCCGCGAATTGTGAGCCGGCTTCTGGGACATCCGAATTGTGCGAACACACAGAAGTCTAAGCGAGAGAAACATCGACAACTGCAGGCTCGGAAACTTTTAGCCACGGACGGCTCGCGTTAGTCTGCATCTCAAGATCTTGACGTTGTAACCGAGATGGTCATGCTCTAGTGCTGCCGCAGCGCAGTGGTGGGGATGCAGGTACGCCTGACGCTAGTATCGGCCAACAGCTTGTTCGGGTGGTGTGGGTCCACATGGCCGGAATGCTCTACATTCCACTTCTCACGAACTCTTTCGCGCTCTAGCTCGTCTCAAGCTCGCACTCCTCCGGGCGGAGTCGACCGATGTAAAGCGCACTTCGCTAATGCAACCATGATGCATCTTGCAGGATCGCTAGCGAACTATTCAGCGAGTCACTTACGCTGTCGAAGCCTGGGCCGGGCCAGACCAAAATGTGCCGCGACTGGCATGCCCTTTCTGCTTGGTCGCGCCGTCATAGTGCCTGCTTCAGCTCTGTACATGCGTTCGACCCCACCACCTCTGAGCTCGATCAATTCAAGTTTTGTCCAGATGCTTCAGAGCCATGGAAAACCGTGGATGATTGATAGACTTTAGCGGCTTGAAGGTCAGAAGATCCAGTTATACCGAGTCTCGAAAAGCCTGCGGGGGAATTCGCATGTTTTACATACGCATGGTTCACATTGGGGGGAAATCTTTGGTATAGTTCGCTCTCCTGCTAGCCTTATTCTATGAACCTTTAAGAAGACTCCATATATGTACAAGACTTCCGGCGATCAAGGCCATAGCTCCAGCCGACACTTCTTCACATGAGTTCATGGATTCGGCCTCGTTCCTGGTGCCGTTGATCGATATAAAGCGATACCCAAACGCAAGTAAGAGTGCTCGGGCGATCAGATCCACGAATCTGACAATGGGAGTGAATCCCATGGTGAATACTGTCGCGATGAACAGCTCGCATACGAGACGCCGATACTCCTCCGCCGCGCTGCTAGAGCAATGGTCTCGCACGTATTGATCCAGAGACGAGAAATTTCGCGCTCGGATATCGCTTACCCTGACCGCTGAGGACGCCTCTGTCGAGCTGTCTACATAACTCACGGCCGGAGGAGAGCATCTGAGTCTACGGAGGTTATTCCACCTCCACCCGCCAATGACTCCGGTTCTACTTGCGCTCTCTCGGGCATCTACGGGCCGGTACTTGTCCTTCATGATGAGATCAAAGACTTTGGGATCGGAGATGAATACTGTCCTGTTTTTCTCGTCGGTGCATAGTCCCTCTCGATCAAACGCCTCGGCGGTGTGGACGTAGTGGACAAAGCGACTGTAGAACGCTGGACTCGTGACACGAATTTCTGTGCTGAGGAGAACAGTGTCTGTCGATCGAGCGCAGAGTTCAGAAGTCCAGAGACAAGGCTCTCCCATGCCTATTAGGGGAGTATAGGTGAGCGATATTGGCGAAGCACATCTCTTCACCCGGTATCTCAAATACTCTCGTATCAGCGGCTCGAGCTGCTTCTCCTCGGCTGCAGCTCGTCTACCGATGCTAGATAGCTGGACCTCTGGCCGGAACCAGACGTGAAGCCCGCGTGTGAAGAAGAGTCTGTACGCTTCGTATAATATCCGAGGGAATGTGGCAAACCCCACCCAGCACCAGAGTCCGATGAGTCGTGCTAGTTGAACGGAGCTCATTGTCGACGGGTCGAGCACTTGTCCCTCGGAGAACACCCGAGCCACCAATTTCGTCTCGTTCTTCGAAGATTTCAAAGTGATGACGTTGTCGATCTTCGTCTCACGATAGTCCCCGTTGGCGTACGGATCCTCGGCTTGCAGTGAGTAAGATCCCTTCGTAGAATTGAAAGGTGATACATGAAAGTCCTTCGCCCAAGCGTTCTTGAATTTCTTCGAAGCCGGTGAGCCAACTCCCTCATCTGGACGGAGCAGATACAGTCGACGTTCGTCGAACGTGTTGTTCACTTCCAGTAGCATGTGTATCAGCCGCATCTCGTCATTGTAGATGTACCAAAACGAGACGGGATTGAACTGATAGCCTAAGAACCGAGGTGCGGAGCAGAGATAGGCGAAACTCCAGTCCTGATCTTGAACACTTTGACTTCGAAGATACATCCGCAGCTTCGCCTCTAGACCTCTGGAGCAGGGATCACGGCTGATGTAGTCCTCACTGCTAATGTGAAACCACCCTCGCTTTTGCTGAACAGGATCCAGCAGCTCGACGTCAGCAGATAGCGCAGTGCCAGATAGACCTTTCCAGCCAACTGGAATCCCAACATAAAAGTAGGAGTAAGAAAAGCCATGTCTCTTGGGAACGAATCTGGTGTGCGTCGTTCTTGCTGGGATTAAGAGTGGAGGAATCGGATACCTGTCCATCCTAGCTGACTTCAACGTGGATTTATGCTGTTCGGATGTATCTAGCCGGTGTGGCTTTCGCTGTAATAAAGAGTGCATCGTTGCAGCAGCTCCCAGTGAAAGAATCGCTACGCTCATAATGGCAATATAGCTGTGTCGCGATGCTATCTCAGATCTCGTGAAGAAGAATAGGGATGCCATGACGAAGTCGACTCTCCAGGTAGCGCTGTTCGAGAACACCCGACATATCCAGAGAGGATTGAGAAGCACCAGTGACTCCATTGTAAGTGCTCCATGATGCAACTGCACATAAACGGCACAGAGAATGCAGCCAAAGATAATCAGCTCCAGCAGTCCTGGTCGGAAACTGCGTGGGTGGCTAGTCATCACTCGACCGTAACGGTTCTTCGTATACAATTTTATAGGACTTAGAAACGTGTAGTCAACAGTGGTGTGGATGGTATGCATTTCCCATGCTGACGTCAGGCGCCTTTGCCGAAGCGCAGTGTCGAGCGTCGCAGCTGAAATTACAGCCCATTCAACATCGAGTCCAGGGGAATACTACAGCTTCATAAAAGCATCAAATACGAGGATTGATAGTACAATTATATTTGTTACATATGGCTGTCGAGTACGAGAATTATCACTTGGCAAGAAAGCCCTGAAAAGCCTTCTGATCAATCACAACATTACCAACCGCTCTGAGTTTCTTTCTGCCCTCCTTCTGCTTTTCAAGCAGCTTCTTCCTTCTGCTGATATCGCTGGCATGCAGCTTCTGCAGCACATCCTTTCTGAACGGTTTGATCGTTTCTCTAGCCACCACTCGCCGTCCTGCCAGGGCCTGAATGACGATTTCAAACATTTGTCGGTCGACGTGCTCCTTGAACTTGGTCACCCATTCCTTCCCTACTCGATCTGCTTGGCTGTTGTGCACAATCCGTGCCACAGCGTCGACAGGTTCTTTATTTACATGGAGTTGCAGCTTTTGTACGTTAGCTTTTCGCCACCCAGCATCTTCGTAGTCCAACGAAGCATAGCCTTTTGTTGTCCCCTTGAGCTTGCCGAAGAAGTCATCTACAAGCTGCGCCAGCGGCAGGAAGTATTTCAGAATGACTTGTGTTGCCGTGAAAAATGCCAACTCGCTTTGTTCCCCCCGATTGCCTTCACAAAGCTCGATGACTTTGCCTAGGTATTCCTCGGGCAGTGTGATAGTAGCGAGAACGAACGGTTCCTGTACTTCAATGGCCTGCTGTTGGAGAGTAGCGTTATCCGGAAAATCATTCGGATTTGTTATGACTTTTTCTGAGCCGGATTTGTCCACAAGCCTGTACGGAACCGAGGGAGGAGTAATAATGATCGTGGCTCCATGCTCTTGACGGAGCCTATCCTCGAAGACTGAGCAGTGAAGAGTCCCGAGAAAGCCGAGACGCCAGCCCGCTCCTAGCGCTTCTGACGACTCTTTTTGCACAGTCACGCTTCGATCATTGAGCATGACTTGATTAATACTGTCTTCGAGATGCTCGTAGTCGCCCTGATCCGTCGGAAAAGCAGCGACAAAGACCATTGATTTCGGTTCCTCGAAACCCGGAAGAGGCTGAACAACTTTCTCGAATCCGACTTTGGTGAATGTGTCTCCGACTTTCGCTTCTTGCGACCGCTTCATACCCGGATTGAAGAAGATGTAGCCAACTTGACCCGCGCGCAGCACAGTCTGCGAAGTCTCTCCCGGATACATAATGCCTACCTCACCAACGTAGTACTTTAGGCCAGTCGCGAAAGACACAATCTGATCTCCGGCCTGAACCTGCCCTTCGAAGATGCGGACTAGCAAAATAACACCGCGATAGTTATCGTACCACGAGTCAACGAGTAGGAGCTTCAGAGGCTGGGAAGGATCCCCCATTGGCGCGGGGATTTGTTCAATGATGGTCGGTAGTAGAGACTCGACATTGAGTCCGGATTTTGCCGACACCAACACTGCCCTTGCAGGATCAAGCTCGAAGGTATCCTTCATTTGACCGAGTGCTCGTTGAGAGTCAGCCGATGGCAGGTCGATCTTGTTGATGACTGGAACGAGCTGGAGACCTTGCGCAAAGGCCAGGTAGAAGTTGGCAACAGTCTGCGCCTGCACGCCTTGACTCGCATCGACGAGGAGTAAAGCACCTACGCAGCTCGCATAACTCCTAGACACTTCGGCACGGAAATCGACATGGCCGGGAGTATCTACCAGATGCAAGAGATAATCATCCCCATTGTGGTTGTAGAGCATTGAGCATGTCTGTGCTTTGACCGTGATCCCGCGTTCTCTTTCCACGTCGAGCTTGTCCAGAATCTGCTTGTTCTGCCCCGGTTTGATTGTTCCGGTAATCTCCAAGAGTCTATCGCTGAGAGTGCTTTTGCCATGGTCTACGTGTGCGACAATGCAAAAGTTGCGGAATCTGTCGATCGGTATCTGCGCTATACGCTTCTCGAGATCCGACTGTATCCTTGCGGCCGCGGGCCGAGAGGTGGTGGTGTGAAAAAGTTGTGCATATCGACTCTGCGTTAGCAAAAGCCGTATTGGCGATGTGTTACATCTTGCGGACTGGCCCAACGAATGTCGGAGATGGCCAAGTAGTTTAGATGAGCATGATTGCATGGATTGACTCCAGATAATCTCCGTAGAAATATATGTTTGGGTCGACAATGTCAATAAGTTTTCCAGGCTTTCACACGGGAACCATCCAAAATCTTGCCAAGCCCTCGACCATGGAGCTTTGGTCGCCTCCACCTCTCTCAATGTATCTGGGTAAACAATGGCCTGATCAGACACCGGCAGTGATGCTAAAGCTCGAATCAACGTTCTCTGAAACAATCATTATTTACTAGCAACTGCCTTCGATTTCCCTCTTTGGCTCAAGATCTCAGTCATGCCTTCTTCCGAAAGGGACAAAGCAAATGTCCATAAGCTCGCCTTGAAAGGTGAGCATAATCAAGCCATAGATCTTGGAACAAATACTGATTGTGACTACAGGCTCCTCGAAACTTGTGACGGAATTTGTGAGCTTTCTTCAAGCGTTTGATACTAAGTGTATTTCTGACTTGATAGTTTGAATACTGCATCCACACGATTCTGTTCGTTCCATCATACAGCCATTTCAGAACTCGATGCTGACTTTTCGTAGCTTCCAACGGGGTGTCTATCCCCCAGAAGACTTCACGGCGTAAGTCACCCCGCCGGAGACCCGAAATCGAATTGTCTAACATATCCCAGGGTTAAGAAATATGGCCTCAATATGCTAGGTAGAGCACTCCTTGGCCACTTCGTGAACTTACCTCCTAACACATTCAGTCTCACAAGATGACCAGGTCAAGGCGTATATCAAGAAAATAATGTCTCAATTGAATAGGTGGATGCTCAAATCGAAGATCTCCAAGCTCGTCATCGTCATTACGAGTAAGGAGACAGGAGAGAATGTAGAAAGATGGCAGTTCGACGTACGCCAAGAATCAGGCATTCTTTCTTTGCAAAACTGACCGTCGCAGGTGCAAATATTCGGAAAAGAGAGCAAGAGCAAGACCAGCTCAGAGGCAGCAGGGAACGAGAATGCCGCGGCAGCGTATGTGTATATGATCGTCATCTGCACTGGGGATCTTGACTGATGACCGCGAAGCGCTGCAGATGCACCAGCAGACAAATCTGAGCCGGAAATTCAGGCAGAGATTCAATCAATCTTTCGACAAATCACAGCATCGGTCACGTTTCTACCAATGCTGGATGGAAACTGTACTTTCAATGTTTTGGTCTATGCTGATGCGGACTCCGAAGTCCCGCTTGAATGGGGAGACAGCGATGCAAGGGAGATCAAGAACGGGGAGAAGGTGCAGCTACGAAGTTTTTCGACCAACAACCATAGGGTCGATACTCTTGTCAGCTACAGGTATGCACTGCTCCACAGATGCTCCTTGAGAGTCCATGCTGACTTGTCTAGATTGGGCGACTGAGCCTCCAATAAGGTGTCGAGGCATTGAAGTCCATTCAATCTTGATGCACACTCTGCAAGCCTGCTCGTGATATAGAGCACGAAGCCAACAGAGAATGCGCGACGACGCATTTGCGCCCAAAGATGGTGCACGGCTCAAAGTGAAAACGAGTGAGCCTCTGTTGACACGCACGACAAAGACAACTTAAACAGGAGAACATACCCTTCACTTACTCCAAAGCTTTGAACACATCACTTTTGGCAGTGGCAGCGGAACGGCAAGATCATATGTGGTACAATCATAAGCTTGGGCGCTAGATTCGGAGTGGATACGAAAATATTCCCAACCTGCTAGACAAAAACATCTTTTGTATTTGTTGTCCCTGTGGTGATGGCATGGTTTGAACGACGATACAGACTTTAGTGCCCCGCTTGTGCCCGCCGCACTCTGCCATGGGACTCTACAACTGGAAGATAGTGAACCATCCAAATTAGATAGAAATTTTATCCTTGATCAAATCGATTTCGCAGTCGAGCAAATTAGAGCTTTGTATGTCTTTGAATAGGGAGGTAGCTTTTGTGGTAGGGTCGTGAGCGGTATCCTAATGTGGGAAGTCCAAAAGTCCTCGAGATCTTACTTTTGGCCGAGTACCGTCAGCGGTAGACGGAAGCCGCAGACCCCGGGAACCCCAAAGAAACTATCGTTTCTACCCCGGGAGTGTAGGAAGCATCTCAACAGATACGTGCATCAATATGGATTTTAGGCCAATATATTCAAACAGTGAGCGAGCAGCGCATCCGCGATAAATGTGCTCATGCACAAAAAGGACCGACGTGCGTTGGCGCTGAGCTCGAGGCCTGCGGCACAAGCGACAGTGACAGCAGCAGCGACAGCGACAGCAGTGACGCGGTCCCACCCAACCAAACTCTCGGTTCCCACCGCACTAGTGGATGCGATCGAGTCGGTGCAGCAGGCGATTAACGAACACGAGGACCAGAATGACAGCGGCTGCCACGTCCGGAACTTGCCCGGAACTTGCCCATACCTTATCTCTCGGTCTGGACCCAGCTGGCCTGCCTGTGATGACAGTTCTTTGCTGTTTTGTAACGGATGGCAACGCAATCGCAGTGTACGGGAAGGGCCTCGGTGACAAAAAGTTTCTCGATCTGCCTGCAACGGCTGCCACCTGTCGTGCTCAGGCACGAGCCAGTCGGAAGGGCGCGAGCCAGATCGAGGATGGTGGACCGGTGGCGGTGGGCGTGTGGTGCAACGGGCGGGCTGAGGACGAAGCGCTGAGGTTGACAGAGGGCGGTGGACGCGCCGTTTTGGGTAGTGACGGCGGGAGCAGCCGCAGGCTATTTGCAACTCAGTTCGAGTCCATCGACCGCCCATGTCGATTCTCGTCAACCTGGTCAAACTCTCCTGTCAGCTGTGGCGAGCAGCGGCGCCTCAATCGCATGCATCCCCGCTCGTAGCGCCCCCAATGCGCTGGGTCTTTCACAGTATGCTTTGGAGGCTCGATCCGCTTGCGCGCATATCATGCACCAACAGCAAGTGGCCTCTGGGCCATCGTCGTTGGGCCGCCGTTTCGAGCCTCTAGTCTCGTCTGTGCCCTTTTGCCTCTCAATCTTGCCGGCAACAGTCTGAACGTCCCGACACAAAGCTACTTGGCGTCCCGCTTGCCCATATAGACGGCAGCCCGTTGCGCCTCGCAGGTCTCAAAGGCAGGTGTTTTGCGCTTTTTCCCTCTCCCCATCAAGTCCGTCTTTCCCTTCCGCGAACAGTCCTACTCACTGTCGCTCTATTATCCTTCATTATGGACTTGTGAATATCCGGAACGAGGCAGGACCACCTATCTTGTCTGAATTGCTTATAATACCATACCCCGCCCAGTGACGAATCTGGCGGGCCGGCCAGAGATACACCGGTATCATCCAACCGCAGTTTGTCAACGGCCTGTTTCCTGCACGACGGCTGCTGCAAGGCTGTTCTCGAGTCTTTCTTCTCCAGTTGATCATTCTTTGATTTGCTGTTCTAAGGTCAACCACGACGCCGAAAGCAGTATTACCTCGCCGCCACCATGGGTATCAAGGACTACCTTGCCCCGGGTCGCACTCCGGAGGCCAAAGCTGCCGCGGAGTACCGTAAGACGAGATTCCTTTCGGTCGCCGACGTCGCCAATATCCCGGTGATTCCCGATTCTCCGGATGCCAACGAGAAAGGAAGCAGCAGTAGTGGGAGCACGAACTCGCCAAAGCCGACAGACATCGAGAAGGCTGCGGCCGCACTGGAGGGAAATGCAGAATCCACCACAGACTCGCGACCAGGGTCCATGGCCTTCCCGGAGGGTGACTTCCGGAACAATGGACAGGAAGAGCTACGAGACATCAAGTGCGATGTCATGGTCAACTGGCTCTATCAACAACAGATGGAAATGTTGTGGACAGCAGGTGCGGCGGACGAGGGCGTGGTCTTGAAGAAGGCAAGAGGCAACTACACATGCTGTCCACCGGACATCATGGACGAGCCCTTTGGCTTCTTCAAGTCGATCGAAATGTTGAACGTCAGGGTAAGTAGGATTGGAATTTTTTCAGGAGTGCTTCCGCTGATCAGGCTGTTCAGAGTGCAATGACGGTCAACACTCGCGTCATCAAACTTTTCTTGCACAACAACGACAAACCATTCGTCCCACTTAAAGGCGGGCTACGTCTTCAGGTCCTTCCAGACATGACCTACCTGCCCAGGTGTCAAAAGCATCAGTTCGCGGCTTTTATCGCGGATCGTGGTATCTTGGTGGTCTGGGACGATGAGCCGAAACATCTGCTCAATCGTGCCGAAAACATCGAGAAAGCCCTGATGGCCATGATCTGGAACGAAGGCAAAGAGGAAGATGATGAGGATGGTGATATGAAAAAGGAGAAGGGAGCGGATGTCAGTGAGACCGAGATATTCGAGGATGACGATGGTGTCCCTCGTTTAGACCCCAGGAAACCTCGCCGGCCGATCTTGATCCAACCTTCTATGACCGCGCTCACGCTCTTCGCCACAACCATTGCCATCGGCTCAGGTTACCGTTCGATCGCCGTCGAAATCACCAACGACGGAAATTGGCTTCGTGTCTTGTTCGGTTTGGCTGCACCTGCTCAAGTCTGGCTCGGTCTCTTCTTCTTCCAAGCCTGTATGGGTAATTTGGCTCAGTTGTTCGGGCCCATTTCTCAGATGAACACAAACTCCAAGTTCTATTCTGGAGTTCCACCTAAACGCCTGACGCAAGAGGCCGGCCCACTGCCACATGTCACCATTCAAATGCCTGTGTACAAGGAAGGTCTCGGTCCTGTCATTGAACCAACAATTCACTCCATGAAAGCAGCCATGTCAACATATGAAATGCAGGGCGGCTCAGCCAACATCTTCATCAACGACGACGGTATGCAGCTGATCTCGGAGGAGGAAGCGCGAGCGAGGCAAGATTTCTACGACGAACATAACATCGGGTGGGTGTCGCGTCCCCGCCACGATCCGAAAGGTACGAAAGGCGCACCTTTCTTGCGGCGTGGTAAATTCAAGAAGGCGTCCAACATGAACTATTCTATGTGGGTGTCTGCTCGTACTGAGGACAAGCTCCTCGAAATCGAACGGCACGAGGGATGGACACAGGAGGACGAGTCCGCGGCTTACAAGGAATGTCTGAAGGCTTGCATCGAAGAGGACGAGGGCCGTACTTGGGCGGATGGCAACATTCGTATGGGCGACTACGTTCTCATTATTGACTCGGACACACGTGTGCCCGAGGACTGCATCATCGACGCCATCTCGGAATTGGAAAACTCACCAGAAGTCGCCATTCTCCAGGAAGCTTCTGGTGTCATGAACGTCACGGACAGCTTCTTCGAACGCGGTATCACATTCTTCACAAACCTGGTCTATACCCAGATTCGATTCGCCGTCGCATCTGGTGATGTCGCTCCTTTTGTCGGTCACAATGCCTTCTTAAGATGGTCTGCGGTGCAGAACATTGCCTACCACTGCGAAGACGACGACAAGGAAAAATGGTGGTCCGAAGCGACAGTGTCTGAAGATTTCGACATGGCTCTGCGTCTCCAATCTGCCGGTTACCTGGTGCGGCTCGGCGGCTACACCAACGGCGGCTTTGAAGAAGGTGTGTCGCTCACGGTGTACGACGAACTGTCTCGTTGGGAAAAGTATGCCTTCGGCTGTAACGAGCTGATCTTCCACCCTATGGCTGAGTGGGGCAAGAAGGGCGTCTTCACCAAGCTGTTCATCGATTTCCTTCACTCTGGCATTCCATTCCCTTCAAAATGTACCATCATGGCTTACATTGGAACCTACTACGCTCTCGGATCTGCCTGGCTGCTGACTTTGGCCAATTATTTCATGACTGGTTGGTTCAACGGTCACCTTGATCATTACTACCTCGACTCCTTCAAAGCCTACTTCGCCATTGTGGTGGTTTTCACGATTCTTGGAAATACAGCGCTCGGTATTCTGCGGTACAGAATCGAAGAGCAAGGTTTCTTCGAGGCGCTGTGGGGCAACTTCAAGTGGGCACCCATGTTGACGGTGTTCTTGGGCGGCATCAGTCTGCACGTCTCGCAAGCGCTTTTGTCGCATATGTTGGGCTTTGAGATGAATTGGGGTTCGACAGCCAAGGAAGTGGTCGACACATCCTTTTTCGAAGAGGTGCCAAAGATCATCAAGCAGTTCAAGTGGACCTTCTGCTTCTGCTTTGGCTGCATCGCCACCATGATCATCTGCGCCTTCGCCCTGCCTTTCTTCTGGCAGATCCACATCTTCATTGCGGTGTACCCGCTGGTGGCTATTGTCATGGGACATTTGCTTCTGCCGATTGTACTCAACCCCAACCTCATGTTGTTCACATTCTAGAGAAGAGATGGACACGGTGCTCCTTTTGTTCATACCACATGCTTGTCAGTCTTTCCAGCGTTTTACTATCATCACAAAATCTTTCCATTTCGCAGAATATTTTTCTATACATATTATCACATACCTCTGTCACGACCATGGGATTTGGAGCGGGATCTGGCGCTGCATATAGACTGGTCGGTAGAAGGGGGTCCGTCTCGGTACCAGGAGCGGGCAGCCTATCATTTCAAGCATATTGAACTTGCAAGCATTTTGTCTTTCTTCATATAGTGCTCGCGTGTATTGTGACAGGCAGTTGTTCGCATGACGAACGCGAGTGATCTGGTGGAGGGTCCATGCGCGCCAACGTCGAAGCGAGCTCCACAAGCGTCTGTCGGCTATCGACTTCCCAAGCACGGAAGATGCGGTAGCGAAGCAGCAGCTAAAGGCTTGGGAAGAAGGGGCCCATTTGACGGACGCCTGGAGACGACAGGCGTGCCAGCGGCGGCTGGCGGCGACGGCGTGAGGCGGAGTGGAGGTGCAGTGGAATTTGTGCGAATTGGCCGTAGGATTCCCGCGGCGTCGGAACACGCGAGCCACACGTGGGAACGGCCAAGAGAAAAAAAGTCCGATCAAACAAGACGTGCAAAAAGACTGCGAATGGTCTGTTGGTGCCTGGATGGGCGGGCGGCGGGGGCCTTATTTCGTCCGGCTTAATTTCCATCATGTCGCAGCCAGCCCGTCATTGGTTTCTGTCGTGTGCTTGTCCTCCTCAGCTCTCTCTCTCTGTCTCTTTCCTAGCTTTGCGCCGGCGCTAATCCTATACACGCCCGCTGTTCGTGTTCCTCTCTTTCTCCCCCGTCAGGCAAATTGGGTCTCGTCACGCCTGATCTGCCGCCGGTCTTTCTTGGCCTCGCTTTTCCCACGCTCCACTGTGAGGATGAGGCCGCCCATTCGCCCACTCCAGCCCAGTCATCGGCATTCTTGTTCTCTGGGTCAGAGAGGGATGCGGCTGTGGCCCCTTCTTCCGCTGTAGCTCGAATGATTATTGATTGCCAAAGGCCGATGGACGCCCTCGCTTCGACGTCGATGGAGGCCTTGATATGGGCCGCTACTGTCGCGCTGCGCCGCTAGGTCATTTCCTCTTCTTGCTGTTTGCCGCGTCTCTTTTCTCTATTTCTTTCCGCTTGCATGCATCGCATACGCGTTCGGTCGCTGGTATGTTGATCGCGTCTGTCTTCGCGACGGTGCCCGCGTTCTCGATGTTGTCGCTCTTACTTCTCTTGATTTCCACCACCATAGCGGTTGATCTACCCCAGGCGGTGTCGGTCCCTCCTTCAGGGTTATGGTAAGAGCGTTGCTTCTAATGCCTGCCCAGTACCTCTAACCCGCCGCAGGGAGGGCATAGATGGGCAATGGTCGACTTTCAATGTCAGCGTTGGCACGCCACCGCAATATCTTCGTGTATTGGCATCCTGGATGGACTATCAGATGTGGGTCATCCACCCACTGGGCTGTAGTCGCAATGACGCGCAATGCCCGGAAGCAAGGGGCGGTATCTTCTACGAAGGCGTTAGCAAGAGCTGGCAGAAAGTTGGTGTCTTCGATACCGCGATCGAGAACAATCTGGGACTCGGCGACAATGCGGAATTTGGCTTCGATTTCGTGTCTCTTGGCGGATATGGCCAAAATATCCTACCAATCACGAATGTGACGATCGCGGAATATGCTCAGACCGATTTCTACTTGGGCCTACTGGGAGTCAACCCCAAGCCGACGAACTGGTCTAGCTTTAGCTTGTCGTCGCCCAGCTATGTCAGCCAGTTGAAGGCACAAAACATGATCCCCAGTTTGTCCTTCGGCTACACTGCTGGCGCAATCTACCGTTCGTGCTCTTTCCCAACCTTTCCAGTCTGGCGCTTATTAATTTTCATGTATAGGCGATGGCATGATCAACGCATCTTTGACTTTGGGCGGATATGACCAATCTCGGTTCGAGCCCAACGACGTCCAATTCACGTTCGCGGCAGACAATTCCCGAGACACGGTCGTCAGTATTCAATCGATCACCACGACCGAGAACGGATCAAATGACGTAGTCCAAATGCTGCCCGGTCCGATTTACTCCCTGGTGGATGCTACTGTTGCAGAAATCTGGCTGCCGATCGAGGCGTGTCGGATATTCGAGCAACAGTTCGACCTGATCTGGGATAATCGTACAGATTTGTACCTCGTCAACCAGTCATCACACAGTGCTTTGCTAGATCGCAACGCAGTGGTAAGTTTCACGATCGGCCAGCAACCCACCGGCGGACCGTCTGTTGTGATCGACTTACCTTATAACGCTTTCGACCTGTATGCCATGCCGCCATATGCTGGTCTTGTGAATGGAAGCTCCTACTTCCCGCTTCGCCGCGCGGCCAATTCGTCGCAATACACGCTGGGCCGGACGTTCATGCAGGAGGCTTACATCTCTGTGGACTATGAGAGGGCAGTGTTCAATCTGTCTCGGGCTGCATGGCCGGCGGAATTCATGATGCCTCCGAAGCAAATAGTCACCATTACCCCGGCAAGCAACAGTACGCTTCCAAAGACGGTCGAGCCATCACCGAGTCCCACGAACGGGATGGGTCTTGGTCCGGGAACCATCGCTGGACTCGCGGTCGGTCTCGTGGCGGCTGTGGCACTGATCATACTCGGCCCACTGCTATGGCGGCGTAGAAGAATGGCAGCAGCTAAGGGAAGCAATGGCAAGTCTGGTGGAGACGACACGACAGAGAACACGATGACGGGTGCTGCTAGTATCTACGGGCATGGAGCAAAGTCGGAGCTCGATGCGGCGTCATCGATCGCACATACACCGACGACGATGACGCCCGTCAGTCCGGACTGGCCTCAAGGCACTCTGCCCACGAGCCCTCTTGACGTCGTGGGTATCTGGGCGGGCGAGGCGGATGGCAAGGCGATACACGAGCTGCCGGGCAGCTTTCCCGAGCTCAATCTGGCGGATGGACGACAGATCACAGAAAAAGACATGATGCGACATCGTGAGAGGCTGTACAATGGCATCGATTCAGTGGAGGAGCGGCGGACGACCGAGCGAGAAAGGTCCACGAGGAGAGTGCAATCAACAGAACCTCAACGGAGGGAGCCAGTGGACCCGGATCAGATCAGAGAAGCGACAGAAGCGGAGGGCGGGAACAAGAGATTCAGCTTCGTCGAAGGTCAGGACAATATCTGACGACATGATGTCTTCTAGTACGAATACCACGGCCGGGACACAGGACACGGCTGGAGTTGTAAAATATCTTGTAAATAGATTTTCGGAAATCATCTCGCGACAGAAATGACGTCTACACCATCATCTAATTGTGTCCTCGATCTTGAAGCTAGAAGGACTGCCAGCCTTGCGAGTCGATCGTGCTTTGGGACTGGCCTGGCGTCGTTAGAGGGCGATCGGGGCCCCAAATTTAGCAACAAACCGACGTCAGAACAAGGCTGTATAGTCCGCGAAAAAGAGGGCTGTAAGCAAGCAAAGTGTCGGTGGTACCCGAGCAGGGCTGCTGTTGTTTCGCACACGCCACAAAAAGCACAGCCGCCCTGGGGCCTGATTTGTAGCCAGCTTTGCGCCAGGCACAACAAGGAGGAACGGACTCTTTTGTGAATACTCACACGGAGGCTTTTTGGTGGCCCTGTCTGTCGGCTTTGTTTCTTAGCGCGCTCTGTTAGTTTGTGAATTAGCGGCTGTGCTTTGCTGCTGTCGGGCGGACGAGGCCGAGGCCGGGTGGAGACAAGTCGCGCGGAGCCGCCGGGCGGTCAATTTGGACGATGGCGATGGCCGAGGGGCGGGGGGATAGTAGAGAGAAATTGAGGGGTCTGGACGATCAATTAAATATTGGAGATGCGTATTGAAACAGAGTGTGATATGAATGTTGGAGGCACAGCAAACGTACTTGCAAGGCTGAAAGCTTGTTATGGAAGTTCCTGTACGCGGGAAAATGGAAGCTCAAGGCTTGCAGTGAGAGAGAATAGACCCACTGTGTGTTTCCGCGCCCATTTTCCCCGTCGAGGCCTCATATGCATCTAGTTAGTACAGTATCGTGTGCACTAGCGGTTGCTGATTGCTGATTTTGCTGATGCCAACCACCAACTCTGCCTTGGTCTCTGCCTGGCCTGCCTAATTCTCGCGTCAGGCACAAGCTCATGAACTCTGTTGCCATCAAACCCACACACTCTTCTCATCATTGGCGCGCACGTCCGGCCTTGCTCATTCTGTGCTCTCCCCGTCTCCGGGGCTCTTTACTACACCTGGTTCTCCTCCTCCGCCTCGTAATTCTCCACTCCCTCCCCTCACCATCGCTTCCGCTCATTAATTTACTTGAGCTTCGGAAACGCCGTCTCTGACTCCGACTCCGATATTTCTCCTCCTCCTCTTCAATTGCGTGCCCCGGGTCGCTCCACAACGCCGATCACTGTCATCCGCTCATCCCACTACTACTGGGGCAAGCTTCGATATATCTTGCTACCATCCCGCCGCCCCACGCCTTCGAAATCCCCTCCGCCCCCGCTTCTGACACCTGCCGCTGGACGAATTGCCCAGTCTAGCACACCCAGAAAGAGCAGATAAAATACCCACAGCTGCAGCAATGGCAGAGGTCCCAGGCCGCAAGACCTTCAAGGTCTTCAGTGGCCAGGAGTTCATGGTCGACGACCGCTACACGGTCACGAAAGAGCTAGGCCAGGGCGCTTATGGTATCGTGTGCGCCGCACAGAACAACCAGACCCAGGAAGGCGTGGCCATCAAGAAGATCACAAATGTCTTCAGCAAGAAGATCCTGGCCAAGCGTGCTCTGCGCGAGATTAAGCTGCTCCAGCACTTTCGCGGCCACCGGAATGTATGCAGCATCTACAGTTGCTTTTTTGGGCTATAGATACTGATTGATACCAGATCACATGCCTGTATGATATGGATGTTCCCCGGCCAGACAATTTCAACGAGACCTACATCTATGAGGGTATGTGTTTGGCTATAGCTTGGCTGTTGTCGTTTGCTGACGTCCTTCTCAGAGCTTATGGAATGCGACTTGGCCGCCATCATTAGGAGTGGCCAGCCCTTGACCGACGCTCACTTCCAGTCCTTCATCTACCAGATCCTCTGCGGTCTGAAGTACATCCACTCGGCCAATGTCCTGCACAGAGACTTGAAGCCCGGCAATCTGCTCGTCAATGCCGACTGCGAGCTGAAGATTTGCGACTTTGGCCTCGCCAGAGGTTTCAGTTTGGACCCGGAGGAGAATGCTGGATACATGACTGGTACGCGCGCACTCGTGTCTCTGCATGATTGCATCTGCTGACACAGTCAAGAATATGTCGCCACGCGCTGGTACAGAGCCCCAGAGATCATGTTGTCATTCCAGTCGTATACCAAAGCCAGTGAGTGCTCTAGAGATTGCGAGTGCACTGCGCGATGCTGACATTTGCACAGTCGACGTTTGGTCGGTAGGCTGTATTCTCGCAGAGCTTCTTGGCGGCAAGCCCTTCTTCAAGGGCAGGGACTACGTTGATCAGCTGAATCAGATTCTGCACTTCCTCGGCACACCTAATGAGACCACACTGTGTCGTATTGGCTCACCTAGGGCGCAAGAATACGTCCGAAATCTGCCTTTCATGAACAAGATTCCCTTCCACACACTCTTCCCCCGCGCCAACCCCGACGCTCTCGATCTGCTCGACAAGATGTTGGCATTTGACCCGTCGTCGCGCATCGGCGTTGAGGAGGCATTGGAGCACCGATATCTTTCGATTTGGCACGACGCCACTGATGAACCCAACTGCCCCCAAAAGTTCGATTTCGGTTTTGAGGTTGTCGATGATGTGCCGGAGATGCGCAACATGATCCTGCAAGAGGTCCGCGCATTCCGATCGCTCGTGCGTGCTCCCCTGCACCAGCAGCAACAGCGGTATATGGAGCAGCAGGCACAGCAACAGGCTCTGCAACAACAGCAACAGATGCAACAGCAGCAGCAAGGAGGTGGACAGGTGCCTATTCCCGACACCTGGGACTCGAGGCAGCACGAGGACCCAAGGCCCGAGGAGATGAATGGACTTCAGGGCGGCACGCTGGAACAGGAGCTTGGTTATGGTCTGGACGCCGGTCGCCAGACGAGGTGATTAATTTTCTTTTACATAGCGGTGAGTGCCCGAAGAAAGGGCGATAAAGGATTGAATTGCGATAGGATGTCTGTCATGTCTTCCGCATGAGTGTTTCATTTCACTATGAGTGTATCTATTGGTGCCCTGCAGCCCCTCTCGTTGGTTCTTGTGGAGGCTATGGGGAAACTTTGGTGGCAAATGCGATCTGCATTTCGAGGCCCAGTGAGCCTTTTGTCGACTTTAGGTCGTATTATTCCCTACTCGCCTCTGGTAACCTCGCAGGCGCCGATGCCTGTACACCTGTGTGATGCGCAGTAAGTGTGGATTAGAGCCCTCAAAGATTTCAGGCTTGCCACATTTTGAGCGAGATAGTGCTCATTCGTACCGCGTCGTCCATGTTCAAATCCTGCCCAGTGCATATCGACGATCATCCCTTTACCTGCATCGCACTCCTGACCACCGCCCGTCCCCTCTCGCCACCCAAGAACCGTCCCTCTCCAGGATCCAGGCCATCGACTTCAGCAGCCATATCCGCCTCCTGTGCCGCCTCATAGCACCTCCGGATCGCATCCTCGTCCACCCTGATACCATTGAGCGCCAGCGCCTGTACGCACGCCGCCACTCTGGCAATCTCCCTCCTCAACTGCAGCGAAATCTCATCGTTCTGCGTGCTGTACATCGCATGCGCCACGTCCTCCCTCATCTCGCCTCCGACCCCCAATCCCGCACCCTGATCCATCGCCGCGCTCGACGGCGCAGCGACGAATATCAACCCATTCACCCCAGCCAAAACTTCCACATCCCCGGCCGGCGTCGACGAGGGAAAAACATGCCTATTCGAGCGCTTTACCCCCGCGCCCACGCCGGCCCTCCGCGAACCGACATCGACGCACACGCCATTGCGCAACTTTCCATACTTCAAGCTACGCGCATGCAGCGCCGCGCTGCCGTCCGAGAAGAGACTCTGCACCTCGGCGAGCAGCACATCCCCTTGTTCGAAATACGCGCGCATCGAGAGCTCGTCCACGCCCGTGCGGCGACGCAGCGCTCCTCCGGGGAGATTGATCGCCGACAGCGGCAGGTTGGCCAGCAGCGCGGCGCAAATGTCCAGTTTCCACCGGCGGGATTGGACTTCGACTACCCGTCCCACGACTAAGTCGCCGATCTCTGGCACGTACCGCGCTGAGAGGGCGGTTACGCTGAGGAGCTTGTTCGTGCGTGAGAGCGTGCCCAGCACGGAGCTGGCGATTCCGATGGAGGGGGAGAGATATGTCCCGTGGCCGCGCATGAATTGCGCGTCGGAGGTCACTTGTGCTCCCGGTGTGAGGAGGTGGGGTTTTGACGGAGGTCGGGACGAGCTGAGACTGCTGTCTAGATCCATTTCTTCGTCTGATGATGAGATGGAGCTCGAAGTGGATAGGCGCCGCCGCTTGATTGACGGCGCTGGCCGGGGCGCGGATATTGAGATTGGCATGTTGATGTGAACGAGATGCTTGTCTCTGGTAGTGGGATCCGTCGAGAACCGCAGCTGTACCAGTGAATCTATTTCAATGTATCCTCGGGGAGGGAATATCACCAACTCATGGAAGTCGAACTACTTTCCGAATGCGGATCAATTTTCTGCATGTCAAGAACTACTTAGGGTTGTTAGGGTTATGGACTTTGTCACGGGTCCGCTATTGCAGGCTCATCTTGATACCGGTCGTAGCAAATACACCACAAAGGTCTTAGCATTACTATCAACGCTTGCATATGCTATCTATGATCCTGGCCGCTTTTCGACGCAGCTTTCTGAAATCACTCAAAAGCTCCGCGAGACTCATCACGAGAAGAACTTGCTGTACGCAGCCTTCTCCTTCTTGGCCCGCTCGGCCTGCTTCTTCTTGGTCGCTGCAAGTTCGTTCGCAATCGCAGCGTCCTTGGGCGCCAGCTTCTGCGCTTCTTCGAGGTCTTTGATAGCGTCATCCTCATTCCTCAAGCCCCCTCTCGCCAATGCGCGGCGGTACAATGCCTTTGCCTTATCCGCATCCTTGATGCTCTTGACCGCTAGTGCATTCGACGTAGACTTCTCAGCATCCTCCCATTGCTTGAGCTTGATCTGCAAGAGCGCGCTGTTGCAGTGCAAGTTCACCTTCAGCGCTTCGAGCTGGCTTTCTGTATCAGGCGCGTCCCCGTCGAGTGCTGCAGGATATTCGTGTAGGTAACGCAAGCCTTTCTGATACTTGCTTAGTCCCAACTCGAGGTCTCCAGCCTTAAAGGCCTTTGATCCCATGTCTTTCAGCGTCGTGGCGATCTCGATTATTTCCGCACCCTTCCATCCCTGCTCACCAGTTTGCTGATCCTCAGGAAAGTCCTCGTATTCATCCCCCATCTTGTCCGCTACCCGCTTGTGTGCGTTGTCCGCATCTTCGCCCTTGAGCTCTCCACAGTCGGTAATGATGCAATCTTGGTTGGGCTTATCGTTTGCTCCAGTCTTTGTGTTCTCTAGGGCCCGCACCACATTCTTCCCTTGGAGGACTTCGCCAAATACGACATGCTTGCCGTCCAAATGAGGAGTCGGGACAGTGGTGATGAAGAATTGTGAGCCATTGGTACCCGGACCAGCATTGGCCATGCTGAGAAGGAAAGGCTTTTCATGCTTCAGCTGAAAGTTCTCATCGTCGAATTTCTCGCCGTAAATGCTCTCGCCGCCAGTGCCATTGCCAGCGGTGAAGTCACCGCCTTGGATCATGAACGACTTGATCACTCTGTGGAAGCCTGAGCCTTTGTAGTGGAGAGGAACGCCGGTCTTTCCCGTGCCCTTCTCGCCGGTGCACAGGGCTCGAAAGTTATCTGCCGTCTTCGGGACAACTACGCATTCTCCTTAGCCGTGTCAACGGCCTTGATTTATTATCAAACTCACTGTCATCATACTAGACACCATAAATCAGCAATCGACGACGTCAATGCTTCAATGAACTCACAAGCTCAAAAGTGATGCGCTCGGATTTTGCTTTGCCGATGGCAACATCGAAGAAGACACGACTCCTGCCAGATGCCATGGTTGTTTTTGGACGGACGGACTGGTGAATTTATGCGATTGATCGTTGATCCGTGTGGGATGTTAAACGGTGTCGTTATGGTCGTGATCCTTCGTGTTCAGATGCTTTCCGAATTTTGTTGTGGAAACGAAGGTGGCATGGAAACTTCCAGCTTTCCCCATGTCGTGGCTGCCCCGCGCCTTGGCCTGTGCTCACAACATTATTCGTGAAGCTTCTGTCTACAATCAATGCTGACTCGCGCTAACATGGCCATGAGTGCTATCGCACACTTTTGCAGGCGTGATTGGCTGGTAAAGTGGGACAGAATGATGAACCCTTGGGGCCCAACGACTCACGGGGCAACTCATGGCGCGACTTGCGACGTGTGTTTTGGGAAAACTTGTGAGGCGGCTTGTAGGGCGACTTGTAGGGCGACTGGCGGAGCATCTCGTTGCGCACTTCTTCCGGAACTTTTTGGTTGACCACGACCGCCAACCGCAATGTACTCTCGCGGAGATCACTCCAAAAGAGACGCCGGAAGGGTGAAATGCTTCTGGATCTTCGTCTTTAGCGTAGCATCTTCGGGTAAGTCTAAGCCACTGGGGTTATCCATCGGCGGAGGGTTGGTCTCAATCTCGATCGTCACCTTGATACGTTTAAGTCAGTATCCGCTTTGAGAACGAACGCCAAAGAGGAGACCGCAAGTGAGAGATTTACCACGCCATCTTCGCAGCTGTAGTCTACACCTACCGGTCCATCATTGATCAGCGAGACGTCCATCATAGCCTGGAAGACCCCGTCCTTAACCCTTTCTGGCGTGTACTGCGCCTGAATGGTAGCAAAGAATCTATCATAGAGTTCCTTGGCCGGGATTGGTGGGGCAGCTTTGCGAAAGTCTGGACTGCTCTTCTTCGTGGTTGCCAGTAGAGTGAACTGCGACACTTGAAGAGCGTTAGACCACGGTAGTACGAGCCAAATGCCGTGGCCACAAACCACAGAGGATCTCGCCATCGATCTCTTGCACGTTGCGCTTCCACTTCCGCTCCTGCTCGTCCTCCCATAGCTTGACTTTGAGCACCTTATTGGCCATAGATTCGACTTCCTTGGGCGTATCGTCCTTTGCCACTCCGGCAAATACCAACAAGCCCTTGCCGATAGTAGAGATCAGCTGGCCATCCACTGTGACAGACGCCGACTTGACGCGCTGTAGAACGGCTGATGTGGGTTAGCTGAATGCGACGTAGAGCCTTGTGTCCGGCGTACTCTTCATGGTGAAGGGATAGGCGCTGGGGCTAACGTCCGAGATCCAATCAGATGCGCGCGATGCGAAATATGCGGTGGAGCGCCGGGCAAGCGAGAGACTATTGCAAAAACAGCACAGAATGAAAGGAGAAGCGCTTAAAAGGGTCCGTATCACTACGCGCCGTGCGTCAGATACAAAAAATGAAAAGTCGTCGATTCGACGGCATGGCCAGATGATTGCGGCGCGTCCGCCATGGCGAAACTTCGGCTGACCCGCGACGGAGGTCGCCCAGCGAGGTGCTGGGCACTGGGCGCAGGGTTCCGCAGCGGTACGGGCGGCGGCGTGCAGCGTGCAGCGCGCTGGGTTGCCTCGCCAGGCGCAAAGGTGTGAAGCAAGCTGCATCTTGTAGCGCCGCAACAACCCCCCAGCTCGTCTGGTTTGTCTCCACCCCCAATTCTACATAAACCTCCCTGGTGCCTTCACACAGGTCTTTGCGACTTGCACAAGCGGCAGAGCCCGCTCTCATTACTGGTCATTCACGCTCGTTCTTCTCATCATGGCGCAACGAAAGCTCCAACAGGAGATAGACAAAGTATGGCTCAGAAGGAGTGCAGAATCTACTTTTCATTGACTAATACACCTGTAGACCTTCAAAAGGGTCGCTGAAGGCGTGGCTACCTTCGAATCGATATACGACAAGCTGCAACAATCGACGAACGCATCGCAAAAAGACAAGCTCGAAGACTCGTTAAAGAAAGAGATCAAGAAGCTTCAAAGATCACGCGACCAGATCAAGGCTTGGGCCGCACAAAATGACATCAAAGACAAGAAGCCATTACTGGACCAAAGAAAGCTCATCGAGACGGTAGGCCTGTGCTGCTTTGAAGTTCTCGCGATCGCCGACTGACCAGATCCTCAGCAAATGGAAAAGTTCAAAGCGGTCGAGAAGGAGATGAAGACGAAGGCGTATTCGAAAGAAGGATTGTCGGCCGCCGCCAAACTGGACCCAAAGGAGAAAGAGAAGCTCGAGGTCTGCAATTTCCTGTCAAATATGGTGGAAGAGCTGGAACGACAGATCGAGCTTAGAGAGGCAGAGGCAGAGGGCCTTCAGGCCACTGCGAAGAAGGGTAAGAAAGACACAGCCAAGGCGGAGCGAGTCGCAGAACTGGAGCGGACTACCGAGCGCCATAAGTGGCACCAAAATAAATTGGAGCTGTTACTCAGGGCACTTGAAAATGGTAGCGTGGACCCGGATCCGGTCAAGGACATCGAAGACAGCATCAAGTACTACGTCGAAAACAATCAAGAGGTTGACTTTATGGAGGACGACAGCCTCTTCGATGAATTCAACCTGGCCGAGGAGGAGGACCTGTACGGCATGAACAATGACGGGGATCGGGTATCGTCACAGGACGCGCAATCGGTTCAAGATGATATGACAGAGAACGACGAGCGTCCACGACCTGTGTCATCTCAAAAGACAAAGGCAGCAGAGCCGCCGGCGGCTCAAGCTCGACGGCCGTCTGTGCAGCTCAAATCTCCACTACCTGCCCTCGCAACGTTGCATACGACGCCATCTATAGCATCGAATGGACCGTCAGCAGCAGCTGGCATGAAGCCGGCTCCTTTACCAGTCGTATCAACAGGACAGCCACTCAAATACGCATCTGCAGCTGCCGCTGCCGCAGCGAGTGACAAGGCTGGCGTTGGAATTGCACCTCTACCACCACCACCAGCGGTAGCCGCGACGGCAGCAGCAGCACGCACAAGCTCGTCAACCTCGCCTTCAGTCCTCCCATCGCAGCCCGCAACGATATCGCCATCACCTCAACAACCTGTCTCCGCAAAGCCAGTCAAAACATCGGATACTCCAATTCAGAGCAAAGCCTCGCCGGCACCGAGACCAGTGTCACGACCCGTGGAGACGTCTACTCGGACGTCCGAGACTGCTACTCCTGTGGAACCGCCACCAGATCTGAATCCCAAAGTTGCTGCGGCGCCGCTCACAAATGGGTCCGAAAGCAAGCCGAGCGCGGTGCAAGAACCGGAGTCAATTTACCATCTGCCCTCCAGTCTTCAGGATGTGCTAGAATCATTCCAAGCCACAAAATCGCGGTCCAACGCAGGACAGGCTGTGGACGAGCGGATGCTGAATGCATCGCGCATGACGTGTCCATCGCCGCTCGATGCGGAAAAGCCAAATCACTACAAGCCGCAGTCACCTTACATCTACACGCCAGCACATTACCCTCAGGAACCGTTGCACATCTTTGATGATTCCAGACTCTACAACCGTATCGATACAGATACCTTATTCTATGCGTTCTACTACCGCCAAGGCACGTACCAGCAGTATCTGGCTGCCAAAGCGCTTAAGAGCCAGAGCTGGCGGTTTCATAAGCAGTACCAAACGTGGTTTCAACGGCATGAAGAGCCAAAGAATATCACAGAGGAGTACGAGCAGGGAACCTATCGGTTCTTCGATTATGAGAGCACATGGTAAGCTTTCTTGACTTCGCAATCTTGATGCCAACCACTAATACACATGTACAGGATGAACCGTAGAAAGGCGGACTTCAAATTCGCGTACAAGTTCCTCGAGGATGATATATAGGGGGATACCTCTTTATGAGAGTGCGAAAGAGAAGTGGTTTACGCCACTTTGACAGTGCTTGCGATGCATCGTGGGAGATGCGGTCGTGAACGCCAGGCATCTCCTTCTCTTGGCAATGATGCAGGCATCTTGAGCAACAGTGGAGGCTATGTATAATGTCAACCGTGTCAGCCGGAGCTTTCGCTTGTCCTTGTGAATCGTATGAGTAAAGTCAGATCTCGCCACGTGTATATACAAAGCAAAGGCACCGATTCCACGAAACCTTCATTCCGTTGCCAAGGACTGACGGAATGCTGAGATTGTCCCAAGTGTATTGTTGTCATGGCTTGTCTCAGTTGGGTCCGCATTCCCCCGTTATGTTTTGTGGGCGGAGCTGCTCAGACTTCCGCGTCATCCGCGCATCCGTCCGCAGCATTAAGGCACAGCGCAGGTCTGTGTCTGTGATACGAAATCGATACGACGACCCATAGTCATAACGTCCACGGCAGTGCCTGTGCAGAGTCGTCATTCAGCCGCATCAGCGAAGTCGCGCTCGCTAACTCCGACGCGTCGGCTTCGGCGCAACTTTACGACATCACGGCCGTTGCGGCGCAAGCTCAGCGCGGAGCTCTTGTTTCTTGTTCTGGAACCAGAAGACCTACTTCTACACATCCCGTTCCGACGGCCATGAAATAGCTGGTGCCTTTGCCAAGTTCCTTCACGCCTGAGGCGAGTGCCTCTGTAATCTGGAACTTGTAATGGAACAGCTCCAGGTCCACAGCAGGGTAAATGATTGCTGTCGCAGTCGAGACTTATTCGAGCTGACATCTTCCGCGTCCAGAGCTACATCGTCAGATGGATTCGGGTCAAGGCCGGCGAATCGATCTCATGGACTCTACAACCTCATAAGAAGAGCCTCAATTTCGGCATATTCAGACATCCTGGTGGAGTAGCAGGCGTCAACCCCGGTCTTCATACGTCAGATACACTCGAACCCTTGTTGAGCTCGGCGGACGACAATGCGCTCCACCGCGGTAGGCGAAACAGCAAGACAACAGACAAAGACACGACAATCAATGTTGTGGAGAAGTTACAGTCGATTGGTCTTAAGAGTGTGTCATGGTTTGGCAAATGCGAGGCCGATCAGGTATCGATGGGCACTTTCGATGTCCACGAGGGCGAGGAAGGCATGTACGGACTGGTATTCGACAACACCTTTTCCAAGACCGTGTCAAAGACCGCTACCTTCGTGCTCTTAACCCACGCGACCAACGCGCCACCTAAGTCGGGAGCCCAGCTTCGCTACTCGAACTCCCAAGCGGCCACCAGCTCCTCAACACTACCGAAAAGTCCATCTCTGGTCCCAGCCTCGGATTCGACGGAGTCGCTGCCTCAGGAGCTACCCATCCATGGGCCAATCCCAGTCCTCAAGATCACTCGGCGAGGGAGCGCATTGTCCTTCACTGGCAGCTTTTATACAGGTGTCATGCACAAGAAGAAGCGAAAGAAGGGCCAGGGATACACCAGAAGGTTCTTCTCTCTTGACTTCACCACTGCGACCCTGTCATATTACCGCAACAGCCATGCATCAGCTCTGCGCGGCTCAATCCCGTTGACTTTAGCGTCTATTGGAGCAGATCAGAATCGCAAAGAATTTACTATCGATTCAGGAGCTGAAGTGTGGCATCTGCGGCTGAAGAATCAGAAAGACTTTGATGCATGGCAACGCGCTTTCGAGCGAGCGACCAGTGCAAGAATGCCCACTCCTTCGCCGATCGAGGGGTCTCGGGACTTTGCGCAAACGCAATCGTCCACTCTTCTAGATCCGCTAGCGGAACGCGAATGGCAGAGGGTCGAGGAACTGGTTGGTAGGGTGTCTGGTACTCGAGATGCTGTTCGCAGACTTGCTCAGGATACGGATCCGAAGTACACCGCTACCACCAATGGGAACCACGCAAGCCACTCGCCCGGCACATCTCCAGTTGAAGGGAATCCCTATTTTCCTGAGATTGCGATGCCAGAGCCTCAGAGACTGCCGTTCTGGAAACGGAAACCGAGCTCCAGCAGTCAGGGTGGCAGTCCGGCCAGTCTGCTGAGGAGAAGCTTTTCCGCCCAAGGATCTTTGCCACAGGCGGCTTCTTCTCCTTCTCTGAATCAGCCACCATCACCGCTTCTGCCGGTACCCAAGATTAGGACTCCGACCCTCACTTCGACACTTTCCGAAGACATTCACGATAGATGTATGGCTTTGCTTCGTGATCTTGACGCTACTGTTTCCGAGTTCTCGTCCCTACTGGCTGAGAGCAAGGCGAGGAGGCTTCCAACGCCAGCACCAGGAAGGACCTCGCGAATGTCGATCGACTCAAGCAGGTCTGACGATTTCTATGACGCTGAAGAAGCCGTTGAGAATGCGAACCAGATCTTGTCGATCCGACACTCGGATGAGACGTTGGGTGAGAAGGATGATTTCTATTCTGACGAGGAGTCCACAACGAGCAGCGATGCTGGTGGTGCAATGGCCTCAGGGAAGGATGCTTCGCCGGTGTGGCGAGGTGCCTCGGCCCTCTTTCCTCCCATCCCGAAAGCGCTCACTCCAAGCTCGATACCTACAGTGAAATATCGTGATACGATGCTACCTCCTCGTCAGCCGCCTCCGTCAATCATCGGTTTCCTACGCAAGAATGCGGGCAAAGACCTATCGACGGTAGCGATGCCCGTCACAGCGAACGAGCCTACCTCGCTCCTGCAACGTTTAGCTGAGCCTCTGGAAAATGCCCACCTCCTTACCCAAGCATCCGCTCTCGCGGGCGAGTCGAATTCTCTCGAACGGCTTGTTCTGATCGCGGCTTTTGCAATATCGACATTTTCAAGCAACAGAGTCAAGGAGCGTGCGGTCAGAAAGCCGTTTAATCCTATGCTAGGCGAGACTTTTGAACTCGTGAGGCACGAGAAAGATCAAGAAGCATTGCCGACGTACAGGTTTGTGGCGGAGAAAGTATCGCATCACCCTGTCCGCATGGCGTGGCAGGCAAACTCCCTGAGTGGTAAGTGGAGCTTGGCTCAGAGTCCGCGACCAGTGCAAAAGTTCTGGGGCAAATCTGTGGAGCTCAATACCGATGGCAAAATGCGGTTGTCCCTTCACAGCGGGCCCGATGCCAAATCGCCTCAAATGAATGGTAGTGGGCATGGCAAAGCTGCGAGCGAATACTATAGCTGGACTCAGCCGACCACGTATCTGCGCAACGTCCTTGCCGGAGAGAAGTACGTTGAGCCAGTCGGATCGCTGACGATCAACGACGAGACAACGGGAGCGAAAGCTGTTGCGACATTTAAGACGTCAGGCATGTTCTCAGGGCGGTCCGAGGATGTGTCGGTCGCTTTCTTCAATCCCGGATCATCGACACCACTCGGGATAAGCCTCACGGGAAAGTGGACAAGCGCTTTGATTCGGTCCGACACTAATACAGAGGTTTGGCGGGTGGGTCCACTCACTGCAGATGCTCACAAGTCGTGGGGATTTCCAATATTTTCCGCCAGGCTCAACGAGATCACGCCTATCGAAGGCGGTAAGATGGCGCCGACCGACTCGAGACTTCGACCTGATCAGCGGGCCTTTGAGGAAGGTCAACTGGACAAGGCAGAAGGTCTGAAGGCGAAACTGGAAGAAAGACAGAGGTCGAGAAGGAAAGTTCTCGAGAGCCACGGCGGAACATATTCACCCAGGTTCTTCCACAAGCTCGAGACCGAATCGGAGGAAGACGAGGAGGTCTGGCAGCTCAAAGCAGGACGGGAGGGCTACTGGGAATGCAGAGAGAGGGGAGATTGGAAAGACACCGTTGAGATTTTTGAAGTGTAAGTATAGAGAGATGTGTACGGAAACATGCAATGTTGGAATAGAGGGAGTACTGGCTACAATGGATTGGCTCACGCTGTTTTCCTCGACCATCATATTTATGTGTGGATCGATACTGCACTGGATTGCCATATCTAATATATATTGTCGTCCGTTCCGTTTGTGCGGCCCGAATCCCCGTGCCCCGCCACCGCCGCCGACGTGGGCAGGAAATGACCACCTCTTTTCTACCAACCTCCGATAGCAAATACAGCCTTCTCTTTCCAGACAAGCGACAGATTCTTACTTCCAACCAGAGCCTTCTGAAAGACTTCGGCGTTCATTGGTCAGGCATACATAGAGCTCAGACTACTCCGGCATCAAGGAAAGACAAAACAAAGAGCCAACCTCTCACCGCCGCCATGGCTTCCACAGCAGTCGTCTCCGCGGACGACGACAACATGGAGCCCACTCTGCAATCGATCCTGGACCAGAAGACGCTCCGCTGGATATTCGTCGGCGGCAAGGGTGGCGTAGGCAAGACGACGACCTCGTGTTCTCTCGCGATCCAGATGGCCAAGCACCGCAAGTCGGTCCTGCTGATCTCTACCGACCCCGCGCATAATCTCAGCGACGCTTTCAACCAGAAGTTTGGCAAGGATGCGCGCTTGGTGAATGGCTTTACGAATCTGTCGGCTATGGAGATTGATCCAAACGGGAGCATACAGGACTTGCTGGCTGCTGGAGGCGAGGATGCGGACCGCGCGATGGAGGGGCTGGGCGGTATGGGCGGCATGATGCAGGACCTGGCGTTTAGTGTGGGTTGACAATCGACTGTGGTCAATCGAGCGATGTCACTGACGGGAGAATAACAGATACCGGGTGTTGACGAAGCCATGTCGTTTGCCGAAGTGCTCAAGCAGGTCAAGTCCCTCTCCTACGAGGTCATCATCTTCGATACAGCACCTACAGGTCACACACTTCGCTTTCTGCAGTTCCCGACTGTCATGGAAAAAGCGCTGGGCAAGCTATCGCAACTGTCCGGTCAGTTCGGGCCTATGCTTAACACAATGCTCGGGGCTCGCGGTGGTCTGCCAAACGGTCAGTCGCTGGATGACATGCTGCGGAAGATGGAGGATCTGAGAGCCACGATTTCGGAGGTCAACACTCAATTCAAGAACGCGGACATGACAACATTTGTGTGTGTCTGTATTCCGGAGTTCCTGTCGCTCTACGAAACGGAACGGATGATCCAGGAATTGGCGAGCTATGAGATCGACACGCACTCGATCGTCGTCAACCAGCTGTTGTTCCCGAAGAAGGACAACCCTTGCGAGCAGTGCAATGCCAGGCGTAAGATGCAGAAGAAGTACCTGGACCAGATTGAGGAGCTGTACGAGGAGTTCAACGTGGTCAAGATGCCGTTGCTGGTGGAGGAAGTGCGTGGCAAGGAGAAGCTGGAGAAGTTCTCGGAGATGCTGGTCACGCCGTATCAGCCACCTGTCTAGACAGAGACCTATCATTCGCATAGAGGAAGCAAGCATAAGGGTGGTAGAGGCGGAGAGAAACGAAATCATGACGCATGTAATTCTCAAACGGCGAGTGTCGGCCGCCGAGTCGACTATCATACAATTCATTCCACACTGTGCCACTTTTCCCATCACCCCTCTCCAGCAGTGCTGCCCCCCTCCCGTCTCCGATCAAGGATATCCCTCTTCACCTTCTCCACAGCAACCTGCACCTCAATCAATCGTCCGACACCCTCCCTCCACCCCCTCTCAAGCTCCAAAACCTCCGCCCCTCCCCGATCCAGCATCTCCCGTCGCTCAAGCTCCACCTGCTCCGCCTCCGCCCGCGCGGCAGCGACATCCCGCTCCAGATCGCGCAGCACGTCCTCCTGCGCCGCGTTCCCCACCAACCACGCGTTACGCCCGTATGTCTCCAGCAGCGCGAGATTCGTCGCGCGCGTCGCGAGGTGCCCTTCATTTATCGCTGCGCTGTGTAGGGCGGTGAGCCATCCCTCCCTTGATGAGGAGGTTGGTGCGGATGGGGTCACGTAGCGGGCTGCGTCGATTGCTGAATTGCTAGTTTGGGGTGGGGAAGTCAGGGCCGTTGTGAGGGCGGGAGAGAAGGATGGTTCGCGCAGAGGGGGGAGCGAGGGGTGGAGGGTGGTTGTTGGGGTGAGGGAAGCTGCTATGAGGGCTTTTGCTGATGCTAGTGAGGTTGGTGAGGGCGGGGGGTCGATGTCTGGTCGTCGTTGTTAGATGAGGGACGGTGAGTACTGGAGGTGAAACATGCCTGGTAAATGATCTTGTGACGACTGTATTAGCGGCATTGTGGGCGGTTGGCGTAATGTCGATTGGATGTATCGAGATCTTTGGATGGACGAGTGAAGCATATAATTTACAGGTCGTCGAGACGAAGTTAGGGTTAGGGTACTGGAACTTTATATCATGCTGCCTGTTGGAACCATTCTATAGACCACTTCGGCTAAACACACCACATGCCTGATCCTGCCGGTACAAATCTACTGCACAAGGACTCCAGCCTACAAGATACCTTGACACAATGCAGCATATCAGATGTCATTCTGGGAACTGGCGCGAGCATCTATTCGGCTCTGCAGCAAGCACTTGAATCGACGGAGCATGAGCTAGTCCTGGTGACATGTTTTTGGGCTCGATCTGCCTCTCTCAACACACTTCGTACAGCTCTCTACAATCTCTCTGCCAAATCAGTATCTCGAGGACAATCAAAAATCCGGATCCGCATCTGCTTGTCCTCTGTTTCTCTTCTGCAGAAGCTATTTCACACTCAAAGTCTTGAGGGCTACGTCTATCCTAGCTCGACATGGATAACAAAACTCGGTCTGCCGCGGCCAGAAGAGCTACCTGGTATTGATTTGCAGGTCAAAAGTATCTTCATCAAGCCATTCAGTGTCATGCATCCCAAGTTCATTATCTTGGACAGGCGGAAGGTGATGCTGCCTAGCTGCAATGTTAGCTGGGAGGACTGGTTCGAAGGCTGTATCGGGCTCAGTGGTCCCGTCGTCGCTCGCTTTGTCGACTTTTGGCAGGACTTCTGGCGTGACGAGCATGCTCTGGAAGTGATCGAGAGTGCGGAAGGTCGACAAGTCGATGGGGAGTCTTCGTTCGTGCTCGAGCACGTACGGTCAAGATCTGCGACATATCTTCCCGTCCTACTAGAGCTGGAGACGCACGAGACACCTTGTGCATTTCTACCTTCACCTCACAATATCGATCCGCGTTTCCGGCTCCCGTGGCAAGATGCAGCTGCGCCGCCGCACACTCCGCTGAATTCATTCTTGTTGTCGTCTTTTAGAACAGCCAAGCACGACATATACATTCAGACGCCGAACCTGACGGCGCCACCTGTTCTGTCGGCGTTACTGCAAACATTGAAGCGAGGGATTGACATTAACATCGTGACGAGCGAAAGACTCATGATACTAGAACAGGTCGTGACCGCAGGAACGACGACTTCGCGGTGCGTTCGCAAGCTGATCAAGCGCTATGAAGTAGCCAGGCGAGGGAGCTATTCAGACAGAGACATTGAAGAAGGTCGCAGTCGTTCATTGGGTCGCTTGAAAATAGAGTACTACCACCCTACAGCCAGACCGTCGCAAATTGGAGAACCGGTCCAGTCGCATCTTAAGTTGACAATAGTCGACGGCGAGATAGTAGTGCTGGGAAGCGGCAACCTCGACCGCGCGAGTTGGTACACCAGCCAGGAGCTCGGAGTCGCGCTTTCGGAACCGAAGCTGGCCGAGCAGCTGCGGCACACGCTCGATCGAGTTCTAGCGACGCGGAAGAGAGTGATATATGATAGTAGTGAAGTTGGTTGAAGGGTCGAGTGATGTACGCTAAAAATACGCACATGACGCTGCTGCGCCGCGCGATCGCCAGGGCCGAGGGGGCGGCGGAGGACTTCTTCTGCCTTTTGGCACCGCTGCTCCAGCCTCCAACTGCGCCACGCCATGCCACGCCGTCCACATCGACAAGCCTCTAGACTCATGCAATCGTTCGCAACAAGGTCGAGCCGCAATGCACGCGCCCTGCTATCCACGCGGCGTGACCATGATGCGCCCCTGGGGGTGTGACGATCGCGGCGCGCGGTGTGCTGCGTCGTACGTCAGCCCGGTGACTTTGCTACCGCTCTCGTAATGCTGAATATTTAATGGTTCCCCTCGACTTTCCTATTGATCGATTCATTATCATGTCTCTCTGCGACGAGAACAAATTTAGCGACGGTCGTAATGTTCGAAGACGAGAAGATGTTGTGCTCGGAGCTGTCGGGCCCTCGGCGACAGGACGGTCAGCGTCTAGTGGATAATCCTTTCAACGCCGTCACAAAGCATGCGGTGATCTCCTCATTCGTGTTCGAGTCGACAGATGCTTCTCTGGAGAGTCCAAAGATGGCAGCAGTCTCATACTCGGAGCACTTGGCGCCTTCGCCGGCCGTCATTCACCACTTGGACGAGTTACGGCAACGGGCTCTCAAGCTGAATCAATCACTCAATCGATACACCAAAGTCTTGATGGGCGCTAATTTCTTGTCCCAGGCAAGTGAGCTCGTTCACAGAGCTCTGAGGATTGTCCGAGACTCTTCCAGGGCCACGGTCTTTGATATCACATCTGCTGTGGACCATCGTATCAATCAAGGCCGAACACGATTGCCACTATGTCAAAGCCAGCCTGCACACGTCCAAAGCCCATGGACGGCGTTGCTGCAGTCTCATTCACACATCGAGCTGAATCTGCTCCGTAGAGTGGTCATGGCGCACAGCAGAGCGCTTGATCTGACGATTCATATCGTTGAAAGGTATGGCTTTCCATTCATTTGCTCATCATAGCAGATGCTGAATATCCTCATAGCTGCTCGTTGGAGGCATTGGAAGCTCTAGCTACAACACTTGCACCGTTGATCGCCTCTCTTCACCTGAAAGTGCAGCCTCTACCCGAGCTCTCTGACACACTTGACAACATGGACCGCTTCATCGACGCGACGATGCCGAGGAAGCGAACGCGCGTGTTCCTGAACACTGCAAGCATCCCCGCCTCGCCCGTCTCCTACACTCTATCACCAACAACCCTACACACTCCTTCAGCTCCCGCATCCCTTCCGGCATTCAGACAAATCGTCTCCCCGAAAGTACGAAGCTTCTCCCTACCAACAGCCTACTTCTCCACCAGCACGCCAACAAACAGGCACCCACCCGCCTTACCTCAATCTCCCCGTCCCTCGAACCAACAATCCCCTCGGAAATATCAGCCACCGCCGCAGTTCAATAACCGGCCTCTCACACCACCCGATCCCCCACCAAATTACCTAGGCAACTTCAGCTTCGACACCAGAGACTCGGACATCAAATGGCACGCGCCATCATGGGAGCAAGCTCCACTCACACCTCCGCCCTCGCCTCCGCTGTCGCCTAGTGATACTGGAGATCGGTCGATCACGCCGCCTATTCCATCCAAGGACCCGCGTCGTGTAGCAGCACGCTTCTCACTACCAGCGCAGGTGCCGCGTCCGCTCTACGGACCGTATAGTATGGATGGGAATCGACCTGTCGTGAGGCGGAAGCCTGTGCCTGGTCAGGGTCTGAGGATCAGGACTTAGGCTCTCTCGAGATTGAGTCTTTCAAGGGAATCACGACACGTAACCCCAGCATGGCATTTCATAGCGTAATCATATTCAGCATTGCAGAGTGTCCAAGTGGATACTTTCCTTTCAATTCAAATCATCACTTGTATGACCTACACCGTTCCCTGTGGCCGATCCATAAACCCCCAAAAGTCATATCAGGAGGTGAACAATTGCTTTCTATCCTTCCTTTCATCATCATAAAAATATAAACCCTCTTGTGAAAGATTCCCCGATCTATTCCTTTTTTCTCTGCGACCGAGTCAATCTCTGGCCCGCTCTAGCCTGGGGCAGGACATTTTTGGTGTCGATCTCGGTCCTGACATAATTCCACGACGCCTCGCTATCATCCGACTCCTGTCCTCGCGACTGATTCGCCATGGGGTGAGTGGCGTTCCTCGCTGCGACACCGTGCAGCTCTTCGTCATACTCCATCCATCTCTCCTCACTACTCTCGCGCACAAATCGTGTTAGCTGGCGCTTCCTTGTATCGTATTCGCGACGTTCCTACAAGCGAATATCTGTATTCCAGTGCACCTCAGGATCCACCACCTCTCTTTTCAGTCTGGGGACGTCCGGGAAGGGATTTAGGCGAGGCCGCTGCTTCTCGGGCAAATTTCGTGCTGCAACTGTAGCAGGAGGATTCATAGTCGAGGCGGGAGGATGGGGGGTAGATGATGGTGCATGAAAGCTGGACGCGGCTGTCTCATCACCAGGACTGGAGGTGTTCGCGCCATTCTACGATACTCCAAGTCCGATACCAGCGAGTGTATTGGCCGAGAGTCGGTTCGGGTCATGCGACGCCATGTCGTCCCACTTGCTCCTGTGATGTTCAATGGCAGCCTTGAAGTTTCCGTACATGCGGAGAGTCTCGTGTGGCGAGGCGTCCTCGGGAAAACGGCTAGCGCGCTCGCGGAGTTCTGCTTCCCACTGGAGCACCTCACGCTGCATAGACGCAACCTGTTGATTGATCTGAGATATGGGCGGCGGCACAGATTTCTTGCCTTTCTCTGATCCTGAGCTGTCTGCTTTGGACAAGGTACCAGAACCCGCTGCCGTCGAAGATGCTGCCCCTTTCGCTTTGTGAGAGCGTCCTTTGGTCTTGCTCTGCGGCGCACTAGTTGGTGCAGCTGCCATAGGCTCAGAGTTGGCTACTAAAGGCGACTGCTTTACGTTTGACGCCGACTTCTTGCCGACGTCGTCGCCGGAACTGCTCGACCCGCCGTTCTTACCCGGTGGAGGGCTTGTGTCTCGATCTTTGGTGTACTGATTTCTGGCTGTCCTCCTACTCTTTTCGGTTCGCTTATGAGAACTCGACGGTTGCGTGACTTCGATGTTTGGCGGCGGGGGTGAATCTGGCTGTGAAGCGGCAGGATTCGATTCTATCACCTCGTCTTGGTCCAAAGTATGCTCATCAAGATCTGCTTCTGTGACGACGATCAATATTTGCATTGAAGCGTGAATGCAGGTGAATTCTTACCATCAGCACGTCTCCGACCCGCTCTTTCCTTGCGTCGTCCGGCAGCTTCCTCCCTTTGTTGGTCCCTCAATTTTTCTCGTTCACGAAGCTCCCTCTGTCGTTGCGTTTCTGCAGCCGCAGCTCTTGCCCTCTTCATGGCTGACTTCGTTTGCGGAGCATCGTCGTCTGAATCGGCATCGATTGAACCAGTATGGCGAGTGGACGCAGCTTCGATGGAATCAGAACCGGTCCTCTGCCGCTTGATATGAGGTTTTCCTCCACTGCAAAGAACGTTAGCTTTGAGACGAGGGGCGATATTATTAGATTCTACATACTCTTCGCTCTCGTCCCTGAGACGCTTGGTTTTTCGTGGTTCTGTGTCTGCTTCACCCTTGCTCTCCTCAATTGCCTTTCTCAGCATTTCCTCCTCATCGTAGTTCTGACGACTGTTCATTGTGGACCGCCTTTTTGGACCCGACAGATCTGCCCCGAGCCTGGCCAGGATCTCGCGTTCCTTCTTGAGCTTGACATCTTGATCGCCGCGGCTCATTGACACCTTTCGGACGTTGGGCATGATGCGGCGAACGACTGGCAAGTATAGAGAGAAACGCTGGCCTTTTTGATCGGTGTGCAGCTGGTGCAGTCTCTTTTCGCACTGCTCGCAAGAGTAATTGTCAGGAGAGTCTTCCTCAGCCATGATGCCGACGCAGCCGCCGTGCTGCCATACATTGCACTTGTCGCATTGTATGAAGAAGCTGCCGCTCTCTTCTGACAAGGCTTTGTTCTCGTCGGTAGTTGGTGGACCTGGGTAGTCCTGGCTGCCGCAGATGCAGCGTGTGGTATCGTTGCCCGCCTCCTCTTCATTTTCCGAGGGTTCATCGATGGCAGAATTCATCTGTGGGTGTGGCGGGCTGGGAGATGAGCGATGTGCGCGTGTGGTACGCTCTGGGCGAGCAGAGCTGACGGAGGACGACGAGGAGCCGGTGTGGGAGGTTTTTGAAGCCGAGGGGAGCACAGAGCGGGTAGAGCGGCGGGTTGGCGAGGGCATTGTGGATGCTGGGCTGCCTGGTAGACTCTGAAAGCAGCCCAGTGAGTTGCGGGCGAGCAGTGCCTATGATAGTTGCTCGAGAGTGTTGAATTGGGGAGGAGAGGATCGGCTGCTCTGTAGGTTGCGTCACATTGGAGACGAAGGCCGGCGACAAGGCGTGAGGCGGGGGGACTGCGACGTCCAGGTGCGAGACGTGCGGACAGAGAGGCAGGCGAGGAGGGGACGAGTAGGCGAAGGTGGGACAGTGAGTGGGCAGTTGCAGAGGGAGGATGGGAGGGCGAGGCAGAGGGGAGGCATTTCAGAGTGTAGCGCTCTGTCGCGCGGTCTGCGGCCGACGCAGTGCTGCTTCGCGGCCAATGACGCCCGGACCCTTGCTGCTCTTTCTTTCTCTCTTACGATCGGGTCGGGATTCGTTCCGCTGCCCCAGTCGCCAATCGCCAGTCACCAGCCCCCGTTTTGCCCATTGCCCGCGCTTTTCTGCCGCCCACCCGCTTCGCCGCTTCCGTTTTGGGCAGCTCTGCTGTCCAGGGCGGTGAAGCCCAGCATCAACATCAGATCCCGGGGGGTATTGTCATGTATTCATCCTACGAAACTGATCTCTCACATCCTTTTTCAATGTTGAATGTCTCTCAAACTGAACACTTTATGTCAGCTCACTGGGCTTGAGAACCACGGTCCATGTGTCATAAACCATCGAGTTTGTACGGCATCTAAGAGACGCTTATATTTCAGGATATCATACATAATGTACACGGCGCAGACAATGTCCAGCATCGCTTTCAAAGAATCAGCGACTCTGCTGCTCACGGACCATGATCTCCCAGATTTCGATGATCCAGATTCCGTTCTCCTCGCAGAGCACGGTGTCTGTTGCTGTTGCGTACAATGTCCCCGTCAATCGCCCACCAGAACTTGGAATAGAACGTCTGCCCAATTTCCCAGCTCTCCGGCGCGAAGCTATTGAGGTCCCAGACCTTGATACCGCCGCCAGCGTCTTTGACGGACATCATGAGCTCCAGAGTCACCATGTGCATCTCTTGTCGTGCAATCTTCGGTCTCTGCTCCTTTCTGAGACTCATGACGAATAGAAATCGATCACGGAATGATGGCCATGGAAGCACGTCAATGATAGGGTGGTGTTTGATGCGTCTTTGGAGTGGAGAGGGTTGGAAGTGCGCGAGCAGGGGGTCGAGCCTGATCTCAGCCCCCAAGGCTATGGGCGAAACTGTCCGCGGATTGAAGATGTCGAGGTCCAGTCCCGGGCCAAGGAGTCGGTCGAATATCTCAGTATGAGCACGCACGACATTCAGCCCGGGCGTCGATATGATGTAGTCGGCAAAGTCATCGTCGGCCACTGGTGCGGCGCGTATTGGCGGCGTTGATGTGCTGATGCTGATTTGCTCTGTAATTCCTGCTACTGAGCCCAGACTTTGACCCTCCCACGGTGCAAAGGTATCGATACCGTCCAGCGGTCCTAGCAGGTCCGAGAAGCCCGAGTTCGAAAAGTAAGGCAGATCAAACGCGATTTCTGTCGTGTCACGTCCGCGGCTGTTAAGCGGCGTCGGTTGACGGTCGATCGAGTCGTTGATGGCCATTGCGGTATTGGTGCTTGCCGGTGGGGTAATGAGTCCATCCACTTGTGCTTCAAGACTTTGCATCTTTTCTCGCTTCCGTCGTCCTATCAGTGTCAGCCTGCGGACTGTTCGGCGTGTGCGGACTGTCCTACTGTACCGCCGCTGGGCGAGCACGTTCAGCAGCCGTCTCCGCTCCGCCGAGTCCTCCTGAAGGCTCGGTATCGCCATTTCAGCATCATCTCTGTGTTGCATGGTCGCGAAAAGCAAGACTTCGCCGTCAGTACTGGGAACTGAGAAGCAACACGAACGAGTAAAGGAGTTTGTTACACGGTGTGGTATAAGAAGCGGGGGGCGAGACTGCGGAAACGGCCATGGTTTACGGACGAAAGCATTCCCCGACCTCCGTCTAAACATTAGCAATCCGTGGGAGCCGCCAAGCTCGTGCTCATGTCATTGATTCAATGTCAGGAGCTATTCAACAGTCTTTGCAGTGGCTTCGCTACCAGGTCAACGACAGAAAGTTTCATTCGATTTGTCTGACTCAAATCTCTCTAAAGGTTCATCTTGACATCTTCATACCCTCGCAGTTGGATTGTCATCTTTCTGATTGCCCTGTTTCACTTCATGCAGCTCTCCTGTCTCTATGTCATACATATCCCCCCTGATCCGCTTGATCATGTCCTGCCGCATTCAAGGCTGTTCCCTCATCCGCAGAACGTCTCCACGGAGGCTTTCTTCAGGAGTTCCTTGAAAGCTCAGAATTCGCATGCTCGCCATTTGGTTCTCAACTTGCGGGTTTCCTCGTTTGCGGAGCTCGTCACGAGCATACTCTTCCTTGAAGTGGCTTGCACTGCAGTCTATCGTACTATCAATCTTTGACAGGCAATGCGCGCTTGCTCGAAATACAGACCTGTGTGGTAGGTGAGGACGACGTCGTCCAATCCGCCAGAAAAGATACTCAGGATCATCAGCTCCTCAAAGACAGCCCAGGGGCGGCCGGCGATAGTGCGGAAGACGAGTGCTTTCCCATAGCTAAGGCCCAGTAATTGCTCTGGGAACACGCGCGGGTCGACAAAGGGTACTGTGTCACTGTCATCAGTAGAGTGCCAGCCGTGCGAGCAGCCATGAAAACGTACGGACAACCGTCTTCGGTGCAGCTCCACCTGACTGCCGAAATTCTTGGAGTGTAGGCGCAGGTTCATGCCGGGCAGCATAAACCCTTGACGAGGTCAACGCCGAGATCTCATCGTCGTTAATCTCCACCTTCTTACTTATCTCTTTGCAGCAACTCGTCGAATGCAGTAGACATTTTGTTGATCTGTCGCGGATGAGATTGCCGGCGGATAGGGTCTGCCCTGAAGTGCACCAGCTGGATTGAAAATGCTCGGGACAAACCATTTGTCCTGATAGGGAAGAGACGCAGTGTATATACCATGAACATAGACAAGCAGACCTACCGAGATGTTCGCCAGCATTGTTATTGAGTCTTAGAGAGTATGATGACCATGAGCATCAACAGCTTCGCGCTGCTGCCAGAGAAAATAAGGAAGTGGACATGGGGCTGAGCCCGCTGCATCTTGTGACTTACGGATGGTGATTTTAAGGAAGGGGAGGGTCGAGCCTCTCGTTATGCTTGGCATATTGCGGGCGGAGAACATGCCGGTCATCGCCATTACAGCCACTCATGACGGAACCATATACAAACCTCTCCGAAAGCGTGCGCGCTATGAGGCCAGGTGTCCATTGGGATAGTGAGTGAATTATAGTAGAGGATTGGGGTAGCTGCACGAGTGAATGTAAAGTGAAGTTGTGGCACCCGCTTTGTCATGCTTCGCGACAACCCCGCGTTTCTCTCTCGCTGTCCCTACATGATCAGCTAAAACCCGCATTGCGGACGTATCGGAGAAGAGCAGCAGGACGGAAAGAATGAATCGATCAATCGTAGCCGGCACGTGCGACGAAGCAGTCGCAGCCACCGCCATTCTGGTCTCATGGAATTTGGCGTTCTGAAGGTCAAGAGGTTTGAGACGGCATTCGCTGCGGAAGAAGAGGAGTGGTTATTATGGTTCGACTAATCAGTCTAACAGATCTTTGAGAAAAACGCTGGACGCCTTTGCACTAGCTGAGGCTCTGACTCTACACGACCTCTTGGAGTTTACCAGTCTTGATATCAAACATGTATCCTTTGATCCGCTGCACGAGATCTTCGCGCATCAACGGCTGCTTCTTCATCCAGGCAATGTCCTCGCGGAGATGCTGTTCCGCACTGGTTTTGAAGGTGGGCAGTCGCATGTTGGCAACTTGGCTCTCGACTTCCGGACCAGATTTGCTGAGATCCTGACGAATGAAGTCGTCGTCGAAGTGGTTTGCTCCGCAGTCTAGTATATGTTCAGTCATTTGTATCGGTCTATGAATCCATGATTGTGGCACGACGCACCGGTATGGTACATTATGATGATATCATCGAAACCGCGATTGAAGGCGCCCAGAGCCATCATCTCTTCGAACACGGGGTACGGACGACCAGCAAGGGTGCGGAATATGAAGACTTCTCCATAGTTGAGGCCGAAGATCTTCTCGGGAAAGACGCGAGGGTCAATGCAGGTAACTGTGCCGAGAAGGTCAATTACTTGCATCCTTGAAAGCTTGTGTGCTAGTGATACGTACGAATGACAGTCTTGGGCGGCTTCCTGCCTGCCTTCTGGAGCTCTTCTATGTGAGGAGCAGGTTTGTGGGTCGGCACATAGGCCCTTGTCATCGTCAGCGCATGTTTTCGAGGTCATCGCAAAGTAGCGCGTACTGGTATCTCTGGAGGAAATCGGCATCGAAGGCGGACATGATGGCAGTAGATTGTGATTAAGAATTGATTGTCTTTCGAGGGTGATGAAATGTGAATGATTTGATACTTGCCTCGACCTGGACAGCATGGCCTTTAAATACCTGGAGCCGCTCAGGAGTACCTACTCGCATTTGTTTGACATTACTAGAGGATTGGTGAGCATAACGATGGTAGCAAGCAACGGCAGTGGCTCATAATCGAGAAGATGAAATCATAAGATGGTGCGTTATGCGTGAGGAATATCGAAGTTGTATGCCAGGCTCCAGAAGACGAGGTCAGGCTCTCGTTATGCTTGGCACCAGTAAAGCGGCTCTAAGCTATCTCCGTAGCGATGCCCCGGCCGTACAGTCTTCGTCAGCGGGCGGAACATGTCCGATACGATGATTGCAGAAAGAGTTCCCCGAAACAACTGCATCTTTTAAGCGCCAGCTTCTCTTCCATAGTATTCGTCATATTGAGGAAGAGGACGAGCGCTGATTACTCGAGTCCAATTCCTAGCTCATAACGTTTGCTTCACAGCCCCGCGCAAAGTCTGGTCGAATCCGGCGACATGGCGCGCTGCGTCGTTGCGGGCGTATCGGAGAATAACCATCAGACCGGATTGTGATCAATTGCAGCAAACTCGATCGGGCTGTGCCTGACGCTAGAGATCAGGGCGAAAGGTAGCGATACCATGCCGTCAGAGCCGCTGATTTGTCCTGGTCTTGCCCTACTTTCTGCCCTGCCTCATCATTCCCTTGTACTCCACACTCTCGTCTCTTCTTGCTGCGATACTTGACATTGCGGGGTTCTCGGCCGGAGCTGCCGGGCGGACAATTTATCCTGCTGCCTGCCCCTCTGACGCACCTCGTTTACACGACACGGCCGAAGTAAGACAAGCTAAAGAGCTACGAACCGGTATATAGACGACCTCTGCGACCACCCAACGGCGGCCTCAGTCATCTCGTCATCCCAACTCACAACCGCAGCCATTGGCATAGCACCTCTCAAATAGCTCTACATTGCTATCAGCCACCAGCCTCCCCCCACTTCCAATTCCCTCACCACACCACACATCCCCACCCACAACCATGTGCTGCGCCGATCGCACCACCCGACACCAAGAGCGCGCCGAGCGGCGCCTCGCCCGCGACAGCGACCGCGCACAGCAGCGCTTCGAGCGCTCGATGCGCAAAGCCGAGCGACGACACGACAAGCGCGTAAACCGCCGCCGCTCCGCCTCGACCTCGAGCAGCAGTTCCAGCAGCAGCTCCAGCAGCTCGTCGTCGGACGAAGAGAAGCACAACCGCCGTCGTCGCAACAAGGAGCAACAGCTCCAGCAGCAGCAACAGCGCGAGATCGGCTTTGGCGGAGGCAGCCTTGGTGGTGGTCGTCAAGGCTACGATTTCGGCTACGACAGACGTCGGCGCCCGCATGGACCCATCTCCGCACTGATCCAGGGCGTCGTGTACCTGGGCAAGAAAGGGCAGGAGAAATACGCCGAGAAGCGCGCCGCCTCATCCGCTGCGTCAATCGAGCAGGTCGAGGAGAGGGGCGTTGCGCCGAAACTCGTCCCCGCGTCGCCTTCGGTCGCGAGTGATGGTGATATCGTGCCGCCTGCGGGTCCACCACCGTCAAATCAATCGCGCAGTGAGCGGGCTCATCACGGGTCCAGCAGTGAGGATGGCGCGGATCGCGAATCGTTGCGCGCTAGGCGCGAGGCGGACACGCTCGAGGACACATTGGGCGCCCCGCCGGCGTACGAGGACATAGCAAATGCTGAGAGGCGAGAGCGGGCACACATGGCTGGCCATAAGGTGTGAAATCGTATCAGACTGTACCACTTTCTTTGTACTTGAGGCGTTCTTGTTGTTAAATGGGCGGTAATGAATTGTCGGACCTATATAGACACATCGAGCAATGATCACATTTCACATTGACAGAAAGACTGATTAGCGGTCAAGCAACACAGCAATTGATTTTGACCCGAATGCCACTTCATTGAATATCGAGTACCCAACTTTTCCGTCTCCGTCTACTGAATTAAGATTTCATAGCTCTTTCCAGGACTACTGAAGCCGCGTCGGGATATCATACAAGAATGGAACGTGTGCCCCGCCCAAAGAGGCATCGGGCCCTGTGTGGTAAAAGGGCCGGACGGGAGCAAGCCAGGCGAAGACCGCCGACGACTCGATCGCGGACGATGAGGCCGTTTGGGAAAGGATCCACTAGGAAAGTGTCGGGGTCGTTGCGGGCAGCGATATCTATTCCAGAGACGTCGCTTGTTTTTTTTTCAGAACGCGGCACTCTATTGGAATTCGGCGCTGGCACCTTGACTGTACGGATAGTCCGGCTGGCCTTCAGCTTGTGCCATGATGGAGGGGTCTGTCGTGCTCTCGAACGATTCAGTGCCGGCGGGAGCAGCTGCAGCCGACGATGAGGGTGCGGCTGTGCCTCCAGTCTTCTGATCGCCTCTACTGTTCAGAGACTGTGAATGTGTCAGCAGTTACCCAAGTACAAAATGCGCGATACCCACCTCTCTGTATTTGACCAGATAGATCTTCAATGCTTCGGCATAGTTCTCAAATCCCAACGAAGTCATCGCGAAAATAATGTCCTCGCCGTTGACCGTCTTCCGTTTCTCCTGATGGCACTTTTCGGTGGCTATGTAGATGGTCAGTCTTGGTCGTGGGAGGCGGTGTCCACAATTCACTAACCTTCGCTCGTGATGAAACTAATAAATTCGCTGACACATTCTTGCATACACTCCTTGGCCTCTTTCGCGATCTTTGCATTCTCTGGGAGTGCGCTTTTCATGATTCGGGCCACTGGAGCAAAATTGCGAATGTTAGCGTCTGGGTCATTTCTGTCTTTCTTGGTGCGATGTGTTTGGGGCTGCGGCTGTGATGGTATGTTGGTCTCTAAGACGGCCGGACGAATCAAGTGACCGCCAGTCGCCTGAGGGGCATGCGTTTGTGTGGCTTGTGCAGCTGCAGTTGGACGCATTGACAAAGCTGAAGGCGAACCTGCGGTTGTCCTTGGAGTCCCGCTTCCCATTTGAGCTGACTGCCACTGCGACATGGCGCGTCAAAGCGATCAGCCCTCGGGACGATGCGGTCGTATTCGGTCACACCGCGAACGCGATAGTCCGGTTGAAGAGGCCAGCTGACAGGCTCATCCAGGATGCAGCGAGTGACAGGAGAAGTCGTTCATGAAGGGTGCAGAGGTGCACCTCCTCAAGAGAAAATAGTGCCGTGAAGCGAGAGGCTGCTCGCACAGCCAGCGCCATGGCGACGCGCTTTCGACCAAACAACCTCACAACACGAAGGGGGCTGGTGGAGGAGTGACACGTGTGTAACATATGACAGGCTCGAGAGTAAAGGAGAACCAAAGAACAGCAAAAGTCAACACTCACCATTTGCTATTGGTAACCACCGGTCCTGCTCTTTGACCTCGAGGTCCAGCCCCAATCCAAGATCGTCGTTGCTCATCTCCTTGGTGTGACGCTGGTCATTTTCGTCTGGTGTCCTCTCCTGCTTCTCATCTTCGGGCTCAGGCCGCGGGCTGTCGGACATGGCGAGAGGTTATATATGGCGTCGGCTGGGCCTGGTCGCCTGGTCGTCTGCTTCTCTTCCGTTCTCTGCGAACCCCGATTCGTCGCCAGACACGTCACGGGCGAAGAGCGCACACAGACGGTGGAGCCCGCCGAGGGGTGGGAGGAATGTGCCGGAGCGACAGGCGCGGTCGGACGCAGGCAGGACGCAAGATGCGGCGGCCGGGTACTACTATGGGAGAGGAGCTAGTCGCTTGGGCACACGGCTAGTCGAGGGGTCCGCGGGGTGCCCCAGGAAGACTCGGGCGCGCGTGAGGGAGATTGTGCGAAGCGGTGTAACGCGGATAGAATGGTGGACAGCGTGGAGTTTGGAATGTGGGTGCTTCCGGTGCTACCGGGGACGTGTGTGGTTGTAAGGAGATCTGCGGCGAGAGAGGCGGCGCGTGTGTTGGGTCAGGGTAAGAGGCAGGATATGGACGCAGGCAAAGCAGCTGCAGCGGCGGAAGAATGGTCGTTGCAAGCGCGGAGCCGGCGTAGAGCGGCGCACGCCCACACTTCGCACTTCAGGCAACGCGCCGCCGCAAGAGCATCGCGGCCTCAACTCCGCTTCCAAGCACTAGATTCGCACTCCACTCCACCCCACCCCACCGCGCTGCAGCCAACCCGCTCATGTCACCGCGGGCGTTCCGGTCTCATCACTAGCCCAGGCACCGTGATTTGCCAGCGCATCGTCTTTTCAATAGTCGTATCCAGGAGCGGGCCTGAGCACCGCTCGAAAGCCATGTGCATCCGGACGAACTATGAACAGCCTGGCTTGGACAATTCATTCTCGCCGCTCATATTCGTCCATTTCTCCATCTAGAATTACATGTGCCTCAAGAAAGATCCTGCTCGCGCTGTATGAGCTGCTTTCCCCCGAGCCAACACAAACAACAGGCTCTCCGCCCGCGCGGTTATCTGGCCAATCAAATGACCTCCACACCATCCCATTTCATCGTTGGACAGCCATGCAGTGTGACTATGCATGCGTCACATTGCTGGCCCAGCGCTCAGCGCTGCACATGTCACTGTCTCAATGTGCGACTTCTAGTGTCCGATGACTGATCTTGCGGCACGCGAGCTTTGCATCTTGGTCCGCGCCGGTTGATAAGAGTCAATGGTGTTGCAGCTGAGTGCATCCTGCAGTTGAGGCGCCGCATGTTTTGAAGTGGTTCCGAAAGAGGACGATCAGCTTGCTATTTTCGATGAGCGTTACGAGCCATGTCATTCCGCCATAGTTCCGTCATTCCTGTGTGCCGATGCCAGGAATTGCCAGATTACTGTATCTGGACCTTCCAGCTCGGATCATTGCTGAACAACCTGGATCTTGTTCTTGACCTGTCCGTTGTCAGCCCTGACTCTGGAAATGAAGTTGCCATGTATCAAGCAGTACCTTCCACTTCTCAAGCTCCTCCTGCTTGGACGTATACTGTTTCAAAAGATCGTCCAGGACCTTCTTCAGACCATCTGAATTCGTCTGCAGCTGAGGAACGACATCCTTGACTGTCCGCTCCACTAGTACGCCATTGATCATGCGGAAGCACTTGCGGTCTTCTGGCAAAGGCTTCAATGTCTCCAGAACCAGCCTAGGTGAATTTGTCAGTGTTTGTGTACCAGGATGTGGCAAAGTCTTAGACTCGACGTGGATGGATCACGGGAACGTCGAGGTTTCCGCAAAATTCTGGATGCTGCTACGAATACGTACTTGTGCTCCTCGGTTTCCTGCTCGACATCGCCAATCTTCTGTGCAATAGCTTGTAGCGTATCCTTGTAATTCGAGTATTGAGCTTGCAGCTCTGTCACAAGTCAGACCCGTGCTACACAGAAGAATTATATCACTCGACTGACCCTGCTGCTTTTTAGCTGATATTTGTTGCGACATTGCCACGTTATTTCTCGAACTCGAGGTGTGGAAGATGATATACGAAAGCTATTTCTCGAGTTTCTACCACGCGAGCTACGGTGGGCTTGATCTCGATTGCCCCGCTACAGTAGGCCGGAGCACCAACAATGCCATATAATTTACTGTACATCATACCCTCGTTCACCAACTCTCCGAATCGCCGTCCCACACGCAGCAAGGATGCATCCCCACCTGCACACCAAAGACAACAAAAGTCATCTTTTCCCCTCCTCATCCCTCCCCCTGTCCAGCCTTCTAACCCTTCTCCAGACTGCGAAGCCGTAATGACGGCCCTAGAAGAATGCCACGCCCGCGGCTTCATCTGGAAGAGCATGGGCATGTGCACCGAGGCCAAACACGCGGTCAACATGTGTCTGCGCGCCGAGCGCCTGGAGCGCACGCGCGCGAATCGCGAGAACGCAAAGGAGAAACGGCGGAAGATGGAGGCTGCTTGGAGGGAGATTGATGAGAATTCGTGAGGGTTGGGTTTCGGAACGAATGGAGAATGGTGTACGACTACAGAGAGGGACGGGTGGGGAATCAGGTGGCCGGGGATAAGAGGCCGATTGGGCCTCAAGAATGGCAGAGCAGGAACTGCAGACGCTGGAAAGAGGAAAGTCTCATCTTCGTCAGACCACTCTCCAAAATATTTGTGGCATCACTGTCGGAGGACGATGCACAGCATGATAGACGCTGGCAGGCAGCATCTGATTTGAAGACTGACCATGGGGCTGCGGTATATCTAGCGCACAAGATATCTCGCCATCTTTTTCCACCCCTCACCATTCATACTCCACTCCATGGAAAAAGAGGCGCCTCACATACCACTGACGAAAGCACGACTGTATCAAAAGCAAGCAGCATCAGCTCGATTCATTAATCTACTGTACTTTTATTTGCCCCCCTCTTGAGGACCATATTTGATCCTGAACCTGTACGCCACGCTAAAATACAATCCCTTACACGCCACCAAGACCGCTCAGCCGACCTAAGCGATCGCTGACGGCGTCCACAAGCGCCGTCTCTCTTTCGAGCAGCAGCATAACCTGTTTCAACTTGCGCTTCCGGATGTCAGAAGGCACAGCGCCCTTCGTGCCCGATGTAGCATCAGATTTGCTTTCCTCCTCAAGTCCTTCGACGGCTCTGACCCGCGTCAGAAGCTGCTCTTTCAGCTTCTTGACGGCTGCAATTCGATCTCCCAGTGCGCCATCAAGTCCAGCCTCGATCTCCTTAGCTTCCATTGACCATGCCTCCTCCCTCTTGCTTAGCTCTTTCCCGCTCATTTGGCCAGCCATTTTGCGTCGAAGCCCATCAAATCTTTCTTGCAGCTTAGCGTCACGCTTCCCAATACTCTCGAGTCGAGTCTTGACCTTGTCACGCGCCGACTGGTCGTCTCCTTCGCCTGTGACGGAATCTGCCAAATCCTTGATTTCTCGAACTTTCCGAATCTGCTCTGCCAGCTCGGCTTGCATCCTCTGACAACGTCGAAACAGATCCGCCGCAGCCAGACCAAGACGGTTGGTCTCATCGCTGAGTATACGATGAGACTCGGTTAGAAGCTGCAGCGTAGCAGGTGAGAGTCGTACTTGCGATTTCAGGTCCGAACGCTTGAGGCGAGTATTACCCGCTTGTAGTGTTGAGTCGATAAACGAGGCTAAAGACGATTTGTTGAAGAACTCCTCTGCCGGTCGATATGCTTCACGATTCTCCGGGGCGGGCAATAGCAGCGGTGCTGAATCCGGCGCATAGGACGCCAGCATGCTCGCTGATACCGGCAAATCCAGAGTGGCAGAGTATGGTTGATTTGACGACGTGGACAACACAAAGTGGCCGAGATCAGAATCGATGATAGAAATAGCGGCTGTCGCGGGGCTGCTGCCGGATGGAACTTTGATTAGATGGTCGACGGCGGTCTTCTCTGACTCGTACATTAGGCCGATGCGGAAAGATGAGCCAGTATCGCCGGGATCAGATAATTCGCTTTCCAAGTTCGAAATCCACGGGCTCAGGTTGCAAAGATGCGTCCCAGTGCTCAATGTGACCAAGAAAGAGTAAGATCCTGAAGGGTCGTGTTCTCGTAATGGATCCGCTGCAACATAACGATCGGAAACATTCATAGTGAAGGTAGGCCAGCTCTGTGGCGCGGACGACCCAAGATCTAAATTTTCTATGACAAGCATGGTGGATTCGTTGACCAGTGAAGGGGCTTCCCAGTGTGATTTGCGGGCTGGTAACCACATTGCCTCCACTCCATTCACATCGAGGCAGACATGGACGGTGGCCGACTTCGTGAGGAGACAGACAAGACCAACAGAAAGGCCAGACTTGGTCAGCTGAACACCATAGTCGTCCTCCTCCTCGTCGCTGAAAAGATCCTCCTCCAAGCGAGGGCCGATAGCGAGAATGTCTGTTATCTCTGCATATTCAGGCTCGGGACTAAGGTGGAATGGACCTTGCAATTTTGGTATAGCCGGTGGGTGTGCTGGCCTTTGATAAATTTCGACCGTCTCGAGACCGCCAGGTAGCACTTCCATCAAGGGCTCTTGAGAGTCGATGTCTTGCAACCACTTCTTTTGCTGAATTGCCTGTCTTCGCTCCGCTTCTGAGGCGTCCAGATCCTGCTCCAGTATGGCAACTTTGGGAATGACACTTGTAGATAGGGAGGGTATAGTTGAGACAGAAGGCTGCCACTTGCTAGGGAGCAGTGGGCAGAGAGCATAGGTATCGCCTTCAGTCATGGCAACCCACAGCGTCATCGAAGCCCAGCCAAGCTCATCTGGTGAGCCAATGCCTCCAAAGCATGCTGCAGCGACCTCCATTTCGACTTGATCGGGTGAGAATCCTTTGCTGGTCCCATAAACCGACGCTCGCATGTCTTCTCCATATGACGCAGCATTTGCGAGCTTCTTCAGATCAAGTGCTAGTGCTGGTTCGGAGAATGAGTGTCGTGATTTCGTGTCTAGCTCCCACAGTCTGACACATGCATCTGTGGCGACGGTGACGAGACATGCGCCGAGAGCTCCAAGAGGGTGCCACAGAACGGACGCAAGTGGTGCCTGCTCGAGCACATGAGCCGTGGGGCCTAGTTGGAATGTCTTAGGTCGAATGGATTCCGAGCTCGACGTCTCAAACTTGCGTGGTAGCACGGCAATGTGAACGGTGTGTGAAGTGATGATGGCCATGAAGTCTCCAAGCGGTGAAATGACCAATTGCCTAATCTGCCCAGCAACCGGCGTCTTCAGCACTCTTGAGCTCTTAAGAGCTGCTTCTTTCGCGTCATCGGAGATATTTCTGCTGCCCTCAGCGCCTTTACTGGTGAAGCTCTGTTTAAACTCTTCGCTCCCATCACCAGCCTCTTTCAGTAGTACCAGATCAGACCAGCGGATCTCATTCTCCACCACGAAGAAAATTTCGGTGCCTCTGTGAGCTAAAGTTCTCAGCGCGCCCCTGTGATCAATCTTCTTCCCATACGGGCCACTGAGCGTCGTCGTCGTTTTAGTTTTATCTGCAGGCTGAAAGACACTGAAGCCTGTTGAGGGCCTCGAAAGCCACGCAGGCGTGTGATTTTGCACCTTCGGCATAGCGAAAGGAGCAGAAGATAAATGGCGATTCAGTCCATCGAAAGCAGGAAAAGGGCGAACGGCATGGGCTGGAAGGCGAGATGTGACAAATTAATGGCGAGCAACAGAGTCAAGCGCACGAAGTGTGAAGCTCGCGCGGACAAAGAAAGCTCGGACCACCGAGCACCAACGACGACGGCGACCGCATCCGCGACGGCGACTTCTCGTCCTACTCCCCTTCCCTATTCTCTTCTCAGCGGCCTGCGAAGTTTCCGCCTCACCATCATGCCCGTAGTGCGCCTGCGGACCACAGTGGACCGCCTGGACAAGCCGAGCAGCTATGTGACGAGCAAGGTGCGCCGCCGACTTTCTTCTCTCTACAAGCCTCAAAACTGACCTTCTTCAAGTACAAAAAGCGACGCTTCAACAATCGCGACGAAGAGCGCCAGAATGAGCGCGCAGAATCGCCGGACGTCGATGAGAAACTGAAGAATGCCACGACGCTGTATGTGGGCAACTTGTCGTTTTACACGACCGAAGAGCAAATCCACGAGTTATTCAGCAAGTGCGGAGAGATCAAGCGCATCATTATGGGATTGGATCGTTTCCAAAAGACTCCTTGCGGATTCTGCTTCGTTGAATATTACCACAATGCCGATGCGCTCGATTGCCTGAAGTATGTCGGTGGCACAAAGTTGGACGAGCGGATCATCCGCACAGATTTGGATGAGGGATTTATTGATGGGAGACAGTATGGTCGTGGCAAGAGCGGTGGTCAGGTTAGGGATGAGTACAGAGACGAGTTTGATCCAGGACGTGGGGGCTACGGACGGCAGTATAAGGACGAGTACAACGACGACTACCGGTGAACGGTCAGCGTCTGTCCTGGAGAGCACACGACGGCCTCCCAAGGGAGCACGAGACTAACCTCGCGATCCATAAAAGCATCATTCAAGCAAGTTACTGCATGCTCGAACCAACATCAGGATTCAGCATCGGCTCAGCTTGGTTCTGGCGCACAAGCGCAATCATGATACCCAAATATGGCTATAAATTAGTCGTAGTCACAACCAAGACCCTCTTTCTTCACATTGCATTCTCTGTACAGACGCATCGTTACTTCGTGGTTACTGTGCTGTTCCCAGCTGGATCAATATTGGTGACAGCCATTTTTGATCCAATTGAAAAGCAATTCCGCGATCACATCTCGTTCATTATAGACACAGCTTGACAATTCGTGCATTTCCTATTGTAGAATCATACCTCGTTCATGTAGTATTCCTTGGAAACGCGTGACCGCGAGAAAACGGACAAGGTCAACTTCTCGGTGTCCAGGTGCTGAGCTTCCCAGGGTCCAGAAGACACAACATACATACATATAGCGATGACAAAGACAAAGAGAGGACGGGGCGAGGATTCACCGCCAGCGCAAGCACATTGTCTTCCACAACTTTATAGCGTACGTTGGTGCAAGATATTTGGCCAGCGATGGACCCGCTCTTGATTGGTAAGTATCGGTTACCGATCATTGGACGCCTTACCATCGCCAACAAAGTCACCTGCTTAGTTGGACATTAGCGCCGTCAAACAAGGCAAAGTAGACTCCACGCTCGCGGCTCAGCCGTGACATGCGGGCAATTCCCCAGGATCAATGCAAATCGTAAGGACTATAAAAGTAGTTGATGCCGCTGTTTTGGCTGTTGTTTCTGCACCGTTCCTGGCACTCCTGTAACAATGCGTTCTGCTAAACCGATTCGGGTTGCCATCATTGGCGGAGGTCTCGGAGGTCTCGCCCTCGCGAATGGTCTTACGCGTAGACCGCTCGAAGACCTCGCCGAAGGCCACCCTGGGTTCGATGTCCACATTTTCGAGGTCAAACCTGCTCTATCCGAGCGAGGTGCATCTGTCGGTCTCGCTCCCCACGCCCAAAAGGCTCTAGCTTACTGTGTCGGAGACGCGAAAGGCCTTCTCCAGAGAGCTGAAGCTTGTTCTTCACTGGGCAGCAACTTCATGATCGTAAGTCTTTGATCTTCAGCTTGAAGTTGTCGTTATAGCTAATTGGCACAAGGGGTCTGGGAGAAATGCAGGGGATCGAATAAGTTTCGGGCCGCCAAAATCGATGGCAGACTTGAAACCGCAGGATGAAAAGCAGCGTGAGGCGATTGAGAGCTCCGTCTCCGTCGTCAGGACGTCTCTCATCCATGGACTCGCGAATGCACTCGACGAAGCTGACAGCTCAGCAACGTTGCATACCAACATGAAGCTTGTCTCGATCACGACGACGGCGAAGGACTCCCAAGTAGACTTGACGTTTGAAGACGGACAGGTGGAGCGATTCGACGCAGTGATCGGCGCCGATGGCTATCGTAGTGTAGTGCGAGGCTTCGTCCTAGGCGACAAAGCCGCCGACGAGGCCCCCAGTGCAACCGGCATCTGGGACTGTAGGAATCTGGTGCCGATCGAGACCGCCAGAGAGCTGTTCTTCAAGCCCGTCAGGCAGAATATGCAGTCTACGGACAGCCAAGACGGAGGACTCGAGCAGCTCGATAGCGTTGTGATCAACGACTCTTTCAACTCATGGGCCTGGAGCGGAAACAGAGGGTTCCTTCTGATGGGTCCTTGCGCAAACAGAACTCAGGTCCATTTCATCCTCGCATCGATCGAGAAAGAGCCGTGGAAAGACCGCAAACGGCTCTTAACCAGGGAGGAAGTAGAGCAGTATATGGAAGGATGGATGGATGGACCCGTCATAGGCCCAATGTTAGATGTCAGAACCCACTTTTCTCGTCGAAAGATCTTAATCATACTGACTCGTCCTCTTAGACCCTCTTCCACAACCGAGAGCATCTACACGCGTACTCGATTTGGCACCAGAAGAAGACCTCGACCTACAACAACGGCCGTCTGTGCATCATAGGCGACGCCGCCCACGCCACGTCCCCAGCGCAAGGCTCCGGCGCAGCGATGGCCTTCGAGGACGCCATGCTCCTTAGCCACCTGCTATGGCGCACCTCCTCCGCGTCCCATCTCGACTACGCGTTCGAAGCATTCACCGAGACGCGAAAGGACAGATGTCAGCACATCATTGACTCCAGCGAGGATATGGCGCAGCTGGTCTGTGGTCTGAAGGTCGAAGCGGGGAATATGAATCCCGACACTGGGTTCTTTGACTTCGAGGCCGGGAAGTATGCACAGGCGATGAAGGGGAGATGGGATCGGATTTGGATGCTGGATCATGAGGAGCATCGGAGGGAAGCTAGGACGAGGCTTGAGGGGAAGATTGCGGCGTCGAAGGCGGAGTAGAAGCCTCGCTGTAAGGATACAGGACATGTGTTGAATAGACCGAGAAAGCAGATTGGCGCATTACCGGACAGGGAAGAGGAAAAAAGCAGCGACACACTTTGAAGAGGCAATAGCCCGCTCTCACGTAGGTGACATTATGCTCAATGGCTTCATCATCTGCTATGTGCAACTGCGTTGCTTACTAGCATCACTCGCAGCGTATCCAGAACCGCAGGCTTGGAGTTGTTTCACGTTCCGACCCACCAGAGTACATACGTCCACGTCGACTATGCCGCCATCATGACTTAGGCAACTTCGGTACTAGAGTCTCCAATCACGGCAGCTGTGATCCAATCGCCCAGCGACACAAGTCTCATTCGCTATCTTCCTCTTCGTCGCTTTCGTCAATAGCTTCCATGGCGTCCTTGATATACTGTGCAGCCTATTTGCAAAAGTGTCAGCCCTTAGTCAGCCCTAGTCACCCAAGAAATACCAACCTTTGCATCGAGGTTCAGACTCGTAGTGTAGCATCTGACCGTCTCGCTGCGGTTTCCGAGCGCCTTGTGGCACCGTCCGAGCATGTACCAGACATTTGCCTCTTCTGGCGCGAGTGCGACCAGCTCTGTCAGTTCTGCCAGAGCCTCGTTGTACAGCTGGAGAGTCATGAGTGATCTCGCTCGGCGGAAGCGCGGTAATGCTGATGTGGGTGCTAATGTTATCGCGTGCGTGTATTGAGCTAGTGCTTCTCGCGGATGCCGCATGCGCTCAAGGACCTGGACAGGTTTAAGTATGGTAGAAGAGACTGACAACCAGGCAGACTTACCACGCCGATGCACACGAAAAGCACCGAGTGCTGCTTGTTGATAGACGCCGCGATGCGGAAGTGACGCTCCGCTTCTTCGTACTTGCTCATCCTTTCGTAGCATTTACCCAGACCATACCATGCCGCATAACCTCTGCGCTCGGAACCGACACCCTTGCGGTATGATGAAAGAGCGGCGTCAAACTCCTCGTTAGTCAACAGCTCGTGGCCCATGAGCGTCCAAGCATAGTGGAACTTGGGATCGATCTGAACCGCCCTCTTGAAGCAGCTGATGGCACGGTCGTGCTCGCGGTTCAATGAAAAAGCATTACCTACTACGCACCACGTCTGCGGCGCTTCAAAGTCCAGCTCTCGTAATGTGTGCGCCAGGAACGCAAGCTGCACAGGCTTCTTCAGCTGCCATAACACTGTCGAGTAATACTCTGTGTCCTCGACTCTGGTGGGCTGGATTTTCATCATCCGCGCGAAACATTCCTCCGCTTTAGCATAATCGGCCACTTCGTAGTAAGCTTTCCCTAATTGTCCTAGTACCCAAGCGGTGTCTTTCTGCGCTGGCGAAACAGTCTCAAAAGCCTTTATGGAAGCTTTGGAATCATACTTGGCTAGCGCAGCATATCCGATTGCGAGTTGTTTGAACATGCTTAGCAAAGATTCTATCGCCGCCGTGTCTGGGAGCACGACCGTCTCGGCTGTCGGCTTCGCGGACGGCGCTGTTGGAATGTTGACACTAGTCCGGCTGGGCGCTCTCGAGTCTTTCGAATCTAGTGCTGGAGGAATCACTTTGCGATTTCCACTGACCACCCTTCCGACGGTCGAAGTACCACGTCCCTTTGTCCCGGTCGCTTTGATCTTTTTCAACTCGGCATCTCGCTTAGCTGCCGCTATCGGGGCCGATTCTGTTGGTAGTCGTGAGCTACTCAACTTTGAGCTGCCCAATTGACCGAACAGCCTATTGCTCCGTCTGGGTGGCGCTGCTTCAGGGTCGGACGAGGCATGTGATGGGTGACCAGACAACGTGCGCTTGTTAACCACAGTTGTACGACTCGACTGGGATGTCGTCTCCTCGGCATCAGTTGTGTCAGAGTTCGTTCTGCCTAATGACTTCAGACTTGGCGCCTGCAATCGTGATGAATCTTTGGAGGACTCGAATCCTAGTCTTGACAGCGTCTTGGACCGTCGGACTGGGGCTGGTGGTGGCGCATCATTGAAAGGCATATTGAGATCATTCGTTATGCCTCCCATCTCAACGTCACCATCCCCTTGGCTACCGTTGGATATCGGTGTTTCCCAGTTCTGAAGTGCCGTCGCTTTAGGTGGACTTCCAAACATGCCCTTTGATTTTATCTTCGGGAACTGGAACGACCACTCGCTGCCGGTCTTCGTGGCTGGCCCGAAAGGATCGTTGATCGGTGTGGAAACGGGTATTTGAGCTTCTTGAGGCCTCGGCTGGATCGGCTGTGTTGTCACCTGTGTTTCTTCTCTGGTGCCGTTGATTAACGAAGTCGTTGTTGAAGCCGCGGTCTTCATCTCAGCGGTCATCCTGAACGTGTTTGCCACATTGACGTCGGCGCCTGATATGGTCAGCATTGCCCACTGGACGGGACGGTAGGCTTGATCACATACCAATGTCGCACAGGCTCTGAAACGCATCCCAAGTGAAAGGATTGGCCTTGTGCGCTTCAATAAAGTACTCCCCAGACTTGCGCAGATCGCCATGTCCGCGCCACAGCTTTCCTAGTAGAGTGAGGACAGCTGCCGCGTCGGGCAAGTGCTTCCTGGTCGTCTCCGAGTGTTTGTCTACCCGCAAATATTAGTCAAAGGCCCGACCTAGCTCTTATAATATACCCCGACTCACTCCAGTGATTACGCGCGCCCCATGACGTCTTGCACTTTTCGAGGGCAGAAATGCCCTCGCGGTATCTCCCCAGCCGCTCGCACGCAAGCGCAAGGGTATACGCACAGCCGAAATGCCTACCGCCGTGACCATATTTGTACGCCGTGTCGTATGCCGTCTTGTACCGCCGTGTGCGCAGATATGTCAGGGAGAGGAGGTGGAGGGAGTCGGCGTTGCGCGGGTCGAGCGCGACGAGTCTGCCTGCCAGGAAACTCGCAGTATCCACAGACTCGTTGTCCAGATGGTAGAAGACCAGCTGGCGCATTTGTGCGACCATCTGGCCGTTGATTTGCGCCATGGCGCGTATGTGGACGAAGGTGCACCAAGGAAAGTGATCAACAGCTCGCCGAAGTCGTGAACATGAAGCTCAGGTGAACGTCCCAGCGTATGCGCGTCTTCTCGGATGAGTCATGGGATGGTGAGAGCCGGTTGAAGAAGCGTAGGTGAAGTGAGGCGCGAGCTGTTCACACCAGCAAACAGTTCACCCGCGACGATTATTGGTGTATTGATTTTGTCGAGCGCATCGCGGTGTCCAGCACACCCAACAGGCGTAGACACGCTGTCCTTGATAATGCGGAGGTCCAGCCGTAGTGTGCAGAGTCGTCGTACGCTGTGTCGAGCGCAAGTGCGGATGGGGAAGGGATGCAGGTCGTGTTGTTGTGGGTTGTTGATGGAGGGATGGGATGGCAATGAGGTGCGCTTCCGCCCGCCAAACTCTGGTTCGGCCGCGAGACAGCAGCAGTGTCACTGTCAAAGCCCCGACACGCCGACCTCACGCCGCACCTCTTCCATCCCACAGCAGCTCTCAGACAGCCAACATCCATTCATCTGGTCCAGTGTGCGAGATCTAAGTCCATCTTTATTCGATCTTCAAAGAATTGGTCATTTGGGCTCAGTCATTCTTCAATCATGGCCCAAGTAAGCCTTCCTCCCCCAACGCAGAGTACAAAGCCTCTCCTCTAACCCACTCTCAGAAAGCGCTGAAGACGCTAGCCGCCAAAAACGCCGCGACTCTCAACACGCTCCACATAGTCAGCCTAGGTGTACACCTCTTCTTCCTTCTCACAACGACATTCTTCTTCCGCCGCTCACGTCTCGCCTGGTTCCTGATCTCGCTGCCCGCGCTGCTGATCGAGTTCTGGTTCGAGCGCATATCGCGCCCCACCTACGTCGGTCAGGGCGATGCCAAGGAGTTGCGCAAGGCTGGCGAGGACCTCGAGGCTCAGGGACTGACGGAATGGATGTGGGATGTTGTGTATTGGACTTGGGGCTGTGTCGTGGTGGCTGCTATTGCTGGGAATTGGGTCTGGTGGGTGTACGCTGCCGTCCCGCTGTACTCGATCTACAAGGCTTGGGCTACTTTTTCGGGTGCGAAGTCGGGTATGAGCGGGCTCATGGGAGGGGGCGGCGCTGAGGGCGTGTCTTCCGGGGCGCAGAGCAAGAGACAGGCTAAGATGGAGAAGCGTGGCGGACAAAAAGTCACATATCGGTGAGATTGGAGGTAGTGTTGCAAACATTTGAAAATGAAAAGCACTGTCCAACAATCACCACAACGGATGGAAACACAGACCGATCAATCTATGGCCAATCTAGGCCTGATGTATATCTATGTCTATATCTACAGTATATGCATGCTCCATAGGAGCGAAATAAGAAGCCTAGTATGGCTGGATCTCTGATGCCAGACCTGAAATGGCCAGCCTCTCCACGGCCGTCAGCTTTATCCCCAACCACTCCTCCAAGGCTTCGACTCTCTCTGCTTCACTCTTGAGCTTCTTCTCAGCGACCACCTTGCCATACATCCGCTTCTTTAACGAGTCATTGAACAGCACGACGTCACCAACGACCTGCTCACCGTCGTCGCTAAGCACGCTCATGACGACCATGACAGAGTACGTGAAGAAAGAACTCCGTGCCGTGGCAACGTGGTGGTTCATGACCTCAAAGTCCTTGTTCGAAAAGCGCATTTCCGTGAACGCATAAAACGGCCGAAACTCGCCCTCCTCGGGCAGGTACGGGCGATGCACCAGCCGCTCGAGCACCCACATGTCATTCTCCTCGACCTGCTCCTTGACCAGCCGGAGGACGTGCGGGTGGCCGGTACCGTCGTCTGACCCGGGTATGTTCACACGTTGCGCGCCGTGCCGCAGCAGCAGCGGGCCAGTGGGGTTCCCGCCGCCGAAGCCGACATCGAACAGGTAGCGGGCTTCTTCTGCGCCGCTGTCGTCGTCCGCCGGCAACGTGACTATGAGTACCATATGGCTCCAGCCGGAGTACTTGAGTTTCTCCCTGGGCACGCTGTGGTCGTCCATAGACACAGACTCATTGACTTTGCCACCGACCGGCCGCACGCGGAACCCGAGCGAGGTGAGAACCGCGAGCAGCAGCCCATTGAGTTCCATGCAGTATCCGCCGCGGCCAGCGGCCCGTGTTACCACCTTGTCAAATACATAGTCCGTCGCTAGATGCACTCTGTGATTGAGATCGTAGTGCAGCGACAAGTCCTCGAACGGCAGCGCCGCTACCGCATAGCGCTGGATCGCACCCAGTAGCTCCAGACTGCGTTCCTGGGATCGGTGTACGGCATCCAGGTCCGGGCCTGGCAGACACCGGTGCCGCGGGGCGAGACGGATGCGTTCGTAGAAAGCTCCGAGCTGCTCCGATGACAGCGAGTGCAGCGTCGACGACGACGACGACACCATTGTGAAGGATTGTGGAGGACAAACAAAGCGACTTTACTTTTTCAGGGCCGATCTTGAGATGTTGCTTTTTGTTCGGATCTATTGGCTGCCTTTTGCTGCGTCATGCAGGGGTGACACGAGAGATCCCGAAACAGATATCAGACGGGGAAAAGAGATCGCGGGAAACGGAATACAAGCAGCAGCTAGCAGAGAATGGTTAGACGGAGGAAATACACTTTCGTTCGGAACGGACAGGAAGCTCGTCGATGGCGGGGCGGGGCGGGGCGGGGCGAAGCGATATCCGGTGTCGTAGGCTTCACTCTAGCGTGACAGCGGGATGGCGGACGGCGGGATGGTCGGCTGGGATTGTCCATGCGAAAGAGACAGAGGAGAGGGCTTGATGCCACGCTGGCTCCTCTGCTGCGCGGACTCAGATCCCCGGCCGCACGGAACGCCTTAGATGTGAGATGGTTACAGGCATATGGGGCCCCAAATCGCGCCATGGCACGAGGTCGAAAGTCAATCTGGCGCCAACACGCGGACCGCCCACCGCCGCCGCCGCCGCCGCCCGCCCGTCGCTTAGCACCGGCCGAACCGGGGATCGGGGACGGGCACGTTTTCACGTAAGCCACCATGACATTGACTGCATAAATTAACCAGAAGCACTACTGCGGGGCCACGGCATAACACGCGAAGGAGAAGAGAGCAATTTCAAATCATTCGTAAAGAGAAAAGTTACATTTATCATTAGGCCAAAAAAACTTTTGGGCCGGGAGAATTTTAGGCGAGCTTCGTTCGGTTCGCAAGGCTACTGCTACCCGTGCGAGACCATACTGAAGAGCTAATCGTGAAAGAAGGACGACGTAGGGTCATAATCATACATGGATATCCGCGCGGAAAATTTCTTCCCCCTTACTTCTGCTCGACAGGTAAGGACAGGATAGCGGGGACATGTAGCATCGGCATCCTTGCCACCAATTGCCCAGCCAGATGTGACTGAAAGGTTGGGATTGAGTGAAAACGAGTAAGCCAGCCGAAGCTTGTCCTTTGTCGCTTTTTGAGATTATTCTCCGTGCGCGGTCGGCCAGCGACAACGGAGATTTGCCAGAGGTGAAGTGAATGCAATGGAATACGCTTGCTATGCGTCTCGACTCTGATAAATCTGGTGAGTTTTTTGTGGAACGAGGAAAACGTGAACATGTGGTGGAGTTATTGTAGACCGAAGCCACGCCTCACACGCTATAAGCGATACCGCCGACGCCGCCGAAGCTGCTGGCTGCGGATGAGACCACCGAGGGGGTGTAGCTGTAGCTGTAGCTGGAAGGCGTATTGGCTCCCATCACATCGTGGGCGCGGTACGCGCCGACCGAGTATTGCGGCGAGGGCGGGAATTGCATCATGGATTGTTGGGCGACTGCACTCGGACCCCTGTCCACCATTCTCGCACTCAGCTTGTTCTGTCTCCTGACTCTGCGGCTCCTAATCTTGATGTTGGGGTTGCTGTTCCTCCAGCTGTCTACCGCACGTTGGATGAGCCCACGTTTGCCTCGGATCTCCGGGTTCAATTTGCACAATTGCCATCCGATTTTATTGCAGTCGGTCTCGTAAGTCATTCGGTTGCCCTTGTAGTCCGCTTTGTGCACGTTGGCACGGGGGTACATGCAATTGGCGACCTTGAAGTCTTCCGTCAGTAAGTCAAGGTCGACAGTCTCAACGTCACAACGAATGTTGTACTCCTTCTTGACCCGGTCTCGAGAGTATTCGAAAATGATGTGGCGAACGCCGCTTTGGTCTATCTGTACCCAGATAGGGTTCGTGGCAGGGATTGGTCCAGGTTGAGCTGTTGAAGGGCTCTCAGACTTGATCTCTGCATCGCTTGACGAAGAGCTAGAACGGCGTCCCTGGTGATAGTCGACCGCAGATGGCAAGGTCCTAGGGTGGCATTCCAGGTAATCCAATTTGCTGTGTGTCGGAGAGCTTGCAGCAGATACTGGTGTCATGGCGTGCGGCCCGGCAGAAGGAGGGGCGGTGATGGGCGAAGGATTGTAAATTTGATGAGACCCATGAGGGGCCATTGTGACAGGAGTGGACTGAGTCGACAGGGGCGGGGGGTAAGAGTGGTGTACGGGAGCTGTGTTGTAGGATGTTTGTGGGCCGACTTGGTAGCTCGGATATCCGCTATGGTAAGAGTAGAGATTTTGAGAGCTCTGATAAGGATTCGGATAGAAGGATCCGCGGAGGTACATGTCGGGGGAAGCCTGCGGAATGGACGAGGTAGGCGATGAATACGACATGCCGTGATAGGCACTCATGTTGGGGAAGTGTTCACGACTGGGGAGTGCTTGAACAGCCATTGCTCCGGGGCGGTAGAGCAGGTGATCGTACTTTGGCAGGATAGTAGGAGGTACTCTTTCACTTCTGAGGGCAGCGACTCGTTCCAGGCTCGTAGGAGGGACGGCTTTTCCTACTGTGACAGGTTGATTACTCCCTGGTGTCGTTATTGCCCTTGGAGCAGTTTGACTGTGGTTCCCGACAGATGGTTGTCGTCGAGGTCTTTGTGATTTGTCCGACTGAGAACGATTGGTCTCTGTGCAGACGATGTCGACGGCAGGAGTGTGCAGGACTCGATCAGTCGGTCGGAGCGACTGCAAAGGGTGACCGGCTCTCTTGTGATGCTGTTGAGGAGAAGTGCAGGGTCAGACTCTGGGGGTGCTCAAGTTTAAGTCGACAGATATAAAACGGTCGAAACGGAGGACTGGGAAGGGGCAGTGAGGAAGTGGAAAAGCAGGTACAGAAAGGCAATCTGCATACGGGGTTGCGAGCAGCGTGCAGAGGGGAAGATATTCAAAGGGGATCAAGATCTAGAAGTATGCCCAGGAGATCCAGAGTGAGCCGGGCGAGCCAAGGGAGCCACTCTTGTGGCGGCAGCCAATGGGACCGGGTTGACGTCGCCTGCGATGAGGTGCGAGATCCGTGTGGTGGAGTTGAAGGGGGTACCGATCAGAGTTTGGAGATGACAGATGCATGTATTGCGAGTAGATGCCGCGACCATGCGCACGGTAGCTCTGGCGTATGTTGATCTGACACGACCGGGGGGCTGCCCGGTGCAGCGTTCTCAGACGGCAGAAGAGGTCCGGCAGGGTCTCCTATCCTGCAAGATAGCCTGCAGTGGTTCGAATATGGATGAGACCGTGGCGACGACTAGCCTCAGTGTTGAGGCTGCCGCGGATGGCGTCCCGGAAGTGAAAGTGTGGACGAGGCGGGGCGGGCGTGGAGGTGGAGGGCGGGTGGCGGGTGGCGGGATGGGATCCGCAAGGGCCCACACGCGGCCTAAGGCGATATGGAAAAGAAAACACCAGAGAGAGAGGCCGTCGGTGGCGCAAGCCTGATAGGCGCGGGAATGCAAGGGGGAGACGAAATGGTTGGGAAGTGGAGCGAGGCCAAACGCAATCTGCTGCTTGCTGCAACTACTGCATGCAAGCACGCGGCAGACGAGGGATCGAAACGAGATGCAGCGTAGTGCAGAGAAGGAGGAGAGTTCCAAGCAACGGACAGGGGTAATCGGGCTTGAAAGGGTGCGTGGTGGTGTATGATCGGAGCTGGAGGGGGGGCCAAGGAGGATTGAAGCGATCGAAAAGACTAGATCTAGGGACCGAAGAGAACGTACCATGTGTGCGAGATCAGATTGCAGCAAACGGGAACCTGCGACAGCCGGTGAGGAAACGGACATCCCAGAAACGACGAGATGACAGTGACAGCCACGAGACAGCACAACGGGGGTGCATTAAACAGCGAGGAGGAGCGAGAGAAGCAAGAGAACGGCGAACGGCGGACGGTGGAGTGTGGGACGTGGGACGTGGGTTGAAGGCTATGGGCTCTTGCACCGGCTCTAGGCTCTTGGTGATGCGCTCTGGGCTCTGTTCATGCGGAAGGAGGTCTGTGGGCCCCGGCAATAGACGTCGACTGGCTGAGGTGCTAGTGCTGCTGTGCGGGCCAGGAGAAGTATAGAGTTCCGACGGCAAGGGGGACGGGGAGAAGCGACAGGAACGACGGGCACTATCGAGGGATCGCCAGCGACAGGAGCCGGGTCTGCCTTATACTGCGAGCTGTATGGCTCGGCGAGCGCCAGAGCAGGGTTAGAGGTGGTGGCCGCGATTCGTGAGCTGCAGGTGGCGGCGCTACTCCTCAGCTACACATTGGGTGCGTCGGCGGAGGCGGCGCTCCAAGCAGGCGGGCGGGCGCCTGCGCCTACGCCTGTGCCCTTGTTTTCTGCTGGTCAAGCTCTTGCCAGGTGAGCGCACGGCGGAAGGAGACGGAGGGCTTTTGCCATTGAGGGCTGGGCTGTCAGTGGCCAGCATAACTATCGCGGAAGTTGAGCTAATAGCGAATCAAGTCACGCCTCCGGGAGGAATGGCTCAGGAGTGGTTCGGGCCCGATGACTCGCATGGGATGGGGGCTTGCTGATGGGCGGTGGCGGGCTGGCCGGCGGTGGTGGTGGAGGAGAGCGGGGAGGAGGTAGTGGTGGCGCTCGCCTACACCCTTCGGGAGCATAACACAACAAGGCGGAGGGCGGAAGACCGAACGTGGTATCGGACGACTTGCGATCTGCGAACAAGTGTGGGCCGCGTGCCTGGTGAGACGGGCAGAATTCGAGACGCGGTGTAGTGACGAGACTGTATGAGCATGTGCCGGTGTATGTGCGTCTAGAGCAGTCGTTGAGAACGAGGTGTTGCAGCAGAGACGCTGGCACCAGCAGCTTCAGTGACCGCAGCGGCCAGCAGGCAGGAGGACAGTGAGGTGGAGACGCATGGCGAACGAGCGCAACAGCGGGTGCACGGCGGCGCAGCTGTCACGCTGCGCAAGCTGTCGCCAGTCCGGGTATAGCGCGCGTGGAGTCAAACAGACAAGACAGCACAACAGCACAACAACACAAACTTGAATACCACGGGCCGACGTCCGGCAATGCACGGGGGCGGGAGAGGCGTGCATTGGTTCGCCCGGGGGACGCTGTCCGCCCGCGCCCCGTCAACTCAAAACCTGGACATCTCAAATCATCGCATGCAAGGGCGCACAGGCAATAGGCGACCGACAGAACGACAGACGAGATCGGGAAAGGCTGGACTTTCAGCTAACTGGCTGGCTGGCTCAATGGAGCATTGTTGGCCGCTTCATTTTGCCACCAATATGCGCTGTCGAATAGCAATCATCATAGTCATCGGCGCACAGCGACTTCGACTGCCAGGGCCACCTCATAATCTGCTTACTGTCTCTCTGCGTCGACGATTCCATCATGATTAGCTCAATGCGCGGTAAAGGTGCGCGTGTCTCGACTTTCTCCGTGATATGCTCAACGCCGACTCCGCGCCATAGTATCTAGACATCTTCCGTGCTAGCGGGCCCGCGACGTGCTCGGTGCTCGGTGCTCGGTGCTGAATGCTGGATGCTGGGTACAAGATCTCGCGTGGAAGCCTTGCAAGTCGCTAGCATGTCATTGCAGCGTCCGCGTGCTGATCCGGCGCCCGTGGCGTCACGTCAAGTCAAAGTTTGTTTCTCGCGACGACGACCACATGTGGTAAGCTCCTCGGCGTACAACAAAGCAAAAAAAGGAGACTTTCAATTCTCCCGCCGTCCGGATTAGCTCGATATGGCTGTGGCTGCAGTCTTCCTTCACGTGCTGTCACACTGTACTCGACCGGATCGCCGGACGAGATGGCGGGCTCCAGATTGAGTTCGATGCGGACATGCGTTTCGTGTGTCGTACATGTCGTCGTTTTGCACTGCGAGGTGAAATTCCGTTCGCGCTTGATCCTCTGACGCATTTGGGTGGTGATGGGCCAAGCGAGAGATCGAAAGCCAATATCGCTACACTCGTATCGATCGTACGAACTGCAGCACGATTGCATCAACGTGTCGCGATTGCGCAGCACAGTCACAGAGTGACCTGCTGTGCTCCCAATCGCTGCATGGCGATAAGTGTGATTGTGACTGCGAGTGTGATTGTGTCCTCCTGAACGGCTTTTTGATAGCACATGATAGGTCGCCAGGCCTAGCTGTCTTACAATGGTGGACAGCTGTGCCCGTTTACGAATGAGATGCTACACGACACCACCGCCCTGGCACAACAATTCTTTAACACCCAAAGCGCAATCTGTTGGACCCGGTTTTATCATATTGGGTGTGCATGACTCGCCTGCATCTTTCGGGCTAATTTTCCGGACTCCTTTTCTTTGGGCCCTTTTCCGCCCTGATGGTGTCCAGGAGAGGTCACTGAGCGGCAAATTGAGGGCCATGATGGTCGGTGCTCTCTCTCGGCCAGTAGCGATGATAGCGATGCTGCTTGTCGACAGCAGTCGATCAGTGCGCGAATTGCCGTCGTGGCCATAAGCTTCGTATCATCGTTTCGACTTCGAAGACACCACAGTTGTTGCTCATTAATAGTATTGCCATGCCGTCACCGAAGCAAGCCACTGCCGCCATCAGTCTAGGGCAGATTCAGGGCCTAAATCCGAAGCCACGGTATCCGGCAAATCAGAGGATCTAGTGATCGATGCGACGCTCATCTTTCAACCCCCTGCCTAGATCACAGGAGCAACGACGCCAGATCGCTCCATGTCGCCGGTCGCTGGGAAAGGGGGAATGCGTGACGCCAGCTGGATGCTCTCGGGCGATGCGGCTTGAGTAGCGTATGACAAGGCCGCCACAAGGATCGGGACCCCCACATGCCTACGCACACCCTCCCGCAACATCCTAGGGCTTCCTCCAGTCTCGATCTGGTCTAGAAGGCATGCGATGTACCCAGATACAGTATCAAGTACGGCCCAAAGTCGAGAAATAGCGCACCTTGATGGGCGGGGGGCCTTGGGGGTGCTGCGAAGTCGTGTTCGGGGCGAACCGCTGACATTGCGGCCCAGCCATCCGACCTAAATGTGTCTTCGTGGGGCCGGAAGTTTTGCACTTCTGCAGCCTACTGGTCGGGGAAACAAGTCCGATGCTGCAGGTGCAAGCGAGAATAATTTAGATTGTCAATTGTGGCCGACGAGAGAGAGATGCGATTTGTCGTGCTGTCTCATGGTAACCTGGCCAGGGGTCAGTAGTTATTCATCAGGCAACCAGTGAGCACTCTCGCTGGGGATCTTCTTACCACTGTTGTACTCGCTACATCGGCAGGTCTGGTCCCCGGCTCAAGCGGATTTCTGACTCGGTACGTACTTCTCCTCTGCGCCGAGTTCGAGCGGACTTGCATCGGAACTGAGTTACTGTTGATGCAGGCCGGCCGTAGAGCTGCGACGTCACGTTGGCACGGAATGGAGCGATGGGCCCGCAGGATGAGCATCGATTGATTAATTTCGAGGTTGCGAACAGCTTTGAGCATCTCGGCTCTTTTTCGCAGTGGTGGTCGGCTTGCTGGGCAAGGTGAGGCAGCAATCGGAAGTTGACATGGGATGTAGTGGACGAGGTGCAGTCTTGAAACCTCAACGGCCAACGGTCGCCTGCCGTCGCCTCGAGACAAGATTAAGGCCATTCGCCAGCGACCGTTGCAACCAACGGCTACGAACATTGTGCAAATTACAGCGATCGAGGTGAGAGTCGAGCTATTGCAGGACTCGAGTTTGGATCGAGTGACAACAACATTGCCCAGTGCACACGACGACTGCAGCAAACCTTCTTCCCACGCCGGCTGCGTTTATGCTCTTGTGTCCAGCGGTATCTCTGCTGTATGCTTACCGCCTTCTGTCTCCGTCCGCAGCCCCAATTATTGGTATCAGAAAGACGCAAGTATTTAAGACGGTGAGGGTGAGGGCGACGGCGTGCTGCATCAACTCGAGACTCGGTGCATACCATGCCCAATGCATGCATAATTACCCACAATCCGGAGCGCAAAGCAATGCACAATAATGCACCGCGCTGTCGTCCGTGTTACAATAAAGTAGCGTTGGCGTGACGGCGTCCGGCCATGCCATCGCCCCAACTCAATGCAGACTATTCCATATCATCTGCACTACTGCCGCATGCCCCGACAGCAGGAGCAATGCCATCAGACGAGATGGTACCTTTGTCATCCTCCAGTCAGCACTCTATCTTGTGATTGGGATAGCCAGCGACTCCAACCGCCCGGTCGTGGGTTCCCAGCTGACCTAGGTCGGATGCCCCCTCGCGGCGACTTGTATCTCTGTATCTCTGCATCCCGTCCAGCCTCACTCCTTCCCCCCTTTTGGACGCCGTCGATCTCTAAGAAGCAAAGATTCAGCCCACAACATGGCTGCCATGGCATGGCATCACATAACATGCCGGTACATCTGATCTCATCTCTTCGCAACGCATCGGACAGCATTCGTCGATCCACCGCGCCAGCGTCATCTCGCAGCCTGCATTCCTCGTCACACCGCTGGTGATATCTCGTCGTGCCGCACACGTGACTGAACACGCTACGCGGGCGCCACCACTTGTGCTGACCCGCTCCGAGATTGACTTGCAGCGAATGGTCTTCGAGGCCGGCAATTCCCGCCAGGCTCGTCATTTCGTGTTGCACACGACCTCGTCTGCCATTGGGGGAATTGTGCGGCCCGATTGTGAACTTCCCAAGTTCCTTTCCACTAACTGAGGCGCATTGGCAGACCTGAGCCACTGGCTTGCAAGTGTTTGCGTGAACGACAATGAAAAACACTGGTGATTTACGACGTGTCGTCTGCCGGCCAATAGACTTGCAAAAAGGCAGGTTCACTCCTTCATAGCCTGCTAGTATACGAGGACGGGCAGCAATGTCGTTGGTGAACGAAGGTAGGTACTGCATGACTTTGCGGTCCAATCAATATGTGCACATGTCCGTTACACAGGTCCTTCCGGCTGTTTACCATCATTGTTTGCTGCTTCTACTGCTCGGAGATTTCATGCACTTGAAACTCATTCATAATGTTTTTCCTGGCCGTGTCCTCAGATACTACAGTTACACTAATGGGGACAATCAAATCTTGTCTCGTCAGCAACACTTGGACAAAATCGCGCAGTGTTATTAGGCAAGCACGTCAGTATTCTGGTCGTGGCTCAAATCCCCGGATCCTCGTGTCCAAGAATGCACGGTATTTGGCGGCAAAAGGTGCAATCAGTGTCTCAGGACTATATTGGTGGTCAACTTCCAGGCGTGAGCAGGTGCCTGATCTCGGGTCTGCAACAAGTGACATACTCAGCGACTCTGGACCGTCAGAAGCAGAAGTAACACGCGCTCTGACCCAAAGTGCATATTCTGTTCGGCTTCCCAAATCCACCGGAGTAAAGAGATATGATGGAGCTCAACTGGCGGCTAACATGCCGTGCGAAGACCGATTTCTACATGGGAAATTCGCGTCACCAACGGATAACGGTAGTCCTTGGTTGGCTTGGGGTCTTTTCGACGGCCACTCTGGCTGGCAAACGGCCGAGACGCTGACGAAGTATCTCATTCCTTTTGTTCAGTCCCGACTAAGGCAAATATTGTCAAGCCGGAACGAAGAAAACAGTGTCCAGCAAGCTATCATGAAAGGGTTTGTTGACCTCGATCAGCTACTCATCAGCTCGGCTCTGAATGCTGGTGAGAGCAATATACCTTTACGGGACAAGATCAGAATACTCTCACCCGCATATTCCGGATCTTGCGCCCTCCTCTCCTTGTATGACCCATCAACTCGTTCCCTACACGTCGCTTGCACAGGCGATGTGAGAGCGGTTATGGGGAGAAAGACTGCCGATGGAAAATGGGAAGCTGTCGAGCTGTCCATAGACCAAGATGGCCATAATGAAGACGAAGTCGCAAGGATAGAGAAAGAGCATCCCGGCGAAGAAGAAATTGCCCAAGGCGGACGCATTCTCGGCCTTGCATGCTCGAGAGCGTTCGGGGATGCGCAATGGAAACTTCCTGAGGAGACCTTGCAAGACTTTAAAAAACGATTCAAGAGTCCTGGCCCTTTGACGCCACGGTACAAGGTCTTGACACCGCCGTATCTCACGGCCGAGCCAGTGGTGACTTCGACCACGATCGACGGTGGACGGCCTTCATTCCTAATCATGGCTACTGACGGTCTGTGGTTCACGATGCATAGTGAAGAAGCTGTAAATCTGATCGGCAAATGGCTCGACTCGGATCCGTTCACACGGTCTAGCAACAAGACACAAACACGATACGAGGGCTTCGACTATCTGCATTTCTGGAAAGATGTTCCGTGGAGATTCGTGGAGAAGTACACCACTATCGAAGACGACAACGCAGCCGTGCACCTGCTACGTAATGCTCTGGGCGGCAACCACCGCGAGCTGGTGGCAAGCCGCCTGGCGTTTGTGCCGCCCGCCGCACGTAGTGTAAGGGACGATCTTACGGTTCAGGTGGTGTTTTTCTCATAGCTAGCCAGATGACGCAGAATGAGACATGATCGTTTGGGACTCACTTTGACCGCCATGTCGCGAGTCGTGTGCCTGCATGTGTCTCTGAAGTGGCGACCATGTCATCTCCACGACAGCAGCCGAAGGATACCCGGGTCACCGGGATGGCGCCTGTAAAAAGCCATGGAAAGCCGTGCCGCGCGGCGCTGGGATGCATGTCTCAAGCCTCATATGTATGTGCATGCGGCACAGGGCCACGACAGGGAGAGGGGGAGAGCTCAGACCGCTGAGGGCTGAACGGGGGGCTTGTCCTCTTTCCCCCCGGGTGGCGTCCACGTTCACGGCAGCAGGGTGAGTAGGGTGTGGCCACTGACTGTTCGTGAGGTGTATTGTCCCGATCGAGATGTGTTTATAGTGGCTTTGATGCGGTGTGACGGGTTGTAAACAGCACAGTCACTCTGTGCTCGCAAGGGAAACCCCCGCTCTGCCTGTGCTATGGAGCATTTCTCGCTTAATTGACACAGGCACGGACAGAGGTACAGGTACATGCAAACGTCTTGCACCTGTTCAGCATTCTCTTGTGCCAGAGGCTTCAACCGACGACGATGGACTGTGATAGATGATGTGCAACGCAACTAGCGTCAGGAAACAGAAAACAGAATCGCGATGTGCAGAGAAGGTCGTTATCGGCGCATCCTACGAGGCCAACCACGCCGCCGCCCACCACGTCATTCTCCCAAGCACACATCAGAAGCATCTTACACCGTCAAGCGCCATGCTCTACGACTCCCAAAATCGACATACAGGTCGAGCATATCGACGGACTGATTCTCCCAAAATAACACTACACGAACCACAATGGCGCGGACCACCACATCATCCCAGCCGTCCTTCACACGGCCCGGCTCAGTGACCTACATCATGCCCAAGCCCGCCGCCGCCACAACCACGCCCTCAGAAGCCGCCACAAAAGTCACGATACACATCCCGCCCGGATCAGACTGGACCTCCGGACTACACTACCACGCCACGCACACCGAGTTCTTACGTGTCAAAAGCGGACAAGCGAGCGTCAGACTAGGCAGTACGACCAAGATCTACACTTCAAGCGAGGGCATCATCCGCGTCGAGCGCGGGCAGTGGCATGAATGGAAGCGGGCAGCGGCAGATGGAGAGGAGTTGGTGGTCGAGGAGTGGACTGACCCTGCGGATGGACAGAAGGAGTTGTTCTTCCGGAACCTGAACTCGGTCATCCTCGATGCTGGAGCGTCGAGGCCGTGGTGGCTCGTCTGGGTGCCGGTTGGGTGGTGGATTGAGTGGCAGATCATGGTCATTTGTGCGGGACTCGACAATTTTCCTGTGGTCGAGGGGGCGAGTGCTAGTGGTCGATTGGCGACTGGGCTCGGTGAACAGGTGGCGAGGTTGTTTGGTGCCGTGGTGGGACTGCGGGCGATATATCCCGAGTATACACCGGATATGGTCGCGGGCGAGACTAAAAAGCGGGTCTGATGTTCTCTGGATCATGGTCTGAAGTGTGAGCTGCAATTAAATATCCTAATAGCCAGATAGAATACAGTACAGGCAGAACAGTCTGGCGGTGGTTCGTCTGTGAGTGGCATTCAATTGCAGATCGCGCACCGCCATTTCTCGAAACTCTGTCCAGGCAGTTGGCGGGGAGGACATCCAAGGAATCCAAACATCAATACTTCTTTCGAACTCAAGCGAATCTCAATTTGTCCTCGCCGTCCGCGAGATGAACGTAAGTGAGTGGGACCGAGGCCGATGTGCCACGGCATGCGACTCGGATACATAGATGGCATCCCCTTTCACTTCTACTTCACAAAACAGCCCCGCACACATCGTTACGGGCAACATGCATCAGAAGCCACTTGACGATCATTTAGACAAAACGGAGGCTGCACATGTTCTCACCAACGACTCATTCAACACGTTTGAAGCCTGCCGAAGGAGCATGCGGCGAGATGGAAACGGCATGGCCCACGGCTCATGACCACGTGAGATTGCATCTATTTGAGAAGGCCAATTCACCTCGTGCTCGTTGCTGCCACCATAGGATTCAGTCTCAATCGCGATCGCGGATCCGATCTGGCCTGTCCCTCTCCCTATCTCGGTCTCGATCCCGATCTCTGCGATCCCGATCCCTATCCCGCCCATAGTCGTCTGTTCTTGGGCCACTTTGCTGCTGTAAGGGAGGCGGCGGAGCAGCGACCGAAACAGCAGCTTGAGGAGCCGATGTAGTCGGCGGTACTCCAGAGGTTGGAGCAGTGGGCGCTGGCTCTAGCATGCGCGGCGCCCGACGACGGTCGGAGAATTCATTATCAGAAGAGGACTCGTCATATTCGTCTTCTTCATGCCGGGCCTGCCGACGCGCTGAACGTTCATCATCTCGTTCTCGACGACGGTCTCGCCGATCTGTTTTGAAATCCATTGTCAGCGAATCGCAGAAGAACAGTGCATCAGAGTCGGACTTACTCCGAATCTCTCGCGTCTTCTCGGCGAGTACGAAAATGTCTTCCTTCTGGAGGACCCGTAGGACGATTACACACCCCTCACGCTCCTCGAATCTCTCTCCGGATTCTCGCAAAGCTTCGGGATTGACCAGCTGTCTCGATACTTTGGTCCAGCAAGCCCCTTTGGGGATCTCTTTGGACTGCTGTTTCTTTGGCAATTTGTTAGTCCGATAATCGTCCAAGCGAAAGATCTATCATTTCGTACTTACATCCTTCAGAGGCGCAACGCCCTCTCTGAGGGGATTGGGATCCTCTGGAAACTGTTCCTTGGGCTTTTTCAAGATACCCTTGGGCTTGTTCTCATTCTCCGATGGCGGTTCCACAATCCGCACTCGGTTCTGTTTCTTCTCTGTAGTGTCATTTATCCCTTCGCTGGAGCCAGACGACACAAGCCTATCCGTGCCGGTGTTCGCAATCACTAGACTGCGCTCCATGCCATCAGACACAGTGCGGCGCTCGTCACGAGGAGAGTGATGATACTCGGTTTGAAGGCCTCGATCATAGTCACGGTCATCGCGATCTCTTCGGGTATAAGTGCTCTCGCGTTGGCCGTCTTGGGAAGGCTTCTGCGCTGATGGACCAGCATCTGTTCGCGTGCGGTTTGTCTCCTGTTGGAACTGAAGAAGACGACGGCGATATTCTTCATCGGCATCGTTAGTTGCAGCCGCAGTCTGTTGCGGAGGTTGCTGAGGAGGTGGCGCCCCTCTCTCGGCTGGTCTGATGGCTGATTCAACTCCCTCAGACGGGTAAGGTGGTCGAGAATCTGGTGCCGGTACATTCTTGATCGTTTCGGAATCTCGGTGCCGTCGCCGGTCCCGATCGCGATCGCGATTGCGGTCACGATCACGATCGCGTTCGCGTTCGCGTTGCCGCTCGTCGTAGTCATCGTCAGTGGACGGACTGTGCTCCCGGTTCTTGTCCTTCTTCTTGCTAGCCACGGCATCCGATCCATAGACCGCAGCAGCCCCGAGTCCACCAGCCATGGCAGCTGGGAGAATACCACCTAACTTGCTGTCCATCGGATCGTCATACCTCGATGAGTCGTGACGCTTATCTCGCTCGCGTTCTCGGTCTTTGGGCTCATGATCCCTATCGTAGTCGCGATGCTTCTCGATGTGCTCACCAGGGCGGTGAAGACCCCGCTCTCGTGTTTCGTAATCATCTCGTGAAGCACGATAGGACTCTTTCTCCCTTCTACGTGGGTCTTCTTTGTAGTCGTCTCTTGGGCGATCGCGTTCCAGCTTGTCTCTTTCATCCTCTCTGAATGGCACAATATCTTGTTGTGACGATCTTGTGACATCAGGTTGTTGTGGACGGTCTCGCGAGTCAAGGTACAGTGGAGCACCGACATCAGTATATTGACCACGCCGTTCAAAGCTCTCATTGCTCTGACGTCCACCGTGCCGATCAGTGCTGGCAGGTCTGAGGCCGAAACCGCGTCTCTCAACACTGGCGTCCTTGTAGCGAGGCTGCTGAGTGCGATCGTAAGCGCGTGGTTCTCGTCGGTCGTCGTAACGTGGGTCTGACGTGTATACTTTATCGAAGGTCGGGCGCGGATACGTGTCGCGAGCAACTGTTGGGCTCGCCGTATACTGTTCATGAGCTCTGTCGTTGATAATGGGAACCGGATGCATGGGTGAATGTTGTCTGAGGTGATCATAGTCTGATATCATAGTTGCAGGGACAGTGTCGGCTCGCCGCACCACTCTTGTACGGTCACCATAATCGTCTTGAGAGTTGTACCCGGGATCATCGTGTAGTCCTCTGAGGAATTGCCGGTGATGGTGCCGTGAGCTGTTAGATCGCGTGACACCTTCATTATATCGGTCCAGCGCTCTCGACGAGGGAGGACCGAGATCTCGTTGACTGTGGCGCGGAGAGTCAATGACCATACTCATCGGCCGCGGGCGACCGTCGACGCTGCCCTGCCTCCGTCGCCTGGCAATTGGCTCCGTCTCATTGAACATGGCAGCAGGGTTTGTATATGAATATTGGGGACCGACTTCGCGACTAGAAGATGGAATGCCGGAATGATACTCGTTACTAGCTTTTGGTCCTGCAGCCACAGGAAAGCCATTGCGATCCACGCTGGATCTTCTATGGTGGTGTGAGCTGCTGCCATGATCGACGCTTTGATGATGACTGCGAGATTTGCGAGGTGCAACGTCGGAATGCTCGTACAGCTGGGTTTGATTGTCTCCGATGGTGTAGATTCTTCTGACCGAAGACTTTCCATGGCTGTCGTAGGGCTCTTTCGCCGAACGGGTTAGTGGGCTGGTGGGCCTCGCGATGGAGGAGGAGGGACTGTTGCGCGAGGGCGCTGCAGCAGTATTGATGACCAGCTGTGACGGCCTGGATGCCTCATTCAAGGTTGACCGTCGCGGTCTCGTATGTGTCTCATAAAGTCGGTCTCCCAATCTTTCGGATGTGCGGCCGTCTCTTGCGTATGTCTGAGTCGGATCAACAGGCATGACCCTGTCGGCGCTGATGCGGGGAGAAATGTAGGGGTCCCTCAGTTCGCTAGCATTGATATCGCTGTGACGTCCGTACGTGTTAGCGTAGATGGCGCGCCTGCCGGGCGAGCTGGAGCGGTAGTTGTACGAAGAGGACGACATCTTGTGACGCTATCGCACTTCACAGTGAATGGGCGGAATGCTGTGAGGTCTCGTGATTCGTAGCGGCGGTGCGACGGATTTTTTATCGTACGAACTTCCGGTCGCCAGCGCTGTGGGTGGTAGGGCTGACCATGTGCAGATGCGAGCAGCTAGCTACTAGTGGGTTGGTGTTGGAAAATCACAAACGAGGTGGGATATGGCCATGTGCGCAGCGTAAGTTATGCGGGCAGCGGCAGGTGCAGATGCGGCTCTAGTTGGCTCACGCCAGCTGAAGCAGATCCCGATTACGTCGGTGGGCGTTGGTGGTCTTGGTCCTCAAAGGGAACGTGCTGCTGGGGCTGGCAGCATGCTGGGGCGTCAAGTGGTCGCGATAGGTGATCGTATGCGAATAAAAGGGACGAGGGCACGAGGGGAAGCTGAGAAAGATTTGTTGTATACCTGCGGCTCTTTTGGTTGTGTAACAAGCTCCACGGCGTGCGAGGTGGAACGGGTGGCGGAGGGGCCAGGACGAGAGATTATTGCGGCGGAGAAGTGGGAGAAGTGACGTTGACCGCGCGGGAAAAAAGGCACGGGCTAGAATTTGGAGGAGAGCGACGAGAGGGACGGATTGCGACGGCCGGCATGACCAGTCGAGCCAGTCCAGCGCCGGGCTATGACTGAGGATTATTGCGAATATGACAGGGGCCAAGAAAGCGCAATGCGGCCGAGCGTCGGCAAACGAGCCGCAAGAAGGTGCAGGTTGAGCCGCACCATGGCGGGGTTGTTTGCCCGTTCCACGCCCCCAAGCAATAAAAAGCGCCCCCGATTCGCCATCCATCTCGCTGCCACGGATCTCGGCGCTGTCCCTGCATCGCCGGCGAAAGAATCTGGAAAGCAGATCAACACAAAAACTTATTGCTGCTCGCGTGGCATTGGGCATCAATCGTTGCTTCTCGCACCTCACGTTTGTTTCAACCATTCCTCCACCAGGCTCCACTATCAGAGTCAGGCCATGGCTTTTCTTTTCCGACGGCCAATTGCCAGCATGCAAGAAATATCCAATACATTCACCCACATGTCGGAGGTGTTCTCGTCGGGCACCGGACTTTGGACCGAGCCGCTTGGATTGGGCCAAACCGGACTGCATCCGTTGGTACAGTCTCAATTGCAGAATCGAAAAATATTTGTTACGGCGATGAACTCTAGATACTAATTGCTTCAATGTTTCACCTGAGCCTCGCCCCCGAAGAGGTAGTGATGACCTCTCCAGTGGCATTCTGGTCCTTCATGGCATACAGATAGCACTCGGCCACATCTTCGACGCGCCCAACCTGTCCCGTCAGAGCCCTTTCCGACGAGTGCTTGAATATATCCTGCCTCTCCTCTGCGCTCAGACCGTCCCACAGCTCCGTAATCACGGCGCCGGGACAAACCACATTGACTCTCAGCGGCTTCAGATCGAGCGCCAGTGCGCGTGTGAGCCCCTCCAGGCCCAAGCAATACGCAGAAATCGCCACCCAGTCCGGGATCGGTTTGTGGCCCGCCAATCCGGTGGTGAGCACGATGCTGCTCGCCGGCCCTGGGTTGAGGTACTTGGGCGCGTGCTTGGCCAGCATCATCGGCCCAAAGAAGCGTACCATGCCCGCCTGCTGCGCCTTTTCGATCGTCATCTCCGCCAGGGGCATGGCCGCAAGAGCGTCGCCCGCCGTCCATATGATATGATCGAGCTTGGTCTTACTCGAGCCCGTGCAATCGTCCAGCAGCGCCACGATATTGCTTTCCAGATGCGACTTGTCATTCATGCTATAAGCGTAACCGCTGACGCGGTCTTTGGCCGACGGGTACGACTTATGCAACCTTGATGCGGCTGTATCGACACGACTCTGCTGCGACGACGAGATAGTCACCCGTGCCCCATGCTCAATTGCCGCTTCTGCCACTGCGAAACCAATGCCTGAAACACACAGTCAATAACAGAACCGTGAGGGTTGGAAGCTAGATCAAACCCACCTGAGGAGCCACCAACGATCAAGACATGCTTGTCTTTCAGCTTGTTGACGTATTTCGTAGCGTCGGACATGGTTCGTCTCGACAAAGAATTACACTACGAGGAAATCGAATGAGATCGTGCTAGTGATGAACTGGAATCAATGCCGTTTTATGCAGCGTCTGCTATAGCTATACATTTGCTCGTTATATACTCTACATCATGACCCCACCTCCGGACTTAACGGCCATCCAGCCCAGCTTTTCTCCGTATGTTGTCACAACCCTGTCCGACTGCTGACAAACATATGGTCCTGTTGACGTTTTCCGATTTCCTACGGCGACGATCTCATCCGTAGTAGTCTTGATTTGGACAAAGAATTGATCATCGTGGCCAGGTCGTCCACATCGAACTGACATAACGTCTCGGCGAACTGCACTAGGGCCCTTCGGCTCCCATATATCCGCAGATCCATATACAACTTAATGAAATGCCAATAGTGAGAAAGCCCCTGCGGATCTATTTGTATTTCAAAGCAACCATATTAAGCTATGCGTGTTGTGCTTTGGACTCAAGACATAAACGACCATTGGGTATTGACTTGCTTCCGCATAACCTGCTTATCGTTAGCAAATACTTCTCACATACAGCTGATGACCTTACCAGAGGTGCCACTATCACAGTTCCAACACCCAATGCAAAGACAGTGGCGAGCATCTGTAATTTGTTAAAGTCCTTACCCAATATGTCGAAGCTGAAACTGGGTGTCACTCGCGTCCCAAATGCATCCAGACCGTAGGCAAACACGAGACTTGTGCTCTCCAAGATCGCCGGGCTGGTCGTGACGTTCGTGATTCGAAACAGCTCTCGCGAATGACTGAGATACCATTTTGGATCAAAGTCCAGCGTTGGTGTGTACTTCATGAGACCCTCAAATTGCTCAATCTTGTTTGGATCTCGGCCAACGGGTCGACGAGGATCAATGATGCCTTTGGGAATACCCACGAGAGCATTCGAACCGGGCAATGTCACCAACAGCTCCTTGGAAGTGATACCCTGGCCTGTCTGGCTCACGGTCATCTGCGAGATTGGCTCAGGGATGATGTATGATTGCAACGGAATGAACGGACTGCTTGACGGGAACTGCTCGGAATGATTTCCGCCACCGTGATCATCCGGTAGCGATGACTCGTAGAGCTCTCCGACTACGAGCAAAGACGAGGTTGTGCCTGAATCACCCGAGCTCTCTGTATAAGTGTAGGCAAACCAATTCTCCGAAATTACCGCCGCAAAAGGTAGATTTGAGATTACATCCGCGTGGACTCCAGTGTAGAGCGTCTCCCCACTCAATGAGTCCACCAAGTGAACTGTCAGCGAGTTTCGGTCTGGCGGAGCGGTAGCAACGAGGAGCAGATTGGGGTTCAGATACTTGTAGAGCACGCGACGATCTCCTAGCACTCTGCCGATGGAAGCAACAGGATCATCAACCGGTCGGGCCACCATAGCCACCACAGTCTCGGCAGAAGGAACTTTGAATTGCCACCATGACCGGGGAATCAGTGCCTTTCCAGCCGTATTTGCAGGTTGTATGGCTGCAACACCAGTTGTGGAATCCTTCACATTTACGAATCCAGCTGGCTTGTTGAAGTGATGACGAGCATCAAGAGGACCACCCGTGGTTCCATCGAAGACAGATCGCTGAATGGCATCAAGCGAGGAGCGTACCTCCATTGCGCCCTCCGCATGAGCCTCAAGAATTGGCTGTTGACCCAATTGAGGGCGCACAGCTTCAGGCAAGCTCATTTTCCAGAGAATCCTCCCGCTCTCACCGGCATCGAGACCAATTGCAAAACCGGTACTGGTGATGCAGACGATGACCTTGTGAAATCCAAAAGATCGAACCGCCCGAGAAATGTCCGCGTGTGGCTCCTCATGCAATCCAACGCTGGCAAGGATCCGTGTCGGAATTGTGGCCAAGAATTCCGGTAGCCGCTGCAGGTCCGCGATGTGGCGAGACCAGCGATATGCGTATGCGCTGACGACATTCAGCTCTGTCTCTTTGTTGAGTTCTTGTTGAAATTCGACGCTGGAGGCTGGAGGGTACGCAAACGCAGCTGTAACGGTGTGGGCCAGCTCCTCTGGGCGCGACCAGGCAATGGTATCATCGCGTACAAGCACCCAATCTCCAGACGAGAGGAGTACTGTCGAACGAGCGGCTGAGACGATTTCTCCTTTGACGGAGAGCTCAGTGGCAGCATGGACGGGATGGACGTTCTTCATTTGTGCATGAGAATCGAAGCCCTTCAGAGACCAACGGGCGATGATGCCGTGCGACACGGATGACACCACCACAGCTTCTTCCTGGGTGATTCTTGTGAAGAAGACGTTTGACCCGTCAGATGTGACGGAAAACGCGCTTTTTCCAGCGACCTTGGGGAGATCGTACGCTTTTGAGACGACTGATTTCTTGAGATCAACATGGAAAACCTCTGCCCAAGAGTGAGCAAGAGTCTGGTACTGAACGAGGAAATGCGAGCGTGAATTAGATCGGGAAGGCGCGTGAACCTTAATTTCTTCAACTTGTTCACCTTTTGCTTTCGCAATGTTGAATGTTGTGACGGACTTTGTTCCCACGATGTTGACTTTCAGCGTTGATTGAGACTTGTCGATCCAGGCAATGATTGGGGAGGCCGAATTAGCACCCACGGCGATGATGTGTGAGGCATCTGGGATGTCACTCTCGGACAGCGTATATTGGTCCGTTCTCTTTCCGGTGCTGGGGTCGAGCGTTGTAATTCGAATACTGTGGCCACCCAGAGCAGTGGAATGCAGTGAGACAAGGAAGACTGCAGTCGAGGAAGCCGAAATCTGGTGTGGCGCATCCCCAGAGACGTCCGTATACTCCCAGATCTTGCTTCCATCTGCGCCACTCAGTCTCAAGAGTTTGGTGGTCTTTCCTTCCGCAAGAACGAGGCAGTCTTTGGCCGAGGCCTTCTCACGCCCTTCGTCCAATTCCAAGATTTCCAGGTCTCTCACTGAAGAGTCCCCAAAAGACACACTCCATATTTGTCGTCCGTCCGGGGCGCCCCATGCGGTCACCTCTGAGCCTACTCCGCTGATCACGGTATCCGACGTTTGGCCAGCACGGAGCAAACCAGCGGCATGAGCTGTATTGCTCTGCAATGCTTGCCGCCAGATGACTTCTCCATCCTTAGGATTGACAGCGGCGACCACGTTGCGGTCAGAAAGGGTGTAGACTAGCGTGGCTTTGGAATCCTGCTGGGGTTGATGAAAGAAAGTGGCATCTTGCAGAGGGTATCCGAGCAGTACATGATGCCAATCGACAACTCCAGCATCATCGGCGAACACGGCAGCAGCGAAGCGAGACAGCGCGCATGTTGCTGCTATAATTGTAGCCGCACAGCGCATTGTTGAATTGGTGTCTCAATGCCGGTCAATGAGCGTGCAACAACCAAGCTCCGAGTCGCGCGGGAGCGAACGCACGTACAAAGAGGTGCGAGTCATTTCACGGCCAGGACCACGGTCGCGCCAGTCAGACATGCATCGCCGGAAACCTTGTACGCAATTCGTGTCGTAAATTCGCTAATGCAATGTTTAGTCAAGGGATCTATTCTCTAATTATGTACAAGTCATACTCTATATGTTCAGGAAATTCTATCTTACTCTAACCCGTGCTCTTTCAAGATCTGGCGCAGCCACCACACATGGATTCTGGCATCGCCGGTCAATTCAGGGTGGAAGCTAGTCGCGAATACATTGCCTTGCCGGACTGCTACGATGTCGCCATCTTCTCCTAGATCTTCGGCTATGATTTCTGGATTCTTGATTGCCCTTGCTCTGCCAGGTAGACGAGCCATGATCTCGACGGGCATTCCTATTACCTGATACCGCTTGTCGTCCGGGGATTTGCTAGGTGCCACCACTGTATCGGCGAGACTTGCCTGCTCCTCTTGTATGCCATGCCGAGGCTCCAGAATCTGCTCGACTACAGGGGCTCTGATGAAGACGCTCCGAAATTTAGTGTTTATCTTCGCCGAAGGTGAATCTTTCTGCAGAAATGGCAGATCTAATTCCGCTTCAAAGCTCTCTGTCTGTCTTCCGAAATGATTGCGGTTCACCCGAACATCGAGTCCTCCGATGAGTTCCTGGCCGCTTCGCTTTGTGCGGTTCGCACTCTCCGCCAGCAGAATCAGTCCTGCGCAGGTACCCCAGACTGGTTTCCGTTTGATTTTCACGAATCCTCGTAATGGCTCGAGGAGATTACTTCTCGCAGCCACCAAAGACATGGTTGTTGACTCGCCACCAGGAAGTATCAGAGCGTCACATATGGACAACTGCTCCGCCGTGCGCACTTCTGAGAATGTAAAGTGCAGAGATGCGTAGGTTGGCTCTGCGCCGAGGGTCGCGGCGGATTGTCGTAGTAAAAGAATGTGTTCGTGAAACGCTCCTTGCAAAGCAAGCACTCCGATATGTAATCCAGTCATTGGAGCTTCTCTGCCACGTAGTGGAAGTTAGCCAACCATTAGCTATTGACTGCGCGTGTGGCGAGAACGAGGAATGATTCATACTGTAATGTATCTACGGGAAAGTCTTATCGATAAGGAACTTTTTGCCGATAATGGCCGCGGACCACGACCTGTGCCGTCCGAATCCGGTCAGCTTGATGATCTCTATAATTTCTATTATTATTTTATGTTCAGCTGTATTCTTCGAAGTGCACCAGACGGGACAACAGTCAGCATTTGAGCCATGATAAACCTACGGAGTTGAACCTTGAAAATTGGCTGATATAACGCCTTCAATGGAGGGCAAGCTGACTTTATGGCTCGTTGACACAAGGAGCATCTGGGCGGGCAGCGACATCAAACAAGCAGTCAGATACACTACAAACTTCATTGCTTTGTATAATACAGCACTGACTCAGCCAGGCACCAGAGGCATTATCACTAGTCTCTGCCAAAGAGCAAGTCGACATTAAACGCAAAATATACATCAAAGATGCACGCATGTCATTAGCGTCAGCATTACTTAAACGCCTATACATCTCGCAGGCCTTGTCTCTACCATGGTCAGAAGTCGCCATATCTCGCCGGGGTAATCCCGATCATGGCAAACCCGCCGCACTGCTCCCGAACGGGAGATTTGCAGATATTGACTTTAATGTTTCACACCAGGGCGGTCTGGTGACGCTGATCGGTTGGGCACCGGAGAAGTCTTCGCAATCTGCCAACGTGGGAGTCATCTCAGTCGGTACTGATATTACCTTGGTCAACGAACGGGACGACTACAAAACCATCGATACCGAGGGCATCAACGGCTGGGTGGATGTGTTCTCCGAAGTCTTCAGTGCCGACGAGAGATGGGACATGTCTTACAACGTTGACTACATTACACTCCTGGACGGTAGGACCGTACCTGGTTCAGACATTGGTCGGGCAGACCGTGCAGTCAAACGTGGCGAGCAGCTACAGATCTCAATCCCCCATAAATCGGCCAACGGTGGATCGAAACAGATAACCATCGATTCGGAACTCGTTGTAGATGCCAAGCTGCGGCGGTTCTACGCGTTCTTTGCGTACAAGGAAGCATATATAAAGCTTGCTGGCGAAGCTCTTCTGGCACCTTGGCTAAGGGAATTAGAGTTTCAAAATGTCCGGAGTCCAAAGCCTGGTGTCTCTCCTAAATGCAGCGGAAATGGGGTCTGGGGCGAAAGGGTCGATGATGTTAAGGTACTACTTCACAAAAAGAAAGTCGAGGATGTCAAAATGGATTTGAGAGCTTACGACGAAGGATTTATGATTGCTAGTGCAATTCAAGGCCGCACAAACATGGATTTTACTGATGTGCAATACCAAATCCTCAATATGGAGACGGATATTCTGGAATTTGCTCGGAAACAATGACACATTGAATCATAATTTAACAAAGAAAAGAGATTTCATTAGAACCTATGAACAGAACGGATCCGCAGCTACATGCAACTGGTCATGTTGATAAGGAGGAAGTCCATGCCAATAACCACGAGAGGAACGTCCTCGATAATTTACAACCTCGAGCCGTGAAGGACTTTGTAGTCGACCGCCAACTCGCGTCCCTCGTCGTTGAGAACCAGCACCCTAACACTACCGCGGCCATTAGCGAATGCGTCCTCGATCTTGGCCAGCAGGCTGCTTTGGTCCAGAACAGGAAGGCCTTGCTTCACATCTCCAGTCTCAGTCATGGCGACGACGCGGCCGTCATCCCTGATGTCAAGAACGCGGTACTGCTTGAACACAGGACCTAGCATGTTCTGAACAACCACCGATGGGCTAGGGTTGGAGATGAAACTGCTCTCCTCGTGAAGCTGCTTGGTGAACAGATCAACACCAAGGTAGCGGTGTTGGCCAGTGTGAGGGCTGGTGGTGATGCGAATGACCTGGCAGGGGCGTCCCTGGAGGATGAGCATGTCGCCAATGCGGATGTGGTGGCATGGAATGGTGACGGTGTGGGGAGCACGGCCGCCGCGGTGTCCCTCGCTACGGCGGGGGCCGGAAATTGTGACCTCGCGGTCTTCAATCACGACCTCCTCCCTGTCATGGTGGTGATTTTGGTGGTGACCACCATGAATTGGGTGCAGCACCTTATCCGCCGCACGATGGAGTCCGTGACGGAAGGAGTGGTAGTGACCGTCCTCGTCGTAGTAACCCATGTCGCGATGATGAGGCTTGTCGAAGGTAGTACGGGTTTCGGTGTGGATCTTGACCTTTTCGTCAACCGGGAGATCACGCTCAATGATCTCGCGAGGACGTGTGGATTTGTCTTCCCAACCACCGGCGTGTTCTGCTGTGAAAGGAACGGTCCTTTGACGATATTCGCGCTCGACACTGTCTAGCTGGGTCTCGTAGCGGCGATCACCAATGTCGATGTGAGCGTCGATGTGGCGAGAGTCAGAGTCCTTGTATCTGTATGACGGTCAGATCACTCCTGGTGACTGTTCATACTTTGTCCTACCTCGTCTCTTCAATCTCAATGCGAGCGTCTTGGGGATGGCGGCGATCCTTCGAGTACACGCGGATGTCTTCTTCTCGGCGATGCGGACGTCTCCTCTCTTCAATGTCTACCTCGTAGCGACTTTCGTGACCTTCCCGCCCCGCGCGTTGGCTGGAAAGGCTTGCGCGTTCGTCTACCTTGGTCTCTGTGTTTTCTGAAGCAGTGCCACTCCGATACGTCGACGGGAAGACTATTGGGTATAATGGTTAGCTTGGCTGCGGCAGGGCGGAGCCAATTCAGTCTTCACTGACCACTGAAGGGAATCGGGACCTGCAATCGAGAGTCAGTACATTGACACACACAGATCAGGTGGAGGAACTGCCACACTAAAGCGGCGAGTGGAGGCTGGTGCTCACTTTGGCGTCGAAATCCAGGATTTCAGGATATGAGTCGTCCGGTCTTGTCAACCTCTCGAATCGTTACTAGAACAATTCGAAAGGACAACAAAAACGAACTTTCGTCCTGGAAGTTCCCTGGGCTGGGAGATGAAGGGGGAGAAATTGAAGCTTGGCTGCTGACCTTGATCGAGCTGCTTAGACTTCAATCAGTCTCTACAGATAAGTGGAGGAAGAAAGGGGTTTTGCGTGGTGACTGAATGGATCTGAAGAAAGAAGAGTGAAGAGATCAGCAGCTTTTTGGGCAATTATATACTCAGGCATGCATGCTGGGCATCATTGCAGTACCACGCACCACGAGCACAAAGCTCCAATTCTCCACACAACAAAACGGCCATCACGACCGTTGTCGGGCAGCAACCGGCCGCTAACGGACAGCCAAGCCGAACTTTGCAAGGGTTCTTCTGCGTTTTGCCTTGGGCTCGGCTCGTCCCGGCCTTCGTCTGCCCGAAAAGAGCCAGTGAGGTCATTGCCTCCCGCGCAACAGCCGAAATTCTGCCGCCGCAGTGGCCATATCATCGACCTGCAGTGTTGCCTGGCGCGAGATAGCTCGCTCCACCATCGATACACGAGCAATCTCTACGAGGCCCAATCTTGCGTTCCTGCAATTCCCGGGAGATCCGTGATGGTTACTCCCTCAAGCACAGTATTCATCTAAGCGCACATCAGACCTCCAACGTTGCGCCCCCTTACCGCGAAGATGTCTGACGACGAGTACTCATACCTGCAGCCTGGTTTCGACCCCACCACGCTAACAGTTCCACGAATCCGCTCGATACTCGTTGCTCACAACATATCATACCCATCATCAGCAAAAAAGGCAGACCTCATCGAAATTTTTAATGCTAATGTAGCTGCCAATGCAAACAAGATTCGAGGTGTTCAGGCAAGGACAAAGCGTTCTGCAAAAGGCATAGTAAATGTCTCGCCGGGCGGGCGCGCCATCGATGGTGATGATGAGACTGATGAGCTCGATGGGGATGTGATCCCGCCCTTGGAAACGCCTGCGCGCAAGTCTTCTAGAAAGAGTGGACGTGCGGCGACAGAAGACGTCACAGCTGCAACACCACGAACATCGCGGTCCACGCGCCAGAGCACTGCACCGGTGTCCGTTCCAAGAACGGCGACGAGGCCTGTAGATGACTTAGACGGCGCTTCCGACGCTCTTACTGTACCGAAATCGAGGCGAAACAGGCAAAGCGTTTCGCCGGCAGTCAAGCGCGAAGATCGCGATCTTGATGGCAGTGCTGATGTGAAGTCGCCCTTTACACAGGACAATCCCTTTCAGAGCGGCTCGCCGGAGCATGCTTCCCCCAAGAAGAGCTCTTCTCGCCGGAGGACTACGCAAGGCGCTATCACCCAAGAAGAAACACCGCGGCATAGAGAGAGCAGAAGACGAACGGACGGCTTCCTAAGCAGTCGCAAACAGGCTACAAATCCATTCGAGTCTCCAGAGTTCCCTATCAAACAAGAATCCGATTCCGACGTCCCTGCGGGTGAGGAGTTTTCTCCTGATCAGCAGCTGGAATTGGAAACAGCGCTCGCCGGAGAGCGAGGCGTTGCGCGTAGGCGCCCACACAAACGATCCGGTGTAGCCAAAGCTGCACCCTGGAGCGTTTTTGTCGCTCTTCTCGGTGGCCTTGCTACAGTCTGGCGCCAGGAGAAGTTGAATGTTGGCTATTGCGGCATAGGCACACCGAGCACAGCGGTCGCCGGCGTTGAGATTCCAGAATGGGCATCGGCTGTTCAACCCCAGTGCGAGCCTTGTCCTCAACATGCATACTGCTACGCCGATCTCAAGACTGTATGTGAGCCGGATTTCGTCCTTACTCCCCATCCTTTGAGCCTGAATGGACTGGTACCTCTACCGCCTACCTGCGAACCTGACGGCGAGAAAGCTAAGCGCGTCAAAGCTGTCGCAGACTTTGCAGTGGAGAAAGAGCTGAGAGAGCGTAACGCCAAATTCGAATGCGGGGAGATCAAAGAGGCAGAAATCAGTGTGGAAGAGCTGAAGACTTCGGTCGCTAGTAAGAGGAGCAGGAAGATGAGCGATCAAGAGTTCGACGAACTGTGGGAAAGTGCACTTGGGGAGATCATGGGCAGGGACGAGATTACGACCAAATCCGATGGGTAAGCTTGCAATCCTCATTTCTCAACTACAAAAGACGCTTACACTAACAGTATCCTTCTTACTTCAGCTCCAGCAGTCTCCTCAGATCAACCAGCCTCGCCAGAGTCCCACTCAGCTGCGCCATCCGTCGATCACTTTATGCAACGCTTAGACAGCATCTTCCAAAACTTATAGTACTCGTGCTCTTGTCTCTATCAGCTATATACGGCAAGTACTCACTTACGGTCCGGCGCTCGACCACTGCTAGAGCAAAGAGCCTCGCAGGCAGTGCTCTGGAGAAGCTGGCACAGCAGGCAAGCTTTCACGTGGAGGATCCTGTAGCATATCCCGAGCCCTGGATCAGCATGGTAGCACTGCGAGACGATGTTCTGAGGGAAGAGTTCAGCGCTTCCAGAAGAGCCAAGCTGTGGGAAGTCGTCAAAGGTCTCGTCGAAGGGAACGCCAATGTCAGATCAATGGTCCGTGAAGGCCGGACTGGAGAGGTCAGCAGGGTCTGGGAATGGATCGGAGCAGTGCGCAGAATTGAGAGCCCCGAAGGCAGACGCTCCAGTACCCGCTTCAGCCTTGGTGGGCCTTCGCGGGCGGCGGGCGAGATCACAGGCACACCCTCAGGTTACGCTAGCGATGATCAGCGGGATAAGAGCAAGATGACAGGAGTCACTCGCTGGACTGAGGGAAACAGCTCATATTTCTGAGCGTTCGCGGTTTGACGCGCTCTTGCCAAGAACATATTTTAGCATTCGAAGCTTGTATTACTAGACAGACATTATCTTTTGATTCGTACTGGCCCCGGTCGTTGCTTCAGCCAATTGTGACATATTCAAAGCTTTCGGACATCACAATATTTCCGATTATTTCGAAACCATCTTTCCAAAGTGAGATCTACATTGTCACTTAATAAGCAAATGACAACTTATCAGTATTACCAACCATACCGTATCGTATCCCATTACTCTTGCGGCCGCGACAGTGAGTGCTGCGGCCAATAGCGTGCACGAGACTGAAAGCCAGCTGCAGACTACTTAATGTGGGGGGACAAACTATCACGTGATGCCAAGACACGAAATTCGCACACCACAACGAAATTGAGATATCGTGCGTCTTCGACCTCACCACTGACCAGAACCATCAGCGCTCCTCAAACACCGCCAAAATGGTGAGTACTATTGCGACACTCCGTTTCGAATGGCTGTCTGGATCTCGCGACTGTTTTTGCCGCATCACACGTACCAAATGTTCCGCCGCGAGGACCTGTACGACCCCGAAGACTATCGAAATTCATCAGGGCCACAAAACGACGTCCGATAGCAACAATTTTCGACACGAGCCTGTGCAGCCGACTTGAGAGGAATTTGCCGATCTCATCGCGATGAAAGAGTAAATGTCCAAGACGATAAATACACTCGAGAGCCGGACAGCCACAATTCGTGAAACGGGGTTGAAGATAAATCTTGAGCAGCAGTCGCTGACAAGTACAATCAGGTCAACGTTCCCAAGACTCGCCGCACCTACTGCAAGGGCAAAGATTGCAAGAAGCATACTCAACACAAGGTCACTCAGTACAAGGCAGGAAAGGTATTGTGCCACCAACGCATTCCCAGTAACCACCTCAATCTGATGAAAAATCAATAGGCCTCGCTGTTCGCGCAAGGAAAGCGTCGTTACGATAGAAAGCAGTCCGGTTACGGAGGTCAGACCAAGCCCGTGTTCCACAAGAAGGCAAAGACGACCAAGAAGGTGGTGCTGCGCCTCGAGTGCACGCAATGCAAGACCAAGGCCCAGCTCGCCCTCAAGCGCTGCAAGCACTTCGAGCTTGGCGGTGACAAGAAGACCAAGGGCGCCGCGCTTGTTTTCTAAACGGGATATCACTACATCATCATCATGGGGGGCTCTCGGTGTTACTGCTTGTGATGTTACGCAAGGAGGGCGATGGTTGTGGATTGGCCGAAATGTGCTGCTGGCGAGGAGGATTTCTATCTGAGCCGGCGGGGAATGGATACGAGTGCTGCTTGAGATTGCGCTCGTTGCATGGTCACGGCCCTTCGTGGGTCGAACGTGCTTTGATCGACCTCTTTACGAAATCCCAATCAAAGTCGCATCATTGCCCTCTCAAAAAAGCCGTCTTATACTGTCCATTCGTCCTTCGTGCTGTGAATGCAATGATGTTGCAATCCTCTCGTACACTGCAAGCTGCTGGCATGACCAACCACGTCAGGTTCTACACCAACGTCGACTATTGGGATGCCAGTGGCTGTAAAGCGTCTCTGTGCGCATCTACCAAATCACATCACAGGCACAGCAATCAACAGAAATTTCAGATCATAGCGACCACGCGCTCTTTCATAACCACAGCCTCAGGCTGGGAAAATTAGACTGGAATAGTCCTTGCCTATCGCTTTTTTATTGGTTCCGACGCTTCTGGTATCAAACGCCGTCGAGAGTGCTATTCCATTCCCTCCACTAATCCATTACCGACGCAAACCCCCAAAAGGCGATTGTTCCTTGGAGAAATTCCCTAGCATGTAAAGGGAAAGGCAAAGCAGATCGGTTTCAGAAATCCGACGCCATTCGTGCTGTGAGCTTCGCGGCACTTGAAATGTCAGAAGGATGCCAAGATCCTAGACCGAAAAGATCGAAGAGAAAGAGGAAGGATCCGAAGGTGACGAACGGGTTTGCTCAAACGTTTGCATACCCTGGAATGCACTAATAGCCAGATCAACGATGGTATGGACCCCATTGCTTATGGCTGCCACGACCGCCTCCACGATAGGAACCGCCGCCACGGCCGGCGTTCTTTGGACCGGTGGGAGCATTCGGGGGTGCGTTGCTGTTGTGGGCCGCAGGACCAGAAGGCACTCCACCGCCTCCGCGACCACCGCGAGGGAAGTAGCCACCACGTCCGCGGCCGCCACCACGGAAGTTGAAGTTGTTGTTGAAGTTGCCGTGGTTGTTGTTGTCCATCTGTTGGCCTTGGGGAGCAGGGACATCGTCGTACATGCCTTCCCAGCTGGATCCCGAGGGGGCGTTGAAGGAACCTTGGTTCTGACCACCAAAGGACTGCTCCGCGGGTGGGCTGAAGTCGCCGTGAGTGGATTCTTCACCGCCTTGTATCGATCCGCCACCGCCCTGCATGGATCCAGGTCCGCCTTGCATGCTCTGCATGTTCTGCATGTTCTGCATATTCTGCATGTTTTGCATACTCTGCATGTTTTGCATATTTTGCATGTTCTGCATCATCTGAGGGTTCATGTTGCCGCCGTTCTGATTCATCATCATCATCATCTGCATCATCTGCGGATTCATACCGCCAGCACCTCCTTGCTGAGAGGCGGCCATCTGCTGCTGTAGCATGGCGAAATTCTGCTGCATTCTAGAGAACCACTGCGCTGCCTGGCTTGGAGTGACTTTCGGCATGGTTTGCCCACCGCCCATGGTATTCATTGACATCATACCGTTTCCGTTGCCGCCGCCGCCCATCATGTTGTTCTGATTGGATCCAGAGTCTTGGTGAGAAAAACCACCACGTCCGCGACCAGCTCCGCGTCCACCCCCTTCGTCCTCGTTCATCATGGCGCCTCTAGGCTGGGCTTTTTTGATGTCGACAAGCTTTCCGAGCAGCTTCACTGGGCCGGCGAGCGTCCTCTCAACAGCAGCCTCAGAATCAAACGTGACGAATCCAAATCCTCTGGGACGACCGGAGTTCTTATCCATCATGAGCGTAGCATCAAGGACTCTTCCAAACTGCTTGAAGAATTCCTTAAAGTCCTCGTCTGTGGTGTCCTGACTGACACCACCCACAAAGATCTTCGATGTTCGCTCCTGTTCGTCCCTAGGGATAGCGCGCTTGGGATCGATGATCTTGCCATCCAGAATGTGTTCCTTCACCACGACCGTATTGACACATTTCGGATCCCGGAAAGTGAGAAATCCAAAACCGCGGCTGCGACCGGACGCTGCCTCCCTCATGACCGTGCACTCCGAGACTTCGCCGAACTGAGAAAAGTAATCGCGGAGAGACTCTGGCGACCTTGTTAGCAAATGTCAATCTAGATGAGCGAGATCGTCCTCATACCATCGGTTGTCTCCCAATTCAAGCCGCCAATGAACATTTTCCTAGAATTCAAAAGTCAGTAAATTGTGGAACAAGGTCAAAATTTTTCAGAGTCCAGTATCGTTCCTCCACAGCAGCAATCCCCTTCCCTCCGTAGCAGCGACAGCTTCCCTCCACAGCAGCGACCTCCATTCCCACGTGGTGAATGTCCTTCTGAACGCCCAATACCGCCCCCAATAGCTTGCGCCCGGACATAAATTGACCGGATATCGAGCTGTACGAGAGATGGAATATGGCCACAATGTCGGTGGTGACTTTGAGCTTGCCGAAAACGGCGAGCATATGTTACTTGGCTCGATCGTCAAGGCAGAATTGTTCCAGACCAAGCGGACCTTCGGTAAAAGCAATCGCAGCAAGACGTGAGATTGGAGAACTTTGGTTGGCGGCAGATGTTTGCGTTCGTCTTGTCTATGAAGGAGGCACGGTTGATGACTCAGGACTAGGATAAACTCCCAGTCCTGGTCCAACCCGCGCGTCTTCTATGGCGAGCTAAGCTGCGCTATGACGAAAGGTAGCTAGGTAGCTATTTGCTTCTCGGCCTTGATTGCAGGGCATCTCGGCTGCATATTGTCCAATTTGTCGCCTGGCGAATTGATGTTGGCCATTCTCTCCCTCTCCAACTTCTCGTCGGCTGTGGAACCCATCATCTGTTTTGTCTAGAGAAGACCGATGAACCCCGATTGTTGAGAAGATTGTCGTGCCCGACAAAGGTCTTTTCCCAGGATATACAATGATGCCTATCGCTCTGTCTCCATCCGATCGCAAGACAGATGTGTTGGTGGAGTTTTTCTCAAACGAATCGCCGACACAGATAGCGTTGTACAGCATCTGGGGCCAGCTTTCATAGAGCCATCTTCCAGAGCCATCTGGCGCTATCCTTCATTACCAATATGATCGCAAAGTCGCATCTATGTCCGCTTCAAGACCCATTTCCAGTTCACAATGTCACAAATCACCACACATATTACATCATACGTACCCGTCTTCCTTGCTTCCAATCAAAGGACGATCCTGATCCTCGTTCTGGTGACCATTCCAGGAGCCTTGGGCATGATTGTTGGGCATGGATTGAAACGATTGTTGTTCACCCGAAGCTCCAGTGTCACCATAACCGTGTTGAAAGGCAGCAGGCTCATCGTGCTTGGGTGACTTGGAAGTCTGTTCTTCAGTCACCACCTCCGAGATCTGCTTCAACGGCTGCGGTGCAGGCGCTGGGACCGGTTCTTCCACCGCAGTGGCAGGAGCAGATATAGTCGTGGCAGGAGGGGCAACGTCAACCGTATCATCACCGTCGTAGCTGAACGCACGTCAGTGGAATAAGTGATTAAGTTACGAGTGAAACTCACAGATCGGCGAAGATGTCTTCGTCGTCAAGGCCGTCTGCCATGGTGCGAGACCTTCACTTGGTATCAGCTCTGGCTGGTATTGCGCAACGCGAATTGGACGTTGAAATCTCGAGCAATCTATATCTCGTGTCAATATTTCACGTGCAGCTGTCTGAAAACTTTGTCGGAGCAGTGGCACAGCAAGGTTTAGAGAGTTTGCAGGTAGCAGAAGGAGCAGAAGGGAAGAGGACGGGCAGGACGAAGCTGTACACAAAACGTCAAGCTTCACTTGGCGGAGATTGTACCCGAATCGGCTGATCATCGGCTAAACGTCCTAGTTCCCCGATGGCCTAACGACCGCCGCCATGAGTCCCTCGACTGTTGCCGCCGCGAGGAGGACAACATGTCGGAACAGGTGTAGCTCAACTTGTCGCGGGGCACCTCGCTGAGACATGAGTTCCAAGAAAGTTCAGGTCGGTCTTCTCCCATTTCCCGGCACAGGCGTGGACTAATTACCATTCAGGAGATGGTCCAGGTGGGTAGTACTCGACAGCGCATGCTAATCCAGTCCATTGACTCTAGTCGCGGACTGCAGACCGATCGATCTGGGTAGCTAGCCCCGGAAACGATACTACAAAGCGTAGGGAACTCATTCGCGTCAGCAGATCGACCTCACCTTTCTGGAGATCGAACTCGGGCTCGGGAAGCAAATGGGATAAGAGCGGCACGGGCGAGCCGAAGAAGGTCATCGGTGCTTCTTACTCGCACGCCGACATCTTGAAATTCGACCAGCTGTCTGTCATCAGTGCACGCTAGATGCTAATGCTTTGATTGGCTAATCAAGAGACTAGAAATATCTCGAGACCTAGCCTACCTTCCAGTCGAGACTCTGGTGGCCGTCCTTCTAGCGCAGCTTCGAACAGATCTCCGGAGAAGAAGCGTGGCTATCAGAGCTTCGAGCCTGGCCAAGGCAGTGACTGGTTAGCCGCGGACGACTTTGATGAAGAGGACGACGAAGATGTATTGGCCTTGGACGAAGATGAAGATGAGTTCGGATTGCCGAGCATCGCAAGCATGCGAAGAAAAGGCAAGCGGCAAACTAACAAGAAGGCGATCGATCCTGGGGGATTTAGGAAAGCTCCGCCGATGATCGCGTCCTTGGGAACGGATATGCAGTCGTGGGCTCTTGACAATGGCGATATCGCAGAGGAGAGAAGTTTACCCAACTACCCTGCAGCGAAGAAGTCAGAAGGGAAAATACTACGACCGCAGTACAAGGACATTCTGAGAGACCCGGCGAACTCGCTACATTTGATTAACCACCCAATTCTACCAAATAACGTCAGTCCAAAAGACAAAGAAGCACATTCGGCAAGGATCGGGCGCATAAATAAGTTCAAGCGTATACTGCAGGCCAGCACAGTACCTCTAGCGGAGCTCAGAGACTCGGCCTGGTCCGGTATACCAGAGGAAGTGCGGGCAATGTCCTGGCAAATACTTCTGGGCTATCTGCCTACCAGCAGCGAACGTAGAGTTGCGACACTTGACCGTAAGAGAAAGGAATATCTTGAAGCAGTCAAGCAGGCTTTCGAAAGAGGTACAGCAGGAAGCGAAGCACCCGTAGAGACCACGTTGATGGCGGGGAAGCCCACAAACGCTTCACACCGCGCTAGGGGTCGCGGCCTCGATGAAGCAATATGGCACCAGATCAGCATCGATGTCCCTCGCACAAATCCTCACCTTGAGCTGTATGGATATGAAGCTACACAAAGATCGCTAGAAAGAATATTGTACGTTTGGGCGATTCGACATCCTGCAAGCGGCTACGTTCAAGGCATCAATGATCTGGTGACCCCATTTTGGCAAGTCTTCCTTGGTGCGTATATCACAGACTTTGACGTCGAGTCTGGCATGGATCCTGGTCAGCTGCCGAAGCAGGTCCTGGACGCCGTGGAAGCGGACTCCTACTGGTGTCTGACAAAGTTGCTGGACGGCATCCAAGACAACTACATTGCAGCACAGCCGGGTATTCAGCGGCAGGTAGCTGCTCTTCGCGATTTGACGACACGAATAGATGAAAAACTCGCAAAACACCTAGAGACGGAGCATGTCGAGTTTATACAATTTAGTTTCCGATGGATGAATTGCTTGTTGATGCGAGAGATAAGTGTCAAAAACACGATTAGAATGTGGGACACTTATCTGGTAAGTCTCGAGCCCGAATTTGCAGACCCAGGCTTCAATTACAGGCTGACTGATTCGATTTAGGCCGAGGACCAAGGCTTCTCGCATTTCCATCTCTATGTCTGCGCCGCATTTCTGGTCAAGTGGACTGACAAACTGGTGACCATGGATTTTCAAGAGATCATGATGTTTCTACAAGCATTACCCACGCGCGAGTGGACGGAGAAGGATATTGAACTTTTGCTTAGCGAGGCGTTTATTTGGCAAAGTCTTTTCGAGGGATCCAAGGCCCACATTCAAAAGTCGGCATCCGGCATCGGGCCGGTCACATTGTAACACCATATCAAGCCATATATAGGCAGAGGCGCCATACACAGTCATTTGAAATCGTGTCTATACATGTCCGTTTGGTGTCTCTATAGAGTCGTTGAGGCTTATCAGCCCCTCAGCTGGCTGAGTAGGACGTCAGTATGGAGAATGATTAGATGGGATATCGACATACTGGTGAGAATTGCCTTAATTTGATTCCTGCTTCCTCGAATAATGCCGCAATCTGAGAGAGTGGTTAGAAGCCATTCGTACCCGTCCAAAGCATCTGGCACATTACCTCAACATCCATGTAATAGCTGCGGCTATAAACGACCTCTCGTATGCCGACTTGAACGATCTTGATACTGCAAGTCAAGCACGGACAAGTATTGCAGTACAGCGTAGCATCCTCGCCGACTCTCTCGCGACCAGCCTCGAGTAGCGCATTCTCCTCGGCATGAACGCAAAGACAAGTCGACAAGGCGGTGCCGCCCGCATTGCTGCTGTTGCACCTCGGACAGCCGCCCTGATTGCAATTCGTGATATTCCTCGGTGTGCCGTTATAGCCGGTCGAAATGACACGTTTGCCACGGACGAGGACACATCCTACCTGGCGACGCATACAATTTGACCTCCGTGCTGCCAGCGACGCTAGAGTCATGAAGTACTGGTCCCAGCTGGGCCGTATGCGGTCGTCGTCCGTGAGATTCAACCCGTCCAAATGGCTGTAGAGTTTCTGTAGCGAAGTGGTGGAATTGATCAGCTTCACCCTCGCTTGCGATGGTAAGCCTGCTAACCCGAATTTACCGTCGTACATGTGGCTGTCGTCTCGCAGCACGAACTGCTCTAATGAAGGAGCGGGCTCGCCTTGTAGCATGCAGCGGGACTTGAAGCGAGCCCATCGGACGCTTATAGGGGCGTCGACGGAGATCAGAACGAAGAAAGGCCTCCGGAGGAGAACGTCGAGGACGTGCTGGCTCCATAAGCTGGTCGTGACAAAGTGCTCGGTCCAGTGCTTGGTGACATGGTCGAGTAATGATTCCGCGTCGGGAAAGATCTTGGTTTGTGAAGGAGAGGGTAAAGTGGAGATTACGGAATGATCTGCAGCAGACTTCTCGACTGATGGTGTACTGGCGGGGCGAGAGATCGCCAGGAGTGTGAAGGCATGCCGTTCGATTAGATACTGGGCGACGGATGCCTTTCCGGCACAAAGACCTATCTAAAATCAGTATTGAGCCAGCGCGAACGGAGATTCAAAAACCCACCGCCACAAATGCCGATCAGCATGGCAAACGGCTTTGTAGTGTCCGGACAGAGTATCAATTCACCTTCATCAGAGGGACTGGTTGAATTGCGGTCTTTGTCAGCGTCTCTTCGGGGACAGCCCCCCCAAACGTCGCGATGAAAGTGAAGCAAAAGTCGCGTCGCGGGGGTGAGCCACTCTACGCGTAGGGAACTCTGGCCTGTGTGCAACTCTACGCGGACTGGAGGCGCGGGGAGCAGCGGGGGGCGCGGCCGGCCGCTCGCCGACGTCGAGTGGCAAGCAAGGCGATCACCTGCACTCAGCGCCGGGGACTCATCATCCTGGTCACCCTCGACTCGACCGTGTCACGTCTCGCGTGACACTATCCAAAATACTTTCTTCTGACTACAGGTCATATACTCGCTTTCCTGGTAATGTAACATCAAGTCCTTAGCTCCTAGACTTTATCTCGCAATCTATCAGTTTCGGACCCCCTAGACTGTCGAACACCGCGGGAGTCGTAATGTCTGGGACTCTTCAATACGCAACATGGACCACCGAGATCGAGCTTGGCTTCTATTCGGCTCTCGCGAAGCTCAAGATTGATCATGACAAACTCGACTCGTCCGCGCGACGGGTGCTTGGTCTATATGAGGTTCGTCCTCGCGATGACCCCGCTAGGTCAACCTCGATGCAGATACATACGAATGCCTTGACCAGTGATGAGTGCGCGTGTCCGCAACGCACGCCCTGTACAGCTTCTAACCAGTCTTGCAGGGTTCCTTCTGGCGTGTGCCGAGCGGAAGGCATGATTCGAAACTTCAACACAATCGAAGAATTCAAGGAGTACGATCGCACGGCGCATATGGAGCGTGCTGGTCGCACGGTCAGTGCTTGATCGACTAGATGGATTTCCCATTGGCTGACCAGTCCGAACAGATGTGGGACGCAATCAACGATGCCACGATATATTCTTGCCCTTCACTGTTATCCTCATTCTCCGCTATCTTCTTCGCAAACTTGAAAAAGTATCATTTCAACTACCACTTCGCATATCCAGCTCTTCATTCAGATCCCCAATGGAAACAAGTCTCGGGTACGAGTTCGAGCAAGCTTAATGCCCAGGAGACCACAGATCTTGTCGAAAAGTATCAAACCTGGCGGTACAGTGTCGATTCGCGACAGCATGGTTTCTTCTTGGCAAAGAAGATGTCGCATTCGCAGCGTCCCGCTAGTGATGACGATGCCCATGTATGGCAGGTAGCATCGTTGTCTGCTTTCGACCAGGGCTTCTTCAATGAAACGCCGGAAAGCGACCAATTCGTGTGCTTTGTCGATCCATCGACCTACCCGAATAACCCAGGGTGGATGTTGAGAAATCTTCTGATACTCGTCAGACAGCGGTTCAAGCTCAGCAAAGTCCAGATTCTGTGTTACCGCGATACTCATCTCCGAAGAGAGCATCCGACAAGCATCATTCTGAACTTACAGTGCGGTGATCAAACTGGCTCTCTTCAGCCTGCAACCCAATTCCCCAAAGTCACGGGCTGGGAGAGGAATGAAAATGCGCGAGTGGGCATCAGGACAGTGGATCTTGCTGCTTATCTGGACCCCGCAAGATTGGCTGATCAGGCAGTGGACCTTAACCTGAAGCTAATCAAGTGGCGCATTGCGCCCTCAATCGATCTCGATGTTGTCAAACATACCTCCTGCTTGCTGTTGGGCGCAGGCACGCTTGGCTCATATGTCTCTCGAAATCTCATGGGCTGGGGGGTACGGAAGATCACCTTTGTGGATAACGCCAAAGTGAGCTATTCGAACCCAGTGCGACAACCTCTATACAACTTCTCGGACTGCCTAGATGGTGGCGCAAAGAAGGCCGAGCGGGCAGCGGAAGCCCTTCAGCAGATCTATCCTGGTATTGACGCGCGAGGGGTGGTTATGTCTGTTCCTATGGCAGGACATCCCATCACAGATGAAGCTGCTTCCAAGGCTGATTACGAGAGGCTTTACGAACTCATTCAGTCCCACGATGCTGTGTTCTTACTTATGGACACTCGCGAGTCACGCTGGTTGCCCACCGTCATGGCAAAATCAATGGGCAAGATCGTCATCAATGCCGCTCTCGGCTTCGATACTTATATGGTGATGCGACACGGCGTGCGTCCCCGCCGGCGGAAACAACGCACATCGTCGACCGGCTCGCATCTGCCCATTTCCAGCCGTGGATCATCAGCAGCGCGATCAGGACAAAGCGGCGAAGATGATTCGGCGCTTGAGTCGTCATTAGCAGACATCACTCTCTCCGCTGCCACTGCCGATGAATTAGGTTGCTATTTCTGCTCGGACGTAGTCGCGCCGGCCGACAGCCTCAAATCCGCAACACTTGACCAGCAATGCACCGTCACGCGGCCTGGAGTTGCACCCATAGCTTCTGCCCTGGCGGTAGAGCTGCTCGTCTCCGTCCTGCAGTCGCCGCAGAAAGCCGCTGCGCCTGCGCCAGCCGGGGCGAATGCACCTACAGATGAGACGCATCCTCTCGGCTCGGTCCCACATCAGCTTCGTGGCTTCATGTCGAATTGGTCTACACTCACCATCAGAGGGAAGGCATATGACTGCTGCTCCGCATGCAGTCCAGCCATCGTGGATGCTTTCGATCGTGATGGATGGGGCTTTGTGCGTCGAGCTATCAGCGAGCAGGGATATGTCGAGGAAGTATCCGGGCTCGCCGAGGTGCAGAGACGAGCTGAAGAGGCTGCTGACGACATGGCGTGGGAAGAGGACAGCGAAGTGGGGGACATTGACGCGGAAGGCGAATTGTTATAAGGCGTGTTCGAATTTTTATTGGTATACGAGGTAGTTGGCATACATCGCCCAGAGCGAGCAATTGGGTATCATAACTTCCTACTCATCACGCTTGTCTCTTTCTCATGACCTCCAATACGTCCTTTGCATCGTTCTTGTCGCCCTTTCTCTTCTTCGGCCCACGTTTCCGCTTCTTAGCCCCTCCGCCTCCACCCTTTCTGTCGCCATCACTCTCCTCCCCATCACCGCCGGCTTTCCACTCACTAAGCTTTACCCTTCCGTCACCGTCGTCGTCATCCTCGTCAAATCGTCCGCCACCAAAGCCGAGATCCATATCGTCCATGTCGCGCGCCGCGCTCGCCATCATCATCTCGCGCTTCTTGCGCAGTCGCGCTTCGGCTTCGAGCCGTGCCTCGCGCGCGGCCGGGTCTTCTTCTTGCTCTGCCGCGCCATCGTCGCCATTGGCTTGCGACTTTGCTCTTGCCAGTTCCGAGGCGCGGGATATGGCGGATAGGAATGCCTCGTCGGCTAAGGGATTTCCGGATGCTGCGGTAGATTCTGTAGGGTCTGGATCCGTGGCGTTGGTCGAAAAGTAGTTTCTGGATTTGACCGCTGGTTTGTTGTCTTGTTGGTCCTTCTCCGGAGCCTCCGCTGACGAGGAGGAGACGGAGTTTTCCTTTGGCTTTATCTCTGCTGCCCATGCCTTGGTGGATGGGGGCTCTTCATCGCTGCTGCTTCCGCTGTCGTCGTCCATACCGGCGAACGGGTTATAGTCCGAGCCCGCTTCCTCGAACATAGCCTCGGGCTCCGAGTCTACATCAACTTGCTTGACAGCGGTGGTCGAAACGATCTCGTCCTCGCCGTCGCCGTCCCCGTCCTCCGCTCTGTGCGTTTCATCCTCCCGCTCCGGTCGACCCACCTCGTGCCGGAGGCTCGCCATCGCCGGGGCTGCTGCAGCAATTTTTCTGACCTTCTTCTTGATCTTGCCATGTTCGTCTCGCGTGATGATGACTCCGCGTCCTTTCTTGTCAATGGTCACCTTCGGCTTATCTCTGCTCTCGATAGCTTTGAACTTGTCTCCCAGATCCGGCCGTGCTGCTAGTCTCGCTTGCGCTTCAGCTTGCCGCTTAGCTTTGAGCTCCCTAATGAGATCATCTCTGGAGCGCTTCACACCGGCGACCGCTGGGGGACCCGAGACAGCGGCTTCACCTTTCTTGATCTTTGCTTGTTTCTCAATCGAGTGGATCTCTTTGCTTTCCAACTCCTCAAACTCGTCATCAGCGACATCAGTCGTGGTGTTGTTGGCTGTACCGCCTCCACCCATGACATCCTCTCCTCTGCGTACACGCTCCAGAAGCCGCTTATCCAGACCTTTGACGAGGTGTGTACTCGTAACATCGCCACCAGCAATTTCTTCCCGCAACTTCTCATACTCTTCAACGGCGAGCTTCCCTTCTCTGACCTGTTCAGCAAGCGCCTTAATTCTCATTATCTTTTCGTCCTTCTGCGCCTGCTCCTCCTCGGTCTCCGCATTCAATCGCTCCAATGTGCGGTCTTGATAGCCTTTTCCGAGCTTGGCCCCGTACGGCTTGGAAGATTTAGGTTTCTTGATTTGAGCATTACGACTAGCGACCTCACGCGCAAAGTCAGCTCCAGCCCCTCCACTACCGCGAGCGAGATTTCGTGGTGTCATGGATCCAAATGCGGACTTTCGTGAACCCAAGGCTGTTCCTCCGCCAGTGGACATGCTCCGGCCCGAACCATTTTGGTCGGAGGTGGCCTTGTCGCCGCCGTCCAGTAGCAGACGGCGGAATTGTTCGTTGTTCATTTTTGCATTTTTGTCAGTCTCGTAGACAGAAAACGAACTGTGAGAGCGGAAGAGTGAGGGAACCAAGCCGCAAGCGGAGATACTGTCACGTGGTTGTATTAAACCCGAGGGAATCGTCCTCACGAAAGCCATTCGCCGTCCTTAGGACCGTTTCAGTCTCCACCAACGGCGCCATTACGATTTTCATGCACATGCGTTCGTTGTTTAACCCCTATCAACACTACGCGGTACAAGCGAGCCCAATGCCGAACGCTGCCCCGCCCAGGACTTGTCCCCAGCGAATACTCTTGTGTAACAACTGGGCTTGCGAACGCGTTCTCACAATGGATTCACCACGATACCTATGTTGCGAATGAAAGCAGACCTTGCCTTCTGTTTTTAAGACTTCCTTTTAAGTGAGGCATGAAAGCACTATATCTCTGTGACTGACGCTTCGAGGCTCCTTTCCAGTCTTCGCTTTCCAAAGATAAGTCAGGTCGCGCCGTTAGTCCCTTTTCCCTCAATTCATTTTACCTCACCGCTGCCAAGAGTCCTCGGCACGGGGGTCAAGTCCTATATAGTAGACTGGGAATGCCTCCGACGCGAAGAGTAAATTGTTGTCAGCCTCGACATACGATTCTGAGATGGCTCGACAAGAGTCATCGTACATCCAACTTCGCGGTGTGAGCCGGCACGAGGGGCAAAGTCTCTCGAAGGGCCAATTCAAGCATAGCAATACACGATGGCTTGACGGGCTGCGTGGGTTTGCCGCCTTGATAGTCGTGTTTCATCATTTTGGACTGGCGTTTTGGCACCAGACCGTCTATGCTTGGGGCACTCAGGTGCCTGTCGGATTTATCTTGGACAGGCAACCGTTTCTACCATACGCAAAGCCAGTCCCGGACCACAACTTGGAAATCATTAGTGAGGTGCAGGATAACTACTCGATCTTACAGCTTCCGATCATACGTCTCATCGTATCTGGAGATCCTATGGTGGCCATCTTCTTCATTGTCTCCGGGTATTCGCTAAGCATCAAACCTTTGTCGCTCGTGAGGAAAGGCTTGGACTCCCAGGGGCAACTCCTCAGCGCTATCTCTTCCGCGGCTTTCCGCCGACCCATTCGACTTTTGCTGCCTGTAATCTTCAGCACCTTCATGGTAGCTGTGGCAGCAGGCATCGGGCTGTATAGCTATGCTGCTGCCGAGACAAAAGGGCCGTACGAGCATATGCATCTCTGGTTCCATGGCTGGGTCCTCGAGCCGGTGCCTCCTATTGAGGCCACATTCTTCATTCAGATGCAAGATTGGATGCTCTCCACAAGCGAGTTTCTCGACTTTTTCTCTCACACCTGGTCGTGGTCGGCGTATGACAGGCATGCTTGGACAATTCCGCTCGAATTCCGTTGCTCATACTTCTTATTCATGACCCAAGTCGCGACCGCAATGTTCGGCTCGTCAGTCAGGCTTACCATTCTAGCGGTCTTGGTCGCCGGCGCGTTCACATGGGGCGCGACATGGGAGATGGCTTTGTTCTGGTCTGGTATGGCACTGTGCGAAATCAACATGATCAGAGACTCGGCCGATATTACGAATCGAGTGGTCACTAATACCCATCTCTGGACGAAACGTGGAATCAAGGCAGCGGTCCTCTTTATCGGTCTCTATGTGGCCACGATCCCAGGCTTCCAATCCGAGTTCACACCGATGTATTCGTTCCTCAATTCAATTCACATGCCTGGCAGGCCGCCGATAGATCACCGAACTTGGGTAGCTATTGGCGCGCTCATGATCGTGTCTGTCGTCTCAAGGACCGTCTGCCTGAAAAACTTCTTCTCAAATCGACTTGCCAAATACCTTGGCCGGATATCGTTCGCACTCTATCTTGTACACGGGCCCGTCCTCCGCGGTCTCGGATACACAGTGGCGGTCTTGATGTGGAAGTGCATTGGAAACTACAATTGGTACAGATACAATGTCGCTGTTGGGATTACTATGGCGATTACACTGCCCGTCATTTTCGCTCTTTCACATTTGTTCTGTGTCACAATCGATGAGCCAATTGTGCGATTAGCCAGATGGATGGAGAGTCGGCTGAAACAGCTCACGTCGATGGACAAATTGTGGGAGCCAGCGTCGACGTTCGAGGAGGTACGGATGCTGGATGCAGCATCAATGGGTGATGGCTACCTCGACTCTCCGTCCGCCACGACTGGGCTCTTCTCCATCGAAGAGAAAGATGAAGACGACAGTTTCCTCGAGGAATCTGATAAAGATGGTGGTTCGTCAAGGATTTTGGAAGAAGGGCGAATGGCATCATGATCTACGAGATCTTATGTGTATGACATTATGGGTGTGTTAGTGTATGTTACAATGAATTTCAATATCAGAATATCATGATGGACGCACGTGACAATGAGTGACGGGCGGTGATCTTCACTTTGCCCCGCACCGATGACCATAATGCAGTGGGGGACTGGGGTCTATTGGCACTCCACTCTCCACTTTGTCCCCTGCAGACACTCCTCTTCCGTCCATTTCTCCGATTCGATGCTAGAGGCTGCTGGGGACAACGCATCGTTACCGCCTTGATTGGTCGTGTGACTATGCCGCTCGACATCGCGGCCCGTCTCTACCACCAGGTCTCCTTCTCTTTACCATTCGACTTGTCTTTCCATCCTGCCAACTCGAGCATTGTTCCTGCCAATATGGCTTTTAAGAGAATCCTAGCTGGGCTGTTTGCCTGGACATCATTCGCATTGGGCCAGGTAGTAAGGGGAAATGGTTCGTTCACGAACCCTGTTCTGCAGTCGTACGGAGCGGATCCTTTTGTGGTACAATACAATGGCCAATATCTGATGACATACACGACGAACGACAACATCACTTTGCTTCGGAGCTCTTCTCTCACAGACTGGGACAATGCCGAAGTGAAATTGGTCTTCGCTCCTCCTACCGGACAGAACTACAGCACCGACTTATGGGCCCCCGAGATCCACAACCTGAATGGTCTATGGTATTTTATATTCACGGCCGACCCAGCCGGTGACTCGCCACCTCCACAGACATCCATGTACTGTGACTTCGACTGTCCGGCCGTCAACCACCGCATGTACGTCCTCGAGTCCTCTGGTGCGGACCCCTGGGAGTCGACATACAGTCTCAAAGCGCAGCTTGACACATACGACCAATTCGCCATCGACGGGACATACTTCCAGCACTCGACAGGGCTCTATCACATCTACTCATGCTGGTACAGGCAATACGACGGCTGGCCCGCGAACCTATGCATAACAAAACTCTCCAATCCGTGGACGGTGGAGAGCAACTTCACCCAACGTACCATCCTATCCGTCCCCTCCAATCCATGGGAACAGAACCCCTACGGCCGTCCAGCGACCATGAATTCGCAACGTCTGTCCTCGAACGAAGGTCCGCAACAGCTCACAAACCCAGAGACAGGCCAGCAGTTCGTCATATACTCCGCCGCCCGCAGCGACAACCCAAACTACTGCCTAGGCCAGCTGGAGCTCGTCGGCGCAGACCCGATGAATCAGCAGGACTGGCGCAAACGCGACGCCGGCTGTGTCTTCTACCAAAACCCGCAGGAAGAGGTCTACGGCGTGGGCCACGCGAGTTTCACCAAGAGTCCCGACGGGAGCGAGGACTGGATCGTGTACCACGGTATGCGGAATCCGTGGAACGGCTGGACTGCGCGGACGATACGCGCGCAGAAATTCACCTGGAACAGCGATGGCAGTCCGAGTTTCCCGCGGCCGGGCTATGGGCCGTATCCGCTGCCTGCGGGACAGCAGTAGCGAAAAGTAAGGATGTACATAAGCCGGGCTGTCGCTCCGGATGACATTTATCATATCTCTAAATATGGGTTCGTACATACGCGATGCGAGAATAATGCCTAGACAACGATCACATCCATTCCTCCCTGACCTTTCCCCGCTTACTCCATGCGTCGTACTCGACCCAGCCGACCCTTCGCTTCCGTCCACCGCCTTCGCCTCTGACCAGTCTACCGGGGTTGATGACATGGCAGCCCTCGTACGTAACCGCAAAAGCAGGCGCTTCACCGTCCGCTAGCACCAGCGTATGCGGCAGGGGATACAATCCCATAGGACCCGCTCCTGACGCAAAGGACCAATGAACAGGCCTCGTGGTAGCCGGGAACGGTGACAGCGTAGCCTGCGGTAGGAGCGATAGTACGAGTTTGCGTGCGAACAGAGTCGATGGATCTACGTCCTCCTCTGCGGTGCCAGACATGTCGACGTCTTCTGCTTGCTCGGCTCTCGCTTCGCGGCCATAGCTGATTGCCGTGCGACGCATGCGTGAGGCTGTGTCATCGCGGAACAAGGCTATTTCGTGGGCTGTGCCGAAGAGGGAGACGCGTGCCGGGTTCGACGTCCATACTTCTTCAAGGCTGTCGTCTTTTTTGCTGGCTAGAACGCCGCCGGCTTCCACTCTTGCTTCGCGGAATGCTCGTTTCACGCGGCTAGTGTATACTTCGGGTATAGGCTCCCGGGGTATGGCGACGGAGCTGCCTGCTGCGAAAGACGAGGCCCAGGGGTCGTTGTCGCCGGGGACGAAGATCCATTTGCAACTTCTGAGGAGCGAAGGGAAGTCGCCGAGGACGGCGGCCAGTGCATTGAACAGCTCTTTGGCTTCGATGCTGCCGCCAGCTTTACCTTCCGCGAGAATCGCCGTGCTGACGAAGCTACCCATCACCACAAATGCAAGCGGGAGTTTCGACTCGTCACGCTCGCGCGCGTAGCTCTGCAAGACTGTCCGTAGTGCTGATAGGCACTCTGGTACGTCGAGATTGACTTCGGACATGATGACTACACGTCGTCGCTCTTCGGCCACATTCTCCGAGTCCAGCAGGCGCTTCTCCAGTCGACGCATACGAGCTCCTGTTGCCTTCTCGCTCCCACTGGGTAGGAATGCTGTCCAGCCAAAGCCTCCGCTGAGGGGCTCCTCTGCACGCTCGGTCTTGACTCCCTCACCCCCGACAGGAACACCAAGACTGATGTTGCGTTTCTCTACGGGCGGCGGGCCGACAGAGAAACCGATGAAGCGTCCACCAATCATACCGCCTACGCCGCTGCCTCCTCCAAGCCCAGCAGATCCCGCTCCAGAGAAGTCCTCGCGGTACACGCCTTCGACCAGCACTATACTTCCAGGGTAGAGCCAAGGCGCTTCGGTCTCCGATTTGGCCAGCGGTTTCGCATGTGCCAGGTCAAGCGTGATACTTCCCGTCGAATCTTGCAAGACCAGTGCGCCTGCTGGGCTAATCGTCAGCATTCCTAAAAGCAGATGTGGCGTTCCAGTACGGCCGAGTAGATTAGCGATTGGAGTAAGGCGAAATGTTTGCAGAGTTGTGTTTACCGAGGAATCAGAGCGCGAAAGTGTCCGTGCCGCCGCTCCGGAGGATATTGTGGGGGCTTGAAATGCTGGGTTTCGGAGGACAATAGAATGTAGGATGGCGTAGCGGTCGCGAAACGCTGCTGTGCGAGTAGATGGGGGCGGTAATAAGGACGGCGGTGTGGTGACTGGGAGGAAATGTGATTTTGTAGTGGAAAAGGTAAAGCGAGGGTGGTCTGGGGCATGCACAACAGACACCCATGACCGGGGATCTAGCGAAGCAGAGGCGTCCTCGTCTTCTACCTGGCTGACCTGTAAGCTCGAAAGGCCGAAGCTCGTTTGATGTGCTAGAGGTGGCGGCCGAATGTCTCCCGATGATTCATTTCCAGAGAATGAAAATGTCGATTGCCGGCTGAGTCCAGTCTTGCCCGGGTCCACACGACCTGATGACATGCAGCCCTCAAGCGTCTTGAGAAGCTCCTTGAGCAATTGCGCATCTTCGACAATCACCGGTCCAGAGTTACGCTTCCATTGCCGAGCAATCTCATCTAATACCTTCTCCGCAGTACCTTCTTCCCTCCATCCCGATCCGCAGTGTCGCCCAACGAAAGTGGCAAGCGCTTGTAAGGCAGAAGAACTTAATGTGAGATTGTGCTTCTTCGTGAATGTTCGAAATGCTAATGGTCGTAGCGATGCAGGCGGAAGGAGAATTGGGAGGATCGTCGGTATTGCTGGCTTGAAGATAGGCTGTGCAAGTGGTCGAGGCCCCGGGTTGAAAGGATGTGCTGGGGTCCCGAATGCTGGAGAGGATGACGGCAGGGCATTATCCTGTAGCCTGGCTGCCGTGCCCATTGTAATGTGTTATTGTGGCAATTCCGTGTTCATGTCGCTGCTGAGTGAAGTTCATACCACCACAAACGCGGGGCGATGCAAAAGACACAAGCGAGACGCGTCGCGCGTAAAGTGGTGCATAATTGCCACATCACGCCCACCGTACCTCGCGTCGCAAACTACAAGCATTGAAGCTCTGCTCGTTCTCACCGTTCCGCTAAATAAGAACTACCGGTTGTGCTTCTCGCGAAAGTCTGAACATTGTGATCACAGCTCAAGCAATGGCCGAATCTGCGGAAGAAGCGCCCGCTTTGGTGCAAGCAGATCTCTCACCAGAACAAGCCTCGGCCAAGCTCGACAACCTCAAAGCGGCCGCGACCAAGGAGTACTCGTTAAAGAACTATGCGGCGGCGGCAAATCTCTACAGCGAGGCCACTGAACTCCAGGCCACTATCAATGGCGAAATGTCGCCCCAGAACGCTGAATTGCTGTACGCATACGGGCGCTGTCTGTACCACGTCGCAATCAGCAAGTCCGATGTGCTCGGTAGTAAGGTTGCCGGCTCAGGCGAAGAGCCTAAGAAAAAGAAGCGGAAGACCGACACAGTGGCTGCCGAGGGCAAAGTAGCAGAACCGGCGTCAGAACCGGCGGCGGACAAGGCGAAGGGCGACAATGAGGAGGCCGCCAACAAGCCCTTCTTCCAAATCACAGGCGATGAGAATTGGACCGACAGTGAGGGCGAAGAGGACGAAGAGGCGGATGGCGAGGCAGAAGAAGAGGACGACGACTTTGGCGTCGCCTACGAAGTCTTGGATATGGCTCGAGTGCTCCTGACGAAACAAATCGACAACCTAGACTCCAATGACGCCTTCAGTAAAGAGACCGAAGGCAAAGCAGCCGCTACAAGCGACATCACGGGAGAGAAACGGACGGTGATGGAGCGACTTGCAGATACACACGACCTGCAAGCGGAGATATGGCTGGAGAGCGAGCGCTTCTCAGACGCAGTGCCGGACTTCCAATCTGCACTGGATCTCAAACTACAAATATATCCAGCCGAGAGCAGCATAGTGGCGGAAGCGCACTACAAACTATCTCTGGCACTAGAATTCGCATCGATCCGCAAAGTCGAGCAAGAGGGTGAAGCGGCCGAAGCAGACCAGAAGCCTGACGAGGTAGACGAGGAGATGCGCCTCGAAGCCGCGTCACATATGGACAAAGCGATCGCGAGCTGCCGGCTCCGCGTGAAGAAGGAAAATTCTCTGCTGGAAGCCGCTGCAGCAGAGGATAAACCCAAGAAACAAAAGGAAATCAAGGAGGTGCAGGAGATGATCGCGGATCTGGAGCAGAGGGTACGTTCTCGCAATCTCATTACTCCCTAGATCTATAGAGACACTGACCCGTACTCACAGCTCACGGACCTAAGAAACCCCGTAGCACTCAACGGCAGTGGTCCCGCGGGAGCGCCGGACAACGACGTTCTCGGCGGCATCTTGGGCTCGCTGCTGGGCGAGACGGCAGCGCAGCAGAAGGCGCGGATCGCAGAAGTGACGAAGGGTGCAAACGACCTGACCGGCTTGGTGAAGAAGAAGAAGGCGGCACCTCAGCCAGTGCCGCCACCGCAGCCTACGGTCTCGCTGCTGCCGCCGCCGACTGATTCGGCGCTGAAGCGTAAGCTGGCTGATGACAATGCCGAGAGTGGCATTACCGAAAGCAAAAAGGCGAGGGTGGAGGACGAATGAGGCAGCTAAGCTGGAGATTGCACTGGTCAGAATCACGAATTCATACAAAGATACCACTTCACTATTGCACATTGTTTGGATACACTTGGTATCTATGAAAGAAGGAGCTACTTTTACTGAACCTCTGTCCGTGCTCCCAATAAACTAATGCTAACATTTTGATGTGAAAAGTCAGAGAGAGCGCCGCCAAGGGACCTGTCATTCCTGCATGACATATCACCAGGCTCCATTTCGGGACTGGCAAGTTGCAAGTCGGGTATCCGCACCACCACAAAGCACCAAGTGACCTGAGCGTCTATGCTTTCTTGATCTCGAGCACCTTGACGTCGAAGATCAGAGTGGCATTGCCGGGGATGTCCGGCTTAGCTCCCTTTGAGCCGTAACCCAGGTGGGCCGGGATGGTCCACCTGTGCTCGGAGCCGGAGCGGACGTTGTCCAAACCAGCGATATCCCAACCCTTGATCACTTCGCCAGCGCCCAGCTTGAAGGTAAATGGCTTGCCCTTCTTGTTTGAGTCGAAGACCTTGCCGTCCTTCTGGAGCTTGCCGATGTAACGCATGCTGACGCGATCACCCTTCTTGGCGACAGCACCCTGGCCAGGCTTCCTGGTGTCGATGGTCACACCTTGCACCACACGGGGACCGGTAGCAGCGGCCTTGTCCTTGGTAGCGGGCGAAGGCGTGGGGCCAGTCTCCAACTTCTCGGCGAACTGGACCTTCTTGTCACCCTTTGTTGATGCGGGTTCCTCCTTCTCCGCGGCAGTCACTGCTTGGCCAGCGTTGTTCTTGAGCTTCTTGGCTTGCTTCTTGCTGAGCTTGGTCTCGCCGTTGGCTTTGGAGATCAGGTCGTCGAGAGTAGCGACATCCTCGGCGCTATCATCGGCAGCGCGCTTGTTTTTTCCCTTGCCCTTCTTCTCCGCTGCGATGAGCACAGGAGCTTCCTCCTCGCTCTCGACTTCAGTGATGCGAGGATCCACGAGGTCGTCCAGCTCATCCTCTGAAAGATCATCCTCGTCGATTTCGTCCTCGTCGGGAGTCAGATCATACTCGTCCTCGCTGTCGTAGTCCTCCTCGTCCTCATCGTCGTCATAAGGGTGAGGATCTTGGGGCTCGACGTAGTTGCCAGTCAGGTAAATGGTGTGCGTGCCCGAGACCTTGAACCAGACCCGCTCGTCCTCGCCGATGGTAATGTCAATCGGCTGCTGATAAGTCTATGAGTGTGAGTTAGTAATTGCGAATGAGAATGTCAAATTCATGCATTACCTTTTCCGGATCGAGAGTGCAGATGACAAACTCCTCAGGCTCGTCCAGGTCGTCCAAATCCTCGTCGTCCTCGTCATCGTCCTCTTCGTCGTCTTCGTCGTCTTCCTCATCGGCGACAACGGCCTTGCCCTTGCCCTTGATGCCATTCGGGGCATCAAGCTCCATGGCGTTCTCAAGCTCCTTCCTGATCTGCTCAGCAGCGGCGGCTTTGCGGGCCTTCAGGCTCTTAGATGGGTCACTGGGGCCACCATTGACTTCATCGTCCTCGATCTCCTCAGAGTCATCGTCCTCGGAATCCTCGGCCAGGAGAGCATTCATCTCATCCTCATCGAAATCAGAGTCATCCTCATCAAGGAAGTCGGACAGCAAAGGCTGGCGGATGAGCTTGAGAGTCGCCCTGGGCTTCGATGAGGTGCTAGTGCCGCTTTCCTCGGGTTCGGCAGAAGGATCAATTGCAGCCATGGTAATGCGGAACTTGTGAATTGTGAGCCACCATACTTCAAGCATTATTTAGAGACTCGACTTACAGCAGCAGGAATGTCAGGCCTGGCAGGGATCGCCACGTCGCCCGCGGGCACTTCGAGGCCGAAGACAGCCATGGGAAGAGTAGCCATTATGTAGAAAATGCAGAGACGAGATTAAGTGTGAGGAGAATTGTGAAAAGAAGTGAGGAGGGTTCATACAAAACAAAAGACGCTCGGGGTCAAGCAAAAGACTCCGCAGATCGCGGCGGAAATTTTTAGGCTGGGATTTTTTTCTATGGTGATGGCGATTGGCCGAACCAAGCTGGAGGCCAAAGCTCCAAGTGGCGGAGGAGATCGGCGAGTCACTCAGTCGCCATCATCGGAGGACTCTGACTCGTCGACCATGTGCTGCCTGGAATAAAGTAGTCATTCAGCAATTACAGCATGTCAATCCGCCACGGACCGCCACTGAACTTATCGAATGGCGAGCCTACATGAGGTTGACCCGCGACCACAGCTGCGACCTTGACTAAAGGGCTTCGCTCAATGCCAGGACTGCCAGTGAAGAATCCCGCCCACGTCGCGGCATGAATTGTACATTGAGGTGGCGAGGGTGAACTCTACATCTTGCTACACAATCCGGCCCATCATGAAGTTCGACATTGACGGCTTGCCCGTTCTCTTCCCGTATCCTCGCATATATCCCGAACAATATGCATACATGTGTGATCTCAAAAAGACACTGGACGCCGGAGGGCACTGTGTCCTGGAGATGCCATCAGGAACGGGAAAGACGGTGTCTCTACTTTCACTCATCGTCGCCTACCAACAACACTATCCTGAACACAGGAAGCTAATATACTGCTCTAGAACTATGTCCGAGATCGAAAAAGCTCTTGCGGAGCTGAAAAACTTGATGAAGTACCGGACCGATCAGCTCGGCCATGAAGAGGAGTTTCGTGGTCTTGGGTTGACTTCGCGAAAGAACCTGTGTCTTCACCCATCAGTTCGACGAGAGAAGAGCGGTTCAGTGGTAGATGCCCGTTGCCGATCTCTCACTGCTGGATTCGTGAAGGAAAAGAAGGAGCGAGGTGAGGATGTCGACCTATGTGTTTACCACGAGAACCTTGATCTACTGGAGCCTCATAATTTGATTCCACCCGGTGTATGGACGCTAGATGGTATGCTCCGATACGGAGAGCAGCAGAAGCAATGCCCATACTTCACGGCACGGAGAATGATGCCCTTTTGCAACGTTATAATATACTCTTATCACTACCTGCTGGATCCAAAGATCGCCGAGCGCGTATCCCGCGAGCTCTCCAAGGACTGTATAGTGGTCTTTGACGAAGCGCACAACATTGACAACGTATGCATCGAATCGCTTTCGATAGATCTGACAGAAGACTCTCTTCGCAAGGCTGCTCGTGGTGCCCAGAACCTCGATCGCAAAGTTTCGGAGATGAAATCGACGGACGCTGAGAAGCTCCAGAACGAATACTCAAAACTAGTCCAAGGCCTTCGGGATGCCGATGAGGCCAGAGATGAGGGAACTTTCATGTCAAACCCGGTGCTCCCAGATGATCTGCTGAAGGAAGCGGTTCCTGGAAACATTCGAAGGGCAGAGCATTTCATCTCGTTTCTAAAAAGATTCATCGAGTATTTGAAGACGAGGATGAAGGTACTCCACGTCATTTCAGAGACTCCACCCTCGTTCCTGCAACACTTGCGGGAGCTCACGTTCATTGAACGAAAGCCTCTGAGATTCTGCGCAGAACGGCTTACTTCGCTAGTCAGGACGTTAGAATTGACAAACATCGACGACTATCAAGCACTTCAAGAGGTGGCGACGTTTGCTACGCTGATTGCGACCTACGAAACAGGTTTTCTACTCATTCTCGAGCCATACGAATCGGAGACAGCTACGGTACCCAATCCAATCCTACACTTCACCTGCTTGGATGCTGCAATCGCAATAAAGCCGGTCTTCGATAGATTCAGCTCCGTGATCATTACATCTGGAACTATCTCTCCGTTAGAAATGTATCCCAAAATGCTTGGATTCAATACTGTGGTACAAGAGTCCTACAGCATGACTTTGGCTCGTCGGTCCTTCCTCCCTATGGTAGTGACAAGAGGATCAGATCAAGGCGCTGTGTCATCTTCCTTCCAAATTCGTAATGACCCGTCGGTAGTGAGGAACTACGGTAACCTGCTGATAGAGTTCTCGAAGCTGACTCCCGACGGTATGGTGGTGTTTTTCCCCTCGTATTTGTACATGGAGAGTATTGTATCGATGTGGAAGGGAATGGGGGTACTGGATCAAGTCTGGAACAGCAAATTGATCCTGGTCGAGACTCCAGACAGTCACGAAACTTCACTGGCGCTTGAGGCATATCGGACCGCGTGTACCAACGGTCGAGGTGCTGTGTTTCTCTGTGTTGCCAGAGGCAAAGTCTCTGAAGGGATCGATTTTGATCACCACTACGGCCGCACTGTGCTGTGCATTGGTGTTCCTTTCCAATACACAGAGTCCCGTATCCTGAAGGCACGCCTAGAATTCCTACGGGAGAACTACCACATACGAGAAAACGACTTCTTATCCTTCGATGCCATGCGCCACGCTGCACAATGCCTAGGGCGTGTGCTTAGAGGTAAGGACGACTACGGAATCATGGTGTTGGCAGACCGCCGCTTCGGACGCAAAAAGAATCAGCTCCCAAAGTGGATCGGCAGCGCGTTACACGACTCGGACATCAACATGTCGGTCGATCAGGCAGTAGCAACTGCGAAGAAGTTTCTCAAGACCATGGCGGCACCGTTCCCAGCGCGCATGCAAGACGGCGTCAGTACTTGGAGCCCCGAGGACTTGGAACGTCATCTGGAAAAGCAATCCGCCGAACGAGAGCGAGACCAGTTGATGAATGGCAACGGGGACTTTGGGGGGGACGCCGTCATGCGTGAAGCGGAAGGAGGAGCCAGAGATGAATTTGGTGATGGGGTGGGGGATGATGATCTGATGGATATGGACGACTTCTGAGGATGGCCGCCAAAAGAATCGCGGCGCTTGGAGCAGATCTGTTCCTTCAATACACGTGTATAACAATACTAAACAGATTACGACAGTAGTATAGCACTGTAACCTTGTAAACACTGCCCCTCATCAAACCCCCACCATCCCCAAATCTGCCCCGCATTGCTGTTGCTGCATAACGATCTATGACCGCATCGCATTGCATCACTTCACATGGTCATGCTGCTTGTACTAAAGTCTTACAGGGCTCAGAGCGGAACATATCGGCAACGATCAAATTATCATTCTCCTTGCAATTTAGCGACGTTGGATCTCTTAGCCTCTAAGCCGTACATCTTGTCTTTTTGGAGGGGCGTTGCATTGCACTCGTATACCGAGCAAACATACCAAGAACTATTATTTGATTAAAAAGCAACATACGAATACCATGGCAGAGAACTCGCAGCAGCGCTCTGCGCTGAAAGACTTTCTCGCAGTAGGACATTCCCTCGGCATATGTACGCTACGCTGTATGCAAGATTGACTCTGCACAGTCCATAGCCACGATCAAAGGCGATCTATCCAACATCACCGCGCCACCATTCGTGCTGTCGACGCAATCCACGACCGAGCTACCTTCGTACTGGTCCGAGTACCCGTCCATCTTCACAGCAGCAGCATCGGGCGAATCGCCCGCGGAACGGGCACTGCTGGTGCTGAAATGGTTCCTGCTCTGTCTGAAGCGGCAGCAATACGGCGGGCGTGCCGAGTCCGAAGGCGTGAAGAAGCCGCTCAATGCCTTTCTTGGAGAGCTGTTCTTGGCGACTTTCGGTGAGGGAGACAATGCGACTACGCTGGTGTCAGAGCAGGTCTCGCACCATCCACCCGTGACGGCGTGTAGCCTGCGCGCCGACGCGGCAGGGATCAGAGCAGACGGCTTCGCGTGCCAGAAGATCACGTTCAATGGCTCGGTCAACGTGCACCAGATGGGCCACGCGGTGCTGAGCCTCACCCGCCACGAGGAATCGTATCTGATCCCCCTTCCCGCGGTGAAAGTCTCTGGTATCATCACAGGCACGCCATACCCCGAATTGACAGGGCACTACATCCTTCCCTCCAGCTCAGGCTACGTAAGCGAGATCGACTTCAGCGGGAAGAAAACCCTCGGCTTCGGGGGCGAGAAGCACCACGTCGACGCAGCAGTGTACGACCATAAAGACCGGCAGAAACCAATCTACTCCATCACGGGCCAATGGAACGGACAAATGACCATCAGCGACAGCGAAGGGAAACAACTCGGGTCCTTCAGCCCACAAGATCTCCAACCCACTCCTGCGACCTTGCCACCACTCGACTCGCAGAGTCCGTACGAGTCCCGCAGAGCGTGGGCGGACGTCTCCTCCGCGCTGAACAAGGGGGACATGCAAGGCGCCTCTGACGCGAAGAACGTGCTGGAAGAAGCGCAGCGCGCACAGCGAGCGAAGCGCGAGGCCAGATCCGCGGAGCAAGAGTGGCAGCCGTTGTTCTTCCGGAAGGAGCAGCGCGACGAGCGGTGGGAGGTGTTTTCCCATCTACTGACGGAGGAGCAGCGCAAGGGCAGCGAGGAGAATGGGTTCTGGGTCGTGGATGCGCGGAATGCGAATGCGAAGAGGCCGTTCAGGGAGGGGAAGCCGTGGGAGAAGTAGGGTTTAGTGTGGTAGCTGGATACGGACAGCACGGGGGCAGTGTCGGACTGATGAGCTTTTGGTAAGATAGGGGAAATGTCATGAGTGTGGGATATGTTTACGACTAAATGATGGTCAGACGGAGTCGATGTCTCGATATAAATTAATACATATGCACAAAACGATAAACAGACCATCAGGGACAGTAAGCATATGTCTTAGCCAATCAATCCTTCAATTCAAAGTAGGTATATGAGCAAGTCGAAACAACGCTAGTCTATGTCGCAATGAAAAAAAGACCAAATCCAAAAAATACACATGCACCTCTTTCAGAACACAGACTCTCGGATATCAGTCATTATCGTTAAAGCGATGTGTCTTCATAGCGTCACGCGAGACTATCACCGCTGCTGGGCGCGCCCTTTTTTAATTGTGTCTCCTTTTTGCGTTGAGCACCAATAGCCGGCCCAGGATTCGCGCCAATCAGGGTGAAAGCCGCGATCGTGATCATGCAGCTCTCAAGTGCGATGAACTCTCCCTGATTGGTGATCTCGGGTCCGTTGTAGCCATACTTGAGCTCGTTGATGCGGTAAGCGCAGCGGATGAAGATGAGCAAGATCGAGACGGTGCTGAAGATGATCAACATTTTGAACTGGCGGGTGAAAGGAGGACGGTTGGGTTGGCGCAGATAGCGGATGGCGTAGTCGAGGCAGCCGAAAACGAAGAGCGAGAGGGTACCGACTTGGAAGCCTAGACCAGCAAGGGAGATGTCGATAGCGGAATTGTCGTGGCCCGTAGAGGCCGTGGACAATGCACCGCCTGAAGCTTGCAGAGCGAGAGAGATGAGGTCGCAAGGGATAAAGAACCAGTACCAGAAGGTCGGGGGTACTCGGGAAATGGTCGGATCGAGGTGCATGGTTACGCGGGTGAGAAGAACGTAGATGGCAGCGCAGTAGAAGACGGGAGCAAAGGTGATGCAGCCTGCATGGTTGTCAGGAGAGGGCCTAGCACACAAATCATGGCGATGGGACTCACAAATCTGCATGAGAAAGCCATTGAAGCTGAAGGGATTCTGCCACAGCATGATGCGGCCGCCGTAGCCGATCATCTCGCAAATGCAGCCGAGAACGATGGCGCCGGTGAAGAACCACTCGCGATAGCGAAGGCCGCGCAATAGGTGTAGGATCATGGCGATGCCGAACAGGATCACAAAGATGGTGTTGGCACCAAGACTAGGCCTGTACTCATAGACGCTGGCCTGGATGGGGCAGACCTCGAGGGTGCAGTTGTTGCCGGGCCCAAAGGCAACATAGTTCTGGGGATTGTTCCATTGGAAGGCCATCTTGGAGTGCGGTACAGCGTTGGAATGGAAGTAAGGGGAGTGGTGGTGGTTTGTTGGTTCTGCCGGACTGAGGCAGGGACAGGTTGGGGATGGGCAGAGTAAATAAATAGAGGTTATGATACCATGACCTACCGATCGATGGACACAGACTCCAGCGGATGTGCTCGTCAGAAGCAGGCCTCCAGACTTCTCTTACGGACGTTTGGAATGGACTCTCGATTGGCGATCTGATTTTATTGCGGTGGGAAGAAGACGCGGTGTGGCTTGTGGCTTCGCGGGCCCCGGGTTTGCGGGCGCGGATTTTGCGGTGACGTACTCGATTATTCCTTCCCTTCTGGTTTCCACGCGGTTTCTGCTTGTTCTCCTTCACCATACGGCCGAGTCTGCCTGTTTGCAACGCTCCCCTGCATTGTTCGGCCGAAACAACAGCGCTCGATTGCGAACCATTCGCGATTGCTGCGCCCCGGACGTGATTCCGGCCATGTAATACTTGTCTTTGATTCTGCATTGCGATCGCTCAACAGTAAATGCTACTGCCTGGAAGAAGGAAGACGGTGCACATTTCTCCGAATGCTGCTGCCTCATCTTCTGTTTCCCCACACGCGGGCTGAGCTTCTCGTCGGACTCCGAACTCTTCGCTATTCGTCTTATTGCTGCTCCACTCCTCAACCGCTGTCAGCTGCAGGCACAGAAACAAAACAGCAATAGCAACATAGCTTCGACGATTACATGTCTGCACTTTGAACCTGTCCTCCTGCATCCCGCGCATTCACTTCGTCCGCGGAATGGACTACTCGCGCGGAAAATGCGTCCAGAATGATACATGTCCCTCCCCCACCATATCACGACACCACCAGTCAAACCCCAGGCACGTCGTCTACAATTTCCCACGTGAGCCGGATAACTCGGGTGTCATTTATACGCGAAAGAGCCGCACACCAAGCCCCCACCACGCGGCCCCGAAGGAAAGGGTGTACTGTACTTCCTCCACTCGGCAACCCTGCCACCATCTTCTTGTCAAAAGTCGCCACAACCACAATCAAATCAACAACGGCGGCGATCATCTAGTCTCTTCTCGACTGCGGCTGTGTCATAAGTTTCTCAGCCGAAACGATGCCTACATGTCCCTCAGCCCATCCTCTTCGGCATCTCTGACCCGACAACCCCGAAGGAAACCAAGCACATCCCGAGGACGCCTGACATGTCAAGAAGAAATAAGGCCTTTCGACAGCACGATTGGTAGCGCGCCAACCCTAAAGAGGCCCTCTTCTCGTCTCCGAACAAGGGCTTTCGGGGATTCCAAAGACGGGGCCCGCAGGAAAAAAGTCAACAGGAGAAGAACACTTTTCTGCCCGTCCATCCAATGACCGAGTACCCCGCCGTGCCCCCCTCCCCTCCCGGCTATGCACGGCATTCAACAACCTGTCAAACTCCTCCTCCTCCCACGCTTGTTTCACTTCCCCTTTGCCCCCTCGAAACTCGGCCCGAAAGTGCATGTTTCTTTTCGACTTCAATTGAACCATTCCCTCGGAGCTCTTTGTGTGTACAGGATCACTGTAAACAGATGCATCAGCTGAGATCGGGGATGCACTTTGGCTGTCGTCACCAGTCAGGCCTGTCCTGTCGTCATTCCCAATAATATGCATTTCACACGAGAAAACAATCGTTTGTCCGCATCAGCTCAATGCCATGAATTGGTGGTCTTGTAGTACAGAATTAAAGCAATCCCAATCGTGCGATTCTCCCGCTCACTAGCCTTTCCTCGCTCGTCCCCCAAGTCCGTCTTGCCATCATCCACTACGTCTCTCCAAAATCGACATGGAAATCAGACACAAGACGAGAAATGTGACCCGGTTGGCATTTGATCAATGCGACTGCCCTGCAACATGCGACATCGGCACCATCATCATCATCGTCAAAAAAACTCGCCAAGCATCTCCGTCGTCGCCGCGGCCGCAAGACCTCAATATCACCGGCCCTCGGTCCTCTCTGCAACAAACTGCTATCCATATTGATGGATTGCTGCAGACGCCGTCCCGACACCTTCTCCGGCGATCGCTGCTCCGGCGACATGTTCGTGTCGATAAGTACCTCATCTGCGACCGAATCTGCTATCTAGACGTCAGCCATGTCCTAGTCCACTCTGTTACGGGCCACACTCACTTCTGCTTCTTCTCCGCAGGCTTGAGGATCTGGAACGAGCACAGCAGGCTCTCGTCAACGCTCATCATCGCGCCCGCATTGTCAAATTCGCCGCAGTAATTGGGCGCGCTGAAAAGCGTCACGAGCTGTCGCTTTGAGAAGAACTCGTACCCGTCCTCGACCACCTGATGCGCACGGCAGATGAGATCCATGTCGTGCTTCTGCAAGAACCGCGACACCACGTCCGGCCCAAACGTGAACGATACACCCCGGTCATTCTCCGACCAGCCAGTAATGTCCTTGTCCGGATCCGACCACAGCAGATCGCAGAGCAGCCCACAATCAGGAATCTGTTTGGCACTGTCAGTCTCGTCGTTTAAAACTCAAATGATCGCAGACCACTCACGTCTGTCGGCCTCATGACGCGCCTGATCTGTTCCATAGAATTGAGATCAGGGCTCAGACCACCGTGCATCGTGAAAATCTTCTCGTCAATAATGGCGGCAATGGGCAAGCAGTTGAAGCAGTCGGTAAATGTCTTCCACAGCTTGATGTTGTATCGTCTCTTGCACTCATCGTAAAAACCATAGATACGGTTGATTGAAGCGCACTCGTGATTGCCTCGCAGCACGAAGAAGTTCTCCGGGTACTTGATCTTGTATGCCAGCAACAAGCAGATGGTCTCCAGCGACTGCTTACCACGATCTACATAGTCGCCGAGGAAGAGGTAGTTGGCTTCTGGTGGGAATCCGCCATATTCGAATAGGCGCAGTAAATCGTAGTATTGTCCGTGAATGTCACCGCAGATCTAGCCTGATCAGAACTCTTCCCGTGCTTCATCATAGTGCAACTCACCTTGATTGGTGCCTCCAATTCCAGGAGGATTGGTTGAGAAATGAAGATCTCACGTGCTTTCGTGCACAGATAGCGGATCTCTTGTTCTAGCAGCTGCACTTGCTTACCAGGCCTACTGCCGCGCACTTCGAGCAATCTGTCAATGATGGAGTCGAGATCCACCTCTTGTTGGTCCGCCATAGTTAAGGTTTATGCTCTTGGAACGAGCGGCGCAAGCGAGCGTGGAGACTTTGATGACACCGTTTCAATACGATGGCGTGCTGCTTGGGCAACAAGGAAAACCCTGCCGGCCGTCTCTGTCAGTCTTGCGCTCCTGTAGCTAGGGAAGATGCACGGGAACGAACCTGGCCAAGGGAAAATGAAAATTATACAGAGTGAGCGCAAGGCCCTTCTTCCACGGACACCCTTATCGCTCGCGTACCGACGCTCGCTCTTCTGTCCTCAATAGTTGAAGCACAGTCCCAAACCCTCGATGAAATATTCCACAGTGGCAATAGTCGAGCGGACGTATGTCTTCCCTGCTGCTGACGAGGGATAAAATCTCTTTCTAAGGGGTGGAGACGGTGTCGTAAGTGTGTGATAATGATGATGAGCAGTCTTTGCCGCCGGATTGAGCTTAGAACGTCGAGGAGTAGCTTTCTCGAGACAAAAACCAGATCAGATGAGGTGTTTTATCACTGCGTGAGATTCCTGAGGACAACAAGCGGTGTGACTTGGCTGCCTGAATACGCGCCGTCGATGTTTCGATATGGTCGGCTGAGGCTCTGGCTAACAGTGATGATGTGTGAGAATGAGCTGGGGCCTGGGACAATCGTCAGCAGCGGTGGTGTGACGGATATGGGATAAGTCTTGTGATGCCGCGTGTTGGGTGTGCAGAGCACAAACACGCTCAGCGGGGGCCGCCAGCCGTCACCTCGGCCATTGGCAAACGCGACGTAACGGATGCGTATGGCTGAAGACAGACAAAGAGCGCGATGGGGAGAAACTCACCTGAAAAGCGGCCAGTGATTCGATTCTGCTGCGTGGGTATTGGGGGGTTGCACGGTGGGAATCAGAAGTATCCGCGTCGCAGCGAAAGGGTTTGGGAGTTGTGGAGTCGCTCGACTTCAAGCGGAACCGAGTCTTGGCGCCTGCCTGGCCAGAGGGAAGCGCCGGAAGCCACGAGCAGCGCAAAACGCTTCCTAGCGCCGCGTCAGGCGTCCTCATACCACTCAGCCGCAGTCCCATCCATACGGATCTGTCATGCCAATAGTTCTAAGTTCGCTTTTTACATGAGTTACGAATCATAAAGTCTTGTCTTGCATTTACCGAGTCAACAATGTCATAGCCGTATCCGAGCCTCACGCTCGCAAACCGCCCAACGCCATTTCGCTATGCCTAAATCACAATGTTCCGCCGACTGCTTCACCACCTCCCGAGACGAGGACGAGCAACCTCGAATCAACATTGCTCGTTCCTTCAAACATAATCCTCCAAACGCCATGCTTTTTTAAAGTCACCAACATCATGCGCAGGCTCAAAACAAATAATCATCGCCTCATCCCAATGTTCTAGTGCCCACTGCGACCGCCCTGTTCTCACCTAGGGGAGATCGACTGTTCCGGACCGCACTGTACTCGGAAGCATGCTCCGGCTTGCGTCGCTCCCAATTTTCCTCATTAAGCCCTGTAAGCCATCCATTACCCATATCGCTTTTGAGCGCCTCAATCTTCTGCCGGTAGACATCGCTCGAGGCGTTAATCTCGTCAGGCTCTTTGACCGGAGAATCTTCGTCCGCGATAAGATCTGGCGTTGTACGTGTTGGCGAGGGCGACGTCCTCCGAGTTTCGATAGGCGCCAATATTGGAGCGCCGGATTTTCCACGTGAGGAAGAATTCGAAGTGTCGCGGCGTCGAGATGATGTCCCCGCCTTCGATGGAGAGTCCGCTTCCTCAGACCCTTGGTCAGCCGCTTTGGCATCTGGTGTTGCAGGATTGCTCCGAGTTAGTTCCACAATCCGTCTCCGAGGCGCCTTACGACGTGAAACAGTATCTTGACCGGATGATTGACGGCTCGACGAATTGCTGCGTTCCGGGGCGTGAGTGGTCGGCTCGGGTCTTGTGGATGGAGGCGGCATCGACTCCTGGTCGGACTTGCGAAGCAAAGGAGCGCTTGGCTCCTCCGTTAACCGGTCAACTAGATACTTCTTCTCGCCATAAGTAGGGCCCGTCGAGTCGATGAGAATGTCCTCGGTATATCCAGTCGAGCTGCGAAAGAGATTGAAAATTGTGGTGCGGTAGTTTGAGTGTGAGCGAGTGAAGGGGTTCCGATGGACAAAGACTTGTTGCATATCTGGGATACGGGTCAAGCGTGCCAACTCTGTAGGATCCACGAGTCTATTATCTCGGAGGTCGATCTTTTCCAACGAAGGCAGTCTTTCGATCCCTGCCAAGGATGTCAATCTGTTGGAGTGTAGATTGATGACAGTGATAGCGGGCAACGGATTTCGTGTCAGCGAGTGCAGGCCGGTGATCATGCAATTTGATAGATTCAACGCTCGGAGATTCGTGAGAGTAGCTAGACTCTCTGGAATCTCTGTAAAGAGGTTGCTAGACAAATCGAGCGAGTGTAACGTGCCAGCCAAGGGTGCAAGACCAGCAGAGAGAATGAAAGTCATGCTGTTGTCGGCGAGGCTGAGGTGCTTGAGGAAACGCCACTTGCTGGGTTGCAGGGTATTCAACGAAAGCAGATTCGAAGAACTAGTCCGTGGGGTCGAGTGAACACTTGAGCTGTCACTGCCAGAAGATCTTCTAAACTTCGGAGTCCCGCTCCGATGGGGATAGCCATGAGTGGTGTTCTGCCTAGAACTCGTCGGACGCACTGGGGATTGACTGCGTTGGCGGCCATGTCGCACCGGTCGCTTGCCCTCAACAGATCCTCTGCGGGCGATAGCGACTGTGGTGGGGCTGCCCAGCGATGATCGTCGCAAGTCATTGTACGGAGAGGTAGGCGCTGAAAATTGCCCCGACAGGTCGAACTGTTTATTACTCGGACTTGGGGCTGGCCAGGGAGTGGCTGGGGAAGACGGGACCGGTTGTTTAGAAGACCTTCTTCGCCTCTTGTCCGCATCGTCGAGCACTATGTGGATAAGGAGATCGGTCACGTCGTCCACAGAGCCTCGTTTGATTGTCAAGCTTCTCAAGCTCTCTGCTAAGCGATCCCAGCCGAACATCTGTCGAAAGTCCAAATCGCATATTTCGAGAGCGCTCAGGTTTTTGAACGCGAAAAGTGGTACAGCCGTATCGAACGGAAACTCTTCGTATCCAGAGATGAGCTTGGAGCGGTGATCGGGCGCCAGGCGCAAGCACGGGATCTTGGTAAAGGCAGAGTAGAGATATTTCAGGTCGTCCTTTTCAAGCGCCTTCTGCTTCTCGAGTTTGCTGTCTTCCTTCGACAGACCTAGCTTTGACCACATGGAAGACATTGTTGACAAGGCGCTACGTACGCTAGACACCGAGTGTATGGAATCGGCATCAGAGCGACCGCGCGACTTTGGAGCAGATCCGAGAAAGGATACATAGTTGCCGGGTAGGACATGAGTGTTTATATGCTCGAGCCGCACGTTCATAGGTCCCACAGGTATGCTCAGCTCTTCGAAGCGCGACAAGAGATAGAACAAGTGATGGGGCGTCAGGGTCAATTTCACAGGCTTGACACGTTGCGAGCCAAAAGAGAGGTATGGGAGGGATAAGGCGGCAGCAAATGCGGCAGCGCTTGAGGAGGAGGACGACTGGCCAGAAAGCGCCGTCGAGGCTCCCGGTGTCGGCTGTGAAGACTGCGTATTCTTGGTATTCTTTCTTTGCAATTGGAGCGCATTGGCTAGCGCTTTTTCGTGGGTACGGACAAAGTAAGCGAGATGCTGCAGGACGATTGCAAGTCAGTAGAGAGTTCCGCTTGTTAGCCCAGGCGAGCCAGTCGCGAAGAGAACTTGGGCTCGAGACTGACCAACGCACCTTTATGAAGTTTTTGCCATCCTCGCTGTCCATGGCTTAGCGCAGTGTATCTTACGCGCGTGTCGGAAGCGGGAGGTCCATGAGCGAGCGACGAGGGTACAGGACAAATGAGTGTTACAGCGAGAAATCTGCGATGCGGACTAGGTGAATACCGGCGGGGCAGACGAGAAGGATCCTGACTCGACTTTGTGCGCCTCGGGGGCTTTGTCTCGATACGATAGAACTGATTGCAAAAGAGCGTGATTATGCTGCAGCCTCAAATATTGCAACAAGGCAAGGCAGCGGGCGGACTGAAGAGCCAGCGCAAGTCGAAGGCAGAGAAGGAACGGGCAGCGTATTGGAGGCTCTGAATTCTTTTCTGCGTCTCGCGGGATGTTGATCAATAATAACGTCTTTTACGGGCTGGCGCGCAGCAGCAGCAGTAGCGGCGGCAGGAGCAACACACCAAAAGACACCAGCCGCACCGTGCCCGAAATGGCGCAGACGATTTGACAGGGTTCGCTGCAGGGTTTCTTTTTTTCCTTTCCGTTTGGAGCCCGTTCCAGGTCCAGCTGGGATTGCTTCTGAGCAGAAGGACGAATATGTGCACTATCGACAAAGAGCTAATGCAAAAATTGTAACGATGCAAATAACTTGAGGCGCGGGCGAGAGCGAGTAGGTCGAGCAGGAGACAAAATTTGAGCAGGAGCGGTGTGCGGGGAGAAGACGATAATATCAACAAAGGTGACAACACGAGCACGCCGCGGCGACGCCGACCACAAGAAGGAGGAGGAGGAGGAGGAGGAGGACGAGGTTGATTTGCACGGGGCGCAGATTGCCTGTACCGGAAGAACTAAGTTACTCTGCGTGGTGATGTGCAGAGCTGGCTGGCGGCTAGCCTAAACTTATTGCTTCAAGCCCGAAATTGATGCGCCATTCTGCGTCAGAGCATCGCGTTATCGCCCCCGGCCCTACCCAGTAATCAGCCCGCAGCACATGGTGGACGCGCATGCGGCCTCCTTAACCTTTGTCTATCACTCCTCCCGGTCAGATCGTCAAGCAAAATCCCTATGCTGATCCATGGCGATCAGGCTTGCTTTCGCCTGAGGACCCGAAGCTCAAGGCGCCGGCGATGAAAATTGCGCTATTAACACTCTCGCTATAATGTTTTATGCTCCACTGGCAGCCAATCTCCATTCCCACGCTGCTTCGCATACAGTCCTATCATGCATATCGCTCGCTGTCAGCTGACAGCTTGACAGCCTCGATGTCGCTCGAGGGGCAATGAATGCAACGGCCATACAGCATTCCAGGCCGTGCCACATGTCGTCGCTGACCGACTTGCTGACCGGACGGGTGATGCGGCGGAGCGCGTGATGGGCGAGCTGGCGGGGCGGCGGATGGCGGCGTTTAAGGCCTTCCCACCCCCTCCACCGCCTACACGGGGCACCACGGTACGGGCCCTGCTCCCACAACAACCACCCAGACCGACAAGAATAAAACTCGTCGGGGTATGTGCCTCCTCTTCGGCGATTCTAGATCTGTCCCTGCTGCGTGTCCATTGGGGGATAACTCCGCGTGCTTGCAGCATGCTCTCTTCTGGTCCGATCAGAAATCGACTTGCAGTGTCTGCTGTGCTTTCTATTGTGCCAATGCATCGTGATTCTTCCCGGGCAATGATCTATGTTATTAACCACGAGATCGCCCGCCGGGCTGTCTCAGATCCCCCGCAAGGGCCCCATCCATGCGCTGGCCGACACCGAACGACGCAATTATCGGCGCCTCCTGCTCTTGATATTCTTGGTATCCCGTCGAGCTTGTGTTGGCAACTCAGTCCGCTTCTTGCTACTATGACTCGCGGTTCCATAGAAAAGCCATTGCCACACCCGCTGTAAGAATTTCGCGGTGAGCTCGGCCTCTCAGTTGTGCCTATCTTTGGGCATCCAATGCAAGTGTCCGGATCTTACACCGCAAGGCCGCAATTCCGTGTCTCGGTAGAAGAGCCCATTGGGTGGGAATGAAAACGTTCGGCCCGTGCTGTTATGCAGAGTGGTTCGATTTCTGGTTGACACGACATCATCGCTTTGGAAAGGAGCCGTATTCACGACCCTGGCTGGATGTAGAGGATGCGATCACATCAAAACCAGCCAGAGAGCGTGCTTGAAATATCTAGACACCAGCCTCTGTATGATAGGAAGTGACACAATGCCTCTCCTGACGGCCTTTCCAAACTCGTCTAACCAGGCATGAAGTCGGGGCGACATGTCTGCCCCGCACAAGCGTGCATCAAAGTCCCACGCGGGGGCCAACGTCTCCACCACGGAGATAGTGCCGGGGACGCATGCCTCACTGCCGACGTCAAAAGTCGTTCTGTTGCACCAATTTTGTGGGGGTCTGGTCCCTCGCCGGAGCGCAGTCGGGCTTATTCCTGTTGTGCATGAGGCTATTCAAGCTTCTTGCGTGGCCTCATCGTTTTCACAGATCTTCCGCACATGATCAAGTCAGCACTAGTGACAGCTTGACCACTTGCCGTTTCACAACGCAATACTTCCAAAGCCTCGTCTCATGATGCTCAATTCTTATACTGTGTACCCCAAGGAAGGTCTGCTTTGGTGCAAGCATGTGAAACGCCCCTTTTTGTCCCCCGACGCCTCGCTACAAGTGAACTCGCTGTATTAAAGCCGTCATTTCGTTGGCACACTCAGTAAGGCCGGATCCATATTCAGACGACAGAGCTTGGCCACGCATCCTGAAAGTTGCAGGTACGTCTGCACACCTTCCAGGATGCGCATGTGCGTGAAACCGATTTCCTTGATGAACTCTAACTTTGCTTGCTCGGTCAAAGTCGGAATTGTCTTCGTGACCTTGAACATGGTGCTGATGATGTCGTGACATGAGTAGCCAAGATCCCTGTATTACTCGATTAGAATTCCATCGTGCGATCGGCAGTCTCAAGTAGAATACTTACCAGAGCTCTTTGAGCGCGTCTAGTGCTTCGTCCACCTTTGATTGCTGACAACTTCTTATCATCGCCTGTACTTTGATCGGATGTGGGCTGTCGACCACCTTGAACACATTGTCGCCATTCACAAATCCGAACCCAGCGTGCGTACTTTGTAGATTGTTGATGGCTTGTCGCATATCGCCCTCCGCACTGAACACAAGAGCGGCAATTCCCTCATCCGAGCACTCGATTTTCTCCGCGATGCAGATTTCCCGTAATCGCTTGACTACTTGTGCATCTGTGAGTCTGGCGTATCGGAGAATGGCGCATCTCGACTGCAAAGGCTCTATTATCTTGTTCGATTGGTTGCAGGCGAAGGCAAATCTTGTGGTGCCCGAGTAGATCTCCATCGTTCTCCTCAGTGCTTGCTGAGCTCCAGACGTCATGCTGTCGGCCTCATCCAGAATGACGATCTTTTGCCGTCCTCCAGGCAATGTGACCTTTTTCTGGGCAAAGCCTTTGATACGATTTCGCACGACATCTATCCCTCTTTCATCTGAAGCATTCAGTTCCAGGACTGCCTCCTTGTATGCATCTCCAAGCAATTGCCGCGCTAGGCACAGAATAGATGTGGTCTTGCCTATGCCAGGCATGCCAGAGATGATGACGTGAGGCATGTTGCCATCTTTTGCAATGATCTTCAGCCGTTCAATCGTCTCGGTGTTGCCGACAATATCGTCCAGAAAGACGGGACGGTATTTCTCAACCCTGATGAGTTGTCAGATGTGCTTGAAAAATATGGGTCCGGGCCATCATATATACCAGGGCAATTCATAATTGGACGGGGCATCCTTGCTCGTCCTTGCTGCGATGTGCTGTGCAGCAGATGACGACTCTGCGGTGACCATTTTTGTGGAGTTTCCAGGGGGCAGTGGAGGAATTGGTGAGGCTATAGAAGTGAGTGGTTTCGCGCAGAAACGCGTACTGACGCGCTGCCAGAGCGGGGAGGAAAGCCCGCCAAAACTTTCCATTTTGATCCCTGGCACAACTTCACCCCTTGGACATCGTTGATGTTTGTGATAGCATAAAGTGCTACATCAAAAGGTCGAGCTCGCGCGCGCGGAGTTTGGAGTCTTGTGTGTATCTAATCGTCTCCTGTTTACTTTGCATTTTGACTTCGCGAGTAATGTCATCGTCTGCAATGCTATTGCTGTTGTCAGTGGCTGAAACTCAAGCCCCCTGAGCAAATGGCTCTGTTGCCTGTGCGCCTTCGAATGATCTGAACGATCCGCATCACTCTCTAATCCCATGGGCTTGAAATGCCATTCAGTAGCAGACGACAGCGTCTGCTGATCGCATTGACTATTGTCTTATTGATATTGTATCTAAATTCGAAATGGATCACTACCGGAGGTCTCATCTTGGGGGAAAGCCAGAGTGCAATTGCGCCGGCATTCAATTGGAGGGACTTGCCACTGAGATATCCACAGGATGTCATTACGCCTCTTCCAAAAGGACCGCCCAAGAAGCTGCCCCGGATTCAATTCAATTTTGGCAAAGAAAGCAGTTCACAGCGCAAGACCCGCAAGAGACGCCAGAAGGCCGTCAAAGATACCTTCCTGCGCTCTTGGAGCAACTACAAACGGCTCGCTTGGGGCGCCGACGAATTGACTCCCATCACGGGCAAGCCAAAGAACAATTATGGCGGGTGGGGCGCCTCTCTCGTTGACAATCTCGATACCTTGTGGATCATGGGCTTGAAGGACGAATTCCGTGCTGCCGCGAAATCCGCGCTGAAGATCCGTTTCGATACTTCGACATCCGAGGAAGTCAATGTCTTTGAGACTACAATCAGGTATCTCGGTGGATTCTTATCTGCCTATGACCTCTCTGGAGACCGCCTTCTTCTCGAGAAGGCTGTCGAGCTTGGCGACATGTTGCTCGTAGCATTCGACACGCCGAATCACCTGCCTATAACCCGCTGGCGCATGGCAGAGGCTCGGAACATGGCACCGCAAGAGGCAAAGCCCACTGTTCTCGTTGCCGAGATTGGATCGCTGTCGTTAGAGTTCACGCGTCTTGCACAACGTACCGGGGACAACAGGTACTATTCTGCTATCGAAGCGGTGACCGCAACGTTCGCCGCGCAGCAGAACAAGACTCTTATCCCAGGATTGTGGCCGGTCAATGTTAATGCGCTCACAGCGGACTTTACCCAGTACAGCACATTCACTCTTGGTGGTATGGCAGACAGTGTGTTCGAGTACTTACCCAAAATGCATGCCCTTCTGGGTGGTACAGATCTTCGCTACCGGGCCATGTACGAATCTTTCTCCTCCGCAGCACTAGAGCACATGATCCGTCCGGCAATGGTTCCAAGCTCGACACAAGATGTACTCGTCTCCATTGATGTCATCGCGGGGACCCCTACAAATCTCTTAATCGAACAAGGCCAGCACCTCGTCTGCTTTGCCGGAGGCATGTTTGCTCTAGCGGGCAGATTACTTTCACTACCAGACCACGTCGACGTTGGCCGACGATTGACCGACGGATGCCTATGGGCATACCACGCCATGCCTACCGGCATCATGCCCGAGATCTTCAAGGTGGTCACATGTCCACCCACCTCGCCGTGTAAATGGAATGAAACCCTCTGGCGCGCCGCTGTCGCTGTACAAGGTGGATACATCAATCCGACTGACGCCGAGCTCGACGCGTACATCCTCGAACAACGACTGCCCAAAGGCATCACCGATGTCATTGACAGGAAGTATATGCTCCGGCCCGAGACCATCGAGAGCGTCTTCATCCTCTACCGCATCACAGGCGACCAGCGCTGGGCGGACGAAGCTTGGACTATCTTCGAGGCTATCATGAGTGTCACAGCGACTGGTCTGGCCAACGGGATGGTCGTCGATGTGTCGAAGCCGAAAGACAAAGTTGAGATTGCAGATGTGATGGAGAGTTTCTGGATGGCAGAGACGTTAAAGGTACAGTACTAGCTAGGCACCAGAGAGGAACATATGCTGATGTGTATTATAGTACTTCTACCTCGTATTCAGCGAGCCGGACCTCATCAGCTTAGACCAGTATGTCTTCAACACTGAGGCACATCCTTTCCGCAGACCGATCGGGGAATAGTCCGTCTTTCGGGGCTGAGGTGGGGATGTACGACTAGTCACCCATTCGATCGGCCAAACTACGATCTACGTTCATACAAGCAGCATATTAGCCACGACCAGATTCACTCAAAACGACACCATGTAAAGATATACAATAGACAAGAAACAGGCCATGCCACAGAGGACAGGCTAGATACGAAGCCTACATAGAGAACAAAGAACAAGAGAAGGAACAATTCCTCTACCAAATACCAATAGTGATGATGAGGAAAAGTTTCGGAAAACAGTAAACGTAAATCTCAAAACCTCCGATCCCAAAAGTGCTCCGATCGTTACTCGTTACCCGGCGGCACATGTTTCCTGCTTCGCTATTCTCGGCCGGGTAGGAGAGCCGTCATTATAAAAGTGAAACGCACAAAAGGAAGCCCTGTCATGTATGCCCTTGATATTATCCGAAGATTCAGAGGAGAGAGAGTGGCTGCGAACGGCGATTTATATGCGATCCATCGTCGGAGCAGCTGACAAGTGCGATGTCGAGTCCGCTTCCTACTGTTCACAGTCCCAAACCAAGCAGGGTCCTTTACGATGGTAGGATGGAGAGTGTTGCCAGCAATAAAGCTCACGAGCCCGGGAACGCACCAGGCATGCTCTGCGCCCCTCCAGTCCCGGAATCTTGACCTGCTGCAGCAGTTGCGGACATCCAGAGGTTCGCGGCGTTCTGTGCGGTCGATTGCCAATTCTCTTCGGTGCCCGTCATTTCCATACAGTAGAACCGCAGCGCCATCTCCATCATGCGCATGTCCGAATTATCCGGCGCGTACCTAAATGCTGCCCCGGGCGCGTGCCTGTTCCCTGAATGGCCGGCGATACTGACGTGTACCGGCCCCATTATCGAAGCAGGTGGTAGAACACAGCAGAGCGCTTTTTCGCCCCAATATGTCGTTGCCGTTGCTGCGCGGTCGCCGAACATGACCTCCATACCTGGACTGAAATTCTGTCCGTATATTGAAACCTCGATGCCGCCAGCTGTGGGCCCTTCCGCTGGTACTACCTTATTTATGATGGGCTGAGGCTTGACATCTGCATCAGTCGAGCCGGCTGAAGCAGACAATCCGAAAGGATTCGGCCGACCATGTTGTCGTTGGAATGCGGCTAAATTAGGACCTTGTGGCGCTGGAGAACTTGCGCGTGACTGGTGGGCAGAATTTGGCGCGGAGTAGAATGCCTGAAAACTTTGCTGATCCAGGGATGTGGTCCGATTGATGTTTCGGTAAAATGGCGTGCCGTCTTGCGGAGTAGTTGACTGTCCGTGAAACGAAGTTCGCGATCTTGACGTGGGAATACCCATATACGCGCCGTTCGCATCGGAAGTAAAGCCCATGGCCGAAGTTGGAGAGAATGGAGTGCCTGCTACAGCTGAAGTACCGGCACTTCCCATGGGCTGACTCGTGTCGACCTTTGTCATTGTAAGACCACTTGGTACTCTTCTGTGATTGGATGATTTCCGCTTCTTGCTCGGACCCGCTTGGCCGAGACCCGTGGGGGAGGCTGGACGGGATAGATTTCGAGGTGTCAGAGTTCCTGATGTGGTCTGCGAAGTATATGCGGGCATCTGGTGGACGCTGGACGATTGGTGGAAGCCGTTGCCTTGCCCAAATGACAATGATTTGAGGTTCCCTGTTGACTTTGACACCGGCATCTGTGATACGGGTGCGTGCAAATCGACCATAGATTGCGAGCCAAAGCCAGACGAAGGGTATTGTCCGTCATACCAGACCTGTCCAGGCATGGCGGACATGTGATGGGTTTTGTGATCGTCGGTGATCAAGATAGAATCAGACACGGCTTGCGCGACCACTTTCCCAGTGTAATCTTTAAGTGTGAAAATAACCTGGAAGCCGTCTTTTTCGTTATGATGGCGGCAATAGCAGGCTATGCGCATAGGAGCGCTTATCTGCATTGCTGTTTCGGTGGGCGCATATAGATCAGCAGGAGCCGGGCTCAGAGATCCATCTTTTGGTGCCGGCCATGGTTGCCAATCCAGCCATGCCTTATATTCGTTGGTGTTGAACACTATGACCCTCTCGGTCTCGTATTTTTCCCAGTGTGCTTGCTCCTCCTCCTTTTTCAGCTTTTTGCGCGCTGCTCGTTTCCTCTCTCTGTTTATGCAATTTTGGCATATTCTGACTTCGCCGCCATTCGACGGCTTATCATCCTCAGAGACTTCCTCCTCTTCGGCTTTGACGCCTTCGTCTTTTCCGTTGCCACCAGCAATTCCGCGAGCTTGAATTTCTCTGTTATCTTGGCCGGCAGCTTTCTTCAAAGCATTCTCTCGCGATTTCTCTTGAGTCATGGCGCTGGTGCATACCAGCATTGTATGCAGCTCTAGCGTTGCTTCGGGGGCTGGAATATCTTTGTTCAGCAACTTTGCCTTCGCTATGGTATGGGTGGGGAGGTGCAAGTTGCTGATGCCAGGGGGTAGTCTGTCAATCGTCATTCTAATATTTATTTGTGTCTCAACTCTTGATTTGGCCGGAATAGCACCAATGTGCATTGGGATCAGGTCGTCGCCGGGTGCGTTCACAGTGCGTATGGGTATTGTGGTCTTGTTATTTACGACAGGTGATGGCGTGAGTCCCAGATTGCCTGGCGAGGCGAAATCGTTTCCGAAATCGTTGGGCCAATTGGACGTCTGTCCAGTGGTACTATTCCATAGTTGGTTCTTTGTGAACATGTCGGGCGGGCCAGATGAGGGGGCTGGGTTGGGAAAGACTAAAGGTGAGCCATCGCCAGTGGCGTTCGCATTCGCAGAGCTGGGCGATGCACCCGTGGAGCCCATGAAGAAGTGCGCCGGTTCGATCGTTCCAGCCTGTTCTTGAGGTCAGCTGAGCGAACTAAACGGGTCCACGCAGTATACTCACCGAAGCTCCCGAATGACGCATCGCGTTTTTGAGCGCAGCATGGTGGGAGTTGAATGTACTGGCTCCGGAGTCAGTGGCGCCGGGACTGCTAGCGGCGCTGTCAAAATCAAAAGCCGCATTCATGTCAATGTTGCCTCCGAGCATATCCTGGTCGAGCGAGAAATTATGCGACGGCCGGCCATAGCCTTGCATGTTTTGTAGGCCTTCCATATCCATGCCACCGACCGGATGCATAGTATTGCTGTCCATCTTGAGCCCGGCAAGATTTTCTGTCGGCGGCGATTCAGAGGTAGTCTTCCGCTTGTGGCGGACGGAAGACTCGGAGGACGAGTCTTGACTCGAGCTTTCCGCAGAGTAATTCGAGATGAACGACCTCGGATGCTGCTGCTGCTGCTGTTGCGCAGTGTGGGGAGCGCTGGTAAGATCTTGGTCAAGAAACGACTTTGAGGGGGTTCTGGGATTGTAGTCCGGGCTGTCGGCGCCCAGATTGAAGTATCTGCTGGCGTCAAAGGGAGAGTCGGCGTTGCCGTACGAATCGTAATTGTTGATAGAGTTGAAAGCAGCGTCGTCAAAGAGACCGGCCATATCAGAGTCGGCAGGGAGTTGACCGTCTGAGCTCATGATAAACTGAGATGCATTTGCGGAGGTCCCCGCATGCGATATGAGCAGGCTCGAGTCTGGACAGCAGACGGCGCGCTGGGTCCGAGTCGGCGATGCGCCGTGGCCGTGTTCAGGGAGGAGAGAGACCGGACGATCCGACTGCGTGCAGGATGGAGCTTGGCTCTTGCCGTCAGTGGGGGAACGCGATTAAGAGCCCATTGCACTGGGAAAGGCAGCAGTGTGAAAGAGAGGCCGATGCGATGCTGTGCGCAGCGGAGGGACACTGGCTCGCTGCCGGTTGGTCACAGGCGTCGCGGCGGTGGGGTTACTGTGGATGGCGGAGGTGCCTGGGAGGAGGTGTTTAGAAGCTGATGCTGCGTGGCAGGCAGGTCGGGCGAGCCGTCATGAGGTTTGGCAGGACGTGCGCGGCGGACGAGATGCAACGTGGGCGGGCGTAAGGCGGCGGGGGGGAAGAGTCAGGCGTACCGCTGAGGTCCGTGGGATGTTGCGAGAGACTAGAGACTAGAGGTGTGGACTGAGGTTTGCACCACACAGGCCAGGGCTGGAGAGGAGCAGGGACGCTACTGAAGAGGAAGAGGACCGATCTTCGCGCGCCAGTCCAATACCTCTTGGACGCCCACCGCCCACCGCCGCCGCCGCCGCCAGAAGACTCAAGCGAGACAGCGATGGCGGAGCAGAACTGCGGAAACCGGCGCGCAAAGCGGGAGCGGGCGGCGGCGGCGGGGCTTGCACTTGGCTCTACACAAGCTATGTTTTTCCCTTTTCCCACCCTCCGTCCCTTGTCAGGTCTTTTGCGGACATCTCTGCCAGAGTTGCGCTAGCAATTAAGCCCACGAACTGCACGATGCACGCTAGACCCTCAGTCAATGAGGCTCTGGGGCACCATTTCTCCCATCTCTGGGACGAGTGGGTGCGGGTGGCGTTCCCACCACATATCAAACAGAGTCCCCCATACCTGCACCCTACTAACCGCGCAACCTACTGCCCACCAGCGTCGCTACGGCCACTGTGTTGTGCAGCAACAGAGTTCGCCTCGTATGGCTCCGTCAATGACTGCTCAGAAACCTAAATTCTGCGTCAATGAGAAGTGGCCTGTGTGGAGCCCGGCCCGAGTTGGTGTGTATGGTAGAGACGAGCGCAGGTTCACGTCAAACACCGGCTGGCGGCCTTGACGCTCGCCCTCGATCTCGAGCGCTTCGAGTCTTGTGGTTTTGTGCCATGCCTGGGCCAAGCGGTAACAAGGACAGCCTCTTCCTTGGCTCCAGATCGGGCATGCAACGCATTGACCCCGCAGAGAATAAAAGCGGAACCTGCCTGAGTAGTGCTGCCATCTGTAATTTCCTTTGTTTTTGAGTGCAACCTGTCTAGACTGACTGTCGATGTGGCCAAGCGTGCAGGTTTTACAGCGAGACGGACGGAATAGACCATTGCTCTCTTGTGCTGTGCGTTAGTGGGCGACATTCGGCCAGGTTAGAGAATCTCGCGAGCCTTTTCTACTTGGCCGATTACATATGCATATCCGACAGCAACGGGTTTCGCATCCATGATGCCCAGTGTGCGCTGTGATACCAGGATGATTGTGCTTGTGGCCATCTGCTTCGTGTCTTCTGACGTCCCAATGAAGCACTTTGACACATCTTCACCGCCGCGAACAATCCAATGATACACTATCAAGGATGTACCACCTGGGCACGCGAGCGTTGGACCCGCACGCGGTGAATACGTGATGTGGAAGCGAGGATGCATCCTGAAAGGTAGGCCAGATTGTTCGCACGTATGCATTCGTGGGGCACTGCAGAGCAGCGGAAATATCCACGCAGACACAGTACTGTAGTCCGCATCCCGCCTCGAAGAAGAGTATGGGGGAATTATCGCCGAACCTGCACCAGGGCTGATGACAGGTGGTGGCAAGCATTCTGCAGCTACGCGTAACGCCTCATGCGAGACTCATCATGCGAGACGCACCTTTCGTGTCACTCCGACATCGCAGCTACTCCTACGAAGCTACAAGCCACAAGCCGGACGCAATTTTTTTTGCCTGAAAAGAATTCACCGATACATCCTTAGTTGTACGCAAACATGAAGAGATCCAGAACGGGCTGCGGTCTTGCCATAGCTGAGACAAGAGCAAGCCTTCGCCCAATCAGAGCCCGAAGCAATGGATAAGACCTCACTCGCATTGGCCGAAAGAATCTTCACACTTCCGGTGTGGACCGTGGAGGGTGGCCGTTGTTGAAAGCGCCAGAAAAATATCGGCGTTTGCAACTGCGTGGGTTCCGGGTTTCGAGTCTTAATTCCCGAAAAATGCGGTTGGACGCCCTATATTCCCCGACGCTTTGAGCTTTTATCCACGCTTTTGTACTCGTGTACTGTCAATAAAATAAGCTCGAAATCGGGCCGACTTCTTTGGTAGCCCTGCCGTCCTGGCCATGTCCCCGCCACCACCACGACGTGCCGTACTCCCTTTTCTGCTCTCCTGTGCTGGAAGCGTCGACCACCACGCTTCCAGGAAATCTGCGCAGCGCTTCTAGAATCAACCATTTTTATGATGGGTGGCACTAGTCCCCGATCTGCCTTGCTATCGTACATGTACAGACTGCAGTCCTGCTGCTGTGTTGTAAAGCGTTGCGCGCAGTGTGTTTATTCCCGGCCAGCCTCTCTCGCACGAGCTTGGTCCGAACCGCCTCTGAGGAAAGCTTCGTCCTTCAACTTCTTCAGTTGCGCTTTCATCTCGACCACTCTCTGCTGCAACTCTTCCATTCTTTGTCCAGAGCGGCTATTCGCATCATTACTTCCCGATCCCGGTCGATTAGTCCTGCCATCTTCCTTCCTATCTTTCCTATCCTTCCCATCCTTCATCCCATCTTTGGGACCCTCCTTCGGTCCTTCCTTCATGCGCCGAATTTGGCTTTCGTATTGGACTTTCTTATATCGCAATTCGAACCAGGCGTCGAACTCCTTTGCGCCTCCGAAACAGAGTCCGTAGCCGTCGCAATAGCATGCATTCATAGCTGGGCAGACTTCGGCATTGCCGGTGAAAATGAACTGCCATAGATATTCAAAGACACGTCCGCTGCGATAGTCGTCCAGAGGAGTGCGCAAAATCCATGACTTGAGAAACATGTACCGCTGCTTTGGAATGGCTAGCATTCTTTCACGGCTGAGTGCGAATTGAGCGCAGCATGGCTGCGATAGAATATCCGGCATCTGATCCATAGGGAAAAGCTCGTGCCAGTGTTCCGCTATGGCTCGCTCCTCTTGTTTCTGTATGTTGTCCTGCAAAGCCTCGTCCACGAGATACAGCCAGTTGGGACAACCAGGGTCCCAATGACAGCGAAGATTCATATATCCATCCCTGATGACCTTGGCGGGATTGAGATATCGAATCATGCCGGCTAGATCGTTCTCCATCAATTCGTTGTTGTGCCACGCCCAGCGATCTGAATGGATGAAGATGGAGATATCGGGCAGTCTTTCATAGTTCTCGATGATATACGTCAGATAAATCATGGCTTCGTGCCCCTTATTCTTTATTGGATGCAAAGGCGCCATCCTATCATCTGCAACATAAATCGCCTTCTTGAAGGGTCCATGTGGTGCCAAGAGGTCTCCAAGTTCGTCGTCAATCCAGCTGGTGTTGTCGTTATTCATGCTGGCCATGACGATAGTTCTCGTATACTGGTAGTCGGCAGACTTTGGCGCGCCGACTGGGAAAACATCCTTCCAGGGCTGTGAGACTGGCAGCTTCTGCCTCAAGTCTGGCAATATGATCTTGTTCTTGCTCCCACCCGAGAAGAGAGAAACGCCATGCTGGACAAGAATGAGCCGTATCGCGAACAGAAGGGCACCGGCCAGCAGCAGCGGAATTATGCGGCGCCTAGGGAACATGGATCATAACGCTTACGGGCTGGACTGAGAATCGCGATCGTCTATGATGCGGAGAGAGTGTATATATGACGGCGAAAGTCAAGTGAAGGGCACGCAGGGAGACTGTGTGGCGATGTTTGGGAGAACATGCGGGGTTTTTCAGACACGCCACGAGACAAGGTCTGATGCCAGTGCGGGCACAACATCATGGACGATGGCCCCACCAAATTATTGTGCAATTCAAGGATTGTCACTGGATCAAGCGGCAAAGAGGTCAAGGGACTATTCAAGGGCAGACTAAAAAACATACAGCATCGCATACAGCCAGATGCAGACGCAGGTAAGGCACTAGCCAGGCACAGGGCCTGACTGGCGGCCGGTGGCTTCGCCGTTGTCCGAAAAGCCCACGAGGCCCAAACCCAAAGGCCCAAATCCAGAGGCTGGGACAAGACGCACCACCTGACCAGTTGTTCGTGAAATAATGGAACCTAGAATTGCAGACAATATAACATTCGCACCACCCCGAACCTGTGTGAAAACTGTACACACATGCCACTTCCCTAGACTCCGCAGCATTTTTCTTGACCGACGCTCGTTCATCGCTTCTCGTCAAGAGACCCCGCGCCGTGTCCAGGACAGAGCTGCAACGGTCTGTAGCCGCCGCCGTCGTCGTTGTGCGCGTAGGCGGAGAGACGAAGAGACGACGACCACCAGCCAAAACGACGGTGCAGATACAGTACACACATCCATTTCCCTCCCCGCGATTCGACCAATCCACTCGTTTCGCCCTCCCAGATCGGCGCCTGTTCGTCACCCCTCGCTCGTGCTATCGACATCTACGCACCTGCCTGTGCCTTCTCCGCCTCCTCTCCTTCTGTCTCTTCTCTTCAGCAGGTCGGTTGCTTCTTTCGCAGGAGCAGCTTCCCTCTGATCTCGCAGATCCCCCACCACGGCGGACCCACCAAACCCTCCGAACGCCCGTCCGTCACCCACCCGCGCATCTACCTTTCCCGCATCCTCGCCCTTGACCATCGCGGCCCAGCTCACTACCGCCAGCTCCATCCTCTGGGACCCCAGATTCACCAAGCGCCCTCCGCCGACGCGGCTGCATCCGACACACGTTGGCACCCTCTCCCTAGAGAACCGATCCGACTCTACCATCAGTGTCCGCAGCCTCGGAGGAGGCCAGAGAATCCCCTCCATGGACAAGCGCCACCCGAGTTCCTTCCAGCAACTGGAGAAGCTGGGAGAAGGCACATATGCGACTGTGAGTGGCCGCTCACAAAATCCTCAGAGCTCAAGGGACTGACAATCGCATAGGTATTTAAGGGCAGGAATCGGCAGACCGGCGAATTCGTCGCTCTCAAGGAGATCCATCTCGACTCCGAGGAAGGAACCCCTAGTACGGCCATCCGCGAGATCTCGCTGATGAAAGAGCTGAAGCATGAGAATGTTGTCAACCTCCACGATGTCATCCATACCGAGAACAAACTGATGCTAGTCTTTGAATATATGGACAAGGATCTCAAAAAGTTTATGGATTCAAGAGGTACGAGGGGCATGCTGGATCCCATCACCATCAAGTCTTTTATGCACCAGCTGCTCAAGGGCATCGCATTCTGCCACGAGAATAGGGTGCTCCACAGGGACTTGAAGCCGCAAAATCTCCTCATAAACAACAAGGGTCAGCTCAAACTGGCCGACTTTGGTCTCGCTCGCGCATTTGGTATACCAGTCAACACCTTTTCCAACGAGGTCGTCACACTTTGGTACAGGGCGCCCGACGTTCTTCTCGGCTCCAGGACCTACAACACATCCATTGACATCTGGTCCGCTGGTTGTATTATGGCCGAAATGTACACAGGCCGCCCACTTTTCCCCGGTACCACAAACGAGGACCAGCTGCAGAAGATTTTCCGGTTGATGGGAACCCCTTCCGAGCGATCGTGGCCGGGGATCTCCCAATTCCCGGAGTACAAGTCCAACTTTACTGTCTACCACACCCAGGACATCCGCAATTACCTGCCGCAGATCGATCCCGTGGGTATTCAGCTCATCAGCAGCATGCTCCAGCTACGTCCAGAACTCCGTGTTTCGGCGCAGCAGGCCCTTCAGCACCCTTGGTTCAACGATCTGCCGCAGCTCAGGGCCCAGCAGCAGGCGCAGATGCAACAACAGCGACAACAGCAGCAGATGGGTGGCGTCACTTCCACCCAGAGGGTCTATTAGAATCACTAGCTTGTCGGGAGGAAAAGTATGGCGTTGATCAGCGGGCAGATCATAGGCTGGAGGGTATGACCAGAGACTTCTTTATCTAATGGCATTGAATGAGTGCATATGTATTCTCACCGGGCCTAATTGTTTATAAGTGCGTTTATGTATATGTGTCGTAAATCGTCTGCCATTCTCGGCTCTGTCCATCATGTACAGCTACAGCAATTTCCATAAAACGCGATACTCCCCCGACCCTGATCCTACGCCTTTGTCAAGGCCGTGTAAACTCGTGTCCGTGCGTCTCCATCCTCTTCAAACCCAGCATCTTCTCCCGACAGTAGCGCGCAACCACGTCATCAGACACGCCGCGAATCAAGAGCTTCAACTCCTCCAGCCGGGGGAACGAGGCCAGGAACTCCTCCGTCTCCCGCTCCGTCCAATGGTCCTGATCGACGACGAACACCGTGTTGAACAGATGCTGGAGTGTCAAACACTTTAATCCATTCGGACGGCGGAGTCTGAATATTTCTGTCTTGGGCGGGTTCGTTTCGCCCAGCCATCGCAGTTCGAGGAAGTCGAGCTGGAGCATGGATGATATCGTGTCCATGATCGGCGGCTCGATGTCGTGCAGGGTGAGGGTCAGGCTTTTGACCTTCGTAGCACCGGATATCAGGGGTAGGAGAGCTGCACTGAAGCCTCGTAGACGAAGTCTTGTGATGTTTATCAAGATTTGGCCGTCTAGTGGACGGAGTAGATGGATGATGCTTGGCTTGATCTTGTACTCTGATTCGAAGGAGGTCAGAGTCTTGCATGTGACTAGACCTACGAAGAGTTCGTCGTTAAGCCATGGCTTGCCCTGCCATGTGCGAATGGTCCTGAGTCGTTGGACACGCTCGAGGAAGCCCAGAAATGGCTCGCGAGGGCAGCAGCTCATGTTCAGAATTTGAAAATGGTCGAGATTGGGACATCTTGTCTCCAGGAGCTCGAAGAAGTTCTCGCTTGATCGATCCAGACTGAGGATCAAGAATCGTAAGTTGGGCTGCAGAAACTGGTTAAGTGTAAGAGACAGTGGCTTTTGAAATGGCTCTTCGACACCATAGATTCGCAGATCGCGTAGATTGGGAAAGTGAACATGGGTCGTTTCAGAAGCTGCTTGGAAGCACTCGGCGCCAACCAGGACCAGGCAACTGATCATATTCGCGTAGTGCTGTTGTCGAGCTGGGAGGAGTTTCGCCAGGGTCATCATACAGGTCGAGACGTAGTTCGACCCATCAGGTTCGTCAAGCCCCCAGAGCACGCGGCAGCACTCTTCGGCCCAGCATCGATTCACCTGGATAGCGGCAAACAAGGTACCCCGGGGCTCAATGAGGTTCTCGAAGATCATGTATACAATCCCAGAATTCCTCAAGGCCTGTGATGGGCTAGAATCCTCCGCTTCGTGCGCGCAGTCATGGTCGGAAGACTGATGACTTCCGTGGTCAGAATGGTTAAAGGAGCTTCCAGAGGAGGTCGGAGCCCGAACTGCTGGAAGAATACCGGATGCATCATTCGCTGACATGACGCTTTATCCAGGGGTGTTCTCTCTTGTGCTGGCCAGGGTGAAAGTCATGGTTCAGATATTGTCATGGTGGGAGTTGCCCGAAGGATGAATGATTAGTAGATCATGAAGTCGAACCAGGTACAGCCACACCGAGGTCATATCAGTCACGTGCATTGCTTGCAATGTTTCTTTCGTTCATCCAGGCAATCCAAGATCAAGCTGACATTTTTGCTTGCAGTTTGCGTCCAAGGATGACTAGGTTGTGCTTGTGTGGAACCGCGATCGTTGTATCTGCTTAATTTGACCTACAATCGCTAATTATCCGAATGTCTCGTCTGAGCAAATGGACAACACTGGAGCGGCAACCTTTCTTCATTCGATCTGCCCATTTCTCATGGCGTTATTCAAGCACCGACGAGGACAAAAGGACACACAGATTGGAGTGGACGAGAAAATTAGTCGTGATGTCAAAACGACAGCATTTATCCCCCACATGCCAATGATGACGCACCTCAAGTTTATATATCGATTGCGAACAACGGGATATCATTCCTAAGAGTACTGTACTACATTTTTTATATCTCGCTGACAATCCATTCAGACGCCTAGCTTTCTATCCAGTACAATGTCCTCACCATTCCACCGCTTGTTGACCTTCTTTGCGACACGGTCCTCGCCAAATCCACAAACCATTACCTTTCTCGACTCGTTGCGTGGCGATCTCAGTCTAGGTCTCAATTTCCCGGTTGCTTTATTCCTTGCAGCCACTCGTCATGTTGTCTTCCGCAATACTGGTGCATTCAGCTTAGCCATCCATGTCCCGACTGTCAAGACATCGCGACAGCTCCTTGGTGGCCCAGGACGATTCGATATCGACGAGGCCAAAAAGTACGGATTGCGAGATCTGTTAGCAGTCACTTCCGGTGCTGGTTTGGCAACTAAACTTGACGCTATGGGATGCTGGGGCTTGATTGCCGACCAGACAGGTGTCGTCAGTGGTAGAGATGTCAGAGCCTACCAAAGAGGCGAAGTCATGGAGTCCGTTGCTCGAAGGCGGCAAAATAGATCGGATGTCTTGCCTTTCTGGAGAGGCGGTCCTATCTGGTATGTCTCGCTCTCTATGGTTCCACAGAAATCGTTGAGAGAACAAACAAGACTGACCAAACATAGGGTGGGCGGACATAGTTGGATGGTTAGCAAACTCTTCGATGTCGATGTGTATAGCAGCAATCACAAGCACGACTAGCGGCTCGTTTCCAAATGGCGCTTACATGAAGAATCGCTCATGCCGCCATGATCAATCGAACTCGAAGGATACTCCTCGCATATATGGACCACTCTGTTTTAACTCCTACACCAAAATCAATCAGTCAGAGAACAGATCGCTACACCACCGCCCAAATTGTACGACATTACTTCCAGACGCTGTCTTACCCCATTGGTCCTCGACACCGCTTTACTGGACTAGATCATCCACAGCACTTGCTGAACACAGCACCATGCAAACCTCTTCAGTGTGTGATTGGTCCATACCCTGGCCCGGGCAGTCCAAGCCGATCAGTCCGTCTGATGAACAAGATGCGACACATGCTCCACCCTCGGACAGGCCAGAAGCTCCCGCAGAATCACAATGCGCGGAGAAGACCTCGGAAGACGAAATTCACTTAGTCGCGGCTGTTGAGAACCTGCGTCTGGCGGAAGCTCCTGAGCTTTCATCCGAAAACGACTACCGCCTGCAAGTAGCCGACGTTACCGATGTAGAAGCTATCCTCTTGGAGCAGATCAACACACTCCACGCCCGTTTACGGATGCAGTCTCTCATTTCCCTGCGCAATCATGAGCACGCAGCGGCCGTCCTTCTACATCACCGAGAGCAGCTCGATGGGCAGATCTCGCGACTTCGTGCACACAATGACAGCTTGAAGCTGCAGAATCGAGACTTACAGACACGCAATAGCTTTTTGGCTCGACGGTACGAGCGATTGAGACGCGAAAGGGCATCGTCGGAAGGCCGGGTTCGCAAATGATCAATCAGGTCGCATAGACTCTAGCAAGACGGTTAATGTAGATCGATTGGGTTGGAAGGACTGGACTGAGGGATGACGGTCGGATGAGCGATTATCTTAATGAATTTAGATTCCGTCCCTTTTCACTGTTCTACATGGCGCAGTCTGTTCGCATTACAACCCACGGATTTTGATTTTCTTTACGTGACCGTCGCTGTGACACGAAGTAGCCACGCCTACTTCAATACTATATGTGAAATCCTTACTTGTGTCATGGAACCAAGCAACCCCAACCGGCCAGGGCGCTCCATATTCCGAGAGACCCCGAATAAAATATTTCATGTCCTTTTCTCTATCGTACGTACCAAAATTTACGCAGAAGTCGGCCGTCGCGATCACAAGGTGCACAATATAAGCTTGGAGTAGATAATTTTGGTCTATATATTTTTTCTAAGCTTTTCCGATTTTAAGAAATATTCTCGGCCTTGTGGCCCAATGGTCAAGGCGCCTGACTACGACTTTCACTCTGTGAAATAGCCTATCAGGAGATTGCAGGTTCGAATCCTGCCAAGGTCAATTTTATAATTTTGCTCAACCATTATTTTTGAACTGTTCATGACGATTAATTCAGACATTGCTCATAGTCATGGCGGTGTTCGGTTTTTGATTTCCTTGGTCGCATCTTTCGGTCGTATCTGTTGTCAGAGAGAAAGCAGAACAAGGTTTCCACTACAGGGACTGAACTGGTGGTCCGAAAGCATTAATAGTAAGACGTTGTACAACTCTAGTTTTACAAGAATAAGTATAGTGCCACACTACTCTCATTTACTTCTCCAAGTACACAGGCACCCCGTAGACCACTGATGCGGCCCCGTTCAAGTACCGCAAATAGCAAACATCCCTGCTAGTAGCCACGGCTTCAGCCAGACTGACAGAGCGGCCATCTGTCTCCGGCCCCACGTTGTCTACTTCCACCGTCTTAGTCTTCCTGTTCCGACCAGGCGTTTTAGCTGCCGCTTTCGGTGCCGTGGCCTTCTTTCTAGCAGGAGTCTTCGGTGCCACGACTTCGGATTTCTCGCTCATAGCATCGCTTTGCTGAAACAAGCCCCATTTCTGTCCGACTGCAAGCGAGAACTTGTCAATATCACGATCCGTGACGTCCCATAGGGTCGCGACGACAGCCATGCACAGTCCTTCTCTGCCCTGATCGACTAGGTGATCTGGATCAGTCTTACCCGCTGCCATGTAGCTGAGTGGGACAGAGGTGGTTTCTAGCTGACCGTGCTCGTTAGCTTGACCGGATGAGCAGCCCATTAACCAAACTACTGGAGCGCAGACGTCTAGTCGCTGGATAGCGCGCTCGCGAACATATTGTGTGCCGCTTCCATGCCCGAAGTAGAGCAGAGTGCTGGCTGTCGACAGCGCTGTGGTGAACGCCTTTTCATCGGGCTTGGTCTGGACCATTCGGCTCCAATTTTGACCGGACGAGAGCGGTGTGAGGACTGGAGACAGAGTCTCTTGCGTCCGACCCAAGTCGCCTGACGGGTTGAGGATATATGCACCTCCAGCTGCAGGGACGGAGTACCGTCCCATAGTGGGCGTGCGACGCATTGTCAGAATACGTTCGCGAAGCTGGAGCAGACTGGCGACGCGGCTTATGCTTCGACCGTGCAGACAAGGGAGACTTTCCCACGGAAAGCCGTGAAGACGCTTGTCGAGTCGCAAAATCAGGTGGTGACTGGCTTTCTGAGACTGTCCGGCTGCGTGGTGATACGCTTTCATGGCATCGATTGTTTCCACAGCCATCTCGTCGAGGTCGATCTCGTCGTAAGCATTGGCCTCACCGTTCCAACGCAGAATGTCAACTACAAAGAATAAGAGATCCAGGACGTTTTCTTCAAGATCGCCGTCGTTCTCAACATCAAGTCGGACAAACAGTGCCAGTACCTGTGAGTGAAGTCTGACCTTGTCCCCTCTGCCCTTCGCTGACTGTCTTGATGGCAGATGACGATCGAGAATTGCCTCGAAAGATTTCTGAAAGCGCGCCAAGGTCTCAGGTTGTGCATTACGCCCGGCTAGAAAGCTTTTGAAACCGCCAAACCATATACTCTCGATATTGACCAGCAAATCGCGCATTCGCGCATCGAGAGCTTCTCGTTCTTCCCACCATTTTGATTTACCGCCTTTCACGGTCGCATCTGGAGGGTTGTGACAGCTGAAGTCCGAGCATTTTATGATATCTCTTAATTCAGTCCTGGCCAGATCATATGTGAAAGTAGTGCTCTCGTCCATATCAGCATCACGTGATCGAGTCATGGGCAGGCGCAACACTAGAGGTGTCTCGTCCCTGTCATAGCGGGCCGCCCAAATTTCCGTGCCTTCTTCATTCATAGACAGACTAACCACCGCCCACTCGTCCGGGAGTATTTGGACGAGTTCTTTCTGAAACTCTGACCACGATGACATGGATTGCGGCGCTCCAGCATCACTTGCATCGTGCAGTAAGTCTACAAGACTGACCTTTTTCTTGTCCGCTTGAACATCGATGACTTGCCGGCGAAAAGCCTCATTTGCAGGTATTTCAAGCACATGAGCCAGGCGAGAAGGGAGAATATCACCGAGCTTGCGGGTTTCGACCGCGGAATAAAGCATCTCGTTCGACAAAGAGATCGATGAAAGCTCGTAAATGTGCGACAAAGGTTGTTTTTCGACATGATTCGTCCACTGAGAAAGGCGACTTCTGGTCTCTGAGAGCAAGCCATGCAGTGGAAGAGCTTTAGAAGCCTTGGTCTTCGTGCCCTGCTTTGTCTTAGGGAGTGGTGAATCTGAATCAAGAAGCATATCACCACCGACGCGAAGCATGGGATCTGCGTACGTTGATGGCGCAGCGAGAGTGGACTCCGAAAGCGTGCTGTAGTGGACATCTGCTAAGAGATCAGCCGTCGCTTGCGCCAGACCAAGGCGGGCACAGGCTATCGCTTGGCGTTGGTCGCTCTCGGAGGGCTTTGACAAAAGCTGTCGGTCCAGAAACTCTTTCGCTCGAGATAAGTCATTGTTTCGTAGCAAGACCAGAGCTTTCTGGCGCGCGACAGAATCGAGCAGCTCTGCACGTGGACCAAGTACCATTCTTTCCTTCGATTCTTCTATACTTGGCTCTGCGCAGACTTCGCCGGCTCGCTTAGTTGTTCCAGTCTTGGTCACGGATCGAGCGACTGACTTGACTGATCGTTGTGTAGACTTGACTGATCGTGATTGCGGCAAGATTGGCTGCTTCTTCTTCGAAGTCTTTGTCTGAGCTGACACAACATTCTTGGTGGCTTCATGCGATGAAGAAGGTTGACTTCCTAAAGCAAGGTATTTTTCTGCCAGAGCATAGTGACTGAGCGCCATGGGTACCTCGGTGATTTTGGCGTGCCAATTTCCGAGGGCGATGTTCAGAGCAGAGGCAGTAAGATCGATCCCTCCTGCTTCCACCTCAGACCATTCGTCTCTCAAAGATCCATTTTGTGTGACTTCATGTGGCCTGGAGAGCATTTCTAATTCCAAACTCTCAATTCGGAGGCGCCGTAACATATCTAACCCATTTAAGCGTCCAATTGCGCGTTCAGCTTGATGTAAGAAATATCGTGCCTCGCCCTCATTGCCCTGTGACGACGCTGATTTGCTCAGTAGTAACAAGCAGTCAAAAATGCTCCGAGCAATCTGCGGGTTGATAATGCCATCAGTCGCCCCTGCATTCGATGACGCTTCCTGATCGCGCCGCGTAATATCGAGATTCGAGAGCGCTTCTGCTAAATCACTAACGTTATTGGTGGTGCAGGTCTTAACACTCTGATCGGCATTTTTGTCCTTGCCGCGAGCCTCGGAAGCAACAACAGATCTGAACAGCAGCAGGGCCGCCCGAGCGACCTCTGCGCTAGCTGTGTTCTGCCCAGCGCGACTCAATCGGCAGGCTAGAAGTAGACCGATATCTGCTTGGAAGAGAAAGACTTTCAGCTTGTCCCGCCGCTTCATCCCACTCGTAGCTGTCAACTCCAGTGCAGCCGTGAGAGACGATTTGAAGGCATCAATATCGGGTGAAAAGATGCAGAGCAGCAGTCGCAACTCAGCGATGTTCAATCGAGCATCTAATCGACCATCAGGTTTTGATCCCAGGAATTTGGTAATGCACAACTCTGCTTCTGATAGGTCACCTCGTCTCATTGCTAAACGGCATTTTGCTATTTGCACAAAAACCTGTGACTGACAAATTAGCTTGTCCACAACATAGAGTCGTTGGGTGATGTTCAACGCCGTTTCGGCCAGCGATAGATGACCATTGATCTCAAAGAGTGGACAAGACTTGAGCAGAAGGGCATACAGAAAGCCGCCGTTATCGATCGCCTCCCTCATAGCCTCGACCCCAAGATCATTCCAGTAGCGCAAAGCATCAGCGAACGGTTCTACCGCGTTGTCCATCTTATATACTGCTAGTAAGAATTGCTGAAGCTTTTGCAAGTGCGTCGCATATCTGGCGAGTCCAACGTCGTTTTCGAGACTGACCGTAGAAGACATACAATCCGCAGCTTCCTTGACCAGTGAATCATCGATCCGATCTGCAAACGATGTGGACAGAGCGAGTACCCTTTGACATATTTGAAGTCTCCGAAGCGGAAATTTAAGAGGTTTGAAATATCCCAGGAGAAATGATATACAGCCATTAAGATCTTGTTGCTGGTGGTCCGAATCTCGTTCTTGCATACAAATTAGCCACGCAATATGAATTGTGCTTGACTCAGGTTCGCTGAGCTTTGCCAGTAGACTTTGGAGTTGAGGCTGTTTGGATTCGCTACCCAGCCGTGTCATCAAATCTATCGTATCCAAGAACGCAGACTTGATTTCCGATTGATCTAGAAGCTGCGTTATGGGTGTCGAATCCAATGCCGATGTCAAAGATAGCAGAACTCCATCCTTGGAAAGATGTTCGACAGCTGCATTCAAAGAACGATGGGCCTCTTGGTATAAGCGAGCCTCTATCTGACACCTTGCAAGCTCATTTACTTTGATCATATAATTTGCAGCGCTCTTCTCTGCTGCACTGAGGATGCTGAGCGAATTTACTGATCCCAAGAGCAGCTTTGTTTTGGGTAAAGCAGCGTAATTCTGCAAAGACTTCTGAATTTCTTCTTGTTCGCACAGCCGATAAGTGTGCCATTGTAGATCTGAGAAAGCTCTGAGAAGCTTTTTAGACGAGTCGCCTTGCATGTCCGAAGCCAAGTTCGCTAATTGATCTTGCGCTGCAACCAAATCACGGATCTCCGTAGATTCACGCGAAACATTGCGCAACCATATTCCGCCAGCTATCAAACCAGACTCAAGAAGCGAAGTATGTGATATGCTTGTATTAAGACAGCCCTGAAGCAAGCGAAGGCACTCGAATAAGCACTTGCATGCCTTTACTTGGATATGTGGTGAAGTCATAGACTTGTTCACCAGATCGCCCACCAACAGTTTTCTTGCTGAATTGATGATTATTTGTGTATCCGGAGACTGATCGAGGGGTTCGAGACACGACTGAAGGCAGTTCTGCAGCTTCAGTAAGAGTTGTTCGGATGGAGAAACAGCCGATTTCATATCATGCAAGACACCTTTTAAGCTTGACAGGCCTGAATCTGACGAAGCCGCAGCATCCATAACCGGAAGCCATTGGCGAGCTTCTGTTGATCTATCAGCAGAGTCTGCGACTTCGCTAATTTGTGTCAATAGTTCATGGAGTTGGCGCTGATCGTCTCCTTGTAGCCCTTTGAGTAAGTCCCACGATATGAATCCGGAGAGATGGTCGTGTACTAGCTGGTATTGCTTGCTGACATTGGCTGTAGATTTTGACCGTAAGGACTTCAGGGCTACTTGGATTGGTGCGATGACTTCGCGCTTTACGTCAACCTTGTGCTGAGCGATTGACCACCACTGATAGCGCACCAGGAGAGCATAGGTTTCCAACTTGAATGCAAGATGCGCCGATACCCCTTGGCCATTTGAGCTTTTGTGTGCAAGAGACTTCAATTGTTGTGCGAGCGTCTCCATGAAGCGAGCCACCTCTGACTGATTTGCTCCAGCTGACTGCAATTGGCCCAAAATCCAGAAAGGACCCCGGGCTGTGCCAGGATCCAGCGACGTGGCTAAGAAGTCCTCATCAAGATCGGAACCATTCAATAGACATAAACGCAAAACCAAGGTCTGGTACTGTGCCGCAAGCCGAAGAGTTGATAAATCCAGATTCGGAAGAGAAAGTCGTGGCATGTCCTCGATGCGTGCAGTCGCTTTACTTTGAGTGAATGTCTTTGCGGTCTTCGTGCCTTCTAGGAGTTGTTTGAGGATCAAAAGCTCCTTCTGGGCATGAGTGAAAAGCCCAAGCGATAGAAGTTTGCCAACAAGAGCAAGCATGCCCAATTCAAGCTGTGAGCCAGGCTTGCCTTGTGATGTCTCCCGGATTCGCCGCAGCGTGGCAAAGGCAATCCTGGCGCATGCTGCCACGGATGTTAATCTGTTTTGCGTGGTCGAAGATATTTGAGTCTTCGTTTTGGCAGCGACTCCAGGAGTTCGCAGACCAGAGCTCTCGTGAGACCGCGCAGCTTCAGTCAGTATTTTGAGAGTCTTGTTCACTAGCTCGGTCGACAGATTTTGTTGTTCCTTAATGGAAAGACATCCACTCGAAGACTTTGGTTTCGTCTTGGACGGCTTTCTCTCGTTGATAGTTTTCGTCCTGGGATGCGAAGGATTTGGAACCTTCTTTAGAGATTTCTGGCTTGGTTTGACATTCTCTTTGTCTCCGTCATCAAATCCTAGAAGAAGTTGCAGAGCAACTACCGTATCTGCCGTACATCCATTCGAGGCCGAGAATGCAGTCCGCACTCTTTCGGCCTCTGCCTGGGCGTCCATGTTGCGGTCGCAGACCTATGTGGCACACGATACGGCGCCAATTTTCCCGTCGACATGTCCGTATGCCTCTATTATAGGCCGAGCTGCAATGCCGTGTATCTCGACGCGTGAGTGTCGTGAAGGCGCGAAACGAGGTTGTATTATTATATTTCCTGTTTAGGATTGAAGGTCTTGGCAACGAAAAAGTCACCCCAGAGCTGCATCGATATGCATGCCCATTACATTCTCACACGAGCATTATCGTCAATACAAGGCCTCGGAAATGGCGCCGCCGAGACGTGCGCTCTGTAGTCTCTTCTCTCCTCGTGCATCTTTGCACGAAAGATGGCGGCTTTCAGCTCTTTTCCGTCCCGCACCACGCCCGTACAGCTCCTCGGACTCTGCAATTCCACGCATTGCATCGCCCTCATTATGGTCGTCGATGATACCTAAACCGTTGCGTAGATCTGGGAAGGGCTCTCCAGGTCGGATAAGGGGCCTCCTCTCTGGAGAATGGAATCCTGCAACTTTTTTCATTGTCATATCTTTGATTATCGGATCCAATGCTATTCAACTAGTCTCTCTCAAGACGCGCAGGCTCAATTACAAACGCAGCACCGAAGCAAAGTTGAGTCTGCTCAGAGAGGTGATTGGGAAAGTCCAGAGAGGCGAAGATGTGGACGTAGAGGCTATGTTGGGCACAGGGGATCCCGAAAGGGAGAAAGAATGGGAAGAGGTCATGAAAGACCTGCAGCAGGAAGTTGACGTCTGGGAAGACAAGGGCAAGTCCGGACAAGAGAATCAGTCAACAGAGAGGTCGGATACTGTTGCGGCCAACGGCGACGAAGACCTCCAGCACTCCGCTTCGGATCGGAAACCTGGATTTTATTGATTCAATGGTTTCAAATTCCTTAAACTAAAGTGCAACCAGCTTGAGAAGGAGGAAACCACCGCCATACGCAGTGAATTCTGCGTTGCAATTGCCGCCGATCGTACATGGAGCAGTTGCCATGCAAGATGGAAGCGCAGAAACTTGGCGCTCTCACAAACAAACAAGCCAAATATCTCCGACCACGCTCGAAGTCCAGCAAACACACGTTGCTGAACTCACGCGCTATGGGTAGCGGTCATTCAAAATCGCGCACTCCGCACGAGGATGAGACTCAGGCTATCCGGCGTCAGATCGGAAAGCGGTCATCAGTCAATTTCCTGCAGAAGCTTGAGAGTCGTCCTCTTCCACCACGTCCGGTATCCTTTGCCGCAAAGGTTAGAGATCCCGAGCCGGAGCTTTTAATGGGGAATACACCTCGTCCGCTATCAAGCTATCCACTCAGCTTTCCAGCGCTTTCGCCGTCGTCGACCGCCACTGTGGTCAGAGCTTCCGAGCCGACTGCCACTTCGTTTGGTCACCAACTTGCGGAGGACCCCTCCACAGAAGCAGAACATCACCATCATAGCAGACATGGTTCTTCAGTGGCATCCGTATCTCCAGAATTGACGTCACAGAGCTCATTCAACGAAACACTCCAAAACATCGAACATCTTCGCGATGGAAGAGAGAAGAGCGATAAGGTTGACATCAAAACTCCGCAATTGAGCGACGGCAGCACCGCGGACGAGTTCGAGGAATTGCAAGAACCCGACACTGTATCAGAAGGCTTCATGGATGAGTACGACGAAAGCGAGCCCGGGACCCCCGTTGCAATGCCGCGCACTCTCTTAACGCCCGTCCTTCGGATGCCAACGCCACTTGCCCACGATAGTCCGACTAGATATGGATTCGACGAAGCCATGGAGAATGCCAGGGTTGCCGTCTCGCGTGAGATCCAGAAGAAGAGGGCAGCTACAGGTCCCGAATTATTTCGCGTATGTTTTACTGCACATTGCTCCTAGGATCATCGCTAATGATGCTACAGCAAGCTCTGGAGCTTCAAATCTCGACTGGCTACGTCAATCAGCCACCACAGCAGGCCGCAGTACGCTCTTCGGTCGAGAAACGCTTCGCTACTGATGCTGCTCCTTGCCGAGTCTACCGACCTCCACGATCAAAGTATCCTCCGTCAGAGGTCTTCCGTCGAGCGCTTTCAAGACAGCACCCTCTCCCACCTCCCCGAGGCATGGAACCAAGTGCCCGCACAACCCGACTGCTCAGACGTGCGTGGCCAGGAAATCTCTTCCGCGACGATTTGACACCAACACAGCGCAACCGATGCGCTCTGGCGCTGCCTCTGTCCTCGACACAAAAGAATTGTCCCGGAAATCACGGCAAATGGTACGAGACCAGCAACCTCTTGCACCCTGTCGAATGCGCCATTTGCTTGTGCGCATCGGACTGTCCGAGCGACACGGCGGTGTCTTGGATGTGCGAGTATTGCGCCATCAGAATTTGCGCCGAGTGCAGAGCTGTGTTGGACGCGAGCGGTATGCCTAGACTCATGAGCAGATTCGAGGACGGATCGAAGACGGTCGAGGCCAAGAAGGCGAAGATGAATAGGAGATCGGCGATGTGACTTTGTCACTATCCAAGGAGGGAGGAAAAGAAGTAATGACGGGCACTGCCTGCCCGGCTTGCGAGTAATTGAGAGGTTGGATCAGCGAGCATCTCCACACAAACATATGTATTACGAAGGATATACATCTGAATTTCAGTCTTGACATCATTACTCCTGTCGTTTACACAGCAACTCCATCAGCACCGTGGCCGGCACCTGAAATCGTAGCCATGAAATCGCGATAGCGGAAGACTTCGCCCCTGCCACCACCATTGAGGTCCTTTCCGCTGACTCCCTTCGCGCCAAAAGCTCGTCGGCCGGTGAATTCTGCCAGGATATTATCTACTTCGCGATCAGACAGCCTCGCCGCAGAAGTAGCGTCAGGCGCGGTACGCAAGACCGCATCACGCAGCTCCGCGACATCGATCTGGCCGCTGTCATCAACATCAAAGGCGGCGAACGCAGCAGTCAGCTCGTCCTTTTCGCTGAGGTGCTTCATCGGCTCGGCGAGCATATCTAAGAACCGGGCGAGAGTCAAACTCTGCGGACCAGATGGTGGGAAGAACGTGGCCAGCGACTGTGGCGAAGCATCGAGACCTAGCTGCTCCAGTACCGAGGCCAAGTCGGTTCTGCTGATCGCGTTGCTGGAGGTGGTGTCTAGGACTTCGAAGGATTCACGCATGGAGCGGAGCAGGGCGGGCGGGATGTGCGTGTAATTGCTGGCGTTGGCGAAGGCGGGAAGGACTGCTTTCGCGGGCTTGTTGTCCAGTAGTGGGCGGACTGTGGCGACTGTGCTGCTTGTTTGTGTGCGTGTGAAGGGAGGAGGAGCTGCGCGTGTCGTTGACGGCAGCGGAGGAGATTTGACGGGGTCTGTGGCGGAAGATGGTCGTGAGTTGAATGCTGACTCGGGACGCGAGCCTGCCGCTGATGACAGAGGTGGCGATTTGACGACGAAGGGATCGGAGTCATAAGAGCTCTCGCGATCAGGCGTATCGGCGACGCTGAGCCGTGATGGGGCGCGTGCGAATGGACTCTTAGGGCGGTCGGTAACACCCAGCTGTGATGGCCGTCGCACAAATGGCGACTGTCGCTCGGAGCCCAGCATTGGTGACGATGACGGCGCTGTGCCTTTCGTTGGCGAGGACATCGTGGGTGATGGAGCTATGACTGTGGAAGGCGTCTTGGTGGGCGAGTCTGGTCGCTTGAAGGGCGACTGGCGCGGTGAGAAGGACATGTCGGCGCCTTGTGTATTCCGTGCCCACGATAGAGATATGCTTCGACAAGGTGGAGCCCGCAGAAGTCAGCAAGCACGTACGCAGTCGCAGTTGCAGATACAGGAGCAGAAATGGTGATAGTGGATCAACGGTTGCCGCAGTGGAAGTTGGGATGAAGTCGACCTAGATGCAAACAAACATGCAAACTCGATGACGGGCAGTCCCGCCGCCCATCGGAATCCGGCGTCGATCAGGGCCGGGCGTCGTGCCGCAAGGGGCAGCGACAGCGAACAGCGAACCGCGACAGAGAAGGAAGGAAGCGAAAGGGACCGCAGCCCCACCTTTGCCGCAACTCCACCGCCGCGACCGACAGACCGCAATGGCTTCGACCTCCTGAATGCACCACTGAAGATCACCCGCTCATTACCTGCGGACAACCCTCTCTCGTCGACATGGAATAGCCAATTCTGCGCTGGATCGCTGCCTTTGACCCGTCCGTCGCTGTTCTCCCGCAATTCATCCACCGCTGTCTTCCTTGTCAGCGCCGCCGCCGTTGGTCGCAACGGGTGAGGCAGACCGGTTTCCCGCCACCTCTTGAACACCTTGCGCCTCGCCATTGCGCTTTTCGATACGCAGTTCTGGTTGCGCAGACTTGATCAGCTGCATCCCTAGGCGCGCAACAGCAGAAATATCTCAGCATCATGGCTTCAGTCCTGCCATACCGCCCTGGAACCAGCGGCGCAAGCGTCCAAGGCAGTCCGGCCGACAACCGACGACCATCGATCAATTCGGTCCCGTCTTACAGATCAAAGCACTCAATCTCAAATCCGCCTTCAGATGATCGCATCAGCGGTCCTCTCAACAAACCTGTCGACACAGCCCGACCCGCAGTCTTCTCCTTCTCGCGACCGACCATGGCGCCACAGAATAACATGATCCGCAAGAGGAAGCGCAAAGTCCATTCGCAATACCCGGCGACGTCAGAGGAGAAGCATGTTGAGTACATCCTCGTGGCCTCGTTCGATATCGACAGAGGTTCCATCATGGAACACCAGTACCCTGCCCCGATTGGGGGCGACGAAAATATGTTGGCTGAGCTCATGTTGCCCGATCAGGCGCACATGCGCACGCAGGATTGGACCATGTTCTTTCTGCACAAGGACAACGCAGAGGACGAGGAATTGAGGAGAGAGAGGTTGGAGAAGCGCAAAGCTGAACGTGAGGAGCGGCTGAAAGCAAGAGAGGGAGAGGAGGCTGCTGATGATGAGGAAAATGACGGCGCTGAATTCGACAACGATGGATCGCTTGAGGACGAGGACTTGAGGAGCGTAGCTGGACCTCCCTTGGTCTACGTGCTGAACTTGGTCACCACAAAGCAAGATAATACAGTCCGAAGGTTTGTTGCATCAGGGCTTGGGTGATGGACGAAATGTGCTGATCAACCTCCAGAGGCGCTGTCTGCAAAGCCATGGCAGTATGCACACGGCATCCGTTCCTACACATATACAAGGTGCGCAAGTCCTCGTTCCGCTCACGACACAGATGCTGACACACGTTAATAGCCACTTCTTCTTCTCGCTCTGGAAGAGTACTTCAAGAACCCGGTCGTCGAGACATTGTCCACGCTATACGACTCACTCAACGCCATGGATTTGTCCCTTATGCCTCGCCTGTCGACTTTGGAGCGGCAGATTCTACAGGCATCAGATGTTCGGGATGTCTATGTCGAAAGATTCGAAGCGCTACAAGAGCAGCGCGGAATTGAAGCTCCTCCCGACGCCGCACATTCACCATCGACTGGTCGGGCAAAGAATGGCGGCCTTCCGCGGGACACTCACGAGTTCGAAACAGTGCTCCCGTATAACGCCATACCAATCCCGGTCAAGATTCCAGTAGCTCTGACTTCTGAGAATGTCGGCGACTTTTCCCTGGTGAAGCTCATTCAGACTTTTAGTCAGCCACACGCGACCTCGCCGCAGGCATTCCAAACACTACATCCGCATCTGACAACTTCTGGACCGCTGACACACCCGATCATTGTGCTTCTCAATGCCCTTCTCACGCAGAAGCGCGTTATCTTTATAGGACACAACTTGCCCTCGTCTAATGTGGCTGAAACCGTCCTAGCCGCTTGCGCGCTTGCTTCAGGTGGTCTTCTCCGAGGCTTTGTTCGACATGCCTTCCCTTATACCGATCTTACCAAGATCGACGATCTTCTCAAAGTACCTGGCTTCATCGCAGGAGTCACCAACCCTACATTCTCCATGCATGCTGAGTGGTGGGATCTGCTGTGTGACCTGAACACCGGCCGTATGAAGATCTCGCCCAAAATTGAGCCCGCTCCAACGACTGAGGGTACCGCATACTTCCAACCAGGCGGTCTCGGAGCCATGGGCGGCATTGAAAAAGGAGGTCACTCAGGTACCAGCTCCTCCCTCTCCGCGGGCATGGGTGGGTCGTCTTCGATCAGCTTTGCTGGAGATGGGACGGGAGACACGGCTTTCATTAATTCGGTGCTGACGGCGGTCAACGAGCGGCGCGGCGAGGGCGCCATCCGTGCCAAATTCCGCCTATGGATCCTGAAATTCACACGGATAGCTGCGGCATTCGAGGAACTGATCTATGGAGCCTCGGCCCTTGTCGTCTCTACACCGGCAGCTGATGCCGCGTCGCCTTCTTCATCACCAGGTCTGACCCGAACTCTGTCTGGCAGCACGATGCATGCAACTTCGAATGAGATCACAAAAGGCTATGGATACGTGTGGCCAACGCTGTCAGAAAAGAACCGCGAGCTGGCATCCAACGCGACACGTATTGAAGGCTGGATGAAGACTCGATCATACTACAACTACATTCAAGATTTGGCTGTCTTCTATGCCTATCGTCCCATCAAGAATATCGACCTCCAACACTGCCACGACAAGCTCGTCAAGCTGCGTCTCGGCCCAGATAACGCCGGTGCCCTTTACACCGCGATCTGCTCAGCAGTCCATTCGACAGAGCAGATCGACCAGCTTCTCGTGACGCTGATCAACACAAGCCCACTCCCCGCAGCAGGTGTTGCCTCCGCCACCGGCCCGGCAGCAATGCAAGGCATAGGCGGCAGCAATCTCGGCGCAAGCGCAACCTGGGGCTCGGCCGGCGGCGCCGCGGGCGGAGGAGGTCTGTTCCACCTGGCACTCGGATTATTCCACCCCAAGCTCGAGATCAGAGAAAAAGTCGCAGACCTTCTAGCTCGCGTCAGAGATCACGAGGCCGGACGCCATTTCTGGAATCGTCTGGGCGGGTTCGAGAGGGCGGCTTATGAGCGTGTCGAGAGTGCTCGGAGGGACCGCGAAGGGTGAGATGGTGTGGTATGATGGGTATATGATTGTTACGCAAGAGGGAGGGTAATGGGAATTCGTCGCAGGCGAGCTTGTTTGCTGCATGCACTTTGTTTGGATTGATTACATGCAGAGAGCGGGTGGGATTTGACTCCAGATATGACCTCTATATATCCCCATTTTTATGTACATTCATTTAGTCTTTGAAACTTACCAAATGTTCAACAAGGTGGTTGATAGGGCGCATCGAGGTGGAGAAGATGTGAGGGGGTCAAGACGACCTCACTTGCACACCCTCTACGTCGTCGTCCATCTCTTGGAACTCTATCCTGCTCCCCATGCTGCCTGCTCTATGGCGTACTCCGTTCCGAGCCTTTTGTGCATGTAAGTCTCAATCTAGAGAAAGAGTGGTACAATCTTCTTTAAAATACTTTTCTCGGTGATGCGACACGTTCTATGATAAGAAAGAATCGTGCTCGCGTCGCGGTCGATTGTGCTCAAGAATGGCAGACACGAGAAAATCCCGAGCATAGAAGGCACGCATGGGAGCATGGGTAACTCTTTTTTTCAGAGTCGCCGGCGACAGACCTGCTTGGCGACCACGCGTTATCCCTTCAGCTTCAGAACCAGCATACCTGACAACGAGGAGCCTCAGGAGTATTCCTCGACGGATCCCTATCCGACCTCATCGGCTATCTCGAACGAATCTCTCCAAAGATGCTTTTGCCATTCACCACATCCGAACCTCTTAGATCCACGCGATAGTCTCTTTCGAGTCCTCCAAGTCGACAACCTCGAACACTCCACCATCACCGTGCTGGATCGATCTCTCTGTCTAGAGTCCTTTGGACGCAGACTGGGTACGGTTGGCTGCGAAACACCCCACTGCATGTATATCGCCTAGGTCATCCCCTCGGCCTGCATCAGTCCTGGAATACAGGTTCGAGAATGCTGCTACACCCATTTTCGACTGAAGTGCGGCTTGCTAGGACGACTGAGCGAGAAACTACTCGTCGGCCTACTCGGTGCCCTATTTGGCAGACTATACAGAGGTCGACCCGGGAGACTACATGGAGGCCGGACTGGGAGACTACTCGAAGTCCAACTCTGTATACTACTTGGACGCCGACCAGGGCCCCGACTTTGGAGTCTAGATGCAGCGGGACTCGGGATACTACTTGGGGGCTCAACCAGTGGCCTACTCTTTGGCCTACTCGGTAGACTACTCGGATGCCGACCTGAGCACCGATTCCTGGGCTCGCACGCGGGCAAAGTAGCTGCACCAATGCCTATCACAGTCGTGGGAAGAGTTTCATGATCATCACGTCTTGCATTAATTACAACTTCGACGCTAAATCACGAGCCTCAATAGGCTATTGAACGCCCTAGTCGCCAGTCTTTTCGGATTTCCCCTGTCCAGACTCCAGTCACGTACAAGCCGGCGATCAAGCGCGGGTTTGCCGCTTTGCGGTGCCGATATGCGTGTTATGCACCTATTCCCGGTCAGTTCTGCTCCTCGACAAATCACATGGTACTTGACCGACCTTTGTGGCGAATTTCAGACTCGTAAGGCTTTCACCCAGATGTGCTTGTAGGGGGCTGATCATCACAAACATGAGGGTTTTGCTGTTACCTCCCAGTGAATATTGCAGCAGGTAGGTCAACTGTTTTCACTTGTCAGCTTCACCAGTGAAACACTTTCGTCCAGCGTTGCAGGAAACGAACCTTGCTATTGCGGTACGGCACGTGGCCGCCCCCCTCTTTGCCCTGCCCCAGGGCTCCAATGACGTCCCCTAGACAGGCAAGCGACTTGTTGATGTGCTGCGTTTCCTTCATGCGCTCGCCAGTTGCGCCCGAGTGACTCAAGCGCTCGCTACCGGCCAAATCGACCAGATTCAGCGTGCCTTCAGATTTCTCGCCGGTGATCGAGTTGTGTCCGACTAGCTTCAGGATGAACACCGAGTGACTGCGGGATGAGCGGGAATTTGCCTTCGTAGCGGCCACAGACCGGTTACGGCCTGCTTTTTCGAGAATAGCATTCACTCGCGTGGGTGAATCGAGCTGGACGGTCGTCACGTCTGTCACAGTCGTGCGTTGCCGCGTCGGGTCGTGCTTAATCTCGTGCTTCTTCTTCTCCCAATCTTCGGCCTTCCCTAGAAGATCGTTGAGCGTATCGTTGTATACCTCAATGAAGCTGCCCTCCATGGTGTAGATCCAGCCTTTCTCTTCGAGACTCTTGGCCGTATCGTATATCTGTGTCACTGCTCGGGGAATCATACCATCTACCGACGACATGGTGAACGTCTTGCCGGATCCGGTTTGGCCGTAGCAGAAGATGCACACATTGTAGCCGTCGAGCGCTGACTGGATCAGCTGGCTGATTTCTTCAAAGACCTCGCCATTCTGCGCCGAGGGAGAGAACACGCGGTCGAATGAGAACGAGCTCGTGGCTGTAGTCACATTGCCCGTAGCGCTCTTCTGCTCCGACGAAATCGCGACCTCTTTGCTGTCCGCTTCCGAGTCCGGGAACCCAATCCGAGCTTTGTCATCTTCATCGGATTCCAATGTTGGCCTGACCCTGCAGAATACACGAATGTTTCCCTTGAGCTCCTGGACTTGGTTGTGCAGTTTCCGTCTCAGCGTCTCCTCAATCCGTAACTTCTCCTGAGCTTCAGCCGCTCGATCGACCGCATCTTGCATTTGTTGATGCAGATCCGCGAATGACTGTGACTGCGCATGATTGTCGGATTCGAGGAATTCGATCTTCGCTCGCAATGCCTTCATCGCGGTCTCCAAAGCGATCGCATTGGTGGAAGCCTCGCCCAGCTTCTCCCTGAGATTCCGGTTCTGTGTATTTGCCGAGTCCAGCTCTAATTTCGTCTCGTCGAGCTCTTTGCCCAGCTCTTGTCTCTCACGTTCGCGTTTCGAAACGTCCGTGTCGGCCGTCTGTCGCTCGATGGCGTACTGTGTGGTCAGGTCCTGTATCTCCCTTAGTCTTTTAGATCTCTCGTCGTCGATCTCGGCTCGCAAGAGTCGCTCTTGATCAGCGAGCTCGTCTCGCCGCACTCTGCCCAGCTTCTCAATCTCTTCCTGCATGTCTTTTCGCAGTCGGTCTTTTTCCTCCCTCTCGTCCCTCCGCATCCGTTCGAGTTCCTTCCTGTGCGATTCTTCCCGGTCATCGTCGTGATTTCGATGCTTTCGGATTAGATCATCAATTTCGATACCGTGACTCCGCCGGGAATCGTCGAAAGCTAACGTGGTCGTTGAGAGCTTGACTTTCACGTCCGACAGTTCGTCGGAAATAGTTTTATTAGACGCCGTCAGTTGAAGGCGGATTTGTTCCAGTTCGTTTACTGTGCACGGGAGTCAGCGGAAAATCTAGTGTTGAGGGCTCGCTCTGCTTACTTCGAGTCTTGTACAAAGCCAGGCTTTCTTCCAGCCCGTTCTTCTCGAAGGAGGCACTGTCGAATTGTGATTTCAGATGGGCGAAGAGCGCCTCCATGTCTTCAAGTCGGCCGGCAGTGTCCCACGCTGGAGCAATTAAGTTAGAATCGCGCGTCAAGAAAGATGATTTTGCAGCAGAAGAAGGCAAGGAACGCAGCTTATTTTTGGGGGTTTTCAAGATTGATGGTGACCTTTGCACCTTTCTTGCCTTGATAACCCTCTTAGGGATCTGAGAAGGCGTTTTCGGCAAATCTTTCTCACATTCTGACGAAGGAAACACGCTGCTCCCAAGGCTCTCACTGCTTGAGCGCAGATTGAGCCCCTGAAAAGCAGTGCTCAAAGAGAAAGAACGCGATTCAAAGTGACGATTTTGCGGGTCGGAAGCACCGTTACCGTGTGCACTGGTGGGCTGGTGTTGAATTTGAGGCCCAAGACCGTGTAGGTCATCGTGCTTGCCGGTTTGCATCCGCCCATTTCTGCTTGCTGATAACAAAAATGGATTCGTACCCTTTCTCTTGGACGAAATGCCGTTCGCGTCCACGCTGTCGACCCTCTCCCTCTCCCTCTCCCTCTCCCCAGTAGCCGTGGCCGGTCTTGCGTGTGACATTGATGTTTGAGATCTGGCCGTGCTGGCTGCGGATGTCGGTCGCGAGCCATTGGAGATGTTGCGCGCCGTAGGAAGGTTGTTTCTCGTAGACGGGATTTGGGCAAAATTGCGCACACCTCCCGCTCCCATGGACTTAAAAGATGCGCTAACGGGTCGCGCAGGTGTAGCGGTGGGTATTTTGTGTCCTTCACCAGCTCTTTCTGCCAGCGTCTTCCGCTTCGGGTCAGGCACAGGTACTGTTCAATGTCAGCCATTGGTCACATGAACTCGTGGAGCAAGAAGTCGGGGGGCACACTGGGAGGCACCCTGAAGGGCACTCTAGAGGGCAGCCTGGCGGACACTCTAGAGAGCGGCCTGGAGGGTACCTTGGAGGACAGACCGAAGGGCCCTCTGCGGGGCTACTTACATCCAATAGCCTTGTGCTTTAGCGTTGACGATGGCGGTGGGGGAAGCATTGAGCGCGCATTCGCGTCCGAAAACGACATCTCATTGAGTCCAGCGGCCGCAGGGATGCGACTTGGTGGTCGGATTTGCGACGGTCTCGTCGTCTGTACGAAGATAGCGTGAGTATCGCGTTGGACGACGGGTGATACATCGATGTTTACCATGTTTTCTTCGTTGTACGTCATGGTGAAGGTCGGGCGGTAACGAAGAAGAAGACACAGAGTTGGCGGTCGGAGTCACAGAGCACTCATATTGCGCGACGTGCAGGTTGAATGTCTACCATGCTGTCAATATTTCGGTTGCGCTTGTTGGAGTATGGTATAAACAGACGCCGTCAACAACGGTCCCTGGCACGGAGTTCGCCCGACGTTCAGCCGGACAATGTAGAGTTTCCCGACTCGGTGGGTTGGCTTTCACGTGACTCTCAAAAAGCTCCTGTCGTATTAAATAAAGAGTCCTCTATTCAATAATGCCCTGTTAAATGCCCCATCGAGTGCCCCATCGAGCGCCCCCATAGACAAACCCGTTGGTGTCCTCAAAGATTACCCAAAGATGCCCCAAAAAAGCCATGTTCATGGCTCTACTAGAAGCCCCGTCTATCGTGCCATAGGACATCCCATCAGTGTAGGCTACCACAACCATCTTTAGTCCAGATGATTGAGCAGTGAGATCCTCGAGTAAACAAGACTATCCACGATCTCTAGCTTTTGTGCCTGATGATGAATGGGGGGTCCTCCCGCCCGTTCGATCCTAAGACACTACTCCTCCATCCTCCTGGCCCACACATGCCGACGTCAGACATCCGCGAGCCCCCCGACTCCCCAATTTTCCCCATATACATCAAGTCGCAGCCGCCCACCGCTTCATCCTCCTTCACACACTTCTCGGGCTCCGTTACTCGCCGCCGCTGAAAATGACAGCCGCGCCATCGTACGTGGCCGTCAAGCGGAAGCGCGATGAAGCCCCGATTCAATCCCTCATCCTCGAAGAACGGCGTACGAAGCATGCCCGGATCAACGTAGAATATAGGCTCGAGTCGGTGTCGCAGCTCTCGAACGAACAGCCAAGTAGTGGCAGCGCATCAATAAAGCCACCTGCTACTCTCCCACCCACCAATGGCGTCCCAGACGGCAACAATGCGAAGAAACCTTGTGGTCCAAGGCATTTCGAGCTTGCCTCTAATGGCACGGGAAAACGCTCCGCAGACGCAGCCGGCTTGCTACCTACATTCGTCGAGCGCCCAGTAAAGCGTGCGCACCTTTCCGGCATCCCTACTCCAGAATCTCCGAGGACACCGACATTGAAGCGACCTGGCACACGACGGCTCCCCGGCGCGAACACCAATGGTGCGGAAACAAAGATCCTGGGCAAAGGCGCGGAGCCGTCAGCTGGTCTGACTGCAGCGCTGCACGCCTTCGCGCTCGAGGAGGCTGCGCTGGACGGTGATGAGGAGCAGGAGCAGGAGCAGGAGCCGCGGCAGAAACCACGGGTCATAATGCAACCAAGACGAACAGTAAGGCGACGACGTGACATGGGCGCCGACGCACCACAAAACGGACACAACTCCATAGTCCCAAAGACCGAGACCGGGATGACCAACGAAGACGGCGACTACGTCTACGACATCTATATCCGCTCCGCAGCACGAAGCATACCATGCGACCCACCACCTCCAGCACTACAAGCAGCATTCCCCAATCCTGCACCTCCCCCATCCTCCTCAAACCTCCAGCAACCCATCGACCCAAGCGCCCCGCGCACTCCTTCTCTCCTCCCAATAAACCCCGACAGTACCGCCCCCCGCTCCCTCCTGGAATCATATACATCCCTCAGCCCTTCCGCCCCCTCAGAAGAAGAAGTAGGCTACCTGATCCTGCCCTCGTCATCCTCGTCATCCTATTTCTGGACTTCCGGTTCCCCCTCGCACTCGCGGCGGAACTCTCGCTCTTCATCGGACGAGGACGGGGAGGGCGACGAGGACAGCAACGCAGAAGATCATTACGCGGCGGATTATCCCGAGGACGAAGTCGACGAGGACGACGAGATGGGTCGCGGCGAGTGGCGGTTCAGACACGCGGCTAGTGATGACGAGGACGATTTTAGAGATCCGGGCTGGGCTGGACGGGGTGGTGCTGCTAATGCGGATGAGGACGGGTGGAGCGATGATAGTCTAGAGGCGGATCGGAGTATAAATCCCTGGCGGAGATTTGGTGGTAAGACGGATTGAGCAGAAAAGGAACGGGAATAGACGATGCGTAATGATAAAAAAGAATTATGATTCATTAGAATGTTATTAGGAGTGGTAATTCGCTTTCCGCTTGTCGGTTTAATCTACTATGTAGCCATTGCCCATCGTTTCGCTTTTCTATGCACTGACGTGTATTCCATATTCTTTCGAATATGTAGCCTGTTAACCCATCTATTTGACCTTGAGCACCTTTGGCGGCGGCAGCTCAGTACCAAACACACGATCCCAGAATCGACTCGTGATGCCGAAACCGTTTTCATAGTCTGCAAAATGGTGTTGCAAGTGGTATTTCTTCAATTCGCGCCAGTAGCTCGGAAGACTGCGATGAGAAAGGTCAGCATCAATGCATATGCAGAGACCAAGAGAGGAATGAAACTTACTTCCTGTGGTGCAAGAAATAGTGCGTCATGTCGTAGCACACGTAGCCGAAGAAACCTCCGCAGAACACCGCGACGGCAGCGTGCCAGTTGGAAGAAAAGACACCGTGCGCGAGATACCAAAAGGGCGTGGCGAGCAAGACCAACAGCGCGGGCGGCATGACCAGCCGGTATCTATCCATCGGTAGATAGTGGTGAATGCCATGCAGCAAAAAGTGCAAGGTGAGGCCCACTCGATTGTCCGGGAGGTATTGATCCACGTGGAACACAACTCTGTGCAAGCCGTATTCGATCAGCGTCCAGAAGCCAATTCCGAAAACGAAATGTGCTATCAATCCAAGCAGAGATAATTTCTGTGAGGCGACAAACAGGCCGTAGGCGACACATGGAAGCCAGAGGGTCGGAATTACCCACCATGGCGTCAGACTGAGCGGCTCGAGGAAGTTGCCAAACAGCGGTGCAGATGCGCCGCCACGGTAGTGCCGTGGCCGGTGGACTTGCTCGAGGTAGAACTCCTTGGAGAAGCCGCCGTACCACACTTGCAGTAGCAGTGGCTTGTTCAAGTCCAAAAACTTGTGTGTCTTATAGTCGGATGCGAGATCCGTGTCGCGACTGAGGTCGGCCTCGGACGACATGCCGGTCGCAGCGTAGACCACCTTATCTTCTGCCTCTAGCGAATTGCCATCGCGCTCCAGCTCTTCCCGGCCTTCGGCTGACGGCGGAAGCGGCACAATCGTATCCGGACGATTTGATTTTGCGACCGTCTTCATGATGCGCTCGTCTGCGACAAAGCCAATGTGAAATTCTTCCAACAATTCGTACGCGGCGTCGGAGTGAGAGTGCGAAAGCTCGTCGCCCATGATTTCCGCCACATCCTTTCCGCCGTGCTCCAGTATCAAATCGCCGCCTCCCGGATGGTCATCAAGAAAGGTTGTGACATCGTAAACGCGCGTGCCGATTGTGACGTAGCATTCTTTGCTGGTATTCTTTGCCGCCACATCCGCCACCGGCAGAGTTGGTAGCGTCCTGCCGGGCATTATCCCGGAGTCTATGTTCAGAGACGAAGAATGACACTGATGGAGGATTGTCGAGAAGTCCGAGGACGTTCAGGCGAGGCGAAGTGGTAGGTGGGCGGAAGCAGCAGGAACGCGCAACGTACGGTCGAGAGGGTGAAGAAGTTTGGAGTAGAGACGAAGATGGACATGGAGGTGTTGATTAAATTGAGGGGACCGAAAAGGAGCCCGTCACGTTTGTCACGCCACCCAGTCAGCCGAACCGATCCGACCACTTTGTTGGACTGGACACTTTTTGCCCCGCCGCGGTTCGCCACTGATAACTCCGGCGCGTTCAACATCCACCACTTTGATCTCAGGACTGCACTCTAATTGCCTCTCAAAAATTGTCTTACATTTACAGCAGGATGAAATACAGCCATTGTGGGGCATATTTGTATAGTCGCCCCCTGCTAACCATGGGCGATCGATTGATCGGCAGCAAAGCCGACTTCTACATATCTTCGGACAACTATCTAGATCTAACACGCTCTTGGCCAGCATCGCCATCACCCGAGTCACTGCTTCTCGAGACAGAAACCACACCGTTACTTATGGAGCCGTCCAAGACAGCATTGATGGTGATTGATATGCAGAACTTCTTCCTCTCTCCAGCACTCGGACGCAAGCGCGGGCCGGGGCACGACGCTCTCAAACAGCTGGAGCAGAGAGCTATTCCTGCTGCACGCAAGGCCGGAATCCAAGTTGTTTGGCTGAATTGGGGTCTGACAGAGGATGACATCGTGAACATGCCTCCGGCTATCAAACGTGTCTTTGGCGATCCCGGGGTACCCGTCGAAGCCAGAGCAGGGCTTGCCGGCTTTGGTGCAGACTTGTCGCCTAAAGGTGGCATCGCGAAAGACAAGCGACTTTATTGCGGGCTCGGCACAGACATGGGCCAAGTCGAGGTCGACGGCCGGAATGTAGACGCGGGCAAGATCTTGATGCGTGATCAATGGAATTCGGCGCTGTTTCCTCCGCTTGATCGCCTGTACGAGGAAGGCAGGACACTCGCACGAAAGCCAGATGTCTGGATGCACAAGGATCGCATGAGCGGCATGTGGGGTGCCACCACAATGTGCCAGAGCTATCTAGAACAGCAAGGCTTGAAGACATTGCTTTTCGCAGGAGTGAACACGGACCAGTGCGTAGCTGGTACTTTGACCGACAGCACTGCCAAGGGCTTCGACTGCATCTTGCTCTCCGACGGTTGCGGCACGACCAGTCCCTCCTTCGCCAAGGAGTGTGTCGAGTATAACTCAACAAAGTCATGGGGTTTTGTGAGTGATTGTGAGAGTCTCGCAAAGAGTGTCGCGCGGCCGGCACGGTGATCAGTCCAATGCATCATCCACCAGAGACGAAGAAGCTGAGGAAGCTTCCGGCCGCAAGGCCCAAAACCAGACAAAGCCCCATGAATCCACCTGCAGCCCCTCTCTCCTCGGGCTCAACCCAGTCACCTGCGCCCATCATGCAAGAGCTGCCAACATAACCGTTGGAGAAGCCGAACAAAAGCTGAACCGCCAGGAGATAGAACAGATCGCTCGGGATTACAGCCCCTCTTCCTCTTATATTACATAACTCGTACAACGGAATCCAGATGAGACGGCCGAGAGTCAGGATAAAGAGAGCACGAGGACGGTGTGTCAGCTGAAGCCTGGGATAGGCGGTACTTATGCGACCAATCAGATCGCCTGTGTTCCAGAACAGAAAAGCCAGCGGAATGAAGGACGCAGGGTACAGTATCTTCGGGGCTTTTTCGATTGGAGTATTGCTAATAATGATCTGGGTGAAGACGGGGAACTGCATCGTGATCACGAACGTGAGGAACAACGTGATAGCGGGCCATCGCAACTTGCGGAAGAGGAGAGTCATTGGGACTTCTTGGCTCTTGCCCGCTGTCTGAGCGCCGCCTTGAATCGGGCTGCGTTCCGCATGGACGTCGGCTTTCAATTTCTCAATTGCGCGACGTTTGATTAGGAGAGAAAAGGCGAAGAACGTTCCGGTGGAGATAGCGACAGCCGTCACAAAGTATGCCAAAGCAGCTGTACTCGGCACAGGAGGCGCTTCAGGCACCGCGCCGGGTATTCCACCTTCGAGAGGGGCAATTCTCTTGGAAGACAAGCTGAGCACCAATGCAATCTGAGCGATGCAAGGAAGGACACCTGCCACGGCTTGGCCCACCATGATGCCTTGAGTGTAACGATTCTGCCCGTAGCCCGAAACGAATGCAAAGATACCGTTCTGGAACAGCGCCGTAGACACGCTTGTGCATAGTATCATGGCCAAGACGAAGCCAAAATAACTCGACGCAGAAATCGAAGTGAAAGCCTTTGTCGACACCGCCAGAAGCGCAAACACCAGTGTATTGATGACGAGTCCCATGAATATCCGCCGCGGATACGACGCTCCGCGCTGCATCTTCGTGAGCACCAACATCGCAGCCAGGCTGCCAACGTTCGACACAGATAATTGAGCGGCTTGAAAGTTCTGCGCGATCCATGCGTTTGACCGAAAACGTTGCTCGAGGTATGGCCCTGCTGCGAGGAACATGTTCCAGGCCCAGAGCATTGAGATGCCTAAGAGCACGAAAATGCAGTATTCCAGCCATGAGAAAGCGGGCGTATTGGACTGCGCCGCCGCGAATGGCTCATCATCTGCGACTCCTTCGTTTGAAGGATTGAGAGGCTCATATTCCTCTTGTCTAAACCATGCTCTTATGCGATCCATCTTTGTCCAGTCCGGGGGGTGGTTGAGAAAGACTTGCCTCCGGCTACCGAGCAGAGTTCCGCGGTTGGAGTTGGTCAGCGTGACACATAACGTTTCATTGTAGAGACTGTGATGTATCAATCCGTGATTGCGCGAGGGATAGGCGAGTCCAGTGTGGACGTGTGACTTTGTTCTCTCGCGTCAAGATCACATGAAGCATACAATGGATGGCGTCGGCCTTGGCATGTCAAGGGACGAACGTGGTCCACGATCGAGGCCACCCAAACCCCTGATCCAACCATCTAATTAATAAGTCGCGGGCTTTGCATATCCAATGAATTGACTTGCGATTCACGTGTGAATAAACAATTGTCGCCCATGCCATGCATTTTACATTTGCTAACTTTCATTGCAGCACGCGCTTTACCGAGCGGTGCATATGCCGATATGTCTGTGCTGATTACCTTTGAGAAGGTCGGTCGAACATTGCTGTTCCTATGCCTCCACAAAACTGAATCGCTATTCCGACCATGTTCGGACTGAACGCCAAATCCGACTCGTACGCAGCATACTGAGCATCATCCACCCTTTCGCTCATTCTCGATCGCTGCTGATGTGTCTCCGTTCGATAGCGCATCCTTGACGTTTATCGATCCACCCTGAGATTTCCCCTTTCGATGCTTCCGTGTCGCCTGTTGCCACTCCCCTGGCTGATAAGCACTACCACCTGTCGAAGAGTTTTGTGCCTGCAACGGCATCGGGAGCTGCGGATTCTCCGGCATAAGCTTGTGCCCGAATGTCGAAACTCCATTGGTTACGATAGCGTTGACACTGTCGTTGAGTTTACCATTCGCGATCTGGACATTCCTGTTGGCGTTGACGCTTGCCTTGGCCTCATTGCGTGGAGATCCATGCCCACGACTCGAAGTAGGCGACGGACTTTGCAATTCGGCGACGGGTGAGAGCAATGGTATGGCTACAAGCGGTGAGATCTGCACCGGTCTGCCTTCTGCCGTTGACAATGAGGAATCATCAATAGTGCCTGTATTTGCTGGTGACAAATTCAACGGTGGAGGCGGACGAGCTCGAAGACCAGCAGAATTGCTCGAACTTGAAAACCAGGGAATAACGCCCTCGTTTTCAGTGGCCTTGTAAATCGATCCTTCGCTGGACATTTCCGCACACGGTACGCTCTCGCGAGCTGCAGTGCCTCCAACCCCCGGCTCCGACTCGGCGAAATTGGATCGTTGCTGTGGAATATCATCATTTAGTGGTAGCACAATGACCTTACTGTCCGCTAACTCCTTTGATTTTCGCTCAGGTGTTTGTGGCTCTTCTGACTCTGTCGTGGTATCATCTCGATCCAGGCTATTTCCTGTGTCGGCGGAGACCGACATTGCCGGGGCACTCATGATTGAGCTGAATGATTGTGATGTTGTGGGTGCCGTCTGAGGAGTCGAACCATTTACGATAACCGGTCCATCGCCTTGCGCCACAATTGGTTGCTGCTGCACGACTTCCGGAAAAGGCATCTGTGGTAAAGGCGCAGATCGAGCGTTCGTGGATGCCGATGAGCTGCGTCTGGTTTTCAGCGGAGATGGTGACCGCGACTTTCTAGCGCTTTCCTTTGGCCAGAGCGTTGGGTGCCGGTCCGGAGGCGATGCTCGTGGCTGTCTAGGCTGGACATCTCTGAGGATAGGAACCTGACTTGGAGGATTGATCGGCCGTTGTGGTAGCAGTTGAGGCGATTGTCCGAGATAATAACCCACATATTCTTTGGGCATTGCCGTGTCAAATGGCACGGAGTAACCTCCAGCAGAGAGGGGAGAGGTTAGATCATAGCCATTTGGTGGATGCGCATACATTTGCACAGGCTGCCGTACCATGTACGGGGTTCCGATGGCGCCTGATACATCGTAGCCGGGGTGAGCAAGACTCTGCAGGGTGACAGGACTAGGGAAGGATCGTCCTGGCTGCGACTGTGACCGCACCGAAGACGTCGTCGCACCATCAGCTCCACTGGCGCGCTGACTGCCACGCCGCAAGGCGGACATACCAGTGGCGATAGAAGGTGACGAAGGATGGGTGGCAGATCCATCCTGTGACCTTGTCTGCGACAGCGGCGATGCTGGAGCTGCGTGTCTTGCAGGATAGTGGTAGAGGTACCCTGGAAGGAGTGGAGCGGAGGCGGGAGGGGTGTCCAGCGTACGTGCGCCGGACACGGTATGTGCGAATTGCCTTGAGCGTGGCGAGGCAGTGGTAAAATCTGAAGCCCGCAGACCGTGCGCTTGGGCGTGAGCCTGAACTTGAGCCTGTGCCTGGGCTTGGGCTTGAGCCTGTGCCTGTGCCGCATGCGCATGCAGCTGAGCATTACTTTGCTGCTGCAACAATTGATTCCTGAGGAGTTCTTGCTGAGCCTGTAAGTATTGATACTGCTTGTACAACTGCTCATGGAGCTGGTCATTCGGAATCGTCGTAGGGGTGCCAAAGTAGTCAGGACCAGCCATTCCAACAGAAGGACTCATGAATGCAAATCGAGGATTCCCAAAGGTCGCGCCGCTCGACGCCCTACGGTTGTTACCCCTGTGACTAGAGCTTGTCCTACTACTTCGAGACTCTTTGCCGGAACTCTTTGCACCAACAGAATTCGCGTGTGCTCGACCAGATTGCGACGCGCTCCTGGTCAGAATGGGTTTTGGCTTTGGAGCAGGACGCTGGAACAGCGGCTTTTCTTCGGGCGGAAAGATATATTCGGCGCAGCATTCTTCCAATTTTCCTGCAGCAATTAAGTCAAAAGCGCGACGAATCTCTGCGTGAATTCCCGAAAATGCATAGTCGTCTGCCGAATTGCCAAGGTTGCGGTTGGTGTTAAAAGGCTCCTCGACACACAATCGTACACGGGCTTCTTTGTCTTGGTAGTTTGTTACACCCCAGCCCTTTTCCTTTCTCGATAGAACTCGTCCCTCCTTGACGGAAACAACCGATTCCGAATAATCGAGCTCATAACCGTAGTAGCGGAAGAAGTGAAATATCAGAGCACCGAGAGTCTCAGTATTATGTGTCCCTTGAGACTTCAGCTTTTCGACATCGTCAGCAAATGGAGAGATCTGTCCATCGATGGTTGATCTCAACGAATCATCCAGCCTTTGTAATGATGGCAATATAGGAGGATCTCTGGATTGCAGGAAGTTGATGATCATGCATATCCAAGTGTATGAAGAAATTGTGCCACCGAATGCTGCAGGCTCATTAGTATTATTCTTGACATTGTCTCAAAAGATACCCACCGGCGTCGTTCAAAATCCTCTGCTTTGTCCAGTATTTTATGACCTTCGCCAGAGGACGTACTCTAGCATCAATCTCGACATAAGTTTTGATCATGCGTGTGTTCTCAAGTGCGAGGGTGTTGTTGACGTTCATGTCACAGGCTAGTTGCAGCTCCGGATCCCATATCTTGACGATAGGGACTTTGGCTGCAGCGCGACAGACCACACGCTCCATTCCGTCTAAGAGAGAGTCAGCCAAGGGCTAAGTGGAAGGTCAGTCAGCATAAGACGAACGTTGGTGCAGTATGGTTGCAAGACCATGCATTGACTCTAAACTCTTCAATGTTGTAGTAATACATATGTCCACTACAATGGGTCAGTCGTGCGCTTCTACGCGAAAGTAAGTAAGGACAAGGAAAGCCTACCATCCGAGTCACTTGAGCTCAGTAAATTGCCTGAAGATCCAAAAACATTCACTTTGATGTCGTTGCCTGGCCATTCATCGCTCAGTATTTTCTCCAACTTTCTTATCAATTTTGCCCTCCTTTCCTCCGACTCTTGTGATGGCAGCAACCGATCATAAAGCTCACGCATGTCTCCGCTGAGCTTGTCATCTTCATCGGGTTCCAGGAACTTCTTTGGTTTTGTTTTTGGCGGAGCCAATATCTCATTGCCACCATCCTTGTATGGTATCCGCCTTTTCCTGAACTCTGCTCCTGACTCGAATTTGCATACGACCGGGCCAGCTTGAGGCAGTGCAGGTGCGTTGTTGTTATTCTCCTTGACCGCTGAATGTGGCGATCTACGCCCTGACAGACCTCGCGACGGTGATGGCGACCTGGACGGAAATCGTAAATCTCGCGGGACCTGATGTGGAGTGGATGGTACCGAGCTTGATTGCACAGCATTGCTCTGAGTATGCGAGGCTCTTTGTTGGTGTAACCGCTCCGTAGCAGCCATCTTTGAAAAGCGATCCTACCGGACTAGGCGTTGGTGGATCCAATGATCGCTGACTTTCATGTCTGTTGAATTGCAGCGCAGCCGAATGCAAGAGTTGCAATGATCAAGATGATCTTTCGTGGAAAGGTTTGGAATGTCCCCATCCAACAGTACCAAGCCCACTCCAATGTTTGACAGCGTTTGTCTTGTCCCTGTACAGGTTTCGTTGAAGGGACCTGCTCCTTCAGTGACAGACAGGTGCTGTTGACGTCAAATAACAGCAGTTCCACAGTACCGGATGCCAGCAGCAGACGTGTGTGTAGAGGTGTTCAGCTGAGGTTGATGAAAGAGGTGAGGCGGGCGCTCAAGCTGAGTGTTCCCGAAAGCAATTAAATGAGGACAAAGGTCCCCAGCCTCGGACGAGGTACTGTTGGACAAAGAGCGGAGGATATATAGCGAACAAGATAATGACAATGAGATCTAGGTTTAGATATCTCGTCGTGATCCAGCTGGGACGCGTTAAGATGCGATTTTGAACACAGTGAGGGAAGTTCAGTGCCGCGGATCGATTGCGGTCGTCTGAAACGATATTCTGGGCTACGGGGCTGTCAGGCACATGTGTCCGAGACGGACGTCAAAGGTCTTGGCAGCCCTTTCTTGCTCGTCCCCTCCCATTCGCCTTACCAGTTGGGACGAATTGTTCTTGACAATAATTACATATACCGTGGGATCTATCTAGTAGCTGGCGAGTGACATACTCATTTGGGTCATCATGCATGGTTTTGCGCTGCACTACACTACAATCGAAGGACCAGGGGTGTTCAAAAAATAATTTGCCGGAGATTATTCAATGACTCGAGCACCAATTTGTTTCCAAAAGGTCGCATTGCGTAGTGCGGTCGAGATTACATCTTACAAAGAGCTTGGAGACTCTCTTTCGTCTTGCTGTTGTACTCCTTGACGAGAGCTGATATCGCTTTGAATTCTGCAATTCCTGCGTCTCCCATGCACTCATACAGGAAGCTCTCAGACGAAGTAATGACGGCACCCTCGGCCCTAAGCCTGGCCAGAGCAATAGGCACCTCCTCCGGGTTGCAACTGGACACCCCATCAGCAAGCACATATACCTTGTGACCTTCACGCAGCAGGTCCAGCGTGGTTTGAGTGACGCAAATGTGGCTTTCAATACCGACAATGATGACTTCTTTCTTCCCTTGGCCAATGCTTTCAAATGCTTTCCTGACTTCTGGGACGAACATGGAGAAAGCAGACTTGTCCGCGTGCACCTTTGTCTGTACGCCACCCGGAGCATCGAGACCGAGCTCGCTGCAAGTTTCGCCGAGCTTCGCCTTCAGCTGTGTAGTCGCGAACACTGGGATGTTCAGGATCTGGCTGGCTTTAAGCATCTTTTGTGTTGTTGTGATGACCTTGGCATATTCGTGGATGGCAGATCTGAACTTCTCTTGCAGATCGCAGATGCTGTCAAATGTCAGATTGATCCAAGCTCTGTCCTAACTGAGATAACACGTCATACAAAAGTGCTGGTCGGACTGCCATTTCTGCAAGTCAGTTTCAACAATGCTTTGACTCGCGCTCCATCGTACCACGTACCCAGTCGTCTTGCGGGGCCCGACATTATAAATCGGTCTGCTCAGTCTTTTGATCACGGCCGTCGTGCACGAGGGAGGGAGTTGGCGCTTCTAGAGATTGGATATTGAGCCCTCCTTCGAGTATAGAAATCGATTGGTGGGATTGTCCGCAGGGCAATGTACTTATAATCGCAGCTGGGCCCCCGCCGAAGTGATGCCCCGCTCAATTCCCGGCCCCGGCTCCGGCCCCACGATGCTCGGACCAGCTCCAAGCCCCTGTTGCAAATTGCATGACTCTTCGTGCAGGCATTATCTGAAGGCCCGCATGCTTGATAGACGACTCATAAATTTTACTCTGTGGCTATAGCCCGTCGCAAAATCATCTAGAACTCGCGGAATGGGACCGTTGCATTGTTTTTCGTCGAGTGCAGTCCTTCGTAGCACGTGAGGGTGTTCGTGTGCACAACATTTGAGATCAGATCGTAGATTGGCCGACTCTTATCACGTCGAACACAGTCATTGAATTTGATGCTCGTCCGGGGGCTGGACGTACTCAAGCGGGCGGGAAGAATGCAATTGTAGTGGGCGGAGCATCAAGTGACTTCATTTGACTAGGAAGTGTCCCAGGATAGTACGAACCAGGGACGATTCGGACCAGATACTGATTGGGGGAAACATAACCATCTCATCCTCTTCAATGTCTCGAGCTCTATTTCTGCATCATGAGCTGGACGAATTCGTTGTCTATGGGTTGTTAGTGCGAGTCAAACACTGAGGCAATTGGTACTCATACAATCGATCCTTCCATCACCATCAGTGTCTGCCTCCCTGATCATCTCATCCACCTCGTCGTCGGTCAACTTCTCGCCGATGGACGTCATGACGTGGCGCAGCTCAGCGGCGCTGATAAAGCCATTGTTATCACGATCGAAGACCTTGAAAGCCTCGCGAATCTCTTCCTCAGAATCCGTATCCTTCATCTTGCGAGCCATCATCGTCAAGAATTCTATTGATACGATTGTCAGCGCTTGCCGGTGTAGGCGTAGAGACACCACGTACCAGGGAAGTCGATGGTGCCGTTGTTGTCGGCATCCACCTCGTTGATCATGTCCTGAAGCTCAGATTCGCTCGGATTTTGTCCCAGCGAGCGCATTACCGTGCCTAGCTCCTTTGTCGTAATTTGTCCTGTCCGCGAAAGTTAGGAATGTATCTGACAAGTTGGTCGTTCATTTCGCGCTGTTCAGGTGCTTCATTCGGAAACCCCAGGCAGCAGGATATCGCCAGTCTCATCAATAATGGGAGTCCTTACCATCACCATCCTTATCCTAGATCGCGCGTTAGAACAGAAAGCCCGGCCGAATAACCACTGTCAATGTTACTTACAAAGAGGGAGAATGCCTCCTTGAATTCGGACACCTGCTCTTCAGTGAGGGCGTCGGCCTGAGCATGTTAGCAGTCTGTCGACCGCAGTTCAGCTCGTGACACTGCAATGCACACTGACCATGGTAGCGAGTGACTGTGAAATATAGGATCAGAAGGCCGATGGTTCTGTTTGTAGGGAATTGGACGCGTGTTATGATCACGTCTCGCAGGATGCTCGAGAAATTGCGATAGATGTTCGGGTGTTGAATGCTGGCTGGTGGTGGGCTTGCAGTCTTGGCGAGTTCGAAGCCTCAAGGGGGGCAGCTTGCGACGCAGGACGCAGGGTGATTATCGAATGATTGTTGGCACAGGCTGGAGCTCTGGACACCTCACCCGCGATCCTATCCCACCCTCGGCCAACCACCGCCATTGCAAGTTTGCGCTCGCCGGGAATAGACCACGCTTTCGATTACTATTCCAATCCTCCATCATTTTGCATGAGCGGATTTGCTCATTGATTCCTCATCCATGATAATTTAGATCCTTACGTAGCGTCATGTGGCGCGATCGGACGCATCTGTAGGTGCTTGTTTCGTCCAGGCTTCGTGCGCTGGGCATATTGCTGACAGCACATAGCTATATCTCATATCGCCAGTCATGCGCTCACCATCCTGCAAAGAAGCCTAAGTTTCAGGGAGTTTCTGGCAGAGGTTTTGGCGAGAATGGAAGTGCGGACGAAGAGAGCCGAGGGCTCATGTCCGCAGGCGCCTACGATGACGATGGGGATGCCGTGATAGAGATGGACCTCTTGCCCCCCAGGTGGCTGGATATTCGCGATGAGGTCTCGGAGAAACTCGACGTGATAACCAAGAACATGACGTCTCTGGAAAAAATGCACCAAAAGCACGTGCTGCCGGGCTTCGACGACGACGCTGTCAAGCGACGAGAAGAGAAGGACATTCAGAGCTTGACGCAGAATATTACTCGAGGATTTCAGAGCTGCCAACAGAGCATCAAGCGGATCGACGCAATGGTCAGGGAAGCTCAATCGTCTGGTAGCATGACTCAGGCTGAAGATCTGATGGCGAAGAACCTCAAGATTTCGCTGGCCACAAGGGTTGGAGATATCAGCGCACTTTTCAGAAAGAAACAGGCAGCGTATCTGAAGAAGATGCGGACGCTGGGGGGAATTGAGTCGCCTTTTGAAAGAGCCTCGACTCCAATGCAGAACCCTTACACTGATCCTTCGCTCATGGAAACTGAATCAGACCGGACCTCTGCGCAATCTACAATTCTACAAACGAAGCAGAAACAGCGACAGGGCTTGCAGGACGCAACGATCCAACAACGGGAACGTGAGATCGAACAGATTGCCCAAGGCATCATAGACCTGGCCAATATATTCCAGGAACTTCAGACAATGGTTATTGATCAGGGCACCATGCTCGATCGCATAGACTATAATGTAGAAAGAATGACAACTGACGTCAAGGCCGCCGACAAAGAGTTGGTCGTCGCAACCAACTATCAGAAAAAGTCGACCAAACGGAAGATTATACTCTTGCTAGTTTTACTAGTAGTTGGCATGTTCATATTGGCTGTAGTAAAGCCGCGAAATAGGTCACAGCCCGGTCTGGCCCCCCCAGATCAAACCCCACCAGATGCGACGACACCAGGCAACCAAGGTGGAGATCTTTTCAGCGACGGTGGGCAGATCATGTCTGCGGCAATGAAATGGACTCGCCGACGGAGGAAGTAGAAGTGATACATAGCGAACGATACCCAATTGTAAAAAGTTCCATTCGTCACTACAGATCAATCTCACGCGGTAATTCCTCGCATAATTTATGAGTGTCATGACAGTAAAGTACAAGGAAAGCTTGACAACGCCGCTGCTGTCGGGGTATATCGTCGGTCCGTAATGCTACGCCTCAATACATGCTCGCCCATTCATTCAAGCTCAATCCTCGTCCGAGTCCATGACGTCCTGCTCACTATCGATCGCTACTCCCGCCCCGATATCTGGACGTAGCAGCGGATCCGGGGCGCCTGCTCTCCGCGCAGTACTGATGGCTTCCTTCGCACGCCTCACAGCCTCCAATTCAGCTTTTCTGATCGAACCGCTGACTCTCACAACTCTAATGACGCATTCCATCCCCTGTCTGCCACGGTCGGGAATGTGCGTCAACGACGAGCACGCAGCCCACACAAGCCTGTAGTGGGCGCGTGTCACGCGAACAATCGCTGTCGATGTGGGCGTCGAAAGGTATTTGACCACCAGTGAAAAGGACGTCATACCGGCGCCATAGTCCCCAAAGAGCTCGACTACAGATTCTCGGATTGTCTTTGCAAGGCTGGCGGCCGTGAGTGTGTCTGATGAAGGCGAGTGAAAGACGAGTGAGCCAGGCAGGGATTGTGGACTGTCTGGATACAAGATTTGTAGGAGGAGGTAGCGGTGCTTGAGCCGTACCATGACGCGCTGTATGAAGCGCCAGGCGTCCGAGGATTATAAGCCGTACATTGAGAGTGGATATAGACTTATATCATTGAAGATTCGGAGATGAATTTAGAAGATGTTGTTGTCAGTTGAAGCATCAAAATCGGGAATTGGTGGCGATGCGGAAAAGCTTCCCCACGCGAAGTTGCTCCGGGGCCTTTGAATGTTCACATCTTTCGTACCAACCACAACCAGCGAATCAATTCTTCGACGCGAGCATGGACTGAGGGAATTTGAAGGAGAGTTGAGCCAAGCCTGTACGCATATGGAATATGGAGACCATTCCTCGCAACACGCCTGCGCTATTAGGTACGTCGCGCTGATATCTAAATGAGACGAGTAGGACTAATCGATGCGAAGCCAGAATTGATCAATTGCGGAACAGTCTGATTAAGCGCTTCGAGAATCTGATCGAACTAGCAAATGTACGGCCCTCGAAATCTTCCGACGGGGCGCAGCTCATTGACGGTGACTACAGATCGAACAGGCAGATCGCAATACGACAGCCTTGCACGAATACCAGACGCAAGTTGAGACAGCCGGCCTCGTAGGTACAGAGGCATGAATGGCCTCATATCCGTCGCCAATACGAGCAGAACACTAATGTTTAACATCCTAGATCCGTGCAACAGAAGATCTTCTTAGCTTGATCCGACAGATGCAGGAACTATGGCTATTCGGACAGCTCAACACCCTCGAAGTCGGCGGTGCACAGGACGAAGTAGATGCAAAAGCTGCGGAAGTAGCGACTCTTCTTCAGAAGCTCACGGCACTGGAGACGCCAGTTGTCAGCTGAAATTGGTCAGGAATCTAGCGAGCGCTATCTGAATCGAGCACATTGATGCCCTACAACCACGGTTCTGGACATCTTCACTAGATTGTCTATCAAAGTCACTCTTCGTTTTCCAACACTCCAGAAGCATGAGACATAATCCCATGCAACGAGATGACAATGCGCAAATACTGCCAGGAGCATACATGGAGGTCTTGCCGCGGTAAATGTCTCCGAGTGGAGGTGTATGGGACCATGAAGTGCATAGCAAGGCGTCCACACGTCAAGATGGGGCGCTATTGAAGTCGTTCAGAGGAATGACTACAGAATCTGATATTAAGTTACTGCCCAGACAGTGAAAATAGCGCTTGGATTTGTGATAAAATGTACGGGGTCCATCTTAAACTACTGTCAAACATTATCTCCAGGCTCGCAGTCGAGCTCCGTTCAAAAGTTGTCGTGACTCGACTTCATGGTGGCGACTTCGGACAGGGCGTGTAATTTCCGTTTTGGGGCGACGCGCCGACTTCATCGACCGTCCTTATTAATCGCACAGCTTTCGCCAACACCATTCCAGCACAGTTATGATGGCCTCATCTTACCCTCCCTTAACACTGATCGTGGCAGCCACGGCCAAGAATGGCATCGGAAAGGCCGGCGGTCTTCCGTGGCCGATGCTGAAGAAGGAGATGGCCTATTTTGCGCGTGTCACGAAACGAGTTCCAACCTCTTTCGCCTCCAGCAACAACAAAGCAGTACAAAACGTGGTCATCATGGGTCGCAAAACGTGGGACAGTATTCCAGCGAAGTTACGACCACTGAAAGAAAGGACAAACATTGTTATCACGCGACAAAATGCCGACAGCTTAACCGGCGTTTCGCATCCCGATGTTATCGTCGCCCCTAGCATAGAGTCAGGCATTTCACGATTGCAGCAAAGCGCGGAAGAGGGCAAATGCAAGCCCATCGGCCGCTTGTTCATCATAGGCGGTGCCACGATCTACGATGCAGCATTGCGGTTGCCAAATAAGAAGAACATATTGCTCACGCGGATACGCAAGGAGTACGAGTGCGACACGCATTTCCCAGTTGACCTGGACTCCGAGCATGTCGATTGGGTCAAGGCATCGCAGGCGCGGCTCAACGAATTTGTGGAGGAGACGGTCGAGGATGCAGACATGGAGGAGACCGTGAATGCTGAAGCGGTGCGCTACAAGTTCCAGCTATACGAGCAAAAGTAAATTCGCGACTGTAACTCAGACAACCCAATTGGACTATTTCAAGCATACAAGATAAAGAACGATCATCCTTGCATGACACGGGGTTTTTTGGCCACTGGGCAGCAATCACATGCTCAAGCAACCATGTGTTGCCCCAGATTTGGGGCCGGCAAAGGGTCAATCACTAACCCGAGACTGCGGGAGGAACGACCCCTTGCAGCGGACAAAATTGCCCAGAACGTCTCTCTGCTGGCTGTATCGCCTGCGATGTGCGTAGCCACACAGCCACACCTTCATGATTTGGTATATGGGTCTCACGACGCAGAGCAGAGCGGATCTCGGCGATAGCGGATGGAATTCCATGATTATGACGCTGCGATTCGGCAGCGAACATTACTGAATGCGCGTGGTGTCAGCAGACAGAAGTATCTATCGAACTCGGAAAGAGTCGGGATGTCATGTCGGACCGGCAATTCTGGCCTTCACATGCGAACGTTGGCTCGATCCGCAGCGACTGTTGGGCCATCGGGACGAGACTTCCAAACGTGTGGGGGACAGGCAGAGGGCTGGACCGTGGCTGAACCGTGATGAGAAAATTGCGAAAAAAGAGTTTGAAGGCGACAAATTACAACTCAAAATACTTGGGCAGAAGGATACTGGTTGAGGGCTTCCTCCACCTACGGCTTCGATCTTCGTATCGCATAACAAATACTTCACTCATTGGTGCTCTTCCGATCTCGCGCACGACATCTGCGCCAATCTTCTTTGTCTGCGAAAAGGTCCAGTAGTCCGAACAACAACCCTCTGGCTCGGGGAAGAGCAAACAGCCGCGGCTCCTTCATTCTCTCCTGCGTCTCATCGACGCCTCTAACGTCCGCCTTCCAACCTTCCAGCTTCCATCATTCTCAGCCTCGCGCCGCTAGCATCATCGCCCGCATTGCCCGCCTCGCCCGGCCCGATTCTTGCATCTCCTGCATGTGGCATCTCGGCATCTGATTGCACCAGCCCGCGCCCTTGGTTCTCTCCTCCACACTTCCCCGGACCGCTGCGCTTTCGCTTTCTCGCGGGAACCCGTCATCGCCCTTCCTTGTGTTGCGCCTCGGATCGTCGCATCCATCCCCCTCGTTTTTGCCAGGGTCGCTGTCTTCCTCTTTTATCCGTCGGCTTGCGCACTCTTCTTCTCGCCATCCCCCCCGGTTTGCTCATCCCGCTTTCGTTCTCCATCGGCCGATCCTTCCACCTTGCGGTCGCTCTCCAACCTGACTGTCCAGCTGCTGCCTCGACTTGTTTTCGCCTGCCTCTCACCTTCTTGATCACCTCCATCCCACCCGTCTTTCACCCATCTCACACTTAACAGCGCTTGTTCATTTCGATTCTATATCGATCAGACAAGGCTTCGGATCCCGATACATCAGCCGAGGCACTTTGGATCATACATCGAGGGCTTGGTTAGCAAGAGGTTGTCTTTGGTCATACATAACCATCGACGCACATGGATCCCCGGGTCACACGACGCTCTCCCAGGTTACAAGAGGCCCAGCGGCCACAGTATCCTCAGCTCCAGCCTTTGTCGATGCCACAAACGTCGGCGCAGTCGCCCTTCAACAGTTCGAGTAGTCTGTCGTCCATGTCATCCATGTCGACGTACTCCAACGAGTCGCCCGCCATGGACCAAGGCGCACAACGCATGCACTCGGCCCCGCTACCGTCGCCGTCGCAGACACAACAGATGAACTACTTCGATGCGCTGCGAATGCAGTCGTTCCAACAAGGTCAACAGCTACCACAACATCAACAACAGCCGCAACAACAAGCGCCCCGACAATTTGGCTTCCAACAAACGGCACAAGACTGTAACGGAGCAGGTGCGGCTGCGCAAGGATCGCCGGAGACGGCGTCGTTCCTCAACAACTTGAACCTCGTAGCCGAGGCGGCGAAACGAGCACAAATGGCCTGTTTGATGCGCGATCTGAGCGAAGTCGAGCTATGATTGCCGTGTCTTTCGTTGGCGCGCAACTGACCTTGTCCCAAACGATGGGGTCCTAGTAACGAACGTAATGGCCTTCTGTCTACTTTGTTCAGGAAACGCACTCGCCGGAATGCGGTATTCGGTACTCGGCGTTTCTTCTCTCTTCGAAAGGGCATTTTCCCTTTATTCCACGGGTCTCTTATATGAGCGAAGGGGCACGTTGTGTATTCTGAGGAGCATTATCATCATCATCACCACTTTTGTTATCTGTCTTTTTCTTAGTTGATGTCACGTTGTTGTATATATATACCCCCTCTATTTCCGAGTTTTCGCTATTAATGAAAACCCATCATCCATGAAGATTCATTTCTATTCGCCCCTCTATAGAGTAATATTCTGAACATGTGGCGACAGCGATGGGCGAACGATATCCATCTTCGATGACGATTATCATCTCTTTCTCCTGCATACAAAAAGCGCCAAAACGCGGATCTCAGCACGGCACGCACGGCAGCAGGCAGGCAGGCAGGGAGGGAGGGAGTGTCGGCTGAGCGCGTGGCATGTGAACGCTGCTTCCCCCCCCCTTACCTTCGCCCTCCGCCCTTCGCCCTTCGCCCCCCCACCACCGGTCCGGCTATCACAGTGCTGGGCCCCTCCACCCCCACGGACGGGCGGGAGGGCGGGGGGACGGGTCCCGTTCCCGGGGCTTGCAGTAGCGCCGCCACATGCCCCCACCCCCATAGTCTTTTTACTCCTGGGCTATGCATTTCGCGGGCTAATTGGAAATTATACATATTTGATTTTTAAAACGGGAATGAGGGTTGACACTTTTGGGGCTGGAGTGGCGAAAGGATGCATGACGGCTTGGCGTGGTGACATCGGAGGGGGTTTTAGGGCTAGGCACGGGAATAAACTAAAATCATCGAAGTGTGTTTCGATTCATCGTGTGTTGTACTACTGATTGCACTAAATGAGTGGACGGCTTGAGAAAGACCATGGATCCTTAGATCATGCCTGCACTATCGGACAAGGAAATGTTCCTCTTCCTATGTTGCGAGCTCGCAGCTGCGTGTCGAAAGAGTGACTTGGGTGAGAATACAAACGGCAAGAGAAGAAGGGACACTCCAAGCCAAGCTACCATAAGGACAGTTGGCAAGAGCGAGAAGTGAAGAACTAAATTGTTGTATAGAGTCTGAGCGTCACGCATGTCGATCCAAACAGTCATCGATATGGCGAGCGGTATGCGAAGTAGAATTTGCGAAATGTGTTTTTGTTCGTTTTCTTGTATGCTTGATAAGAAGCTGGTTGTGTCCACTTAGCAAGTGTTTTGGATCTCTCACGCCGTCAAGGTGCACTTGCTTGGAGGTATTACTGCAGAGAGACGTTTTGAAGGCATGCTGTACGTCGGCCGTGGCATGGCCTTGAAGGGACTCCTGCATTGCCTTATTGCCTTCGCTGCTGACCACTCACGCTGTCCTGCAGTGCAGACATACTGACTTCGGCAAGCACCTGCTGAGCATTTGGTCCATTAGCTTGTCAGCACGGCAAAGACCTTCAATTGCCTTGCGCATGTGGAAACCACAGCGTCTGGACACAGTCATTCATAGTGACTTTCTCCGGGTCGTCTGATATTGGCAGCCTTGGTGGCGAGATAGTGTTAAAACGTTGCGCATTTGAAAGATGCCCATCTAGGCAGATCATTTAGCGATTCGTCATCAGTCTCACGTTGGACAGATCAGTCATAAGATCCCAGACCGACTTGGCTCGCGAATGCAGTGCTAATGCTCCTGGCATCGTCGTCGAGGCCAGATCGATTGCCTTGTGAAGGAACGCCCTCGACGTAGCGTTTCAGCCTGTCGCTCTGGTTGAAGCTCGCCTGCTTGCCAAGATCGTTGACGCCAAGGCCGGTCAAACTAACGCCGCCCTGTCCGACTCCAGTCTTGACACTCCCATTCGTGGTTATGTCTGTGATCTCAGTCCCTGCGGTGCTCTCCCCGGCCACGCTTTCGGTATCCTTGTGGCGTTGTCCTCCAGCTGCTCCATTACGAGCCGGAAGAGTCGGCCACGGTTCTGGGTTGAAGTTCTGGAACATGGACGGATAACCGCTGCCAGATGGCAATGAAGCCCCTCCCAGAGCAGATGAATGCACCGAAGATACATCATCGGGAATGTAGCCGACGAGGCTACCATTATCGTTGTACCCTTCACGACGATCGCCATTCGGACGTCCAGCAGCAGAAGCAGCCATGTTAGTCGCGTGCTGGTATGCCATCTGGTAGCGCTGAGGACCACGATAACTAGCCTTGGGCCTAGAGAATTGAAGGAGTGAGACCTGAAGATTCGTCAAAGGACCCTCAACCAAGCAGTTGCGTTCCTTGAAGTGAAGCAACAAATAATGCCAGAGCGGATGCTTCGAAAGGACCTTGGGGTTGCCAACAATGACCAGACCGTATTTGGCACGTGTAAGAGCAACGTTGAGGCGTCGGGGGTCAGACAAGAAACCGATGCCTTGATGGTCATTGGAGCGTACACAGGAAAGGACTATGAAATCTTTTTCACGTCCTTGGAATGCGTCGACGCTTGCGACCTCGACCTCTTTGTAGAATTCCTTCTTGAAAGTTCCCGAGGTCTGCATAGAGCTCACGACGTAAGACCGCTGGCCTTCGTAGGGAGTGATGACACCGATGTCAGAAGGCTGCACACCCGCTTTGAAGAAGCGAGTGATGATCTTCTCGACATTCTGCGCCTCGGTTCGATTCAGGTAAGAAGTGCCACTAGCCGAGATCTCTTCGTTGCCCAAGTTCGACCAGAACATCATGGGGGAGTCAATCACAGGCCAAGGAAAGTCAACGTCACGGCGAATACGCTGCTGCATGGTGACACCGTTTTGTAGAGATCCTTCGTAGAACATGTTCGAGGGAAATTCGGACAAGCACGGGTGCATGCGATACTGAACCTGCAGTCGGATAGGAGCGCAACCCAGGAACACCAGACGTTCAAACAAAGACTGGTTGAGACCAGCCTTTGCAGCCTTCTTGTTCATGATGACCGGTCCCAGCTGCTGGTGATCGCCAACCAGGACGACTTGCTTGCAACCCAGAACAAGCGGAATCATACACTCAGGCTCTGCAGATTGCGTAGATTCGTCGATAAGAACGGTCCGGAACTTGAGCTTGGCCAGTCTAGGGTCGCCTGCACCAACGCATGTGCAGCAGATGACATCCGCTGCTCCCAGAACTTCGCGCTCGGCATTGCGGACGAGTGACTTGTATTTCTTCTCGTCTTGACTGGACAGCTCTCCCAACTCGTTTTTGAGCTGCGTAAGCTTGTTCAATTCCACGTTGGTATCATTCATGCGAACTTGCTCATGAAGCGAGAGGAAACCGACGGGCGACTCGACATCCTCACGCGACTTTGCCGTAACGCGTACCGTTTTGAGTCCCGTCCGATGAATCCTCTCACATAGTTGATCGACAGCAACGTTAGACGGAGCGCAAACAAGTACTTGTCCACCATTGACCTTGGCGAGATGATAAATAACAGTGGCAGAAGTCACCGTTTTACCAGTACCAGGCGGACCTTGAATCAAACTCAGAGGTTGCTGCAAGACGCTCTTAACAGCATTGATCTGACTGCCGTTCAATTCAGGAAGACCAGGCACGCTGAATTTGCGCGGAAGCTGGGTTTTCATCGGAGCGGCCGCAACCTCGTGCCCGAGCAAGCGATGGAAGATGTATCCGGATACGCTCATCTCGTCAATTGCGAATGTCTTCATAGCGTGCTGCATGCGGTCAAATGAGGTAGCCTTCCACACGTAATCGGCGTTAAAATTGTGGGTACATTCGGTGGGAACGGATTTGTGGTCGCCCTTTGCGCGCAGCTCGATTGTGACTTCATCGGACTGATTGTTTGGGATTTTGATAACGTAGCCGACTCCTTCCCAATGGGGGCGAAGTTCTCCTGTATATCTTAGCCGCATCTCATCACCAACGGCCAGCTTGACATCTCCCAGCTCCAGTTTCGGTAGCACAAAGCTCGCGAGATGTTTGTTGTTGAGTCCAAAGTCCCATCGAACAATTAGCCCATCTTGAGACTGTGCTTCTTTCAGCTTGCGATCATAGTCGGCCTCGATCTTGACCAGCGGTCCGAACACATTCTGGTATTGATACGCATCGTCGTAGCGAAGCAGAACTGGAGCCGGCTCGTCGTCAACGCCGGCGCCTTTCTCAAGGTCCGCGATGGTGGCCTCAGCATTGTCTTTCCACATCTCTTCAAGCTTAGCAATCACCTGAGGAGGCAGATGACGAGCCCGCATCTGTTCTTGATCGCTAGGAGCAGAGACGAGCCAAGGTAGGAAAGAGCGGTCTTCAATCAAGGGCTGCCACCTGGACGTATCCCAATTCATATCTTTTGAAGATGGCATCGCGGCGCAAGGTTGGCGACACAGCAGAACGACAACCGTGTCCGACTTGGCAGGAATGAAGCCGAGCAGGAAGGCATTTTTAGTACCGCAGTTGTAGCATTCGAGAACTGTGTCGCCCAGCGGAGAGGCTGGGTGAAGTTGGACCTCTTTATGGCGAGCCCGGACAAGGTGATTGATAATGTGGGATGACGAAGCATTTCCGCGGGCACTGCAGAACCATTTGTTGCAAGTCAAGCACTTGACCACGCTGCTCTCGTTGTGTATGCCGCAATACGCGCAAGCATGTGGTGGTAGTTCCACGTCCTCCTGCTTTTGGACGAGGTTGCCATTTGTGCCGTTGACAGCAGCGCTTGCCAGGCTCTCTAGATCATCCTCGTCGTCGAAGGCGTCGCCCTGATCCGCATCACCGGCTCTTCTCCTCCTCGGACCACCAGAGATATTGCCCCGGCCATATTCGCGATCCAAAGCGCTCTCGTCGGCATCTATGGTGGAAAAGTCGTCTCCTGCATTGATTGCTGAGGCAGAATCCGAAATCAGATGATTGCCGACATGTGTAAAGGCGCCCTCCATGCTGTGGAATCACAGAGGGAGGGGCAGGAGGTATGAAAGGAGTCCGCGCAAGTTGTCCGTGTGGACAGGACAAGAAAGTGAGGACGGCAAAATTCGCCCCGCCAGACTGAGCACACCCCAAGCTATTTCGGCGAAGGTCAGGTGTCAGCCAGTGCCCGGTGTCCGGTGATGCAGTAGGAATTAATGAGCGTGAGGGTAGGAGGAGTGGTGGGCAAGAGGGAGTTGAGGGATGGTGACGGATGTGAAGGTGGGAAGTCGAACGCGGACACCGAGCCAGCGCTGTGATTCTTGACGCCGGTTGACGCTTCACACTTCACACTTCACACTGCACGCAATTGTGAATGGCAAATCGGCCCGCTTCGGGAAGCCGCAAATGGTTCCTCCCTCCCTTCTTCCCCGCGGAACCCCCACTTCACCGCCCAGTCCTGCAAGTCGGCAGAAAAAAGAGTCTCCCAGTTCCTGACATGCAAGGTTTCGTCCGCTGACACTGCTTTTGCTCTTTTGCCATACACACCTCGAAATGATACGGCGACGTGCGCGAGAGAGGCGCGACTACCTCTACCGTCGGGCGCTCACTCTCAGGAATGCAGAAATTGCCGACAAAAGGGCCAAGCTAAAGCAGTCGCTGGCGTCTGGGAAACCACTCGATCCGTCGATCGCAAATGACAAGGAGCTCCGGAAAGATTTCAAGTATGACGAGTCACGCGATGAGCGTAGCTTGGAACAGGAGCTGGAGATGGACGACGAATATGCCATGCTTTCTGGCGTTGTGGATCCTCGGATCTTGGTGACTACGAGCCGCGATCCCAGTTCTCGTCTATCAGGCTTTGCGAAAGAGATTCGTCTCCTGCTGCCGACCAGCATTCGCTTGAATCGTGGAAATTACATTCTTCCGGACATGGTCCAAAGTGCGATCAGCGGTGGTCTGCACGACGTTATTTTGCTGCACGAGCACAGAGGTACTCCCACCGCCATGACCATTTCTCATTTGCCACATGGACCGACTGCTAGCTTCTCACTTCACAATGTTGTGCTCAGACACGATATCCCTAACGCAGCAAGGGGCACAGTATCCGAATCATATCCTCATTTGGTCTTTGAGGGGTTCACAACCAAGCTCGGCAAGAGAGTTGTGAGAATACTTCAGCACCTCTTTCCCCCTCGCGAGGGAACTGCAAAGGTCGGCAACCGTGTTGTCACGTTCAGAAATATTGAAGACAGCATCGAGGTGCGCCATCACTCTTTCGTAAAGACGGGACATCAAAGCGTTGAGCTTGCTGAAATTGGGCCACGGATGACCATGCGACTTTTCGAGATCCGCGGAGGGACGCTTGAGAACAAAGATGCAGATTTGGAGTGGCACATGAATCAGTACACCAGGACTAGTAAGAAGAAGGACTATCTCTGAGCGTACTCGCAACATGTGCTCGAGTTTCCGGCCATATAAATGGCGCGGAATACCAAGCTACGAATTATGACTAGTCGTTGTAGATATCAAAAGTATCATAGATACGTCGCGTTTGTAAAAGTATCGATTAATTTTGAGCCCAGCCTCCTCAGGTCGTGTCTTGACCTGACAAGCGTGGTCAAATTCTGGTCAGGTCGATTCTGGCCGTAGAGTGAAATGGGGATGCAACGCGCTTGCCCCGCGGCCCACGCGTTTCGACCTCCGAACCTCACATTATCACAACCAAGACTACGACCCACAAGCAATGACAGCGCGCAAGCATGCCAAGGTGATTCCGGCTTCAGTGTGCATATGTTCGACAATCACTGACACTGCGCAGAGAAATAATCACGTTACAAGCAGGCCAATGCGGCAATAGCGGTCAGTGACCCCCCAAGCACTAACCATTGACTCCGGCGCATTCGAGATTGCAAGACCGTGAGACAAGCAACGGTCGCTGACGATAGACTACAGTGGGCTCGCAATTCTGGCAGCAACTATGTCAAGAGCACGGGATTAATCAGGATGGCAACCTCGAGGACTTTGCGACCGAAGGCGGTGATCGCAAGGATGTCTTCTTCTACCAGTCCGATGACACGAGATACATCCCCCGCGCCATATTGCTGGACTTGGAACCGCGTGTGATTCAAGGCATTCAATCTGGGCCATACAAGAATATTTATAATCCCGAGAATATGTTCATCTACAAGCAAGGGACGGGTGCGGGCAACAACTGGGCGGCGGGGTACGCGCTCGGCGAACAGGTGCAGGATGAAGTGATGGACATGATCGATAGAGAAGCGGACGGAAGCGACAGTCTGGAGGTGCGTATGTCCGTCAAAGATCTACAATACGACGATCTGACCCACGCCGTCTAGGGATTCATGCTATTGCATTCGATAGCAGGTGGTACAGGCTCTGGATTGGGATCTTTCTTGCTTGAACGCCTGAACGATCGCTTCCCAAAGAAGCTCATCCAGACATACTCGGTATTCCCAGACACGCTGAACGTTGAGAACGTGGTGGTGCATCCATACAATTCACTGCTTTCATTACGACGACTCACACAGAATGCCGACAGTGTGGTGGTCCTTGATAACGGTGCGTTGGCACGCATAGCTGCAGACACGCTCCACGTGCAAGAACCTTCTTTCCAACAGACCAATCAGCTGGTAAGCACGGTAATGAGTGCTAGTACCATGACGCTGCGATATCCGGGATACATGCATAACGATCTGGTCGGGATGGTGGCGAGCTTGGTACCGACTCCGCGGTGTCACTTCTTACAGACCAGCTATACACCATTCACAGGGCAGAACGTCGAGGCGGCACGGACGGTACGGAAAACCACTGTGCTGGACGTGATGAGGCGACTGTTACAGCCCAAGAATCGCATGGTCAGCGTCAGTCCAGGCAAGAACAGCTGCTACATTTCGATCCTGAACATAATCATGGGCGAAGCAGATCCGACAGACGTGAGTCATTCAAATTACTTAGCCAGGGATTCAACTGAAGAATGTATAGGTGCACAAATCGCTTCTGCGCATTAGAGAAAGACGGCTGGCTTCTTTCATACCCTGGGGTCCAGCAAGCATCCAGGTCGCCCTGTCACGCACATCGCCATACACAACTGGACCGCACACGCCACGAGTATCAGGGCTAATGTTGGCCAACCACACCGGTATCGCAACGCTGTTCCGGCGTATTGTGGTGCAGTACGATAGGCTCCGCAAGCGCAACGCTTTTCTCAAGTCGTATCAGGAGCAGGAGCCATTCCGGGACGGGTTGGGCGAGTTCGACACGGCGAGGGAGGTGGCCATGGACTTGATTGGCGAGTACGAGGCTGCGGAGCGCGAGGACTACCTGAGCGGGGATGCGGGCGGCGAAGGCGATGGTATTGATCCCAGGGTGGATCCAACGAGCACGCGATAATTTCCGGGGCGCTTACGATATGATATCCAACTGGGCCTTGAGCAATATGAGATTTCCATTCTACATGCATTTCAGTCTGTTGTCCCACCATAGGTCACACGCATGTGACAGGCACGTGACCTGTGCTGCGCACCACGCCGCATGAACCCAACATAACGAGGGAGCACACTTGATCATTTGTCTCCGTCATGGATCTCGACTTGTCGCTTTCTTTGTTAGAGCCCCTGTCCATCACAGAGCGGGGAAACAACAACCACAATGGGCTGCCTCGGAGATCGACTCTATTCGACATATTCAGCCGTGGAGCCGTCCGCCCGAGTGCCGGAGTCGGCGGATGCGTTCGAAGACGGTGGCTGGCACATCATCCCGCCCCGTTCCATACATTCATTCTCAGACCCGCCGCGCATGTGGGCGAAACCGGCGCAGCGTCCAGGCAGCTTCACGTGTGAGCTGCAACGGGCGAATGAGATGTGCGATTTGATAACTGCGTGAGCAGACGGAGGAGCATCTGTGTCTGCAATCGGATGATTCAAAGGCACAGCACAGCACTGCACCAGTGACCAGCGCTGGCATCATCACCACCGCGACCATCGGACTGCTGGACACACGGTAGTGTGTCGCGTGTTCGGCTCACAATACCGGGCCTTCCCGGGGCGTGGCGATGGTCAAAAAAACAGCCCCACCTTTTGCGCTGTGAGTGTGTCGAAAGTTGAGTCCATCTCCAGAACTTGGTGATCTCATCCCGGCCGATTTCAAAGCCAACGCGAACGCCAACCTTGTGCTTCTTTCTTTCCCCGTTTGTCCTACTACTCTGTACATAGCGCCACTTCCTTGCACATACCGTCCTTCAATACGGCCACCCGACTCTTCCGCTAGCCCTTCCGCACCACCGATTCTCTGGCTTGTCGTCTGTCACTGGAACCGCCGTTGAGCCGACGCATCACGAGTTCTGCCTTTTCGGCTGGATATTTGCCTTACAAAGACGTCTAGTCATATACTACATCCCATCCGCAAGAGCAGGGCATACCGTATTTGACCACTTCAGACATCCCTTCCGCTTCCCAGAAAAGGCCTGCACAGCGCCTGTAAGCTGCTGCATGCCCGCATCGTTCCACCATGCTGCCCTCCATCCCTCGGCTGGAAGACTATGACATCTCAGAAGTTAATGGCTTTCTCCCGACCGAGTCTCCTCTCGACATCTTGCCTGACCCATACTATCGGCCATGGGAGAACTTACTGCGGAACCTTCAGCCGCTCATTCTCAGCCGTCGTCTGCGACGCCTTGTGGACGACCTTCCCGTGCTGAGCACGGAGTATCTCAAAACAAGCCAAGAGTGGCGGCGGGCATATCTCATACTCAGCTTTCTATCACATGCATACATATGGGGTGGTGACGTTCCCTGCGAACGAGTGCCTCCGCCCATTTCTATACCGTTTTCAGCTACTTGTCTCAGACTTGAGCTGCCTCTCGTGGCGACTTATGCTGGCGTCTGCTTATGGAACTGGAAGCCTATATTCACGGACGAGCCAGTAGACAATCTGGAGAACCTCTCGACACTAGCCACATTCACAGGCTCTCTTGACGAGTCATGGTTCTACCTCGTCTCTGTCGCTATAGAGTCCCGTGGCGCGCCCATTATACCGCTCATGTTGCATGCGATTGAAGCCGCGCGATATGCGCAAACGGATGTCGTGGCTGAGTGCCTAAGGTCGTTCGCAGAACGCTTGGACGAGCTCGGCGCACTTCTCAACCGCATGTATGAGAATTGCGACCCGCATGTGTTCTACCACCGCATTAGACCATACCTTGCAGGCAGCAAGAACATGCACGAAGCCGGACTCCCAAACGGTGTCATATTTGACACTGGAAGCCCAGATGACCGCTATGTGCAGCACTCGGGTGGATCCAACGCGCAATCGTCTTTGATCCAATTCTTCGACATCGTCCTGGGGATTGAGCACCACCCGCAAGGCTCAGCAGCTGTGAAGCCGGTGGATCCAGACTCACCGAGTCCCGTCATGCCAGCGGCAGCTCCTCCACTAAACTTCATCCGCGATATGCGCACCTACATGCCCGGACCGCATGCCCGCTTCCTTGAGCAGGTAACGTCCATCGCAAACATACGTCAGTTCGTCCGCGAACACCAGTACAATCGAGCTCTGGTAATCGCATACGATGCTTGCTTAGCCATGCTGCGCGCCTTCCGCGACAAGCACATCCAGATGGTCTCACGGTACATCATCGTCAAATCGCGGGAATCACGGTCCCACAGCCGGTCTTTCTCACGAGAAAAGCCACGCGTGAACCTCGCCACCGCTAGCCGCGACCTGGCGAAGCCGGCCAGGGGTACAGGCGGCACTGCACTTATACCCTTCCTTAAGCAGGCCCGTGACGAGACGGGCGAGCCTGCCATCGACGCATGGGCTCGCAGACTGTTGAACAACGGACCAGGCTACGTCGCAGATGGCGGAGTGCGCATGGGCATGATCGGCGAGCACGCATCGGGGGAGATGACCGTCGTCGGTCTGGCGGGCGTGTGGTCCGTCGACGACTCGGACGGCGGGATATGCCATTGGTAAGAATTGGACGAACACCAAAAAATTGCATGTATATAAATATATCTCGTCTGCATATATCTGGGACAAGAGCGATGTTGGCACCGCGCGAGCGAGACAAAAGATTTGTTAATTCATAAACGTCCATACTGCATTCCTGCGCCAGTGTTGTTACCGCGAGAACGGCAAGAGGCAGAGAGAGAGAGACACACAGTCATCTATTCGTGTATTTCCAAAGCCGCATGCTATGCTACACCTGTTCAAGATGCGTGTATCATCATCGCATTCATACCCTCCCCCTTTGTCCATACCCAATCGTAAACATCTACGGCTATATATCCCCCTCCCTAAGTAAGTCCCAATATCGCTATGCAACATGCCCCCTCTTTTGACAGTGCTCAGAACCAGAAGACAGTATCTCTAATAAGAAACAAGTGGTATATATCCTACTCTCCATCCGTAGCTTTCGCACTACTAGTCTCCTCCTCCTCCCTCGCCAAGCGCCCCGCCAGTCCTTCAAGCCGGGAAATATTCTCAATGGTGAGTTTACTCCCGCCCACGTCGCCCTCGACGACATCAGAGTGCATGGATTCGTCGCTCAGACCCCTGGCGAGCGGGTGCCGCGGGTCTTCGCCTGCCGCTATGAGTTGCTCGTCCCGCAGCAGCATGGCTTTTTCTTCTTCGTCGAGCCGTTTCTGCGCCATGGCGGCGGGCGTCTCGCTTGATTTCCGCACCGCGTCGAGGGTCGTGTAGTCGATTTGACTCAGACGTCTGCTTAACCTGTCGCCCGAGTCGTTGATCACGCCTTTCATCGAGGTGGTTGATTGTTCGGACAGTGACTGCTCTGGATGCGCCGGTCGCGTCGGAAGGTTTTGCTGTATCGGACCATTGTTCTTTCCGTTGCGTTTGAAGTTCGGTCCGTCCGCGGAGGATGAACTGGACCGCTTCCGCTTCTTTTTAATTTCTAGACCCCATTTCACCAGCATTCTCTCCAGAATATTGCCTTTTACCGGTTTGGACAAATAATCGTTCATGCCGGCACTTTCGCACTTCTCGCGGTCGCCTTGAATAGCCGAGGCCGTCATTGCCACGATTGGCGTGTTCTGAATGCGGGAATCTGCAACGAATGGTTCCGCATGGCGAATCGTGTACGTGGCCTTGTATCCGTCCATGACCGGCATCTGTACATCCATCAGAATTATATCCGGCTTCGGGTGCTCGGATGTCGATGGTTTAAGCAAGTAATCGAGAGCTTCCTGCCCGTTCCATACGGCATTGACAGAAAATTTGAGCTTTTTAATCGTTCTTATCGCAATCTGCTGGTTGATAGGGTTGTCTTCCACTACAAGGACATGTATGCGCTGTCGCTCTTCGTCGCTGAGGCCAGTCGACTTTTCGCTCGCTGCGCCTCTAGAATTGGACGATTTTCTCCTGATCGAAGTCGTGGCAGGTGATCCTGGTAATGAATTGACCATGGCATAATCGGACGCTGTCAGCTCCGACGAGAAACGATCCGGCAATAGACTAATGTCAATCGCTGGAGTATCCGCGGAATACGATGGCGCTTTGGCGAAAGGGATCCAGAAGGTGGCCCGGGTTCCCTGACCGAGTGTAGAGTCCAGCGAAATCCCGCCATGCATCAGTTCCACGAGCTGGAGTAATATTAGCGAGTGCTGTGAAAGGACTTTCGGAGCACGCCACTTACATTTTTGCTAATGGTCAAGCCCAGACCAGTGCCACCAAATCGTCGAGCCGTGCTGGAGTCTGCTTGGGAGAAAGGCTGGAAGAGGCGCTTTCTGACTTCTTCTTCAATACCAATTCCGGTGTCCTCGACTAAGAACTTGACCGACACCTTATCCGTGCTTTCCTTGAGTATTTGGACTGCCATCTTGACGTGGCCCTCGCTGGTGAACTTGATCGAGTTGGTGAGTAGGTTGGTTAGGATCTGCCTTAGCCGGCCAGGATCTCCGATAACCTTGAGACGCTGAAGTTCTTGAGTCTCGTCAATGAAGATCAAACCTTTCCTTTCTGCCGCAAAGCTCAGCATCTTATTGACGTCTCGGACCACCACATTGAGGTCAAATTGGACTTCTTCAATGTCTAGTCGACCGCTCTCCACCTTTGAGAAGTCCAAGATGTCATTGATAACAGTGAGCAGACCGTTGGCGGATCTTTGCAGGTTTTCGGCGCACTCTCGCTGGTCGCGTGTCAGTGGCGACTCTGTGTCGTCAAGGAGCAGCTCCGACATCCCAATGACACCAGCAATAGGAGTGCGAATCTCATGGGACATGTTCGCCAGGAACTGTGACTTCATCTTGCTTGCCTCCTTGGCTGCCTCACTCTGTGCTAGAAGTCGTCCGTTCTCTCGGTCACTCTCGCGCAATTCTTCTTCTCGCCTCTTGAGCTCTGTCACGTCCATACTCAGGCCGACCACGCCGTCAACGACTGTACCACCTTCCACACCTCCGTCCCTGCGCTGTCGTTCTAATGGGAGAAATCGTGTGCGGTACCATCTTTCCGTGGATGAGACCTTCATTTCCACAGACTCGTCCTTGGCACGACCAGCCAGAATATCCTCTATCGGCCTCTCGAAGGCGGATCGTAGATCCAGGTCCACGTCGGCACCAGCTGCCGTTTCCGCAAATACCTCGAAAACATTGCGCCCAAGCTGTAATTGGGCGGCAGCTTGGCTCTCGGGCTGGCCATCTGTCCTGGCAAATCTCGTTCCTTCGTGGAGAATGAGTCGCTGATCTCTGTCCGTAGCCCATAGAGTGATCTTGGCGTGGTCAATGACCTTCAGCAATTGTTCTCGGGTTTGTTTTGCGGCATCACGGGCTTTCACCAGCTCGTGAATGTCTGTGCATGTGCCAAACCTTTATTAGATGTCAGTTCAAGGCAGCTCCAAGCAGTAACTTCGGCAATGGGCAGCTCACCACTTGACGATCTCGCCTGTCACATCTCGCATTGGCAAAGCTCGTCCTAACATCCACCTGTATTCTCCTGTGTTCGATCTGCACCTGTACTCAGTGAGGTATTCCGAGCCAGTGGCCAGAGCATGGGCCCAGCGCGCCGCGGAATTTGCCGCGTCATCCTCCATGAAAGAGCTCTGCCATTGATTGTGGCCCAAACTCTCTTCCTCATCCTGTCCAGTGTAGTCATACCATCGTTTTGAAAAGTAGTCGACTGTCCCGTCAGGTTTTGAAGTCCAGCACATGACTGGGATCATGTTTGCAATTGTTTCGAACTGCTGTTCGTTCTGCATCCTCTGTGCGCTTATTGTGTTGGCATATGCCGTCACATCTCGGAAGATGACCAAGCCACCGAGGAAGTCGCGTGTTTTTTCATCAACAATCTCTTCGCCGTCGACATCGTAGAGTAGGCGATCGCCAGTATGCACATCAACCATCCCGACACGCATGTTGGTGAACCGTTTCTTGGTCCTCATCAGGTAGAATATAGGATAGTCATCGAGCGGAAGCTCACTCGAGAAATCTTCCGTGTAAAGCTTGCATTGAGCGATGAAGTCTCTTTGATCAGAGGTGTCTTGAGGCACTCCAGATCCTCCTCCTTCTAAAAGTCTAAGAGCGGCTTTGTTCGGTATTCCAAACGATTCGTCTTTCCACATTGCGTAAACGGGCATGGGCAGCGCATCTAGGAGTGCGTCTTTCATCTTGGTGGATTTGGATAAAAGAGTGGACAGAGAACCCGATGGGATCTGAGTGGCGGGTCCGTTCGGCAGCCATGGAATTGAACCAGACCCCGGACTGCCCGAATGTGACGAGTACTGTGTATGGCGCCCGCTCGAGCTAGAACTTCCACCCGAACCCATGCCGGACATGTAATTGCGATGCATCTTGGTGACAGATCTGGAACTTGACTTTTGCTGTGGGGGCTTGACGTTGTGCGCGGCAGTGAATGTAAGCGTGTAGTGCTGCTGACCCTCGAGCGACCAGACGGAAATGATCAGCGTGGCCTCAATATGGTTAGCTTGGACGACAGGCGTAGCACGGGCTCTGCTCTCGGAAGGGGCTTGAGGAAGACCTGTTGAAGGATCCCGATTTGCAGAGAAGGCTACATCAACAACAACTTCATGGACGACAGCACGATTAGGATCGACAGCATTAGAGGGATATCTGGTCAAGCGCCGAATTCCAGGGTCGTCTAGCTTCGGTGTCACCTCTCCGTCCTCGTCAGTTGGGGTGTCGAGTTCAGTACTTTCGGTCTTGTCCAGACTGTCGCCTAGTAAGCTTTCCAGGAAATCCTCCCATGTGACCCAGACAGGACTACCATTTTGCAGCAAGTCCACCCCAAGAGATCTGACTGATAAGCCGTATAAAATGTCCGTGGCGCTACGCGGACCAGATGAAGCGTGGGCCAAATCATTGGCGTCCAAGGCATCGTCTGGATGAATGCTCCCGTTCGCGGTGATGCCGAACAGCCTTCCCGCCGCCTCGTTTGCTAGAACTATAGTCTTGTTGGAAGACAAGACCAACAGAGGTGTGGGGAGGTACTGCAGAGCTGTGAAGGCCATGTCCATGGCCGATTGAGAGGGAGGCATCTGGATGGACATGGTCGAGCAGCGGAGCGAGTTGACTGGCGAACCATCTCTGCTGCTGGTGTGGCGAGCAGGGCCAAGGTCGAAATATCCTGCGGGAGCCCGTTCGTCCAGAGCAGCAGCCGGGTCGGATCGAGGAATTGGTAAAGGCGAGGCGGCCCCCGCGAGAGCGGGCATGATTCTAGCGGCAGTGGCGGGCGATAAAGAAGCTCGTTATAACAGCTCGCCTTGTGTCATCATATCCCAGCTCTTACTCGTCTTCGGGTCGTCTGCCAGGCCTTCAGGATTAGGACCGGAGCCAACGAAGCAAGAAGTGCACTACAACACCCCGATGACTTGCGCGCGGGGGTTGGGTCCGGCTGGGCACTATGGCGAATGGATGTAACAGGCGGCGACGAAACGGAAGGCAATGCTATGAGATGCGTGCCCTCACGGAGATGGTGCGAACCAATAAGCGTGCGGAAAGAGCAATAAAGAATATGGCGAAGGCTAGAGCCAAGTGGTGAGCGTTGGTGTTGTTGACTTGACCGTCGGACCTAATCCCGAACGACATCTCACGAAACTGGGAAACGCAGCCGACGACGACAAGGCACGACTTCAGAACTCAACCCTTCTTCAGGCACCAAAAGACTTTAATATTCTTCAGTAAAGTACCGCGATTGCTCATTTACATGCCGCCGATCAACAACCTCGTCCTCATGAAGGCTTCGTCGGACGGTATTATGAGCAGCATCTCTTCTCCGGTAGAAGAAGACAACGGGAAGACGGTCTAGAACACGTCGGGAATGCTCCACTGGCTGCATTGGGACCTGATTAGTCACCCGTTGGCTCGACTCGATGAACCGACCGCTCCAGCAGGGTACAACCATACGTACAGCAAGGGTCTCTCGACGCACTTGAGGAGACGACTTGAGCTCGTGTCTACGCATCCCGGATGCTCATGGGCGACTGCGCACATCTCTCCGCACTCGGCTAGCAGCCGTCAGCGAGCAGCGCTCGGCGTCCTCCACAGTCCGTGTCATCGCCGTGTTACACACGTGCAGTACATATTCGCGCCTATCTCGGCGGTCTCAGCGTCGGAGGAAATCGAGCTGCAAGAACAACACATATACCAGTTAGGACACGCTGCGAGGGAAGCACTTATCATCCTACTGGGCACAATATTGTATAATCACACTCTTCGGAACTCCTCATCGACGGGCCGTCAGAGACTAGAACTCCCAATCCTTCACCTCGCTTCCGTACGCCCACATCCCGGGCCGTCCAATCAGCGTCCTTCACACATTGCCGGCCCCCCTTAAACCAAAGTCCGCAGTCTGGTCTTCTACCAGACCTCCGCCTCCGCCCTCGTCGTCGGGCGCTTACCTCTCTGCTTTTCTAAAAATAAAACCACCCGTTTCCTGCACCACATCGACCGCAGCCAGTTCATACATACCGGACTTTATATACGTGAACGTCATATAGTCACTGCCACCGCATCGCATCTCGGGCCTTTAGAGACTCAGGCGTTCGCTGACCTCGATCCCCTCGCGTCTCTCTTCATTCATCCTGCATCCTAATCCTGCTTCTCCTCCGCAACCACGTCCTTCGTCAACAGCGTCTTGCGCCGTCGCAAAAGTCCCGTCGGCTCTATAGGTCGCATGCGCAACTGCGACTGCAGCTATGGGTCGTAGAAAGATAGAGATCCGGCCTATCAAGGATGACCGCAACCGTTCCGTGTATGTCTCCTTTTCCACGGAACTGTAAGCCAGACCAGCTGACCTGCGTTTGTTCCTCTAGGACTTTTCTTAAACGCAAAGGCGGTCTTTTCAAGAAGGCGCACGAATTAAGCGTGCTCTGCTCCGTGGATGTGGCGGTCATAATTTTCGGGCATAACAAGAAGCTGTACGACTTCTCGTCGGGCAACATTGAGGAGTCCATCAATCGCTACCAATATGTGAGCGTTTCGCCTAGACTGCCACTCGCGAGTCTCGCTGACAAGGTCTAGTTTCCCGGCGCTCGCGAGCACAAAGGTCCAGGCGATTTCGTTGGCAAAGGAGGCGGAGAGGACGATGATGACGAAGACGTGGACACCGGTTCGCCGCCGCTCGATACACAATCCCCTCCCATTCCGACAGCGCATGCACCTCACGCGCAGCACCATCTCCACCAGCAGACCAGCTTTCACCATGTCCGCCACGCGACGCCGTCGGCGTCTCCACCGCTTCCCAACGGAGCCATGCCAATGCATCCCGGTGCATCACCGCAGCCAGGTCCAGTCTCGCGTCCATCATCAAGAACTGCGATGCCACGCCGTCCTTCCAACCTCGCCCCTTCACAATTTTCACCACCTCAAGCACAAATGGCACAGACAGGCTATGGCTATGCACCACACCAACAATACTACTCTCAGCAACAAATGCAGCTCGGTCCACCTCAAAACATGCAAAGGGTGCCTCCCCAGCCGAGTCCGCAATTCTCAAACGGCCACATGCAGCAAGCTTATATTCCGGAGCAAAGACGGCAGTCATTGCCGCCCGGATTTCAGCAGCAGCGGGAACAGCATGTGCCGCCCCCACAACCTTCACCACAACCTCATTTGCACCCGCAAGACAACCGTCCGATTCCAGGCAAGCTTACACCTCAGTCTGCGGAAGACTACCAAAGCCCACCCATGCCTCGGATCAAGACTGAATATACGCCGATTAAGAATCACAGCATTTTTACACCGATAGAAGAGTCTCGATCATTGCTAGCTCAGCACTGGGGTCAGGCACCAACCTCCGATGCTTCTCACCAGGATCCGCCAAGTGCACGGTCGCATTCCGTCGATGTCGGGGCCATTTCGCATGAGAGATCGGGCGCTTCTTCACCACGTGGGGCTTCGGCCATACCGCCGCAATCACAATATCCGCCACCATTGATACCACCACGCACCAGCTCGACGTCTTCACTGCCGTCTGCTACGATACCATCAGTCCCGAATACTGCGCGATCAAGTACTTTTGGTTCGGACGCCAGGAGACCGCGACTCAAAGTACAGATTCCAAGTGAAGCCTCAGAGGCTGGCGACACCCCTGCGGATTCATCGGGTAGGGACACATCTACTTCCTCTGCTCATACCGCACAGCCTGCGAAGGGCAAGGTGCTGCCACCTCCGTCGCCATCTGCGAACAGTCTACTTTCCGCCGGTGCGAGTGGGCCGCCAAATCCGTTCGCGCGACCCGCTCCGCCATCAAGTCAGCCGGTGAACAGGGATCTAGAAACGCCTCTGTCCGCACTCCCTAGTCGGGTGATGGAAGGCAATATGCTGCCAAGCCCGTCAGATATATGGGGCAACATGTTCAGCAGATCCAACAACGACAATATGATGCCTAGCCCTCTCAATTTCCAGCCAACGCCTATAGTGAGCAGCGGTGCTGGGTTTAGGGAAGACGGCGACGAGCGCAAACGTAGAGCAGAGGCCGAACTCCTAGGCCCCGAGAAAAGAATACGTACCTAAGGCACAAGTGGTACGAATGGGTAATAGAGGCGGCGTTCCGGCTACATGGATGGTACCTGGCTCTGTTCGGACCGCATATCTTCTGACTGGCATCGTGGGGCGTATAGGGCGATGATAGCATCACGGCTGTGTCCAAAGACGATCAAATCAGATCTTGGCTTATGTGTCCTGGTCAAAATCATAAACAATAGCGAAAAGCATATGAAAACAAGCAATCAATTCATCTGCGTGAGTTCAATGCATGGTAAATTTTAACGTGACGAGTCCGCAATTGGAGTCGATGAATCGGCCCGCAGATGATTTGGGTACTTGGTAGGCCTAGTCTGACGCGAGGATCACAAGTTCGAGTTCAGTGACAAGCCCCGCGAGTTGACGGGCACCAAACTGATCGAGTGGCCTCATGATCAGCCCACATTCTAGTCTAGAAAAGAGCCCCGCGAGTCGTTGGGCACCATTTGGTCGAGTAGCCTTGCTTGATACGATAATGTGAACAGAGCGTCGAGCTTCGGATATCTCTCCAACGAGCAAATGCCAAGCCTCTCAATTGCCCCACGGCTGGTGTATCCTCGTGCCTCGACCGCAATTTGAGACCAGCACACATCACCACCACCGCCGGCTTCAGCTATTCCCATCTTTCGTCACCGCGCGAGTACGCTCCAATATCCTTCGCCGGCCATCATGTCCTGAAGCAGTATGTTTTGTTCTTTTCACTCCCCGTGGCGTCGAATCGCATGCTATTGCAGTGGTTATGGAGTCTGCTATTGATAGCCTTTCGCCTTCTCAGCCCCACCACAATCAAGTGGCAGAAACCCAGCTGATCGTGTCCACTAGAAACTTTCTCTTCTTCACCCGTGGCACGTTGGCCTGACAGCGCTGCCTCGCGTCTACGTCCATCGCTCTTTTCGATGCCGACACCTCTCCTTTTACCCATTCATACACCCCGTTTCTCCACGCCTCATCCGTCACGCATCCCGGTATCGGAGTCAGGCGTGACTTAAGCAGCTCAAGATGTTCTGGCGATTCGGTGGATACTCGAACATATCCAGCATAGACACTGTTCTCGACAAGCCTGATGTAACGCTCGAGGATCTGCTCGACGAGAGCGATCTCATACAGGAATTAAAACAGCAGAACTCAAAGCTGATCGAATTCCTACGCGAAGAGTCGGTGTTAACGCAGCTCTTCCATCATGTCACTGCCGACAAGCCATTGCCAGATGAGCATCTCGAAGACCCGGAGGATGCGGCGGGAGAGGACAAGGCTAAGGAGCGGGCGGCCAAGCAAGCAAAGGGCAAGGAGGTGGACAAGCACGACAAGAGCGAAAAAGGATCTGCCAAAATCAGTTTCTTTGGTAGACCAAGGTCGCGCTCAAAGTCTGTAAGCAAGAGATCGAGCGAAGAGAGCGATGTGGAGAAAAAGGACGCCCAGCGTAAGAAGTATGCGTATGTCGCGTGCGAGGTACTTTCGGCCGAGGTGTGGTCGATTACGGAGGCAATGCTCGAATATCAACAACACCTTCGTGACTTCTGGGAATACCTTCGTCGGCCTGCGCCTCTGGACCCGGTCCAGGCGGGTTACTTCACTAAGGTTAACGACACCCTTCTTGACAAAAAGACCGAGGACATGTTTGCAATGCTCAAGTCGCTCGACGGAATTATCCCGGAGATGCTCAAGCACGTGGATTGTCCCATGATCATGGATCTCTTATTGAAGATGATCAGCCTCGAGAAGCATGAAGGTGGACAGGGGATTGTGGACTGGCTGCAGTCGCAAGGTTTAATACCAATTCTTCTATCGTACCTCGGACCCGACAATTCTTCTGCCACGCAGACCGCAGCTGGCGACTTTCTGAAGGCTATTATCACGATTTCAGCGAATGCAACAGGACAAGACCAGACCGTCATCGGGCCCAATGAGCTCACACGTCAGCTGGTGTCAGAGAAGTGCGTTGCCAAACTCATAGACGACATGCTACACGGTGGCAATCCTTTGACTGTTGGCGTGGGCATCGTGATTGAGGTAATCCGTAAGAACAACTCCGACTATGATCTAGATACTCAGGTTGGCCCGGAGCCCCGAACGACAGACCCCATCTACCTAGGGGTACTCTTGCGAGAATTTTCGAGAAAGATTCCGGCTTTCATGAACCTTATACGAAGCTCTTCCGCCACAAGGCCTGAGCTGAAAGCTGCATTTGGCGAGAGGATACAGCCGCTGGGATTCGACAGATTCAAGACATGCGAGTTGATGGCGGAGCTTCTGCATTGCAGCAACATGGGTCTCTTGAACGAACGTGGCAGTGATGCGGAGATGACAGCACGAGATGTCGAACGAGAGGCACTCAAGGCCGAGGGAAAGCTTACGCCTGCACCTCTGGCTGGTTCAGAGGCTGACGAAGGCTTTGCCAGTAGTGTAGACAGCCACGGCTTCCACCATGCAAGAGCACCAGACGACGAGTTTGGGGAGTCACCTGAGAAGATCAACCGTCTCGAGATCCAGAACGTCGCAGACGAGGATGGCTTCGAGAAGGTTGGCGTACCAGAGGCAGAGGCTTTGCCGGATGAAGTGACGTTTGACGACTTCAACGAGAAAATCGAGGAAGATGCATTGCCACCGGCGCCTTTGAAGTTATCACGTAGTCCGGAAAGATCGAGGACCGACACTAGCCATGTCAAAACTGCCGATATCGAAGGCGACGAATCAGAAGATTCGCAAAAGCAAGACCGACGGCGAGTCTCTCTTCTCACGCAGCAAATTCAAGATCAGATCGATGAGACCGGGTCATCACAGTCGCCTACAGAAGCCGAGCCCCGGACGACAGAAGCTACACACCCAGAAGACAAGCCCGCTCCGCTCTTTGCTAGATCGACCAGTCCTAGCAAGGGGGTTGATCCGATCCTTGGCGCCGAATCGCCGAACGAGGAAGCCGATCCAGGAAGTCAAAGTACAGCAACACTGCAACCAGAGAACTCCGAGCTCGCCGCAAATCGTGACCAGCAGCAGTACGAAGCGGATGTCAACGGATCACCTGTTGCGGGAGATTACTTGAAGATGCAGTTTGTGGAACACCAGGTTGTGCCCACCATTCTAGTGAGTATTATTCTCACAGAGGTGTGAGATGCTTGTGCTAACCGGGCAGGACTTCTTCTTTCGCTTCCCGTGGAACAACTTCCTGCACAATGTCGTATACGACGTAGTTCAGCAAGTGTTTAACGGTACTCTCGAGCGAGGGTACAACCGAACCTTAGCACAGAATCTCTTCGAGGCATCACCCTGCGGGGCGCTATTCTCCACAGAAGAGATCACCCGGCGGATCCTTGACGGCCAAGCTGCGTCGGACAAGTCACAACGTGAAAGAGGGATGCGTTTGGGTTACATGGGCCACTTGACGCTCATCGCGGAAGAAGTGTGCAAGTTCGCCGAGCGTCATCCACCAGAGCTGCTTGGTGAGCTCGTCATGGAGCGCGTGATGACATCCGAATGGGTAGCATATGTCGAAGGGACTCTGACCGAGACGCGCGATAAGGACAACGCCGTACTTGGCGGCGTGCGTCCGGAGCAGAACATGGGCATTCGCTCTCTCACCGGGGGCGGCATGCTCAGTGGCCAGGGTGGCTTCGGCGGCGGTGGAGGGAACAGCTCGGCTCTGGCAAATGCTGGCCTCGGCACACCAGCTGATAGTCTGGCAATGCACGACACGGGCGCTGGAGGGTTCGATGCAGATGCTGGCGGATTCGGGGAAGGGGAAGATGAGGAAATGGAAGATGTCAACGACCGCAACGCGGTAGACGACGACGAGCAGGTGGGTGAAATTTCGTTTGATGACGCTGATTGGAATTACCGATGAAGAATCATCGTATGCGCTTGCGTCTGCATGCGAAATTTCTCGGCTGTAGAAAGAGATAGGAGAATGCAGAGTATCGACGACTCTGAGCCCAGCCCTCTTTCCTTCTGCCTCAGCATGCTTCCTCCTTTCTGCCATGCGTTTTGATTTAGTTTTTGCTTCACGCCACCAGCTCCCGTCTTGGCATTTCGAAGCGAACGAGCGAGCCAGTCAGTCGCTGACGATCCTGTCCTCTTCCTCCCAGACCTCTTCTCCCTCCTCTTCATCATCCTCCGGTGGTCTTCCCCCACCGCTCAACATTCCCCCCTCGCGAGCAAGACTCCAACTCGCCGCCCGCCTCGAAGCACGCAAACGCGCCGCCGCCGCCGCCGCAGGAGGAGGAGCATCCGGCGCCACCGAGCCACCAGACCCGGACTCGGCCGATCCTCTATCCCTCGACACGACCGCCTCACCCGAGGACGCCGAACCCTTCACCCTCAACAACCGACGCTCAACCTTTGACGACGACGACGACACATCCTCGGCAGAAGACCTATCCACATCCTCGTCTGACGACGACGAAACGACCGACGAAGAAGCACACGCCGGCCGCGAAGTGGTCGAGTACCACGAAGACGACTCGGACTCGGACGAGGAGGAGGAATTACTCGTCGCCCCGAGACGGGGACCGCCGCCGCCGCTTCCACAACCGCAGCATCAGCACCAGGCAACGACGAGTAGTAGTAGTAGTAGTGGCGGGACGAAGAGTGAGGAGAGCAGCAGTAGTAGTAGTAGGAGTGAGGAGCGCAGACGGCGGACGACAGAGGCGAAAGTCAGGATGGAGATTGAGAGCGATGAGGATCGTTAGCCGTAGTGCATAGGGGGGGGGCGAGGGTGTATATCTTATTCTTTATTGTTCCTTTGAAATGTGGAAAGACGGACAGTGGAATCTGTGATACTTCTGTGTCCACGTGACTGATGTCTGTGTGTTGTCTGCCGACCAGGGCAAACCCTAACCCTTGTGGTGGAAAGTTCACGTGTATGATAATTTGGATATGTTGCATCAGCCTCTCTATGGAGCTGTTGATCATAGACATTTGTCACGAGGAATCAGTATCCATATTCACTTTCAATAATAGTTTTGAACAGCTTTCCTTCATACAAAAGTCTGATACATAAAACTCGAATCTTTTCAGGCAAATGCCTCTTCTCGAACTCCAATCGCTACACCCCGCTCTTCCCTTCTCTCCTTCTCATCCGATACAGATCGAATCATTTGAAACAGAAGACAATACCGGATCTCTCAGGGGTATCCCATAAAATAAAAGTGCGCAAGATCTTGCTTTTGCGTAGCGACTGACATGAACAAATGTGCCCTGGTGGTACAGAACAAGCAAAAAACTCGTTTGATGTCGTGATCAGAACGAGCAAGCGCGACCGACTGTGGCGGTGGCCTTGTGGATCAAATTCTCCCCAGTCTTTGTAGTTGGTGTTGGTGGTGTTACAGTAACTATAGTACAGTAGATGCGTCTATTCGTCGTGACGCAAGAAAAGGCACAGAGCTGCATTCGAAAAAAAGAAAGCGAGCGAATGTCTGACTGGGAGTGCGCCATGATGTATGGCGTTTAGAGGGCGGAAGTTCATGGTCACCGACGGTCCTGCCGTAGGAGAAGTCGATCCAGCGAGGATGTATTTAGTCCTCGTCGTCTGGCGAAGGGTGGTCAGATCCGCCCTTGTGCACCTTCTTGTGGCGGCGCAAGTTTGAGACGACCGAGAAGTGACGTCCGCAACCCTCAACATCGCAAGCAAAGGCTGTCGTATGTTAGCAGTTGAATCATTGATGATGTACCAATGTTGGAAAAACTTACGCTTCTCGCCAGTGTGGCTGTACATGTGCGTCTGGAGCGAACTCGGTCGCGTGAAGCGCTTGTCGCAGATCTTGCACTTGTGCTTCTTTTGTGACGAAGACGAAACTTTGCTGCTGAAAGATCCCATCATGGATTGAGGAGCAGGTGGCAAAGCGCCGCCGACAAGTCCGCTGGGTCGTGGTAGTGTGCGCGACGGAACATCAACGGACTCGTTGGCTGAGCTGTAGTCACCATAGGAAGCCTCGCTGACTGAGCTGCCATAATAGGAGCCGTAGGTAGAAGCGGATGAGATAGATGAGTGAGCCGAATGCGTCGAAGGAAAGCCATACGAGTCAATGGAACTGCGGCTAGAGCCCTGGTTGCCATAGATATTTCTGGGAGTAATATCCTGGCTCATTGCCACCATACCCCGACTCGCGTCAAGGGCATCGTTGAAGCTGCTGCGCTCGGCCTCGGTCGCTGCATGCATCCTGTTTTCTGTGTCAATAAGGGTGGGCTGGCGGAATTTGAGAGCCTCGACCGGCTCGCCGAGGAATAAGTTGGGCGTTACTGACGGGTGCGAAGTGCGACGGTCCTGGAAGGTCCCGAATGGTGAGATTTTGTGCTGAACACCGCTCGACGCATAGTCGGCAGTGGCGTAGTGGGGCGCAGCGGTAGCCTGCTGCGGGTAAGCAGCAGCCGAAGTGACCGCCGCGGATGAGTATTCATTGCCATATGGTCGTGGGGCATAGCCTTGTAATTGTGAGCTTTGGTCGAGAAAGAGACCGGGGTCCAATGCTTGCGCACCTGAAGACATGGAGAGCGATGGCAGAGTTGTGGCAGGATATGACATTGATGCTGTTGTAGGAGCGGCCATGGAGGTGGGCTGCCGAGTGTGGTCACCCGCGATGGAGGGCTGCGCCATAGAAGAAGTGCTATACATCTGCCCTGACGCGGCGCCTGACACCCATGGGTTGGTGAAGTGAGGGCCCGTTGGATACCTCATCTGCTCGTATGGGAGGCCGCTCAATTGCTGGCGAGTGTCGACTGCCATTGCCATTGTGTATGGTGTTGATGGGTGATGTTGTTGTGTAGTGACTGATCAACAGCGGGAGAAGGTCTGAAGAACGTGGAGTGAAGGGGACGATCGATAGATGTGCGGGATCAGCGTTCTTTTAGATCTGTCTGGTCCGGGGTGATGGCCGAGGAAGACGTGTAGAAGTGCTTGGCGGATAGCCAGTCAGGTGGTAGCCAGGGTTCAGTAAGCTGGAGACAGGCGCAGGGTCCTTGTTACTAGTGGTCGGACAGAGATAACCAGTGTCAGTTGCTGCTTGGGGCAGGCCGATAGGTCAAGCTCAAGCCGAACCAGATATGACGAGCGACGATCGTGTCGCTGCGGTTGCTGCGGAGGTTGAGAGGCAGGCGAACAGCACGGCTGAGGAGGCCAGAAGGAGTAATGATGTGAAGGGGTTTCGTGGCGAGGGCGAAACCACGCTGATCGGACTGTTATTGTTGGATTTGCAGGTCGTTTCAGATGACCGGCAAGTGGATTGTAGGGGTGTCGTTAAGAGAAGGGATCATCAGAAGCAAATGCAGATCTCGGGGGCGGGGGGATGAAGGCGATACTAATAGTAGCCGTGCGAGAGGCGAATGAACGGTGATTAGCTGGGCGGAATACGGTGCGGACACAGTGCGGATGGGGATGAGGTGCGGTGGTGGTGAGTGGACGTCGCACTGAAGGCGAGTGACGTAGGCAGCGCCGCTAAGTGCGGAAACGGCTGGTGAGGTGGTGTTTTTGGGTTGTGGTTGGCCGGTTTGACGGTTGGCGTGTTGGCGCTGCTGCTGCCACTGCTTGCTGGGTGGATGTTTGGACGCCGTTTGGTTTGGTTCTGCTCGCTCCCTGACCCTTTGTTCTGTCCCTCGGACCCTCCTGCGTGTGCCCTCGGCGTGAAGCCTAAGTCTGAGCCTGAGCATGAGCATGACCCTGAATTCGCACCGCCGTGTTTCCCCATCATCATCGACGCATAGCGCAGCGTACGCTAGGCTCTAAGCGGTCAGAGCGGGTCCCGTGGCTTGATGCAGGGTTCGACATGGTCCAGTGGCCGGTGATTGGGATGCCGCTATCCTTGGCTGACCCAGCTATGCCCGCGAGACATGGTAGTCGAGCAAATTCCGCAGCTCCCGCGCTCTGAACATGACGGGTTGCACATCAACTGATTGTACGACACATTGCGTTGGCCACGACTACGAGGGGAGTGCAGGAGCCTGCTTCGAAGATTCGGCCGCATGCAATCCACAAAGGAGCGCGCTGCGACGGGAAGAGGCAGGCGAAGAAGATGGAAGGATGCGAAACGTTCGCCGCTTGTCAGCCACCCACGTCGGCAATCTCCAACCTGTCCAGTGAAATCGGGTCCCCGTCGCCTCCACAATCACCGTGCCGCTGTGTTTCGCTGACTTCCCCTCCTCTTCCGCTACTGGTGTCTCCGGTCCTTCTCGGTGCAGATTGATCTTTGCATTTTCTCGTCTTCTATCCTTGGACCCTGAATCTTTGTCGTTTTGCCACGCCATCAAATTCGTCGGCGGCGTGATGTCGCGCCTGCGAATTCGCACCGACCGCCTTTCGAGAAACAGTGGAAGCTTGACTCGGAGACCCTCACACCATATTAGTGTCCGCACGCACGGATAAGGTGTCTGCTATTGGTCCATCCGGTCTGATGACCACTTATCGGACGCTAGAGTTCTTTTTCGCCTGCGTTTCCTGGCCACAGACCCAGGTTGCATCACGGTCCCCGCTTTGTCGCTGACAAGGTGCCAACGTTGAGGAGAAGAGGAGCGCGCCACGCAAAACCCCCCGGTAGCACTGTTGACCCCCGGCGGAGGACGTGCGTTGAGCGAGGTGACGGTGACGACGGTAAATGCTTTGTTCAGGGATTTTCTGGTTTTCCTCTTGCACAGAGTGCTGTTGTGCAGCTATGACTCGCGCGGTTTATTTCCGGCCACGCACCGCGAATGTCGTCACCAGCAGCCCCTGCTCATTGAGCACGTCGACGCACGTCGTGTGCTCTCAATCCGTATCCACAAGACCCATCACAATCGACCTCAATTAACAATACCGGGGCGAATTGCTCGTGACGTGCTTCATCAATCCAACGGAGGAAACGAAGCAGGGCGGACGCCTGATGACGATCGCGTGCAGCACAGGGCCGGGGAGGGAGCCGACATGCAAACACCCGGACGAGTGTGCTTGCATCAGCCTGCGCTCCGGTGGGTAATGATCAGCGGCGCCCGCGCAACGAGCAAGGAGTAGGGCCAGTCCGCAATAGAGCCTAATTGCCCGTGTTCCAAATGCCAGCATCTGTGATTCGGTAGTGCATAGATACGCTTTCAGTCCGCGTGGAATCCGTCTGCAGCTCCAGACGCAGCTCAAATGAGGTAAGCTGAATCGGAAAACATCGCCCATGACGATGATGCGGCACGAGGACGCGAAAAAGGCGGTAGAGGCGTCTCGGAAAGGGGCATGCCGGACGAGTTGCGCCTGTGCTACCATTCAACTCCAACGGTTGGCGGCTGGCAAGACTGCATGGTTCGGCGTCGTGTTCGTTTTGTCTGACCGTTGCATTCGCCCCCCGGCAGTGACGCTCCGCTGTTTTCGTCGGCAGCCGCCCCGAACTTGGACTTCAAAGGGTCCATGGATTAACCAGAGACAAAGATACCACTGTGAAGACCAAGAATATGCTGCGCGGAAGTGCTTGCGTCTGAGGACTCCCAGATAAGGATGCAATTTGCGACCAACGGGCATGTTGAATAGTGGCTATGCTCGGCGAGTTCAGCCGTTAAATCTGCATCTACAGCCGGCAGATATCCCTACCATCATGAGAGCGCTTGCATGAGCTCCAACTTGCGGCGAATGAATTATCATTTTAGCACCTCGCTTCTGATTGTGCAGCTGACTCCTGTTGCTCTGCCATCGAGAACTTGCATCTCGCGTGCGTCCAGGGCTACTAAATGCCGCGCCTGCGCGGCATGCATGATCAATTGCTATCAATCGGAGTGTGTTGGTGCCCACTGCGCTATTTGCCGGTGTCATCTCAATGGTCCGCCTTGTGTCTCTGTGCTTCGCCTTCAGCAGCAAACTATCAACCCCACCGCAGTTGGTCTTCGCTTCATGGGGGAGATTGACCTGGAGCTTTGGCATGCCTGCTTGGACTGAGTAATGCCTGTCGGCGGCGACATCGCCATATTGGTCTTTGTTGTTCCGAGGCTCCTTCAACTTTTGCGACATGTGCAGCCTACTCTTCCGTCCCTGCTTATCATCGTTCTTCTTCGACATCCATCCACACCCGCACCATTCCATCGTCGCATTCTATGGAGAACGAACGACCCACAAGCCCATGCCGCATCCCAGTAAACTCCTGCGTTACTCGATGTCTTTGTGTCGTTGCATCTTGCCGCACCTCCTCCTAGCCCGCGGAACGTGCATTGGGTCGACTCTTGCCATGCGCACTATGCACACAATCCTCTCCCGCTTTCAGGCGCCCCATTCCACCGGGCCCGGGCAGGCGCCACCACTCAGGGCAGATTACGCTTATTGCAAGCCACACTAAATTTCGCGGTTCGGCGCTGTCTTCGCTACTGTCGCAAACTCTGTCCTGCCGCATCGACGATTTGCCCTGTCTTTCTCCGCCATTCCGATTCCTCTTTGCTTTTCCCGTGCTGTGGTCCGTGGTCTCGGGGGGCGGGGGCTTGCCCTCCGGAGCCCGAAGACAGGGTTGCCGCCCTCGGGTCTGTTCTTAGTGGGCAGATTAGCCTTCCGCCACGAAAGCGCCCACCAGCGATGGGGCGCTGGCAAACCAGGCGGCTTGAACCTGCGCCTCCCGCCCCCGCCCCGATGCAACCTCGCTGTTGCAGCGAGCCAGCCCGCGGGTGGACCACGTCTGTCTAACCCGGAGGGAAGGCTTTCCGGCGGTGGCTTCCAACGGCGAGCACGCCACCACACTTGCCGACTCCTTCGTCGGAAATCTCACATCTCATCTTGTTGTGCTTGTCCAACGGGTAGAATGCTAGGCATGGCTTCATACTATTCTTGATCAAGTGTTGTTGCATCCCTGTGAGAGACCAAGACAAGAGCACTCCTTGCTTTCCTTCAACTGGACTCCTGCTGGTAGCCTACTCAATGCACATGCATCTGCTGCGCCGTTTGTCGCATGACCATGTTTCCTATTGCTGCACTATTTGGCATCGTGAACGTCTAGGACATAACAGTATGCCGACTGGCGGACGATCCAGCGTTCGTTTAATTGAATAGCCTTGAGCGCTAGTAGAGACTATTTGCTATGACCGACTTTACTACTGCCTATTTCCCAGGTGCTGTATGTCTGGCCGATGCAGCTTGAAATCTTGTCCCTAAGTCAAAAATGGTCCAATGCAAACCCTAGCATCCCCCACAGTTAACAGCCGCGCATGCACATGTTCGCATCCTAAGCCCAGCCGTTCACGCCCCATGATGCCGCGCATTTTGCCCCTGGATCCCGCGCCCGCCCTTGTGCAACCGGGAAAATTCTCAATATAGCAACACCGGATCTTGCCTGCGCCGGCGCAGACGGGCGGGATACACTATCCCATTTCTCCCGCTTTTGACGGTAGACCTCCTCGCGGCAGGATTGCCGATATTGCGATGAGACACGCGACAGGAGTCTATACCGAGGGAGGTATTGTAGTACGAGTAAGTTGGCGGCAGGGTGGACTATACCGGGACTAGCTTGCTGGCCTGGTCAAGACATGGCCCACTTGGAGACGAGTACGCGGGAATTGTCACTCATGCAAATTTCCGCGCTTTGGCGAAGTGGTCAATACAGGATCCTACGTGGACCACAGGTATTGCTATTGGTAGACTCAGCATTGTTTTCGAGGAGGCGAACTCCTGATCGATGAATGGTCGCGTCGCACGTGCAGAGACTTGGAGGTAGACTTCTCATCTATTGATAGAGCGCGGGGTCAAAAAATATAACGCGTCCTCAACTTGGTGGTCACTTCGCATTCGAGCAGTGCGCGCCGCGATTAGAAGCCTATACAGGGCCATTAGATGGTAGACGAGGTGCCCCATGAATCTCTGAGAAGTCACTGGCGCTACTATGGTGCATTTCAGCGAGATATGAAGCAACCCAGAGCGTATCACTATCCGATTACAGAATAGTAGGAAAGAACGATTAGGCGTCGACAGTAGATCTAGCCATTTGGCTAGGTGGTCGGTGTTCAATGGAATGCGCTGCTTGAGGGACGAGCAGGCCCTGCATACATTCCGTACAGAGTTCATTGTTATACTGTTTCAGTGGCTGACAACATAAAGCAGTCTTGCGCATATCGGAGCACTGACATTGGCCCGAATTCGGAGGCGGATGATGTCGCAATTTTGAGGCTAATGGTACGAGCATCATACTACACGAATTGTTGTGATTGAATGGATAGCAATGTTTAAAGAGAGATGATCGATGCTGGAATCGTGGTGAAAGGACAATTAAAGTTAGGGCGGGCGTCGAGTCACGCCCGATGAGTCAGCAAAGTTTTTTGTGACCGCGACGTCAGTCACGTTCGAGGCTTTGATGCTCGAGGCTGGGAACAATAGCTGCCTGTCGCGCATTCCACAACCCATCTCACATTCCTCGTACCTCCCTCCACCACGGTCCTGGCGTGGTCACCCTCCTTTTCTATATGAGCGCACTCCTTGCTCTCGATCGACGCTCGCTACTTTGGCCATAGCGGGCGCGTTCAACGTCGATTTCTTCAGTTCACAAAAGCAGGCGCCAAACTACCGGTGCCAGAATCTCCACTGCCGACATGGCACGACCTCGGAAACAGACTGGCACAAGAGCTGCTCCTGGTGGAATTCAGAAGAAAAGCGCTGGCCGCAGAGCGGACAGAGATGGAGACCTCAACATGGACGCTGCGGCAAAGGTCCGCGGAGGCATAACGAAGCGCACATTGGCCGGGTCGGCAACTGACCCAGCTGGTCGGAAGAAGGATGGAAAACCTGTCACGAGAAGCGGAACCAGGCTGAAGGCAGAAATGATGCGCCAACTGTCATCCGGCGATGTCAACATCAGAGGCAACAACCGATTACCTACCCGCAGCGAATTGCCCGAGGACATCATTATCACAGGATGGACGAATTGCACAAGCGCTGCTGGTCAGGACAGTATTGTGCCAGCACTCATCGCATGGCTGGAGAGGAAGGCCACTATGAAATGGAAAAAGGACACAGACGCTGTAAGAGTGAAGAAGGTATGTCAGCTGCCGTCCACCTCGGGAGGTTTCGGTCGCCTCGTCACGTCCGGTTTCCCTTCGTCTGCAGCCAAACTCAGAACGACGACCGCAGTGATGCGACCCGAAATCCATTCCTTCGGTTGAAAAGCCCTCCGCGCCCCACTGGAGACACTAACATCTACCGTAGTACACCGTTGAAGACGAAGCTCTGATTGTCACCATCGCCGCTGCGCACGCCAGCACTGTACTTAAGTTGAATGGCTTCAAGTACGCTGGAACAACGCTCAAGTTCGAACGGCCTTCAAAAGACGCCGCGGAGGACATGTCAACCAATGAAGTATTATCCACGATAAACAATTTCCTATCGAGGCGCTACAACGCGGACTCAAAATACCTCGACCTCAGCGCACTCGGCCAAGACGAAAATGCGAATGTGCGAACTATGCTCACCGTTGCAAGTCGCGCGAAAAAGTTCTTCAATGGTCTTATGGCAATTCTCGAAGCGCGATTTGAGACTCCAGCCCAAAGACATGAGGCTATTCAGAGTGTCTCTCTGGCAAACAACAATCTACCAAATCTCTCCATAGTGACGACGTTATCGGTAACCCTGCCTCAGCTAAAGAACCTTGACTTGTCAAACAACAATTTCTCCAAGATTGAGGACATCGAAGCTTGGCGAACGCGCTTCTCAAAATTAGACCAGCTCCTGATATCGAGTAATCCAATCGAACAAGCAGAGCCAGAACTCATGAAGACCATAACGAGCTGGTTTCCTCGACTCCGACGTCTCAACAATATCCAAGTTCGTACAGACGAAGAGGCCGCCAATGCACTCCGTGTAGTCAATATGCCCTTCCCGGTCAAGTCAGCCGTCTTCCAGGATGAGAGTCAAATTGCGGAGAATTTTGTGCGTACATTCTTTACAGGCTACGACACGAATCGCACCGCTTTGGCTCAAATGTACTACGATGCCCAATCCGACTTTTCATTCTCGATCAATACCGGTGCCCCTAGGGATCCCAATGCGTCGGAACGACCTGGTCCGCAGGAATGGGAGGCTTACATCAAAGCAAGCCGCAATCTGAAGAAATTGACACATTTGCCTGCGCGGCAAACCAGGTTATACAAGGGAGTGGAGTCCGTTATCCAGTCGTGGACACATCTACCTGCCACACGACATCCAGATCTCACAGCAGATGCCAAGAAGTGGCTCATTGAATGCCAACTTCAACCAGGCCTCCCGGACCCTACAAATAATGCACCGGGTGGCGTGGACGGCTTCCTCATCACGATTCACGGCGAATTCGACGAGATGGACGTCAGCACCGGTCAAGCGAAAAAGCACCGCTCCTTCGACCGAACCTTCATCATCGGTCCGGGCGGTCCGAACGGAGTCCGCGTCGTCAACGACATGCTGACCGTCCGCGCCTACGGAGGTACACAAGCCTTTGAGCCCGAGAACTTGGCCGCAAACATCGCGGCACCGCAGCCGCAGCCACCAGCGCCTGTGTCTGCGGCGGCACCTGCCCCACCGTCTATCACCCCGGAGGTGGCGCAACAGATGGTCATTGAGCTGCAGAAGCAGACAGCCATGACGGCGACGTACGCTAAGGACTGCCTCGAGCAAGTACAGTGGAACTTCGATCGCGCGTTGCAGGCTTTCGCCGCAGTGAGGGCAAATCTGCCTCCTGACGCGTTCTTGCAAGTACCCCCTCCTGTTCAGGGGTAGGGGACGTAATACAGTATGGAGGGTTTTTTGGGTGGGCTCGGAGGGGGAATTAGCATTTCGCAAAGGAATATCAGACTGCCTCCCTTTTCGTTACTTTTGGGTTTCACAACACGAACAGCATGGCGCATGTAGAAGAGAGCAAGCGAGCGAGCGCGAAAACAGCGTTTTTGGAGGAAACTTTTTTATATACCACATGAATCGCTCGGGGGAAACGGTATTCAAGCTAGCAATTATGATGAGTGCGAAAGGAAATAGAAAGGAGGAGACAAGCTGGTGGGGAATAATCGGCTCCAATATCTGTGCGTGGTGAATGCTTGTTGCGTGTGCATGTCGTGGTTGCAGAATGAAAGAGTGCATCAGTCCTCTGCCGCGGTAGATCTCTCGCCATTACGTGCAGTAGTTCCATAATCACTTCCACCGCGTTTGACGCCCTTTGCCTGGCCTGTAATGTCCTGCCAGCTCGCGCCGAGCCTGCGTCCCGTGCTGGCAAGGAGGCCTTCCTCTTCCTGCTCAGCAAGATCGTCGTCGAGGGTGCGTTCGTCGAGCTTAGGCGTGCGCACCAGCATGACGGCGAAGACGATTGCAAAGATACCGAGAAACGCAAATTGCGCGAAGAAGTCGACGAGACCCAGGAAGGGAAAGTTGCTCGTCGAGCGGTTGAGGAAGGTCGACACGACTGATGGTGTGCATGTGCGGGTCGCGAGAGGATTGTCGCTGTCCTCGCGGCATAGACGGACGGCAGAGGAGTGGTTAGTGCAATTCGGTGCTTCGTCCGCGTGGTGACTTGGACGGTCGCAGAAGGTTTGTGCGCCGAACGTGGCGTACTGTGGGGCGACGATCATGGCGAGGCTGTAGTTCAGAGCGAACGCAGTGAGCGTAAGCAGTACTGTAGCCATGAGAAGAGCTTGAGGAGAAGTGTGGCCTCGGCGGATGCGGAAGAGAGTCAGCCACAAGAAACGGATGCCAACTGACGCGACGCCAAGGACAGAGGCGGCGAAGAAGAGAAGGGTCAACAGAAGGAAGATGACATAATCGATCGGGAACACCTTGGAGGTTTCGAGCAAAAGCTTGTTGATGGGTTGAAAGATCTGCGTGTGAGCCAGAAGATAGCCACAAGTCCGGCCGCAAGGGGAGTTCTTGATCTTATCAATGCTGGTGATCAACATTGAGGAGAATACGAGGAGTACGATAAAGATCAACAAAATGCCACCCAGAAGCTTGATGGGACGGAAGACGGCGCAGATCTTATTCCACGAACGAATCGTCCAGTGTTGGTCCTCGCCCGTGGCCTCGGCAGCCAAGCGCTCGCGACGGACGAGGGTGCGCTCCTCTCTAACGAGAGACTGCAACTCCCTCCTGTCTCGAGGTTCAAGGCCACCTTCACGCCCCTCGCCCCTGGCTTCAAGTTGTCGTTGGCGCTCCCGATTCTGGTTTAGCTGCGAAGACGTGGTAGCGGCCAAGGACGGCGCAGAGATCCGAGGCGCAGTCTTGATGAGAGCCAAAGGGAGCAGAGCTAGTCCCGGAGCAGTATAGAGACAATAGACTATAGTCCCGATGGTGATCAAGACACCAATGGAAAAGGTAAGAGCGCGTTCGGCGTGGTTTTTCAGGAGTAAATCCTTGAAGAAATCTAGGTCAAGGTTGCTGTGGCGTTTCTCCTGGGAGATTGGTATAAAGAAGCCGACCAGGAAAAGAATGAGGACGATGACCACAAAGGCCAGCGTGTATTTCAAAGCGCCCCAGAGCCTAGAGCCGACGGTCTGAGAGCCTTCCTCGGCTGCCACCTCATCGTACTCCTCATACCAGAAGTAGGTAAAGGGAACGACCAGCAAGCATAGCACAGCGTCCAGACTGTATAGGAAGTAGTAGACACTCTTCAATTGGAAAATGACGTCGTCTACAGCGTCAGGTGTTGCCCAGTCCTTCTTGCGGCCAAGCTTGCGATTTGTCGTGGACGATACCAGCGCAATATCAACCGGCATAAGGAGAACCGTGGCCAAAAGTGACAATGTGGTCAGGATGCATACCACCGTCACCACTGCGGACCGATCTTGTGGTTTCTGGTACAGATACACGAAGAAAGACGCAATCACCAGCAAGATGGCGATGGCGATAGCATAGGTGACCCAGATAAGGGAGGTCTGAATGAGTGCCATGGTAGTTGAGTATCCCAAGAAAACAGAAGGTGTTCAGCACCAAGTCTGCTTTCAAATCTCGTTCAGTCAACTTTGCAGGCAGTTAACGGTAGTATCGAATTCTCCGCAATCGTCAGTCCATCCTCAGCGAAAGAAGAAAAGCAAAGGGGTGGGCAAGGAGGAGTAGCAGTGGCAGCAGGACTAAACAGGATCGACGACATGAGGTCGCAGTAGCGGGCGCATCGTCATAGCTTTATTGGAGTCATGCTTAGCTTCGGTCGAGAAATATCTGACTCGCGAGACTTCTCCAACAACATCAGCACCCGAATGCTGGTCAAGCTCGACGAACACACACCTCTCCGGTCTTGCAGCATGCCATTGCGATCATGCAATGCTTTTCGGAACTGATTCCTCCCACTGCGGTAACCCAGGCTATATCTCTACCCTTTCTGGGCCCACAAGCAACAGACCTGGTCGTCGCAAAAACCTCTCTGCTGCAGATCTTCAGCACAACGGGCAATTCAGGCCGGCAGCAGTACGATAGAGCACATTCGCGGGGAGGCGAGTTGAAACTCGTAGGCGAATACTCCCTATCCGGCACCGTGACATCGCTTGCACGGATTCGAGCCTTGGGTACAAAGACTGGGGGTGAAGCACTACTAGTATCGTTCAAAGACGCCAAAGTCAGCTTGCTAGAATGGGACCCTGAGAATTACCGGATATCCACCGTATCTATACACTACTATGAAGGTGGCAAAGTGCAGCTGCCGCCATTCGAGCCGCCCCTTGGCGATAGCCCGAGCAAAGTTGTGGTAGATCCACGAAGTCGTTGCGCCGCGCTGCGCTTCGCCTCGCGTCACCTTGCTATCATTCCCTTTCGACAACCAGACGATGATGTTGTGGCGGTTGATGATGACTTCCTCGAAGAAATTGCGCCTAGGACAAAAAGGGCGGAAGGGGCCGACGGGAATGTGAGCGTGGCTGGGGTTGATCGCAAGGCCACACCATACACAGCATCATTTGTGCTGGCAATGACAGCACTTGATCCCTCGTTGACACACCCTGTGGATCTTGCTTTCTTGCACGAGTACCGTGAGCCTACTTTCGGCATAGTGTCTGCAAATAGAAATGCTGCCACCGCACTGCTAGACGAGCGAAAAGATCCTCTTTCGTACACTGTCATTGCGCTTGATCTCGAACAGCGCGCCTCAACAACGCTGCTCTCCGTCAAGGGGCTTCCATTCGACATCTGGAAGATCATCCCATTGCCTCGACCCATCGGTGGATCACTACTTGTAGGCACCAATGAGCTTATTCATGTCGATCAATCCGGAAAGACCATCGCGGTTGCAGTCAATGAATATGCCAAACAATGCTCTGACTTCTCCATGGCTGATCAGTCACAATTGAATCTCCGATTGGAAAACTGCTGCATCGAAACACTCAATCCCGACACGGGCGATCTTCTCGTCATATTGCGATCTGGAGATCTAGCTATACTCTCATTTAAGATTGACGGCAGGACGGTTTCGGGTCTCCACCTTCACCCTGTGGATAACTCACATGGTGGAGAACTGCCATCTCCTTTGCCCTCTGCAAGTGCAAGCATTGGCGCAAATAGACTTTTTATGGGCAGTCAAATCGGAGACGCGAAACTCTTATCCTGGGCCTCTCAGAACAAGCAAACATCACGCAAGAGAAGTCATGCCCAGATGCTTATCGCTGACGAGGACCTTGACATTGATGAAGCCGAGCTAGAGGGTGCTGACGATGACGCCGAAGATGACCTGTACGGCGACCAAACACTGACGAAGTCGACGATGAACAGAGTCAATAAAACTGTCGCGCCAGAGGAATACGACTTCTATGAGATTGACTCTTTACCAAACCTCGGTCCAGTCAAGTCGTTAGCAGTTGGCAAGGTCCCATCTACGCTCCAGGTAAACAGTATCAGACTCAATCACCTGGAGATGTTCCTATCTCACGGAGAGAGCAAAACGTCTAAACTCGCAAAACTGAGCAGAGAAATTGCGCTTAGCGTCAGCAAAACAAGAGATGAGTCGAACGTGACGGCGATCCATTCGCTGAGTATCAAGGATGGAAAGTCACCCGAACGACACTACATAATTACTTCTGAGCTCAGCGGCGACGGCAAATACATATCGTCGTTGCTTAATGCAGATGAAGTAGCGACAGACGATGAAAAGTCCTTGCCCTGGATCGAGGTACGAGAAACCGAGTTTGAAACCGAGGGTAGAACACTGGGTGTCTTCTATCTTCACGACAGTCAACGAACAATACAAGTCCGCGATTCTGATCTGCGGTGTTACGACAAAGGTATATTCCATAAGCCCTCCAAATGAATTCAGTACGTCTAACAATCCCTACAGACTTGAGTCTTTCGCAGATCTTTCCTATCATCGATGCAAGCACCGACGAAGAACTTCAGGTAATTCATGCGTCCTTCTGCGACCCATATCTGCTTCTACTTCGCAGCGATTCTAGCGTGCAATTGCTCAAGGCAGATGCGACTGGTGAATTAGACGAAGTGGAAGGCAGCGAGTTGCAGAAAGAAGCAAAGTGGCTCTCTGCCTGCCTTTATCAACCAGCAGACAGCCAACTAGAGCCAATGTGCTTTCTCTTGAACGAACGTGGCGGATTAGTGATTGTCGATCTTGCAAATTTTGGGAAAGCAGAGTGGTCTGCGCCTAATTTGGCTGCATTGCCGGCAGTCCTCACTACTGAAGACCGTCAACGGCGAGCAGCTTCCAGAGAGCCTCTGGTCGAAATACTTTTCGCAAATCTCGGACCAACCACTCACCCGTCGCCTTTCCTCATTCTCCGTTCTTCACTAGACGAAATAATCATGTACGAACCTTTTCATCACGCGACTCTCAAATCTCGGAACGGGACTTCGTTTTACGATGGGTTGAATTTCAGAAAAGTATCCGGCCTTCACATTGCCAAATTCAGCGAGGACCAGAACTTCAACGAGCCAATGTTTCTGAAGGCTTTCCCTAACATTGACGGCAAAGCCATGGTTTTTGTTCCTGGCGATTCCCCGAGTTTGATCATCAAGACCGCATCCACAGCGCCTCAAATCTACGATCTACGCAGCAAACCAATATCTGTAATGACGCATATTCCTGGCCAAGATGGCTCATCCCAATTAGCTTTTGTTGATTCTGCAAAAACCTTCCAACAAGCCCACATTCCTCAGAACCTCAGCTTCGGCCTTCCTCGATGTGTACTTCAAACACTACAACCTCTCCCCGATACCCATGAGATTCACGAGATTGCTTATCACGCCGCAAAGGAGGTGTATGCGATTGTTTCCAGTGAGGTCGTTGACTTTATTCTCCCAGATGAGGACATCCCTCCTTCCGAACTTGACCAGGAAATCTCATTACGGCCTCAGTCGAAACAGTATTTTATCCACTTGCTCTCTCCCATCACCACCAGCATCATATCAACGTACCCGATTCCGTCTTACGAGCATGTGTCTGGAATTTCCTGCGCTCCCATGGAGCTTAATGAGCTCACGCATATTCAAGAATATCTCGTCATTGTCGGCACGATATGTCAACGCGCCGACCCCTACGCCGACAAAGGTGCCGTCTATGCTTTCTCTGTGCTCGAAGTTGTGCCGGAGCCAGACCGACCTGAAACGGCTGTGCAGTTGCATCTCATCAGCCGAGAAGAGACACGTGCAGGTATCACCGCCATCACCGCCATAGCAGGACTATCTGGGACTGCGCAAGGCCAGAAACTCATGTTCCGAGGCCTGAGAGATGACGGGCAGAATCTTCCGGTTGCGTTCTTGGACATCCAGACCTATACCACCAGCCTCAAAACTCTGGGTGATAGTAATCTGTGGCTCGCAGCCGACTACTGGAAAGGAATCTGGTTCGGAGGGTACAGCTACGAGCCACCGCGAATCACTGTTTTCGCCAAGAGCACACCAAGGATGGCACTAGTCGAGGCTGAGTTTCTCCCGCACGACACGACCTTATGTCTGGTCGGCGCAGACGACAGAGGCGGCTTGCAGGTCTGGCAATTTGACCCTGAACATCCCAAATCGTTGGGCGGCACCCGACTGATCCACAGATCGAGCTTCCAAATTGGCCATCTAGTCACAGGCATGAAGGTGCTGCCGAGCGCGGTAGCGGCAATAGATCAGAGCGGGGCCGATGGCGAGACCAACAAGAACGGGTCTGCACCACTTTACCAGGTTCTGACCACCGCTTCGTCCGGCCAGATTGGACTCATCACGCCTCTCGACGAAGGCCAATACCGCCGTCTATCGGCTCTGCAGAATCAGTTGACTAACGTCCTGGAGCATCCCGCCGGCCTTAATCCTAAAGCTTATCGAAATGTGAAGAGCGAGGACGGCGGCGGCAGAGGTGTGGTAGATGGCGATCTCCTCAGACGGATTGGGGAGCTGGGCGCTGGTCGAAGGAGCGAGATTGTAGGCAGAGTTGTGGGTGAAGGTGGGTGGTGGGAGATCAGGAGCGACTTGGAGGTGTTGGGTGGGAGGGGACTGGACTTTTTCTGAGGCTCTGGGATGTGGTATATGATAGTGTTTGGATTGGACGCCCGAAAGGGGCTCTTGGAGGACTAGCTTCAGAGACTGGCTCCTACCGAATCAACGTTTCAAGAATGGCAAGCAACTAAGGTTTGGGTCCATTGCCGCCGTCTCTAGGCACAGGAGCCTCAAAATGCCCGTCCTACTTCTCAGAGCCATCGATCATGTCCTCAGCCCCGTCCTCCGCAAAGTTGTCGTCAGATCCAGACTCGGCCACTTTCTTCTGAGCTTTTTTGGCCTTGCCAAGGATATCTGCCCACCTGTGGACCAAGTTCCCATCCAAGACCATGCCCGCCCTAGCCATCGCCTTCATTTCGTGGCCAATATCCGTGAGAATCTTTGCAAATTCCAATCTATCGCGTTCGTTTCCAAAAGGATCAAACCGGCAGGCAAGGCGATGGCGATGCAGCCAGTAGAGCCTGGCGGCCTCTGCATGCGCTTCAACTCCTCAGGAGCATCGTCGGGGATGAGCACCTCTTCGTCCATTGTCAGCCTCTGTAGTCTCAGGAGAGAGGTCAGACTCACCGGAGAAGGTGCAGTCCTCATGCTCATCGTTGCGAATAAGTGACTTCAGCGGTCGGGTCTCCTTGTTGGGGATTTGAGAGGCCATCTTGCAGATCTGTGAGACCTTCTGAGGACTCTTGAAGAGCGAGGCCGTCTGAGATGTGTTAGAGATTGGTGGGTGTGCTCAACGCCAATCGGACTTACCTTGAAACAAGTGGTGAAAAGTGGAGTGAAAAGGAGAAGAAGTGTGTTGAGGAGAAAGAAGACTTTATATGGTCGCGAGGAGGCAGAAGCGCAACGGTGAAGAGAGGAAGACTGGTGAGGTGAGTGACGAGGTGAAGTGAGCGATGAGTGAAGCTCATCTGAGTAAATCATTTATATACTTTCTTTACAACTACTGATATATTACCGAAATCTTGGGGTTCCGTTTTCTTGCATCAACCCTTTGACTATGCTGGACAGTCTAGGCTTGGTCTCATTTCCGCGAATTGACTGATCTGCCTTGACCTCATGGCCCGTTGAGCCACTGATAGCTTCCCGGTCGTGTGTGACCAAGTCTGTCCACTTGCGCTTGTTTCTGCGCTCCAATTGCATCGCGTGGAGGCGTGCCCTTCTGCTGGCCATCGCGTCCTGTCTATCGGCTTGGTCCTCGCCCGGCTTTGGTCCGGGAGTAGCAGCCCAGAACCATTCGTCGAAGGATCTACCAGACGAGGTGTTCGTCTCTGCCTCTTTCTTCGCTTCTGTAGGTGACCGTTCTTTATTCTCTACAGATGCTCCCGAGAGACTGGCGGGACTCACAAATCTGGTCGGTTTCTTCGCGTTGATGTGGCGCGATAGCTTCCATGCTTTATGTCCAGAATTCGCATGTCCCGCTCGAAATGCCTGCGGCACATTCCGGCGAAAGTTCCTCGTCGTGTGGTCGTGGGATGTAGGGTTGCTTTCATGATGTCCAGGCTCCGCTTTATTAAGTGATTCACTGGTGGTGGGGATCCTGTTTGAATAATGAATGAGATCTTGTCGCTTAGTATACGAACGTTGAATTTTGCTAACCTGGAAGAATTTCTTCGGCTCCGTGGGTCGAAAACCCAGGTGAGTTGTACCCGGTAGCTCTCTATCGTGCTCATTCCGGTCTTGAGCTTTCTCGAACGGTCTTCTTTCCGCACCCTGGATCCTGAATTTGGCGAACGGTACATCAATCTTGGTAGAGTTAATATGCGATCGCATGGATTCCCCTTTCCAGCCAGAATAAGTCAAAGTCCGGAGAGAGATACCACGTTCCGACAGAGCTCCGAAACGATCATAGAATACCTGTGGCGCACTAACAGTAGCACTTGATTCTGAAGGTTCAGGTACAGACGGGATGTCGTCGATTGTGCTTGGTATTACGCCAAACTGGCAGATTGATTGGTCCATAGCACTTTCCAGCTCAGTTGACGCGCTGAGTTGTGATTGATCCAGCAATTCTGGCGGAATGAGGTAGAATTGTACAACGTCTCCTTTCTCGGCGATAGGCTCGAGACCAGTATGAAATGCATCTTGGTCCTCCAGGTTGAAGCCATCAAAGCCACCCTCCGAACTCATGGAAGAAGTCTGGTAACTGGTCTCGGGATCAAAAGACAAAAGTCCAGCTTTGTTTCCCCAGCCGCCTCCGCCGGATGTCACCCTGCGCAACTTAGCTCCCTTACTGAACATTTCCTCCAGGGGCCGCGGAAAGTCCGAACCCAACCATTCTTCATGTGATTTATGTTGAGCGAGTACGTTTGCGGTTTCTGCATTATATCTTCTGAGGGATGACCTGATGTTCTCATCCAAATCAAGCAATTCTCGAGGTACCATCAAAGCCCAGACGGCTAAGGCATGTGGCCGAATATTGCGATCGGAGAAGTATTTGGACACTGCATTTTCGAGACCCTCCGATGCCGGTCTAGTATTTTGACTGGCTTGCTCGTACGGCTGGACTCGACGGATAATGTTTCCTTTACAGTCGACGATTTGAAATGAGCCTGTCAATCTCTGAAGGGGCACACCAATAGTAGCGCGGTGATGCTTTCCCACTCCAGGATTGAATGGAAGAGTGATCTGTGCATGCTGGACATTCTCCGTTCGCTCGCATCGGTAATCCTTGCACTCCCAATCTCTGACGAAGTGGCTGCGAAGTAATGTATAATGCAATCCATTCTCGAAGATAGTGCTGGTGAGCGGCACCTCCACCTGAGATGCATTAATAGTATCGGACTGCTCCGATATGCGTGGATCCAATACGTTAGTTGATACGTCTCGAACATCGGGATTGAATTGGCAAATGACTGTTGCAGGAGTCTCTGGGCTCAGGGAGTGTGTGAAACGAGAAGACTCCGGAGACCAGTTGTCTATGCCCAATGAAGTCATCCCAGAAGTTCTTGTGGATGAAACTGAGATGCAAAGTCCTTCATGTCCAGGATCTAGGGTGGAGAATTGCTGCATCGAACTGCTTTCCGAGCGGTCTGCAGTCGTGGCAAGGGTCGGCAGCTTGTCAACGACGGCGACGAGTGTCTGCAATGACTCGTACCTGTCAGAGATCTGCCCTAAAATCTTCGAAACGATCGCGGATATTAGATTCTGCCGAGCATATATCTCAGCGGCAAACGATCGCGTGGCAAATATGATCAAAAGTGGTTCATCCGGAGCTTCGACACCTGCTAAAGGTTCAAGATGATGGATCAGATCTTCCAAAGTCTTTCAAAGTCAGTCGCCCAGATTGCTACATCTCGGAATGAAGGCATACAGATTTCGAATCATTTCTGATGACAGTGATAGAGTGGTATACAGCCACAGATCTATCCAAGGAAACATTCGGAAAACAATTCAATAGTTTGGCAACATTTGCCGTCGTACCGGGCTTTCCACGAAGAGTTTGACCAGGACTGGCAGCATCTTGCCGCTTCCCGAATCTCCTTCCATGGCTGAAGTGCCTGGCTACGCCTGGGCAAGCGATACGCACCAGAGACGATCGATTGTAGTTAGACCATTGGCGGAGGGCTAGCAATGCCTCATGGCCGCGAACAGGAGCCCATCTCAAGCTCTGCTGGGCGACGAGCATCTGAGGACTCCGCCCACAGTGCTAGAGGAGGTTTAGAAGAAGGTAGGATTGCTTCCGTGAAGTGAATGGCGAGGGATCTCGGGCAGGCCGCCTTCCTCCACAAAAATCGTGCCAAGGCTTTGACGGCCGGGCGGTCCCTTTCATTTACGAGCCTCGTACTCGTGAGAGCCAGCTATACACATATTTTGCCTTTACTGGCTGATTCCGACTCTTGCTGCTCTGAACATCTTGTAACATTTTGGACGAGGGGATCTTACGAGCTGCATCTCATCTCGAGACGTTCACAATGCACAACAGCGCCGAAGCAATACCATAGCTGGATTGCGATTGGCAGTTTGCGAGAGCGATTCGGGCTGCGACAACAATCTCAACAACACAACCAGCATCAAGGACTTCCTTTTCTCTTCGCGCCCTCGCAGGGCTAGTCCTTTAGAGGCCATGGCCACTCCCCGGAATCTGCGGCGGACGAATCCAATCACAATTGTTCTCGCATGTCTGTTGGCAGTTGGATTTCTTGTTTTCATTTTCTCATCACAGGATGCGGCAGATCCATCTAAAGCGACAGGGGGGCGACGTGTGATCAAGTCAAAAGATGCTGCAAGCAATGCGCTTTCGCCGCCTTCGCTCCCCTTTGTTAAACCGAATCTCAAGGCCGGCGAAGTCGCACCGCCTCCACCTGTGGTTCATTACCACATGAACAATGTTACCACCTCGGCGGATCCGATCAGAAACAGAGAGAGTGTCCTCATCTTGACGCCGCTGGTCCGCTTCTATCAGGAATACTGGGATAACCTCTTGAAGCTTACCTATCCGCATGATTTGATCAGCCTAGGTTTCATAATTCCGCGCGGAAGAGAAGGCAATGCAGCGACAGCAAAATTGCAGGAACAAATTCTTAAAACACAGAGGGAGGGCAACAAGGATCGTTTCGCATCGATCACCATCTTGAGACAGGAGAGCGAACCTCCGTTAGCCTCGCAATCAGAAGCCAAAAGGCATGCCATGTCTGCACAAAAGGAGCGCAGAGCAGCAATGTCTCGGGCTCGAAATTCGCTTCTTTTCACCACACTTGGTCCCACGACTTCGTGGGTGCTCTGGCTCGACTCGGATATCGTTGAATCACCACCGACGTTGATTCAGGACCTAGCTGCCTTTGACAAACCCATCATGGTTCCCAATTGTTATCAGCGGTACTTCAACAAGGATGCAAATCAATGGCAAGTCCGTGCATACGACTTCAATAGCTGGGTGGATAGCACGACTGCTCAGGAATTGGCGTCGAAGATGGGACCGGATGATATAATACTAGAAGGTTATGCAGAAATGGCTACATACCGACCATTGATGGCATACATGGCAGGTGAGTTGTGATCGTATCAGAGTGCTAAGCATCAAGTCCTGACCCATGCAGAAATACCAGAGGGCAACCCCAAGACAGTAGTCCAGCTCGATGGAGTTGGCGGCACCGCTCTGCTGGTAAAGGCAGAAGTTCACAGAGATGGTGCAATGTTTCCCCCATTTGCGTTCTACCATCTGATCGAGACGGAAGGCTTCGCCAAGATGGCCAAACGACTCGGTTGGGAAAGCTGGGGAGCACCTAACTACTTTGTGTATCATTACAATGAATGATCATGGACTTCAGTTTATGATCATATAAAAACAATAGACTTAGCATGGCACCTCGAGACCGGGCCGGAAACCACTGGATGGGAAGCACGCTGGGGGACGACACGTTATACGACCCGCGTATATTTTATATTGCACTGTAGTGCTTGTGCGAAACCATAGGCGCCTTCGCTGGAGCATGGTGCCCTGGCATATGTAATCACCAGGTATAGAAATGGATGATTTAACGATATTGTCAATACGCATTCTTGCGATCATGCGAGCGAGATTTCTACGTGGCGGAAGTCAGCGCAAGTGCCTTGAGTGAGCCGGAGACAGGTTTCTTCAATGCTCAGCACGTATTTCAGGGCTCTCTTTGATTCTCAAGCGACCAGGACGCGAATATACGATCCCGGGCATTCAAAAGTCTGATGCGCGGCTATGGGCTCTGTTCAAATGCTCTCATGAACCCGAGCTAGCACAATCGCCCGACATTGTCATGTTTCATCACATCGTGCAATTTCAGAAAACGCACTGTGTCCACTCACCGATGTCCGATCCTTTCCCTCATCAAGATGCGTCATGAAGCTTGAGTCATCTTTTCAGTGAATAATGAATCGAGTCATCAAAGCGCCTCTCATGATTGTCCATCAAAAGTGACTCCGAAGCTTGGCGCGGGCACGCCGCAAAGAAAATTCACGTCTTCGAACCATAAAAAAAGAATTAGACAGGCCATCTTTTTCGGACCTTTTCAACAATCTGTATATAGGCGAAAAGCATGGAGAACCAGTCTAGTCCAGCAAATGGGCTCGAGCCGCCACATACTTACAATTCACGGACTGGCTATGAGCAACCACAAGACGGCGTGGCAAAGCCCGCGGACGGGTCAATACATGAATCACAGGAGGAGCAGGACTGGCCCGAAGATGATGATGAAGACATCGACGACCTTGTGGACGACGAGGATGACTCTAGCTATACGTTAACTGCTGCCGACACAGGGAACAGCAGACCGATGGTCAATATGAAAGCTCGCATAGACGATCAAATTCAGAGCTTGTCAAAACATGCCTCGAAATTAAAGGTCAGCGCTTTAGAGTCGAGCTCGCACTCAAAGGCGGGTGATAAGGACCGAAGCGATCGAGCCACAAGCGAACAAGTACTCGACCCAAGAACTCGCATGATTCTACTACAACTCTTGAACCGCAACATTGTGTCAGAGATCAACGGTGTTCTGTCTACCGGCAAGGAGGCAAATGTCTATCATGCCTTGACGATACCGCAGAATTCTGACCACAAAGATGAGCCGGAGGGGCTGCACAGAGCCATTAAAGTCTACAAGACTAGCATTCTGGTCTTCAAGGATCGAGACAAATATGTCACTGGCGAGTTCCGCTTCCGCAAAGGCTACAACAGGAGCTCAAATCGAGCCATGGTCAAAGTGTGGGCCGAGAAGGAGTACCGTAATCTGCGCCGCATCCACGAAGCCGGTATTCCCTGTCCAGAGCCCCTCTCCCTCAAGAATCACGTTCTGGTCATGAGCTTTCTAGGCGACAAGAAGGGCTGGCCAGCTCCCCGCTTACGAGATGTTGAATTCACTGGCTTGACCGAAGAACAACTCAACAAGACCTGGAAGGACATCTATGTTCAACTTCTTGTCTATGTCCGCAAGATGTATCAGATCTGCAGGCTAGTCCACGCAGACTTGAGCGAATACAACCTTCTCTACCACGAGCGAAAGCTCTGGATGATCGACGTTAGCCAAAGTGTCGAGCATGATCATCCGAGGTCACTGGAATTCCTTCGCATGGATATCAAAAACTTTAGTGATTTCTTTGCACGGAAAGGCGTTGACACTCTGCCAGAGCGGGCTGTCTTCGAATTTGTCAAAATACCTTCGGGCGGTGTCGACGAGGCGGAGGTGCACGCTTCCATTTCTAAGCTATATGAGCAGAAGGACGCTGGCCAGCTGGACAAGAATGAGCAAGCTGTTGACGACGAAGTCTTCCGTCAGCAATACATTCCTCAGAACCTGGACCAAGTCTACGACATCGAGCGGGATGCAGAGAAAATTGGCAAGGGTGAGGGTGACGATCTCGTCTATAGCTCGCTATTGGCAAACAAGGTCATCGATGGCCCTCAAGACGAGGATGCCGCCACAGAAGTTGACGGCACCAGATCGGATGATTCTGCGGATGCATCTGACGCCGAAGAAGGTGATGACGATGATTCTCATACTGAAGATGAAGATCTCTTCCCTTCAGATGCGAAGCCGCGAGGCAAGAAGTTCCAAGACAAGGATGAGAAGAAGGAGCACAAGAAGGCGGTCAAGGAGGAGAAGCGTGAAAAGAGAAAGACGAAGATGCCAAAGCATGTCAAGAAGAAGCTCATTAATGAGTCGTCGAAAAGCAAGCGATAAACAGTAATGTCAGCCCTACGTTGTTCAGTACAAGGTTCCTCTGTCAAATGCTGATGTCAGGCTGCAGCACTGACTGCCGTTGCCAGTGGTGATTCGGAGATTTCCGGTGATCTCGAAATGTCCTCACGGATATCACTTGGACTCCCTCACGAGGCATCAAACGGGACTAAGCACGTGCACAACTGGCTGCTAATGACTCAGCCATGCACGTGTAAATCAACTTGCGCGATCGTTCGGTGGTGTATTTTGCACCGCTTCTTCGCGCCAATACGCCTCTCTGTCGGATTTTCCATACACAACACATCACCTATCTCGCCGACCAGAGTGCATTTTCCTACTCCTTCTCACATCAAACACATCCGATGGCTGTCTTCAGCAGGGCAGACACAAACATGGCGCAAGGCATCCAGTTGCTGCGCAGGAATGGAGCCTTCGTCGATCTCACTATCGAATGTGGGAAGTCTGTCTACAGCGTTCATAAAGTGGTCGTATCCGCGCAATCGGACTATTTCATGGCTGCGTTGAAGGACAATCGATTCATCGTAAGTCTGGTTTGCTCAACCGTAACACATAGTGCTGACACAGTAACAGGAAGGCCAGTCCTCCAAGATAGTCCTGCCTAGTTGCACCTTGCTGGAATTGCCGACTCATGGCGATAATGTCCCTGAGGCAATCGAGTCAATGCTACGATACATGTACGGCACGCCCGACTGGTCTTTCCCCCCGTCTGGCATCTCAGTCTCCCGAGCCGAATGGCTGGTTGTTCTCTACAGCGTTTCGGACAAGTTCGCCATGTCTGCATGGAAGCGTTCAATCCTCGAAACTTTCGAGACTGTGATTGCTAACCCATACTTGCGATCGTCCTGGTCCGGATCGCCTGCGAGCTCGAGCACAAGCGCATTCACCACCACGAACAAAGCAGAGCAGCTTGATTGGTCCAACGCCAATCCTGGCTCGCTGCTGAACCTCATCGATCTGGTCTACAGCCTTATCGTAGCCACTGAGGACAAGATCAAAACAGCACTTTGCAATCAGATTGGTGTAAAGTATGCCTGGGTCCTCAAGCGAGAGGACTTTGAGGTATTTTGCAAGAAACACAACAGCCTTGCCCTGGATGCTTTCAAGGTGCTGAGGGACAAAGTCAGCTCTCCGAGCCCTGCCGCATCACCACCTTCGTTCACGGCAGCTTCGTTCAATTTCACTGGTGGAGGGGGACGAGGGGTTCCAATCTCCCCAAGTCCGCTCAAGCGCCCCGCAACCGGACAGCCATAACCGCAAAACACCGGTGGATGATCTCGAGTCGGGTCTGGGTGAGAAGTCTACATAGTGCAGGGGACAACAAGGCTGTCTAATACACCATGCTCGTCCGGTCTGATTGTAGCACGATTACGTTATCCACAAGGAAAGAATACCTCTTTGCTCCATTGTTTTCTCGCGTGCCATGTTTGCAATGTTTGCTCGATTTCCCCTTCGATGTCCTCGTGGACATTGTGGGGCAGAACAATAACTTGGTCTTATCACCTGCCTGCCCACCCAGACATATGCCCTCGATTGCGTTGTGTCAAGCCTCCAGAGAGTGGTCTGACAAGATTGCTTACGGACGCTTGTAGTGTCGCTCGACTTCTTTCGTGCCAAACTACTGTGCCTTCCATGATGCTCGCGGTTGTGGTCCCCACTCATATAGGCATCGTGTCCTCATTGAGGTAGTCATCGATTTCCTTGCGAAAATGGCACTTGGTTTTCATGAGAAGTAGTCGTCTCTTCTTCGTATAGGTGAGAATCACTTTGTTCTTCGAAAACGCTATCATACTCCGCGCTAGGGCGACCATCCTGCTCTTTGCCAGAGCCGTCAGGCACCCGTCGTCCTTCTCAAACTCAAGGCATGTCTTCGCATAGTTCCATCTTCATAGTACTTCGGCCCGCTTTGGTGATATTTTGCGTTTGCGGACTTTGAATCTATCCCGTAGGACTTTCATTCCGCTCCGCCGAAAACGGAATGGATGGCGAACACAAAGTCATTGTCCGCCTTTGGTCGGAAATGACTCAGCCTTTCACATGCTTTCTCACCAGTGCGTTCATCAAGACGTGTTTCTCACACATTCATCTCACACCTGCCAGTCACACTGGCCTACAACTTGCTCACCGGCGGTCTGACCATGTGCAAATCACCGCAGGCTTTCTTGGTCGAAACTATCCAGTCACAGTTCCGTGATGGAGACAGTGGAACATGGCACTGCGACGGAAACACCGAATATTCAGATCTCACCATTATCTGCGGCGATAACACGTTTCGAGTGCACAAAGTTATTGTCTGTCCACAATCAGAGTTCTTCCGACTCGCGTGCCAGCCAGGAAAATTCAAAGTTTGTAGTTATACGCCTTGGTGCGCCGTCAATTCAAGTGCTGAACAGGACGATAGGAAGGCGAGATGGACATTGTCACTATTCCCGAACGCAATGCCGACGACGATAGCAGCAGAGATGGAGAAGATCCGTATGTCTTCAGATTGATGATGGAATTTCTCTACGGCTTCCTGCGCGACGCATGGAACGTGAGGCCGTATGAGTTCCTAAGTTTAAATGGCATGGCGGACAAATATCGAGTTCATGCCTTGATGGACTATTTGCTCGACATGTGTCACATCGACTTCTTTGACCACACCGGATTTTGTGGCATGCATATATGGAAAGCAGCCCATTATTACTACGAAGAATGCCCTCGGAACGAATCCAGCGATTTGCTGAAGGAAGCACTCGTTGAATGTGCGGTCGTCGGGTGTAAAGACTGGCTATTTGACGAACATTTCAAACTGTCACTCCTTGAGATTGAGCAATTCGAAGCAGACTTCAGCACGCGATGGAACGAGATATTTGCTATCGGTAAACAGGTTGCCTAGGGCGCGGGAGACCCTGGCTCATGAGTTGCATATCCGAAGCCAGGTAGGCAGACCGTATCCACTGTTCTAAAGTCTCAAGCTGGAAGCCTGACGCGGTAGGACACTGCGACATACCTCTTCTATCACTCTTCCTACCGATGGTAAGAGCCCTCAGACTTCCTCCTACTTCTACTTTCACGAAGGAGAATGATAGAACGGTTTGCCATCGAGTGTGGACAAAAGCATTCTTAAAGGCCGCAACGAAGTAGAAGACCGAACGCCACTGCCGATTACTGGACACACTATTGGCGTCTCAGGCCTGGGTTGGTGGATGAGGGACTCGCGGAGGTCATTTGCATCGAGAAGAGCCGCAGAGGCTGGATGAGTTCATTGGCTGTTCCGCCAAAGCGGTCAAAGATAGACTAGACTTATCACGAATCTGAAATGGCAAAGACTTCGGAACGAACTCAGCCACATCATTTTCCGACCTCTTGTGTTTCAAATCCACCACCCGTGGACTTGTCACAATCACTATAGTACGCTTTTCAAGCACATAGGTTGCACGGCAAGATGGTCGTGGTACATATGGCATTCATATGTCCATTTCTTCTAGCTATGACCGCTACTTGTGACAGTTTCGTGACTCGTGATAACAGCTACGCTTTGCACCCCCTTCCTCTGTCTATCGCGATTCTTTCCTTGCGTTCTTTCTGCTGCCCCTAGCTGGCTGTTTCAACATCAATCAGACCCAGGGGTGGAGCCTCGCTCGCTTCAGTGGAGGCGGACCGTCCTTTGACAATTCGACAACTCGCTTCCTGACCGAGGGAAAAGAGTCCATGAACTTTTCCATAACGGGCTCGCTGAAACATGCTTTGCGATGGCTCTGCCCGAACCAAAGAATTCTCTCCTCGAAAGGATCTGGGAAAAGCGTATGCTTGGCGTGCAGACAATTCAAGACCGCGACGAAGTCAGCGCCGGTCTTGAGTTCCTTCTTCAACATGTCGTCGGTGAGACGCTCGATGATGTCGTCCTTGAGAGATTGGATTTCGTACTGGTGAGCCGCAATACTGAGGCGGGCCATAATGAGGATGTTATTCGTCGTGCTAGAAGGTGCGTACGCGTAGTCCGTGTCTCCGTACAGGAAGCCAATCATGCGATCGATGATGTAAGGCTGGACACACACTTCGACAATGCCTGGCCCTGTCTTGATCTCGAGCTGGCTAGGTCGATCCTGAGACGGATGTCAGGAACATCTGGTCACATTAGCTTCGCGAGCTAAACGCACCATGATACCGTTGTATTCACACGCGGTACTGAACCATTGAGACTGAGGACATATAATTGCTTTGTGCACGCGGTATGTATCGCCTCCACAGGTGATGGTCAAGTCGGAGAACTCTGCTGTCTTGCGTAAAGAGCGAATGCCGACAATTAGAGAAGTAGCGTGGGTCTTGTAAACAACCATCGTGCCTTTCAAGACTCCAAGCTGGAGATGCTGCAAAAATGAACGAGAGTGGATGTGAGAAGAAAAGGAAAGCAAAAATCACGGTGCGCTCTTCGAATAAGTGCAAGGTTTGTGGCACGCGCGCGACTGCCCGGTGAAGGCGCGTACAGGTGAAGTAGTCGACTTCACAATGTCTTGGCCTTCACTTGACCCCAGCCCATTTATCGACACCACTTGACGGACATCTTCTTTACCAAATCCGGGTCTCAGCCTCATCTTGGAGAACCTGCATAAAGTTGATTGAAAACAAATTGACGGATCGCGACGTATTGCAGCACATTGAAGAAGAACAGTGGAGGATGTGGCTGCGCTTTCACTTCACCCCACACCTTTCTGCCCAAATTGGGAAAGGGCCGGGTTGATCGGCCATTTGGAGATACCTCTATGCACCGCGGCAGCCCGTCAACAACCTCAGATCTCATCACTTTTGGGGCATGAAGAGTCTGAGCTGAAAGGTGTCAATAACGACTCCAAAGGGAATAATTGGAGCTTTCAGCGGCGGTGATGGGCTCCGCACCAACAGACCTGCGGGATCTGCCAAGACCAAGCAGTGCGAAGGGCCCTTCAAAAGCCTGGTTGAAAGCCCTGGTTGAAAGCCCTGGTTGAAAGCCCTGGTGGAGAGCCCTTGTGGGCACTCTCAACATTGACTGCCCCCCAGACTGCCCCGCTAATTATTGTCCTAGGTGGCTAGTTGTCCACAAGGTGCCTCGCCGACTCTCCTTTAATTAGGCGTCCGTGATGGTGCTGTCGGACTCAAGTCCGCATAAGATCTACCTTCTTGACGCCGCACTGTATATAGTCGAGATCTACGTTCTGGACGAGACAGATCTGCCTTCGGAGCGTTTTGGGGCGAGACGTTAGTGGTTCACGGTTTTGGCGGGTTTGCGGCACGGTGGAACGGTTGAACGGGGCAAAACGTCAGCTCTCAGTCCGAATGTCTCGCTCTCGTGCTGTCGCCACCGCCCCGCGTCTTACTTTGTGTGCTGTGAGTTGTCTGACTGCGAAATACAGAGTGATTCCCGCCCGTCGCAGCCTGGATTTCTTTTTTGCCACCACGACTCCGCCACCGCACTCATGAGCCCCACTGTCTCCAGACACGGGGGAGCTGTCGTGGTTCCTGACAGCTGTCTGTCATCTGTCTGTCATTTGTCTGTCACCGCCATAATCACACGCAGTCAAGTGGACGCGAGTGTGAGATCTGCCGTGTTCCAGGCCTACGTCGACCACGTCCAGCAGCAGACTTCAGCTCATAAGTATACCCACTTCGCCCATGTCCCTCGATTCTCCTCCCATCTCGCCGTGTGCTCACTCCATTTCTGTTTGCATTTTGCTCTCGTACCATTCGTTTACGTTTGATTTCTTCTGATCTTCACTCGCGTTAATATATTACAGGCTGCGTCTTGACGACTGCGCCCAACATCGAGCTCTATTGTTAATCACTAATAATACATAATCCACCATAATGACAGGCATCATCCCTGTCGAGCCGAATCACATTCTGCTGCACACCGCAGCGCTTGCCGCTCAAGGCCGCAGAAAGCCATCCAACACACGCATCCGTCACTGGCTGGACGATGTCGCCGACGATGATGTCGCTGACCATACCATCCCGGAAATCCGGGTGCAGGATCAACACGACTATCTGCATTTCAGCCCGATTTCGAGGACGGTCGAGGATATCAAAGACACAATCTACGTCTGCGATTCAAAACGGAATTCCATCGTCAAGCTGCACATGCCGGACAATATGAGCGAGGCTACCACTGCGCTCAACTCCAAGCCGTCCCTTGAGAAGATGATCTCCTCACCTCGCTACGCTTCCAGCCTCTCGTCAAGCTCGTCCTTTGGCACATCAGACCCGGAGTCGTTGCTCCCACCACCTCGCATGCAGCTCGCTGGCAGCCAACAGGAGCGCTCGCGTCCCCGCCCTCGCCTCTCCATCCAGATTCACAAGTCCCCCAAGAGCAAGCGATACTCGATCGAGCGCCGCGGTTCCCGCCGCCGGGGAGCAGACAAGCCCTTGACGACAGGCGCCGTCCCCGCCGGTCACGCATGGGGTTTCCCCAAGTACGAGCTGTACACATTCCCCGAGCCCCCTTCCGCATCCACCGGCCGCCGCCGTCGCGCCCGCAACGCCGTCCCAAGGGAAATCCGCGCCATGAGCCCAACGACCTTAGCCGGCATGCCCAGTCCCACCGAGATCTTCATGCGCACGACCCACGGCCAAGAATCCGCCTCAATCCCACAAGCAGTCCACCACGACGACGCAGTCAAACTCCGCCTGGCAGCGACCCGCATGCAGCACAAATCCGAACGCATGCTCGCGGCGGCTCTACGTGAGCGCGCCGCAATCGACAAGCACGGCTTCGTCCTGGACGACCGCCGCACGCAGCAGCGCCGCGTCCTGGCTCAGGCTGCGGGGATAGCAACTACTGCCACGACCGTCGCGGCCGGATCCGCGGCTATGGTCAGCGTGCCTCGCAAGCGCGGCGCCAGACGGAACGCGATCGTGTCGTCGTCGCGCTCGCCGTCGCCGCGCGCGCGAGGCTCGAAGCTGGGCCGCATGATGCAGCAGCGTGAGCGCGATTTGGGTTTCGTACCTGCTGGTGTTGTCACCAAGGAGTGGAACCAGATGGGTCACTAGTCTAATGTATCATTAATGCGCTTCATTGATTAATAATGACGATTCGCTGGACGAAAAAATGAGAAAGGGCTAGGACTCTTTATGTAATGTAGACAATAATAATTCTTACGAATATGATTCTTTGGTCACTTTTCGATTATTTTCGTTTTGTGGTGAGAAAAACGCTTGATGGGGAAGTAATCGAACGTTCACTTGGAAAGACTTGCTTGCAAGACTTCTCCTGGGCGAGTCCATTTAAACTTGGATAAGCCGAGGTTTATTCAAGCAGTTTGCTATCTAACAGCATCTAATCTTCCATCTACACACTAGAGATCCACTGCTCAATCTTCCTCGTTGATGCATTCTCCTCGGGCGGGTTCATGTTCGCATCGAGGAAGAAGTTGATATGGATTCCGTCCTCCTGGACTGTTGTCAGCGAACGATCATTGTAAACAGCAGAAGCTCACTCACCTCCACAAAGTAGTCGACTCGGGGATGCACCTCGCGCAATTTCTTGGTCATCTCGTTGATGCTGCCGACCAGCACTTCGGCGCCACCGGCCCACACCCAGATGTTGCTGACGGCACGCTCAAGACCGTGGAACCACTCTGTCTCTGCGAATTGGGCCTCGATGTAGTTATCCGTGTGCTCACCGCGGTATGCAGGTCCCCATCGCATACCGACATGTTCGCCAATGATGTCGTTTTCCAGATTCGACTTGAACAAAGCATCCATAGTGCTGAAGTTTACCCATGGGCTGACCAGCAATGCACCAGCCAGCGGTCCGCTCAATTCTATCCTTTCCGGGATCTGGGGGTGGGGGTGCAGAATGTGAGACAGGACAGCCATGGTCAAGTTGCCTCCGGCCGAGTCACCGCCGATGACAAGCTGGGATATGGTCAGACGGAACAGATACGATCAGACGACGTCGACCACTCACCTGATCTGGACGCAGTCCACACTGCTTGAGGAGATAGTTGAGTAGCGATACTACCTGCTTGATCTGAGTCGGATACTTGGCATCAGCGGTAAGGGTGTAGTTGAGCATGACCGCACTGGTCGACTTCTGCTTGGAAAGAGTCTGAGACCATTTCTGCAACCACGCAAAGTGACCGACATCGCCTGCCACCGCGAAGCCGCCGCCTGACGATGTCAGCGAACAAGCAGCTCAATATTCATCACGACAGCATACCGTGAAACCATACAATGTACCTCTCGGCGTCCCGTGGGCCTAGCCAGTGGGCCTTGGCGCCGTGGTCGAGCACGACAGTGTCGGGCTGAAAGCTTTTCTTCTCGCAATATTTCAAGTACCGGCCTTCGGTGCCTGGGAAGCCCAAGGCGTAGTCGCTCTCACCGGTGCTGTGGTCGAGGAGGTATCGGATCAGCGCATAGCGGAAACGCTTCTCGCCGGACTTGGACTTGACACCGCGGCCAAGCACGAGATTGACGAGACTGTATCGAACTGCTCGCCAGATCAGTCTTGCGAGCTAAGAGGGGTTGCGGAAGGTCAATTAATCACCTGCGTTCAAGACAAGCCAGAAGACTTTAAGCCTGACAAGCAGCGATACTGGTCTGGGGGTTATGGATGCCATTTGGACAGGAGCAGGCTGAGTGAGAAGGAATCAAGGACCAGAATCAATGGGAAGTTCGAGTTGCACGAGACCGTTGGCAGCTCATGGTCTTTAAATTCAGCTGGGCGCTGCCGAGGTAGGCCAATTACAGCATCATGCAGCAAGCTAGTCGTGATGGCTTTCGTCCCTGGTTGCCGGGTGGGTGCGGGGCAGTGATCAGCCCCAGCAAAGAGGCTGGCCGAGGGAGCTGTAAGCACATGAGGAAGGAGAATCGGGGTGAGAAGAACTCGCGGGGGAGCTCGCAGGGCAACTTGCCGGGCAGCTTGGGGGCCAACTCGGGAGCCAACTCGGGAGCCAACTCGGAGGGCACTTCGCAGAACAACTCGCGGGACATCTCGCAGGGGAAGGCAAGAGCGCGCCGCGTGCAGCTCAATGCGGCAAGTTCCAGCGCCCCGCCGCGCCAAGACCGGCTCGCGACAGAATCTTCTGCTCTCGGTCTTCTGCCTCTTTCCTTATTCATGTGGCCGCCTGACGCGCCAGCATTTGAATCGTCGTCCGTTATTCTGACTCGATCCTCGCTGTCACCCTGCAAGTCCATGATTCTGCGCCTGTGACTACAATAGAACTCGATAGCCATGGCCGATCAGAGCCCCTACCCGTATCCAAGCCCGACTACTCAACTCGAACAGCTCGCTGGCGCCGCCCAAGCCCAGCAGGCCTCATCGCCATCCGCGCAAGACTACACGCCTTCACAGCAACAGCGTCCGCCGAACCCGCGCAAGCGACGCGCCGATGGCAGCAGCGCAAGTGCGCGCGGTGTCGCCAACTTGACTCCTGATCAGCTGGCAAAGAAGCGTGCCAACGACCGTGAGGCCCAACGCGCCATCCGAGAGCGCACTCGCAACACTATAGAAACCCTTGAGCGCCGCATCAAAGAGCTCGAAGGCCAGCAACCATTTCAAGAGCTGCAGGGCGTTGTGCGGGCTCGTGATGCCGCCCTAGCTGAGAATGAGGAGCTCAAGAAGAGACTGCAGAGCATTGCTGCTCTGACACAATTCCAATCTGGTGGACATGGCCTGAACGACCTCGCCCTGGCCACTGCGCAGCAGGCCCCGTTGCCCCTGCCAGGCCAACAGTCGCAGACGCCGCAGCAGCAGCAGTCAAGTTACCACCAGGCGTTCACACACGAAGATGACGGTAATCCGGCCAGCATGAGCCAGCAGCACATCCATCCGGATCTCCGTAGCCTACAGGCACATCACATGGGCAACGGCTCTACTGGGTCTCGAAGTCACACCCCCGGCAAATCAGAACTTCAAGATTGGCAGCGCATGCCCGCTCATTACTCTCAAGGCCAAGATCTTGGCTCACAGGCAGCTCAAGACCTCGACTCAGCGCTGCAGAACCTCGTCGCTCTACGCCGCAGCACCATTGACTCCAACAGTGCGAGTGAAGAGTCGACCCTCTCTGTCAGCGGCCTAGTGTCGTCGTTCCCAGATCAAGATTCATCGTCTTCACTTTCTGCGGAGCTAGCCGCCGTTGTCAATGCCCACCTCTCGACCGCTGACTTGCCGAAGCGCGCGGCCATGCTATACATCACAAATCTAATGGTGCAATGGCTCGCGTCGCCGTCTCAAGACACATTCGCCAGACTCCCGGAGTGGCTGCGTCCGACGCAATTGCAGCTTGACCGTGCCCACCCGGCCTTTCTCGATCTTCTGCCATGGTGAGGTTTCTACCCGCTGCATGTCTGATCTTTCACTGACACTTCACTTTCAGGCCCCAAACTCGCGACCGCGCACTTGCCACCACGACGAGCGCGGCATTGGCGACCTTTGCTTCCGTGGGCATCAATTGGCCATACGACCCGTCGCTGTGCCTCAGCAAAGTATCGGGCCAAATGGACGACGAGGAAGAGGACTGGATTCTGAGCCCGGTGTTTGAAGCGCACGCCCGAATGCTGGACAATTGGACTTTGAGCAGTGCTGCTTCGCAGCAGGACGGCCGGGATGAGGGTCTCGAGGGGTTGTTGCAGGGTCTCGGAGCGTCCGAGGGACAGACATGAACAGTTTTCGGTTTTGCGAGGGTAATTCGGATCCATAATATCGGGGCAGTTCGGGGGAGTGATCGCGGGGCACCTTGGAGGAGATGTGGCGGGTCGCTTACGGGGAGACACAGCTAGACACCTGGTCAAGGGCTTAGCAAGGCATTCGGGAGGGCGAATAGCAGATTTTCTATGGGGCCAAATCGCGGCGCGACTCGGTGGGGTAACAGCGCGGCGTTTCAGAGCAAAGACACTGGGGGCATTTCGTCCGTCACTCTCGTAGCATGACCCTTAGCTCTGCATAACTTTTGATACCATCATCAGATCGTGATGAGCTATACCTTGATCAACCCGCGCAAGCTAAGGTCATACACCACGTCCTCGACCTCCTTGACCTTGTACTTGATCGCATCGCCCCTCTTGCGCAACGCATCATTCTTGAGGTTGAGCAACTGAAACCCAGCATGCAAATGCTTCACAAACCGGGATATCGCCAGGGGAGCAGCGTGGTTCTGCATCGTCACCGCGTTGCGGGTAAGTCTCGTCTAATCCTCGTCAGCACCACCTCCTGCTCCTCCCTCAAACAAAGCCAATGGGCTAGGGGGAGGGAAACGTACCAGCTCATCAACGAGACTAATTACAGCGTGGAGGTACTCCTCAATCGTAAGGTGGAACACATCCCTATCCTTGACGTTGACCGGCACGCCCAGCACGGCCCCAACCTCATCCGGCGAGAGGAGTTTCCCGTCGGCGCCTGCGGCGGAGAAGCCCTGGAGGTAGTGCAGCAAGAGCGTTGTGAAAGTCTATCGTGTACAACACCAGTCAGCACAGTCCACTTAGAGCGGAGTCAGGAGAGAGAGGGAAGGACGTACCGTCTCCTGCATCACCCGCGTCCAGAGGAAATTGTACTTGTAGTACGGGTGGCGCGAGGCTTGTTCTGCCAGTACGGCGACGGTGGATGTTTGTGCTTTGAGCGTGGTTTCAGCTGCGGCGAGGACGGGCGGAACTGGTGCATGTCAGTGTTGCTTGTCCGTGTACAGATGGAGGAGGACTTACGCTGTGCCGCGGGCGTCGAGTGAGCCTGGGAGAGAATCGATTGTGTGGCTCGGTCTTGGGATCGTTAGGTGACTGGACCGATTAGAACAGTGGAGGGATTGGGATGTACCTTGCTTCTCTAGCGTTTGCACAACTTCTCGTAGGGCCTGGATTCAGTTAGTATGAACCACAGACTTGGGATAGGAAACACCGACCTCTCTCACGGCAGCCTCTTCGTCAATCTTTTGCTGCAGACTGGCGAACATGGACGAGTCGAACATGCCTCCCGCGCCTGATGCCGACGATTGTGTTGTCATATTGAAATATCGAGCGATATCTTGGGCCGCAACAGATTGGGTCTCAAAGGCCGATCCTGTCACTCCTGATGAAATCTTTAAGCAAAATGGAGAATTATTCTAGACGAGAGGAGCAGTTCGACGAGGAATTCAATATCACACATCACAAAGCAAAAGCGGCGCTGGACGTCGGGAATGCCCCGCCACTCACGTTTTGTATCACCAAGTCGATTTCACCAATATTCACCACGAGCAAAAACAGGACTGAGCATACATCAAATCCCGGCACGCATAGCCAGATGATATTGGTAAGAAAAAAATAGATGTCAATACTGGTCATGACATGCATTATCTGATTCTCCTGACATGCATTACCCTTACAAAGCCATACGCAGCGAACCACGCCGTCTGGGCTCGGCGAACTTCCCGCATTATTCGATGCTTAGCTCCTGCAACCTCTGCATCATTCTCGTGCATACCACAATCCTGGCTTCTCGGACAGCCCCTTGTTCTCTCTCGCCGCAATCTGACTCTCGACAAATTTTTCCCAGCCGTGGGGATCCCTCTCCTGCATCAACCGCAGATCCTGTATCGAGGCGCCCACCTTGTCCATGATGGCAGTCCAGGAACCGGTCTCGTCGAGGATCGAACGCACCTCGCCTCCGCTGAGATGCTCTAGTCTCTCCGTGAGCTCCGCCAAATGCGCCTCGTCCAGAGCCTTGTTCTCTTCGCCGCTTCCACCGGCAGCTGCAGACGTACCACCCTCGACAGTCGACGCTTCTTCGCCATGAGGCGATGACGGGCCGTTCGCTGGAGAACTTGCCTTCAGTATGTCCTGCCTTATGCCGTGGCCGAGACGATGCATGCGACCTTCCTCCTTCGATAGGGCGCGAGATGCAAGACTGACTTCTGACCCACGACGGGATGGGCGGGCCGACAATTTGACAACATCGTCCTCATCCGAATCACCTTCTGTGCCGTATCCCTTGATCGGCGCTGCAGATGACTCTACGGTAGGACCGTCCGAAAATGCTGCCGAATTGAATGACGAAGCCATAGATCCTTCGCGATTTGGCGCAGGGAGCGCCAGCCTGCATTCGGGGAACTCGTCCTCGAAACGCTGGATCATGCCCTGTAAGGTCTGGTCGAGAAACATGAGGCGGCGGTAGGCCAGCTCGTCCCCAGTGGAAGACTCCTTGATCAGCGCTGGTTGAAGTCTGCCCCGAATCTTACGCGCACTTCCTAAGAGCGCCTTGGACATTTCCCTTGCTTTGCCCCTACGTTCGATTTCCCGTCCCACCTCGCGATCTCGATCGACCGGAGTGGAGGTACCAACACCGGTTCCAGATGCAGTGCGGCTCATGACTCCGTGACTTCGTTGCACATCTTGAGCCTTTGCTTCGCCTAGGCAGTACTGCAAAGCTTTGACGACTCCTGTGCCGCCCACAATGTAGTCGTCGTCTGGCGCTGGTTCGTCATTGTCGTGATTCTCGGCAAGGCCGTCCACATGCCCGACAAGATGAATGAGGACATCGGGATACGATATCTCATTGCTACCTTCGTCAGTGTGTGGCTTCGCGATGTCCGAGGCTGCTTGCGCTGTCGCGTCGCTCAGAGGCATCCGCTCCATATTGCGCAAGCAATATGCCACGACTTGCTTGGCGAGAGCTTTGACTACTTCGCTGTTGTCGGGAGCCGGAACCTGTTGAATCGTCAGTAATTGCCATACTTATCGTGCAATTACACATGGTACTTACATCAATATCGATGCAGATGATGGTCGAAGAGACGCGGACCGCCGCCATGAGAGAGGCAAACAGTGCGCAAGCCTCTTCCTGGCTGCTCTCATCCGTATTCGTCACCAGCTTAGACAACTCGGCGTTCTCCAACAAGCTCACATGAGCTAGCGTAGGACCCTCAGGGAGCACTTCGGCTAATCCAATGGTCTGCTTAGCATTGATACCGACGTCCATGAGATGGAGCCTCTTCAGATTCTGCAGCAAAGGTATGTATTTGCGAAGAAGGTGCACGCCTTCGGTTGCCTCGTTCTCGAACAGCCGTCTATTGTGGCTGATGTCCAGGAATCTGAAACTCGGCAACTTAACAAGAGCCGGAAACAGCGGCGCTAGTGCGTGCGCGTCCAGGTCACAAGAAGCCAGGCTGACGCCCCAAACTGGAATGTCGGGCTTGTGGGTCAATGCATCGGCTAATTGCGCCAGTTGCTTTCTGTCAAAGGTATTGCTTCCGATGTCAATCGCTTGACAGACTCCAGATCGCACATACTCGAGGACATGATCAAAGCCTCTTTCATCCAGATGATTTCCAGCCAGGCCGACACGTGTGATACCAGCCATGATCGCTCCATCCAGAATTCGGCGTATCTTGTCAGCACTTAGCTCACACTCTGACATACCAAGCTCTTCGAGCTTAGAGCCACCAGCTCGTTCTGCAAGAGCCTTGGCAAACACTTCCGCAGCGTCGAGTGCGGGCAGCGGTGGTGTCTGAGGAACATTCTTGCCGTGCATCACGGGCGGAAAATCGTCGGGAAAAATAATCATGGACAGATCAATGGCTCGAATGGAGCGGCACATGTTGAGGAACACCGAGACGTGTTTCCAGCCGATCCGAGTAATACGAGGATTGTTCTTGAGTGTGAGCTTCTCAACCACACCCGCTCTCTCGGGATCTTGCTTGCTTGATGGACTGTTACGATTCCGAACACGCGTAGGCTCCGGTTTTTTGGCCGCGAGCAGGCCTGCTAAGACTACCCGCAGGCCTTCGTCCATTATGTCGGCATCCTCGAGTAGCAATCTTCGGACTGGAACGATAGCCAGCCAGTCACCAAGGGTGATGAAGTCAGGCAGCTGCAGACGCGAGCCTGTGAGGTTGAGACAAGTGACAGTCCCTGAATCGCCTGGTTCAGTACAATTCGGCGAGGTGAGCTGCTCAGTGATGCGTTTCAGAATTGGCGATTCCCTCAGCTGGCAGCACCGGCGGTATATGCGAACAGGGTCCGTAGTAGGCCTGTCATGCGGCTTGGGATTTTGTGGTGGAGGTTGGTCGAAAGAACCTGCTCGAGAGCTGTCCTTCGAGTCATCGTCGTCTCCTCGCAATTCGACCGGGACCGTGCCGTTCTCTTCGGCCTTCTTCCGTTTCCTTTGATTGCGTTCTTTCCGTTCCTCTTCGGACTTCTTTTTCTTCTCTTGCTTACGAGTCATGACTCTAGGATCTTTGTCGTCGGGACTTTGTTGATCGTCCTTTGGGTCGTACCCGTCGTTGCTGGCGAGTGCTTCCTCCATGGACGCGTGACTTCCTTCTCCATCTTCCTTCAAATCTGTGGCAGCTTTGGGATGTTTCAGCGCCTCGCCCTCGGCTCGCTCTTTGATCTTCCTGTCCTTGTTCTTCTTGGCCTTGTCCGCAGGAGCGTCATCGTCCCTATATTTTGGTCCGCTTGCGATCTCCACATCGACCGAGAATGAAACTCTTCGAAGCTTTGAATGGTCCAGCTCTGCGACGAGACAACGCGCACGATTCGGATTGACGTTCATTGTCCGTCTTGGGCAAACCCCGCCATTATCGGGAACTCTAGAGCCAGCCACATTTTGGGTGCTTGGCGCAAGCCTCTTCGTTATGCTGGAAAAGAAGCTGCCTCCAGACTCCTTTGGCCTTTGAGGGACATATGGTTGAAGCTCTCCAGAATCCCGACGAGTCAAGTTCGGGCTGAGCGAAGGTGGGGATGTGTGCCTTTCCAGGTCTGGCTGCGGACTGGTCGCGTGAGAGCCATTGACCAAAGGTTTGCTGACCTGCGGAGTTGCAGGACTGGAGGGTGTGGGAGACGCGGCAGACGAGAATCTGGAGCTGATGTTAGATATCCAGGAAGCCCGGCGACCCCCTCTACCGCTATCGCTTGAGGTCGAGCTTGAGCGGTTCAAAATATTCGATCTCCTTCCTGCCGGCCGCGGGGCATTGCCCTCTAAATGAGTGACAGTGGTGCCCGTGGGCAGCGACGGCGATTCCGAGCTGGGAGCAGGAAGCGGTGTCGTGGCAACCCGGCCGAGCTCTTTAAATTCGTGATTCTCCGCGGCTGGGGTCGAAGGCAGGGACGACTGACCGACTAGCGGCGAAGATGACGCAAGTATATCCTTAGACAACGGAGCAGGGCTTGAGGGCGCTCGCGCTCGCGCTCTTGCGATGGGATCTGTAGACGGGGCCCGCGGTAAGTATGTCGCGGTCGAAGAAGGGGAGCCAACTAGAGCACGCTTACCTTTCTGCGGGCGATGGAGCCAGCTCACATCGACACCGTGGACACTCTCCATATCAGCGAGCGAGCGGTGGTGCTGTTTAAAGGTCGACAGTCGTAGTTGTAGGCATCTCCCTTGGTTGTTCTCACGTCTCGAGGCGTACAAGCCAGAGGGCCGCAGCGGTCATTCTTGCAGATGATATAAGCGCGAATGCAGTCAAAAGTGCGGATGTGAGCGTAGGATGAGTAATTCGGGGTCTGATCTATGGCGGTCGCGCCGAAGTAAGGAGCGATAGCGGCAAAGGTGTTGGTGTTGGAGAGATGCTTGTCCAGCTGGAGGAAAAGGGCAACTGAAGATGGCGAACGAAGATGGTCTGAGGGCGAGGCCTGGGCCTGGGCTTAGGCTTGCTTGGGCTGAACGAGTCGGAAGGGTCAGGACTGGCTGACAGCGGGACGAAGGTGGTCGGCGGTCGGCGGTCGGTTGATCAGCAGCAAGCGCACGCCGCTGGCGGAGACACGGAGCGGAGCACACGGAGGCGGAGAGTGGAGGGCCGACGGGCAACGGGCACGAAGTGGAGGGGAGATGAGGGGACGAAGAGGGGATGCCAGATCGCCCAGCTCTCTTGGTTCAGCTGGTTCAGCTCGGCGCCGTCAGCTCTCGACTTGTTCCGCCGCTTAGCACTGTCAAACTCTGCCTGTAGGCCAACCACGTTTTGGAGCTCGATGATGATTAATTGCTTGTTGGCGCACAACTTGCCTAAAAATCGTCAGAATACCGTCCGTCCTGCACTAGGCCGCAGCCGTGATCTTTGTGCTACAGGGTCTGTATGACAAAGAAGTACAGTGGAAGAATCCACACACTTCTACAGACCGTGTTGTTCCGATGCCGGCAATGCACGCCAGCAAAGCAGTACCCGAGACTGTTAGCCACTTCGCGACAAAATGTGCCAGGGCGAACTCCAACCCAAACCCCTTGTGTGCGCGAAGACCTGGTGTTTCTACCCGTCCATGCTCGGCTTGGGCCGCTCGATCACGAGACCTTTGAAGCCTAAATGGACCGCATATCGACCAATCTCCAAGCACAAGACCATGTAAGGACCATCGAGCAGAAACCCTATCAAAGCGATTCATTTCGTTCTGTTCCCTGTAGCGATCATTCTTTATCCCAATTTTAGCGAAACCATTCAGCTACATTCCTCTGAGCAATCTTAGACGTGCAACGCACAGTGCGCAGTGTGCTGTACTGACAGCAGTAGCCATATATCGATAATCAGTCTATATCTCTCTCTATGTTCACGAAGTCATGATCACCGGCGGAGTATTTCTCCACCAGTCTTATTTCCCAAAAAGCAGTACGCGTTAGCAGGGCCTGAGATCCAGCTCCTTCACAGGCCACCTAGACCAGTAACTCCGCGTGCACGCCTGGTGCTACGCCGTTATGCAAATATTTGTGATTGTGAAAATAAAAGGGACCGACGCCGTTCTGCCATGCAATGACGATTGAGAAATCTGCTGGGTATCATTCGGACTCTTCCGCCATGGTGACCAGAGTCTGAGGAGTTTTAGGAGTCTTCGGGGTCTTGGGCGTGGTTGGGACGCTCTCGTCGGCGATGGCAGTGCCTTCGAGTTTCTTGGTGACGTCCAAAGTCTCGCGCAGCTGCTTCTTCTGCTCGCGCTGAATCCCGTGCATGACCGCCTCGAGGACATTGTCCACGGTCGCTTTAGGCGTGAACTTTGGCTTAGTGCCGGTCTGATAGACGCCAGTCCGAACCAAGATAGAGTACCACGTATTCTCAGCTTGCTTGTTGAACTCATTTGTCCCGCGAATATCCGATTCTGGTGTGTCGCCGACGAAGTAAACCGTCTCGGGAGGAGCATCAATGCCGTGAGTGTCCTTTCGCCACTGTTGCAAGAGCCTGGTGGCAAATTGGAATGTGCCAATTTGAGGCTTGCCAAACGCCGTCGTGTTGAGGTCCTTGCCGGTCACGGCTTTGTACATGGCCTCCAGCGAAAGACGAAGGGCACCCATTCCCAATCGCGTCAGGTCATGCGAAGCAGACCAGACTACATCGTTGTGGGAGAAGAAGACTGGAGGACCATCATCAAAAGTCTCGGACCTGGTGCCGAGCACGCCCCCTTTGGACATGAGCAGGTCGAGGATAATTTGTTGGTCTCCGGCCCAGTCGCGGCTGTCAGCAAAGACGAAGATGGCTTCGATCGCGAGCTTCGAGAAGTCCCGGGTCCTGGAATTCTTCTGCTCCTCGGCCGTCAACTTGCGGAAAGGCGTGGTGTCAGGATTGTCCTTGATGATGTCGCCAGGAGTGACGACGTCCTGAAATCCGTAACCCTCTGCTACTATGCGGCACTTCTCACCCTCGCCGCCAACCACCAGCACCGTCTTGTAGCGCTCCGCCATCTCTCTCATCGGAGTATGGCCGCAAATGAATTGGCCAGGCGACACTTCAAGCTCGAGCTGTTGGCTGAGCTGAATACAGCGCTCTTGTTCCGTCTTTCCCCCACCATTCGTCACGAAAATGTAGGGGATCTTGATTCCGTATGCGTTTTGACCATTCAGGACTTTCATGGCCTCGATGGCCTCAGGGATGGGCCGGCCACCGCGAATAAGGACTCCGTCGATATCAAAAGCAAAGGCGTATTTGTCCGTGACGATAGTCTCGGGCGGTGTCCTGGGCGAGGACAACGGTGTAGCGGATTCGTCCAGCTCATGCCTTGCCAGCTCGAAGGCGGCTGCAACCTCGTGGGCGTCGGAAGGTGCCATGAGATGCTGTAGCGGGTCAATATGCGAGTCCGGTTACCAAAGGACGCATGCACTAACCTTTGGCGGCACAATCACAGTTGGCCCCATGGTGAAAGAGTCTCTGTTAGCATCCTGACTCGATAGGCGACGCAAAGTGCGAGGCCGCGAAGGCGCAAGCAGGGTAGGTCCTTTGCTAGTCGACATATTGGGCTTGGGATCTTGAACACGAGCAGCAAGTAGGCCCGAGAGGAGAGGCGTGTATTTGAAAGAGAAGATTCAAGGGGGCGGGGAGCGGATCAAAATCACAATTGTAAGACGCCAGAGGTGGTCCAACACTATATACCGCAATCGCGAGCCACACGCTAGCCTCGCATGTTCCCTCAAAAAGACGCAACGTAGCCGTGGACATTGGGAAAGCTTGGGCAGATTTTGGGCAATTTTTTCTGGAGACGGCTCGGACCCGGACGACAACGACACAGCAAACATGGCCGACACATCAATTCGTCTGTAAGAGAAGCCCACGGACGGTGGGTCCGAGCGGGCCAGAGGGGCGTGAGATGAGGACACTCCCCGGCAGTGCTGGGCGCGTGGTGTATCAGGCTTAGGGCACGGTGAGACCGCCCGTGAGAAGGCGGGCCAGTGTGTCCGGCGTGCCCATTGTTTTCAGATTATGGATCGAATAATTTTGGCGAGGAAAAAGTGGGTGAAATTTTTCGATGAAGTAAGTCGAACCATGACGTACACTAGACTTAGGATGGCTGCATGTGAAAGACCAGCGGGCAGACTCGATGGGGACACAAGGGGCCAGGGACACTATTCAAATCCCCCGTCAATTTCGCACGATACGCCCGAGCCGCATCCCATTGGAGCAAGCCGTGCAGCCTGTCAGGCTGCAGCGTGGCATCTGCCATCCATGCGAGCGAGCTAATCGGACTCGAGCGACAACATGCCGGCCGATTCCCGCGTGCCGGGGTGTCATGTATCTGTGATTGGCTGAGCACCCTGCCAAGAGATGGCACACCAAAGTGATTTTTTGTTGAATGCAAATGACGACATCGCATCCATCCGGCCTGTGGTGCGTGTTGGCTGTTCTTTGCTGCTTTCTAACCTCGCTCCTCTTCAGCTTGGCCAGTGACATGTCCTGTTGAGTGGGCGCATATTTGGATCATCACTAGGTGTTCTGATTCCTGCATTGATTTAGATGCCGTGGATCTACGGACGAGGCAGCAGTTGCCCATGCTGGTGTGCACAGCCATGTCTTCCTGCATGTGTGATCGGTTCGCTCGGAGTATCCTTATCGCAAGCATGTCATTTGCTACAATGGCCAGCACATGCCAAAGGGGGTCTAAACTGACTCGTTCTTGTCAGAAGATAGTGCTCGTCGATCCGCGAAATAGTGCAGGGCGGTGATTGTTGTGAAACCGTGGATGCAGTATTGGATTGCGAGACATCATCATGGCGTATAATCTCGTCAGCCTGTGTATTAGTGCCCTCCCACGGCTGTTAATGCGATGCAGATTGCAATGGTCAAACGCGATCTCTGCCTTGTGTCCTCGACTCATCGTGGACGGAGGTCAGCACTGTCATCATGACCTCTGTGACTTGAAAAGGAATGCATGTCGGAATTGCAGTTGAGGAACCGGCAGATGGAAAAAAGTAGTAGTAGCACGATGTGAGGTTCTATACCCAACCTGATGGTCAGCGTGTCACGTGCTTGATTAGTTCTGGACTTGCTTTAGAGCTCACCCTCTCACTTGGATTTACAAGCTCTCCAGACACCATTCTGAAAATGCTTGAAATGAAAGTCACGCCGACGGTCCTGAAAGCTCAAGAACGACGGCCACATCCTATTCAGCCAAAGTGATTGCATTCTGTAACAAGACAAGCAACCGTGGCTGCAAGCGTTTGTCCCCGATATGAATTGGGTCGGCGGAGGCCAACAGCGCCATGCAAGACCTGGCAATACTGTCACCAAACAGCAGAAGGCATACTTTGCAAGAGCCCGCAACAATAGACATTCCCCTGGTCATGTACGGAATCGTGGCGATGTCTATGAGCTGTCCGCTGCAATAGGGGAGAATAGCATCGAGGATGACAGTGCCAGGCTTCGCAAGGCTCGAAAACTGGCTCATTCACCCACTCTTGACATATTGCCTGAGTCAAATTCTCAAGGCACTGAAGACAGTGAAGCCAGGACAGATCTCGAAGCCATCAAGCTACGTCTTTTAGCTTCATCTGACTGGCTGGGTCTTGATACGACAGTCGATGCTAGATTAGGACGTGATGGCATGAAAGATGAATGCGTGCCTAGTAGACATCGAAGGAAGCGAGAACATCTTACTTCTGGGCTCAGGGCGGAGGAACGTTCACAGATAGGTCTGCAAAACGCCGCTTCAAAACAAGAAGAGATCTCTGTTCGAGTAGGTACGAATGCTTTGGTGACATCTCCAACCAAGGGCGAAGTGTGTGAACAAAGCTCTCAAAGAGGGCAAACGGGCTCGATCGATCTAACACAAAAAGATGCACAAGGAGATTCACAAGGAGATGCACAAGAAGATGCACAAGAGAATGCACAAGAAGATATCATTTTGGAACCACATGATCAAGGAAATATTGTGCTTTCACAAATGCACCGAGGCAATTCTCCCACTTCATCCGAAATCTCGATGGAATCAAACGAGGATCTCTTCGCTCAGCCTTTTCCAGTGGAAGATTTTAATCATGCCTCGTTGCTAGGTATATGTTCGGATAGGCAGCCGACGATCATGAAACGAACCAGCGTGGTGATGCAATCTCCTGAAATACTATCTGCTGGGATTCAGGAGCCACATCAAAATATCTGCCCTGCACCAAAGCCACAGCAGGAGAAGGAGGTCAGGCAATCGTCTCCAGACTCGACATGGAAACGCTTCATCTTCGGCACTGATTTCTCGATCAGGGATGGCAACCGTCTGGGCCTGGTCTCACGGCACAAAACTTACGAGTGCAACTCTGAGCTTTCAATGGCTGCGCGCGTGTCCAGTAGCCCATCATCAGAACAAGACGATCAAGCATGTGATCGGGTCGAAAAGGAGCTGCTGGAACGGTTGTCTACAGTAGGTCATCCCTATCGAGCTAGGACCAGGGACGTAATAGAGATCAGCAGCTCCGACTCCTCTGAAGGCGAAGATTCGAGTGAAAGTGGAGAAGAAAGTGAGAGTGCATGGACTGGCGAGCGTTGACTTAGATCGAGTCAGGCAATTGCTAGATTTCGCTTTCGATGAGCTCGGAAGGATAGCGGAAATGCTATTGGAATGCCTTATAAACAACGAGCTTAGCGGTGAAAGATAACTATGTGGGTAGAATCAAAGATAAATCAGTCATACTTCATCGTACTTTCTCGCAATGGGCCATCAGCATTGATGATATGTCGTTGCTCGATACTGCAAGGACGTACTCTACAATGCGGCAGATAGGAATCCGCTCGGCCAGCTGTTGTGCAAAAGGGCCAGCACCATGACCCAAGAGTCGTTGAGCAAGTTGTCGTCCAACAGGGCCAGCACCATGCTACGGTAATCGATGGGCCAGGTGTCGTGCGGAAGACCCAGCACGGTGCCCTGCGAGTCGTTGGGCGCGATACTGACCATCCCACTCAGCGAAGATACGAACTTCGAAGCTGGAGTAGGTGATTCGCGACAGCACCAATGCCAACCCCGGCGAGGCGATGTGAGCGGTGCGGTCTGCTGTTGTGACCCACTTCACGGATGGACACGAACACAATCCGCCTCGAAGGCGATACGACAACACGAAATGCGCCATGATTGACAGCGCGACAAGCAGCAATGCAACAGGCGTCAACATAGACGTGAGCTTTTTGCGAGATGGACCCACCGAGTCAGGCCCACGCGAAGAGTGGTTCCGTGGAGAATTGACAAGCGTGTCGGGAAGTGATGAGCCCCGCCAGCACATCGCGTCGCATTGTTTGTCGGCATGTCCGTCAGTCGGAGACAGACTTGCCTTGTTTGCGGCGCAGTCAGATTCGCAAGCTAAACGAGGTCGTTGGCCTTAGCCATTCAGGCAAAGAAGCGGCTACGCTGTTCGGGAGCGTCGGATCCAACAGGTCGCCGAAGGGCGCACACGTAAGACTCCTGGTGTTGGTGAAACGCTGCGGCTGGTCAGCCTTGCCGGCTGTACACTCAGTCTGTTGCCTGTCGCCAATACATTTCCCGGTCGTTGGTGCTGACCCTGATTGCCCGGTCCAAGACGCAAGAGCGTGCGCTTACACTACTGAAGCAATTGACCAACCACGACGAGACCCAGTCAGCGTGCCGCCGTTTCATTCAGAGTACACGTTACGCGGCTGGTAGCTGACAACGGAGGGAAAGTTGGCCCTGGTTCAGAGGCCAGGCAGAGACGCGGCTTGAGGTTGTTTGATTGCGGGACTGACGACCATATCGCGTGCAAGTGGGGCTTGGATGATGCGGCGCTGTTTCATGTTTTCCCAGCGAATAAAGCGACCGAGTCATGTAGACTGCTCTTTCCTTCTCAATAATATCACCCGGCAAGAATCTCTTGCTGCTTGTTGCCTTGAACGCGTAATTCTTCCAGTGTCCGTCGGCCCTCTTACATCAAGCTGGGAGACAATATTCGTGGGGAGAAGACTCGACGGTCTGAGCGGAACGGAACACGCGTGACCTGTCGTGGCCTGGAGGAATTTCCAGAATGACTATGAAACGGACTCTGCCTTCGATCGGCTCCTTTCAACCTGTCATCCCCACACGCTTCTGCAACCGCTAGCGTATTGTCAAGAAGTGGAAACTGGATTCGCTGTCAGATGGACTTATTCGTCACGAAGAAAGAAGCAAGGGTCAAAGTGACTGAAGCTGGTCTATCAACTTCGACACGTACATGCATCTTCGTACTGGAGACTCGTAGTCTCCCGAACCCTGACGTGTTCCTTTGTGCATCGTTGCGCCCTCGGAATAAAGCACGCTGTATCCGAAAAGCACCGGATGTCGCCGATGTCGCTACGTTGCAACCTGCTCAGTGAAGATATCCGCCTTTCGCCCGAGCCAGCTATCAGATATGTCCTCGGTGCAACGGACGGCTGCGTGCATGCATGCATACCCACTCTCCATGAGGCATTCATTCGTGGGAATCTGTTATTCCCGCAGGCACTCCCACGCGAATCATGCCATCGACTGGGACGCCGCTCGTTATTATCCCGCTCTTGCTCCTGCACCTACTGCACTCCCCGAGTCACCCTGCGGGTGATTGCTCGCTTCGGCGACACAGTAAAGCCACTAAAGATCAAACCGGCCCGCGACCAAGCAAGGAGATGAATCACATACAATGCAGTTCGGGATGCTTGTGAGCGAGGCTTGACCACCCATTACTGGCGCGACAAGCGATAGTGATACCGACACGGTGCTGATGGGTGGTGAAACGGGGGACGGTAACTTGTGATCATCACCCAAGGCGATCATACTGCCACGTCTGCACTATTCTATTGTGATGCGCTGGAAAGCACCAGCTTATGATTGGTCTTGTTTCGAGTGTGTATCGCTTTGGATCGACGTGCTGCGGACGATTCGGCTTTCTCAGCAATCACTCAACATCGCCAAGTCATCCGCAGCAGAAGACATGTCAGAAGGCAGTCAGAAATTCCGGCCAGGCATGATCCTCCACCTGCCATCGCAGGCAATGCGATTGTTCTTCGTATCAAGTGAGGAATGTACCAACGACCTGACTTGGGCACCGCTGACGGATACGAGACTTTGAGCTCCGCCGAGCTATTTTTGACATCTGACACGGCCTACCTCGCCTCGCCGACTGTTGTGTCGTTATCGTTGTCGACAGATTTTAAGGCTTACTCGGACCCCTTCCGAGGCAATGCATGACTGGGCACGCGCAGACGAAAGTGATTTGATAGATGGAATTGCGCAGCGGTGTCCGGCGCACAGCACGCCTGCAAGTGTCATGTGCTCGACATCGGTCGACCGCTTCTTCTTCGCTGTCTGCAACGCGACCGAAGGGGATGTAATGCACCGAAGAGCGGTGGAACAAGGTGCCGTGATGCAAGGAGCCACGCTGGCAAATTTGACCATGTGCACAATCCCGCATGCTTTAGCCGCGGAGATATGTACGCACTCTCTCCGCTACCTCTCGCACCTGTTTAGGTCACTTATGGGATGGGCGGGGATGGGCGGGGATTGACGCGCTAGTCTCACCTGCCTGCAGCTCACCCGAACAATGGCCTCTACATGCGCATCAGGCACCACTCTGGCGTCGCTCTGCGGTTGCTTGACAGCCTTCAACATGCATCCTCGGTTCTTGTCCTTGGTTGGTAGGCCGACCCGACGGAGAGGGTGGAGGGGCGAGCTTCGCCTGGGCCGCAGCAGTTCCCCCTACATGCAGCAACGTTCCCGCATGCACGCCTCCATCTTCGGCCGATACCGCACAAGGTCGCAATCCACCTTACGGAGTAGCGCGGCAATCGAATCGAGGTTTGGCCGCATTCTTAAGGCAGATCACCTTCACATCCTGTTCGCTGATGGGCAAACCGACAGCGCAACCCACATCGTCGCACAGTCGCGTTCATACGCGGCCCGAAGTGACCCGACTCGAGTCGCACATCATTGACAACCATTGACTTACGAGATGCACACACCGACCGACCCACAAGGCGGATTTGCTTGGCGTGCCGTCCGGGGTCGGCCTCGTGTCGGAGGCTGCGACCCTCACATCCTGCCGGGGGTGATCAGAGAGAGATTGCGGCTTTGCCCACGCGAGCGGCACGAGGAGGAGTGGGTGAGAAGCGCCTTTTCGCGCCCGGATTTGCAGCCGCTTGAGCGCCGGTGACGAAATCATAATGCCTGCTTCAGAAGTTTGGGAGCTCGGGACTTACGGGACCTACGGGAGCTCACAGACTTGGGACGGGTCTACCATGGAGGCATGCGCCATAGCCTTGGCTATTTGCTCGGTGTGCCTGCTCGCACTCCTACTGATAGGCCCCCCTCCCCGAACGCGCATACGCTAACGGTAGATCCTTCCCCTCGTGCAGCAGTCGGCCCTGGAGGCGGACCTGGATCAGCAGAAGCTCCTGGCACACCTGACGGAAACCTTGTCGAGGTCGCCTGCAGCTGCAGAGAGATTAGGCTTCGTTCTAACGCGAGCCCATTCTGCAATGGAACTGCGGGCCATTAAACCATAACCTTGAAACTCTGCTCGGGTCCTACTTCTGGGCGCCACACGTGCGTATCTCTGGTGGAGGGCCTCGATCAGGTCGTATTCGCCCTGGATGCGGCGGACTGTCACATCTTTCTGCATGCTCGCTGGCACCGCTTGTCGCTGTCGTCGTCGCTGCCGCTGCCATCGATCCGTCGCATCCGCAGCACTGTCCTGATCCAGTGTGCGCGTGCTACGCAGTCGAAATCACATACATCCGACCCCATCCCCCGCCGCTTCCCCGAACCGTACATTCTTGGGCTGGGGTCAATGCGCGTTCATGCCGTCACAACGACTGAGTGGAGCGAGGTTTGGCACCCCCCCCGATCCATCGCGGTTCCTTGCCGTCGCCCGAAGAAATTATCTTCTCCAGGTTGGCGCGTCTGCCCCCTTTTTCTTTCGCCGGCGTGGGACGGACGAACAAGCAATCAATCTGCAGCTTTCGCAGCCCGCAGCCCGCAGCCCGCAGCCCGCAGCCCAGAGCCAGTGACTTGGACATGATTCTGTCCCGATCCTGCTCCGACTCCGCGCCGCTGCAGTCCTTCCGACTCCTCCAATAAGTTGTATTGCAGTGACTGACATGCAGGCACTGCCAATGGAGCTGGCGCAGGCTCAGGCGCACCCTTCCGGTACCCACTGTGCTTGTGCAGCACACTCACTTGCTCACTCACACGGCTAAGACACACTACATTGCGATGGGCGCTCAGATCGCCCTGCCCATGATATTAAACCGTGCGTACGCCGTGGCTGCGTGGGTTGTAGTGCCGTCGTCTCCCCATCCTTGTCGTCTCGCTGTGTCCTTTCGCTGATCACGGACATCGAGGCGAAGGGCGAAATCATTGTCAAGCCCCTTGCCAACTTTTTTGAACCTTTTTTTTTCTTGCCTGTCGCCTTGAGACCACGCGGCTGCCCGCCTTTACTTAGCAACAACGTGCCCCGTCCCGCTGGCAGACCGCACACCATCAACCAAGGGCCGAGGGCATTTCAAAAAGAGGCCCCCGTCTCGCCCTACTGTACAACAATCTCAATTGGCTCGTCCTCAACACCGCCAGCCAGCGGCTTCAGAAGCACTCCGTACGTTAACGTTGCTGACCGCCTCGCTTCTGCCTCTATCTACCTCTCTGAGCTGTGCCCCCTTTCACGCCTTCCACAGCGTGCAAAGCAGACGCAGACGCAACGCTCCTGCAAGTTCAACGCGCACTGCACCTCCCGCATACCCCGGCCGCAGCCCGCATTCCCTCCCATTCACGTCCACACCCGCACTTCACTTCACCTCGTCAACCCCCGAATTCTAGCCCCCGACCTCTTCACCATCTGGACGCGGTATCTCGCCCTTCAACAACCGAAACTCCCTGAGAGGCGCTGGTGCGTTGAATTTCCAACCCGTCCGACACCTCTATAATTTGACTGGCTCCCCTTGGCCAGCTCCCTGAACCCCGCGCCGTCGAGATCTGAAATCTTCTTGGATTGCCTTCGAGGGCCGCTGCATGGGCTTCGCAGTAGACCACTGCCAGTCCACACTTCCCTCGTGGTGTCCTGGACCTACTCGTAGCTGGCGCAAGAGCCGCATCTTCCATCACACGCACGCGACGAAAAACGAGCCCTTTTCAGTCTCAACCACTGGCCTGCTCAACCACCAGTTTGATCGTATTTCCGCAATCGCGAAAGCTGGGGCTTGTCGCCCACATTATCTCTGCGCCCAAGGCACGCGGAACAAGTCAAGATGCGGAAACAACAGGGCAGCTGCTAGTCCTGCATGAGCTACAGAGTGGAAATGAGCGCTCCCGCCGTCGATTCTCCGCTGCACCTTGCCGTCAATGGCCAACCCAAAGAGACCAAGTATAACCGCTTCTACACCCAATTCTTCTTACCGAATACCACTCCGCGGTCCCTTCTCGACACCGACACGATCGCAAATATGACCTTCACACCCGCGTCTATCATGACGCCTAGTAGAGCCACTTCTTCCACGGGCAGTCCTGCTCGTGCTCTCTCTGTCATGTCCTCTACAAACCAATCCATGTCTACTCTGCCCGAGGTAAGCGCTGTTGACCAGTCCGCCTCATGGCAGCCCACATCTCCTCCTCCTCTCAATCTCCCGCAATCTGCAATGGCAGCCGACTATCCATCGCCAGGGACCTCCTTTGGGAGCGCCATGGGCGAGGCACTCAGCAAATCTAAAGCACAGCCGGGTCTGATCAGACGGTGGTCACGCGGAGCTTCTAATCGGCTCCGCAGGAGAGCTTCCACCACTCAGACCAATCGCATTCGAGATCAGAGCGCTGGACCGGTCCTGGTGCGCCGTCGCAGTGACAGCGCCGGCGCCTCCGACTTCGCAGGCGATATGTCGGAGCTCGAACTCGAGCCTCATTCTGAGGATAACAACGAAGACAACTCTTCTACTGTCGTCTTTGTTGAAACGGGAAATGCACTCGGAATAAACACGAATGAATCTAGCATCACCACCCCTCGACGGAGCACAGGTTCGGCGTTCGAGGGTGGCATTGCGCCTACCATCTCGAGTGTCCTGGAACAAGGCACATCTCTCATCAAGGTCACCAAGAAAAAGCGCAAGACACTCAAGTTTCGCCTCGACACCTCTACTGCAAAAGTATGCTGGGACGCGACTAATCCGGCAAAGCAATTCTACATCGACGACGTTCGCGAGATAAGAGTGGGAGCTGACGCTCGCAACTCTCGCCAAGACATTCAAGTGCCCCCTGAACAGGAAGATTGTTGGATGACCATTGTCTATGATGTCCCCGAAGGCTCGAAAAACCGTCACATCAAAACCATGCACTTGATTGCACCAAACCAATATATCGTCCAGCTGTGGACTGAAGCGCTCAAAGCCGTGGAGAGAGAGCGTATCGAGATTATGAACGCGCTCTCTGCCAATCTGGACAAAAGCCAGCGCAGTATGGCTATGGCTTGGAAACAAGCAGTCGCACGATCAAAGCATGAAGGCGGCCGGAAGATTGATTTTGATGATGCACTCTTCGTCTGTCGTAAGTTAGAGATCAATTGCTCGGCTGATACGGTCCGGAAGCATTTCAACAAAGCTGATGCTGATCTGGTCGGCATGCTCAACTATGCTCAGTATGAAAGCTTTATTAACTTATTCAAGCTCCGTAAAGACACGCGAAGTATTTACGAATCTATCAAGCCCACGGACGAGACCGAGTTGAGTCTCACGAGCTTCTTGAATTTCCTGAGAGATTATCAAGGAGTCGATACTGAGAAGGACCGTCGTCACTGGGAGACAAAATTTGAGTCATTCGCACGCGGCCATAGCACGAGGGGTTTCGAGACTGCGCCTGTCAACGCTCTGCCGCTCACCATGAATCTCCTCTCGTTCCAGAACTTTCTGTCGTCGGGAACAAATGGTGTCCTTGCCCCTTCTAATACCGACGCCGTCACTCTCGATCGTCCCTTGAACGAGTATTTTGTCTCCAGCTCGCATAACACTTATCTCATGGGTCGTCAGGTTGCCGGGGCTTCGAGTGTTGAGGGATATATCTCTGCGCTCGTCAAGGGCTGTCGATGCATTGAGGTGGACTGCTGGGATGGCAAAGACGGCCGTCCCGTCGTCAATCATGGCCGCACCTTGTCTACCGAAGTGCTGTTCGAGGATTGCATCTCAATCATCTCTAAATATGCCTTTGCGTCTTCAGCATATCCCCTGATCATTTCTCTCGAGGTACACTGCAACGCCGAGCAACAAGCTGTAATGGTCGACATCATGCTGAGATACTTCGGAGAAGCACTAGTGACCGCTCCATTAATGACCAATGTGGTCAATCTTCCATCTCCCGAAGAGTTGCGCAACCGCATTTTGATCAAGGTCAAGGCGTCGCAGCAGCAACAGCATTCTGTCGATGCGAATGGCCTCGCTGAGGCGCTCACGAACGGTCGCCGTAACAGAAGTCATAGTTCACCTTTTTCGAAAGCGCCTCTAGAAAACGCGAGTACCTGGCCTTTGTCTCCTCCACTGACAAATGGGTCTAGCTCGGAGATCTTGTTCCAAAAGGCAACGACAGCAGTAAGCACCCCGCGTGCTTTTTCGACCACTGCAAGTTCAACCAATGTGTGCTTGCAAAGTTCAGGCAGTGAGAGCGAGGTATTGACGCCGTCCATGGACGGTAAAAAGAAGCGGAAAACGAGTAATATCATTCCACTTCTTGGTGCTCTCGGCGTCTACACTTGTGGCATCAAATACACAGATTTCGGCACTCCGGAGGCCAAGACTTACAACCATATCTACTCTTTGTCAGAGAACAACTTTAATACGCTTTGCAAAGACCAAGACCCGAAGCAGCAGCTCGAGAAACACAATTTGCGCTATTTGATGCGCGTCTACCCCGCGGCACGCCGGATAGACTCGTCGAACTTCAATCCACTCCAATCCTGGCGGCGAGGTGTCCAGATGGCCGCACTCAATTGGCAGACTTACGACGTCAATCTCCAGGTCAACGAAGCGATGTTTGCCGCTGGAACAGATCGCACCGGATACGTGTTAAAACCCGAAGAGTTGCGGCTGTCGAGACCTCTAGCGACTGCAGATGGTCAACTGGAGAACCAACCGGTCAAGGACAAGAGGGGTATGAAATTCGTCAAATTCTCCGTCGAGATCGTCTCAGCGCAGAGACTGCCCCGGCCCCGGAACCGCAATCCTGAGCAGGGTATGAATCCTTACATCGAATTCGAGATGTTCTCAGCCGAAGACCGAGGCCGTGGCGTTGCTCGCAGCGAAGGTGGCGTCGATGCGTCCGCCCGCGACGGTACTTCTGGCATTGGAACCCCTGTCCGCAAGCGCACCAAGATCATAGAGGGCAATGGCTTCGACCCTTGTTGGAAGGAGAATATCTCCATGACGGTAGAAACCAAGCTTCCCAGCCTCATCTTTGTGCGGTGGACAGTCTGGAATTCTCCCGACGGGCGTAATTTGTCGCCTAACAATACCATGCTCGCAACATTCACTGCAAAGCTCAGCAGTCTTCAACAAGGCTACCGCCATCTTCCACTGTTCAACGCTTACGGTGAGCGTTACCGCGATGCGAAATTGTTTGTCCATATAAAGAAGGATGAGCCCATTCCACTGCACCACAACATGCACAAGGAAGAGCAAGCTTTCGGCATGGTTGACCCTGTGAGCAGCCCTCGAACGGAGGCGCACCGCGAACGGTCTTGGCCGAAGCGAATCTTCGGCCGCACTCCGAGTCAGCGCAAGAAGAGCCGTGATCCGTCCCCTTTTGAGGCGATCAGTAGAACGTCGAGCACAGAGCGAGCACTTGCGTCATGAAGCGGGCACATCATCTCCTGCACTGGCTGATTCCATTCACAAATGGCGCGCCAGTAGCAACTCTCCTCTCTATCTGCAATTTTCTGAAGCGATTTTTATCTCGCATTTTGGCGCTTTACACCAGCAACCTGGACTTTGACCGGCTGAGTCATGGTCCAGATCTTTGTTTTCACCGCAGTCGATCGGCACGACCAACTCTACGGAGAACGTCTTAACTCCCCCTTCATCACCACTGTATACTTTACTATACCCAATTACGCCCGAAACCTCGAGAGCACGGTTGATCGACCACCTTGTTCTGCCATTGTTCAACGAGCACGTCACCACTTGTACTTTACCATTGACAAGAGAGTCACATATGCTGCGGAGTTTTCCTCGAGCTTCCGACGATAGTCGTATATCAGGACTCTCACTCGTCGCTCGCCGTCTGTCTGGCTCTTGCTTCTTTTTTCCTCTGGCAGGAGATTTTCTTCACGAGAGCCAGCATTGACCCGGGACAAACAAAACTCCCCCTTTTCACTTCAAAACCCATATCCAATATGTCTTATCATACCATTTTTCTACCCTTTTTCTTTTCTTAACGACCAATCAAGGAGGGCGACGCGTCGATCCGTCCGGGAAGCGATTTCTATCGCGAGGCGGGAACTTCTGGAGGGGAGGAAGAGTCTTTCCTTTTCTGGCATGGGGGACCGGTGAAGGATTCTCTATGGGAACTTGTGGGTGGGTGGGCTAGATATCCAAATCAATCTCGAATACGAGTCTTTATCCCTCAGGAAGTGGGGGATTCACTACTGATCTGCTTTCCACCTGCTTGTCGTTGTGACTCCTTCATTTTCGATTGATTCTGCCTCAAAAACTTTGATTCAGAGAGATTGTATTTCAACATCGGTAAATGGAGCTGCCTTTATTCCTCGCCTGTCTATATGTGGATTTTAACGTCCAACGTCCAAAGACGGTCTACGACTATTCCCGATACACGTCGTCCGCAACAATCCCAAATGATCTCTCGTTCCTCAATGCCAACTAATAGCAAGCATGATGCCCGCCCCAGCGGCCATGGCAGCGAACTGTGTCGCCGTGGCGAGGAGTTCCTTTTTCCGATCGGGCCCGGTCTCGAGAAGTTCCGGGATGACGGCCACGGTACCTACGTACAAGAACGTACCGGCGGTGAAGGGGAGCAACATGTCGCCCCATTGCAGAGATGTGCCAGCCAGACCTATAACCGTTTCAGACGCGGACGCGGATGAAGACGAGCCGCCGTATTCCTGGACTGCGATGCCGATGCAGGTGCCCAGTAGCGCGCCAAGTGCTGTGACAAATTGCGCGCCCATGGCTTGAGACTTGGAGAAGCCGGATTGGATCAGGAGGGCAAAGTCCCCGACTTCGTGGGGAATTTCGTGGAAGAAGACGGCGACTGCGGTGGTGGCACCCAGTGCTGGGCTGGCGTAGAAGCTGCTCGACATGGCCAGGCCGTCGGTGATGTTGTGCGTAAAATCGGCGATCAGATTCAGGTAACCGCTCAACCTGACGGATGGGTTCACAGGTTGTGCCGCAGGTGAAGACCCTACGGGTGGGTCGGGGGGCAGTGGCTTACGCTGCCGAACGGAAGAGTCTTTCGACGAGGTAGAGGAGGACTTTGCGGAGGACTCCTTTTCGCCAACCGGCGGGGCGACGGGATCGGAATGCGAATGCTCGTGCGAGTGATCATGGCCACCCTCACCACCAGTGGCGATGCGTAGCGCCTTGTCCATGGCGACGAATGTAACGAAGCCAGCAAGTATGGCCACGCCCAATAGCAAATTCTTGTTCGGCTCCAGCACCACCAGACTCACGCGGTCGGGGCTGTCTTCACCCAAAAAGATCTCGGGTAGAAGATGGAACAGCGTGTCTCCGAGAAGTCCGCCGACTGCAAACGCGACCATGACGGAGAGTGATGAAGGATCGATATTGGGTGGACATAATGCGAGCAGGAAGTTGGGCGGTCCCGAGATGTAGAGTGTTGCAAGAAGAGCGTTCACTGCAGGAGAGCCGGGGAAGAGAACAGCGAATACTCGAGCTGTCACTGAGGACTGAAGGTGGGAAGAGGCAGCTTTCTCTGCGTTTAGCTGCTGAACCAGCGGGCATTCCTGTTGGAGCTTCGATTAGTAGCTGCCGACGCAAGACGGGGCGGACAGCAGCAATCAACTCACCTGGAGTTTATCCTCAATCTGAGCGGAGGTGAAGGTGGTCAGTAGCCCACCCGCCGGCGCGCCATGTGACTTGTCCGCGACCACGAGGGCTGCAAGAGCGATGAACAGGACGCATAGCGTCCGCCGTAATCTTGACATTGAATGCGATGGGCGAGCAATTGCGGAACGCAATGAAGGTAGCTGGAAGTTGAGAACACGCAGTGGGAATCGGACCTGACGTCGGGGAAGACGGACGCCGACGCGCGAGTCATGCACATACCCATCTCTCCGCATCCATTAATTCTGCCGCGCAATTTTTCGGAGGATCTCTGGCGGCAACATATACCTTCCATATCGACTTTCCGCATAATTCATTATCCGAGTTGCAGCCATGGGAAGAGAACGACAGAAGGCCAAGAACCGCTCGTCAATATCAAAAGTGAAACACAGGCCAAAGTCGAAGAAGAAGATTCTCCAGAATGCCATTATCGCAAAGAATTGGTGCGGCAAAGTCTATCACGTGTGATGGAACTGGATTCAGGACTGACATGGACAATTAGGGACCAGAAGGAGACTCTCTCTCAGAACTACAGGCGTCTTGGTCTGGCATCGCGGCTGAACTATCCAACTGGCGGAACAGAGAAGCTGGGCTCCTTCTTGCCCGACAGCGAGGATGAGGAAGCGGTCACCAGCAAGGCAGACTCCACCAGGGAGACATTGAACATAAACCAGAAACTACCGACCAAGCTCAATGTCACCGAGACAAGGGTAGAGCGTGACCCGGAGACCGGCGCAATCATCTCCGTGATTGAGGACACGAAACGCAAGGCGAATCCGCTGAACGACCCGCTCAACGATCTCTCCGAGGACGAAGACGAGGCTGATGGTTGGGAGGGACTGGTGAATGAGCATGGACTGAAGGACGGTGCAAAGCAGAAGCGCCACGGCACAACGGAGACGGTACGGGAATTGGAAGAGGTAGCAGCAAGGCCAGCTGAGAGGCGAGTGCGCAAGCAGAGTGACCGCGAGCAGGAGTGGGTGGCCAGATTGGTGGACAAGCACGGCGACAACTATAAAGCCATGAGCCGGGATGCGAAGCTCAATGTTATGCAGCAGAGCGAGGGCGACATCAAACGCCGGGTCGCGAGGTGGAGGACAGCACAGACGGCGAGTGCGGCTTCTTAAATGCGCCGGAGAATGCGCTGCCGCCGTGACGCATCCATATTTGGTGATCTTTAAGCATTACAAGTTGCATGGCGACGGCGTTAACGGAGATATTCTGGAATAAAGACCTTTCGAAATTTAGCCGAATGTATCGGACTGAGAAATATTCATGAATTCGATGTGACGAGCAATACGGCGATAAAGTCTTTCCAGCCTCGGCAAATGGTCGCGACGAGGCTGCGGTTTCTCCAGAATTCACGTCACCCACAACTCTGGATGCGGGGCAGGGCACCGAAAAGCGGAGGGCGGAGACGCGATGGGCGGTGGGCGGTGGGCGGCAGTTGAGCTCGAGCAGCGCAATGTGTCTCAACTTCCTCCCCCGTCCATCCGGCTATCGGCTCGCGTGTTAGCTGCCCAGCCACAGCCATGATACTCGCCGTAGTTTGCCCCTCTGCGGAGACTGGAAGACCCTCGGGATGGCTCACAGAAGGCCTGATGATGTGCAAAGGAGCTGAGCTGAAAGGTGACTTATCCTTCACGCCTTCGTCTTCCTTCCATTCACCTCCCTCCTTTATCCTTCCAACCTACGCTTGCTACAGCTCTCTCGCCAGCTCTCCGCCATGCCTTTCAAAAGCCGCTGGACCGCCGAGATCCCCTCGGTCGACGTGCCCACCTTTGTCTTTGGCAAGCAGACGGGCGATGTCGGCAGTCGCCCGGTGCTCTTTGACGCCGACAGCCCTGAGCGACATCGTCTATCCCTGACGGACTACCGCGACTGGTCGAAGCGCTTTGCCGCCGGACTCGTCGCACATGGCTTGAAGCCAGGAGATAGAGTATTGCTCTTCTCTGGAAACACTCTGTTCTTCCCTGTCGTCTTCATGGGTACTATCATGGCGCAAGGCGTCTTCACGGGTGCAAATCCCTCGTATGTCGGCCGCGAGCTCGCGTACCAGCTCAAGGACAGTGGCGCCCGCTTCCTCATCGCGTCTGCAGCGACCCTAGACGTCTCCCTCGAAGCGATAGACAGTATAGGTTTCCCACGCAATCGTGTCTTGGTATTTGACAATGGACGGGATACCTTCGACGGCACAACGAAGCCAGTAAAAGGGCTCCGACCGTGGACAGATTTGATTGTATCACCGCAAGAGGGGGAAGCATATCGATGGCCGGAGCTCACATCGCCGTCGGACCTCAAACGTCTGGTCTGCTTGAATTATTCATCGGGAACAACAGGCGTGCCAAAAGGTTTGTCTCTCCTCCACGACCTTCTTTAGTGTTCTTGCGATTGATTTGTCCTGCGTAGGTGTTATGATCTGCCACAGGAACTATGTCGCCAATACTGCACAAACCGCGCATGTCTCAGAGCTCAGTCCTGATCACGACTCCTGGATTCGAACCGCCGCTTTCCTTTGCTTCCTCCCCATGTACCATGCTTACGGCCAGACTTTTTTCTGTTGTTCGATGCCCAAGCGCGGTATACCGACATACATTATGCCCAAATTTGATTTCCTCAAGTTCCTACAGCACATACAAGCCTTCAGGATTACGGATCTGGCCCTGGTGCCGCCAATCGCCATTGCGCTCGCCAAGCGGCCCGAGGTCAAGCAATTTGACCTCAGCAGCGTTGTCAGTGCTGGTTCTGGCGCCGCACCGCTGGGTAATGAACAGGCTCGTGAGCTCGAAAGCACACTGAAGGGACAAGTCAACGTCAAGCAGGGCTGGGGCATGACCGAAGTCACATGTAGCATGACTGGCTGGCACCCGGAAGAGGTGGTCACATCGCACTCAATCGGTGAGATGCTGCCTAACTGCGAAGCTTGCATTATGGCGGATGATGGAAAGACCGAATTTGGACCCAACGAGCCGGGTGAATTCTGGGTGCGAGGACCAAATACCATGTTGGGTTATTGGCAGAAACCAGACGCGACCAAAGACACCATGACGGAGGATGGATGGTTGAAGACGGGCGACATTGCTTTCCGGGACGAAAAGAACAGAATCACCATCGTGGATCGCAAGAAAGAGCTCATTAAAGTCAAAGGCAATCAGGTGGCTCCTGCAGAGCTAGAGGCGTTACTCATGGACATTGAAGGTATAGCGGACGCAGCAGTCATCGGTGTGACCAGGTGAGTTGCAAGAAAGGCGAAGAATTTCTGCACGGTGTGACTAACACCACTAAAGGAAAGGAGATGAATATCCTCGGGCGTATCTCGTGCGCACAGCCGGGTCCAAAGTGTCTGAGAAACAAATCCACCAATTCATGAGCAAGAAAGTAGCGCGACATAAACAATTGACCGGTGGCATAGTGTTTGTGGAGGACATACCCAAGAATCCGGTAAGCCTTGACATTGCTACATTTCTGAATAAGGGAAGGTTGGCTGACCAAAGTCACAGTCCGGAAAGATCCTTCGAAAGGTTCTTCGCGATCAAGCTGCTAAAGAGCAGGGCGACTCCGCGCCTCTGCAATCGAAATTGTAGACAAAAGACGGGGCAATCCATGGCTTGTTCGAGTATGTATATTTTGTGCATAGCCGGCAGTAAATACAGAGAGTGTGTGAAATGGACGGCAAGAATAGCCGGGGCGCCTCGCCAACGGGTGTGGCGGTGATTTGATGCTTTGTTTCCCGCATGTGACTTCATCCTCCTTCTCACGACGACACACTGCCACATTTGACGGCCTCCCCTCTGGCCGAGGGCCGTGACTCGACTCCTCTAACCGCAGGTACACTCGGATTGCAGACATTGGAACTGGACCCGACAATCGTACCCATTCACAGCGCTCCCCGACAGGCAACAATTACCAATCCCCTTCGCAAATCGTTCAGCCAAAGCGAGCCGGGATCAAAGCAGACTACACGATCCAATCACCTTATGAACCACACAGCAGTACCTGGAAATAGCAATCGATAGCACCGGACAATAGCCTGCGACTTTCATGGGCGACCAGCAGCGATGATCACGGAAACAATGAATTCCTCACCGTTTCGGCCGAACGCTACGGTCGAGGACCAGCTAGCATACTACAAGTCACAATATGAGCAGCTCGAGTCGGAGCTGCACGAGTTCCAGGCCTCGAGCAAAGATCTCGAGGCCGAGCTCGAGAGAGACGTTGAAGAGTCGGAGAAGCGGGAAAGGAAGCTAAAGGAGCAGGTAGAGAGCCTCGGATTTGAGGTTGACGAGTGGAAGGTATGCCGGATTAGTACAAGGCGGCCGGTGCACAGGACATACTGACTCGGTTGCAGACAAAATGCAAGCAGTCACGAGACGAAGCGAATCGCGCGCAGACGGTGCTGCAAAAGGAGATTACGACGATGCGCGAAAGTAATCGGTCGCTGCAGATGAAGTTTCGCGACATTGAGGTTGCAAACGATGACTACGAGCGCCAAGCTCGCAACACGACCTCCTCACTAGAAGACATGGAATCTAAATTTAATGTGGCTATCGAACGTGGGGTGTTGCTCGAAGAGGAGATTCGGCAGGGCGAGAAAGAGCGGGAGCTTTTGAGAATAGAAACCCAGCGTCTTCGCGACGAGCTGTCCGATCTACGGGTTGAATTCGACATCACGGTGGAGAAGCTGCGCCACACGGAAGCGGCGCTAGAGCGATCACATTCAAGGAGACCGCCATTACACACCAACCCTGCACGGCCACGGTCACCAACGTCTGATGTGTCCGCTGTCACTCCGCCATCTCCGAGCATATCTACGCCACCGGCGAGCAAGTCGGAAGCGTCGGGCTCAGACATGCCGACCCCACCTTCGCCACCACTATCAGACACGGCAGCGGCTAGTCGAGCACTGCAAAAGACGCCCATACCATCGATGAGAAAATCTTACCTCGCGGAAGGCAATATTACTCCTCGACCTCTGAAGATAGGAACAAAACTACCACGACACTCGCGAGGGCCGTCATTGTCCGGTCAGACATTGTCAAGCACGTCAGGGGCGGTCAAGATGGGCCCGCCCCGTCATCGGCCTTCACTGGCACCTATTGAAAGTCTGCCGCGATCCAGCTCGCTGCACCAGATCAAAGGTCTGATTGGACGCATGCAGAAGATCGAAGAGCGCGTGCACAATGTCCGGTCCAAGCTCCCGCCATCATCCAGGACTGCCTCGCCACGAAACTCACCACGCGGGGCTGCTGCTGTGGACAACAATATCCCTGCGTCTATCACTGTCCGCTCCACCCGGAAGAGGCAGAGCAACATGAGCTCGCTGTCTAATGGTGCTGAAGCAGCCGCCGACACGAATATGGCAGGTGTGTCAAAGCGGCTGTCATTCGGGATACCTCCACCGACGACAGACCGTCCGGGCTCAAGCAGTCGGCCTTCGAGCCGGGCGAGCAACGTCAGCGCCTCGGACGCGAATCCTTTCGTCAGACCAAGCAGCAGATTGAGTATGGGTGGTGCACGCACTCCGCAATTGGGGCACACGAGACCGCGCTCCTCCATGGGTGGCGCTGGCAGTAGAAGCGGCGCCTCCAGTGCCATCAGCGAGGAGGCCACGCCGACCATCGGGCGGAGGACGACGCTGGACAGAAATGCGTTCGTATCGTCCTCGGGCATCCCCACACCGGGAAAGAGGAGGGAGAGCTCAGGCACGGCGGTGGCGGGACTGGCGGGGCCGACACGGCGGACAAGCCAGCTCTTTGGCAGACCAGAAGGGAGTATGGCTCCGCCACCGCCGAGAAAGACGGGGGTCGGCGAGACATACTAGGTCCTTGCGTCTGGTCTGCTGTTCTTGTCTTTTCACGCTGAGATACCATGTTGTTTGATCCCTGTCACAGGAAGGCGGAGGGCGTACGAATTGTATATGTACGAAACAATGCTGATGACTTATGATACACAAAGCTATAGCAGGTGCTGCTAGTGAGTGATCCGGATCGATATCCGGAGACGGCTGCGGGGAAACCGAAAATCATGTTTTGTACACACTCAGCTTATGCAGGCAGAGCATAGACACAAGCACCCAGCTATGTCCTACCAGCTTTATGCGTGTACTCTTGCGGCCTGACTACAGATGGCGATATCGATGTTCGCGGTCCTCGGGCCATTTCTTCTGGTTCCGCGTATAGCAGCCTCAATCCCGCACTGGCGGAGCAGCCCAAGGTAAATTACAGAGCGACCCGGCTTCCGTTTCCAACCGATGGGTAATAAGATCCTGAGACTGTTGCCCTCTTGCACGAAGACGACAGAGGCCACGTCGCTGCGAGGGGAGGGACCAGCAAATGGTTGAGGCATTCCGTTGACTCGGATTGGGGTTGCGATGGAAAGGCCCGGCAGGACACGGCTTTCGCGGCGCCATTTCCCCCAATCTTGGCCGCCCGCCAAAGCGTTCAGAGGCCCCCCTTCTCCGCAGCCCGTCATCGCCTCAACCGCCTGTGGCTGTATGCATAGCGGCTCAATGGAAAGTCGCCGGGAAGCGACAAAGGACCTGATCGGCCTCGGTCGAGGTGGAGCTCTGCTGATAGCTATGGATGAGAGATAGGACTGGTAAGTCAGTTCCGGTAACTCCCCGCGACGGGGAGCAGCGGAATAAAGAGAGCGGAAGCGCTTCAGGCGACAAACTGCCGGACTATCTTTTTCTTTGACTTCAAGTGATGTGCGGTCCAGGGTTCGGCTTGGGGAAATGGCGTGGTCCCAACTGGCCTCCCCAATCATGGCCGGTTCCTGTTTGTTTTGCGGAGTCCTTCCGCCGGCCGAAACGAGAGGAACGTGGAGGGAGAGGGGCTAGCGCAGGCAGCTCTTCTGCCGTTGGCGACGCCCGTAATGCGGACAGACAGGGTTGGATGAGGCCGGGGTGCATGGTGGGAACTGTACAACGCGGCGATTGGGGAACCATAGCGTAATACTACAGCCGTCAGCTGTTGGACTTATTACTTCGGGTGTTCGAAGATATCCGTCAGCCTCTTCCGCTAATTCGAGGAAGTCCTCTCTCTTCTCTCTTCTTCTCTCTCTCCGTCTCTGCGACACTCCGTCATTCACTGTACCAATTGCGAGTTCCAAACCGTGGGGCGCATGGTGAGGGCAGCTAGCTTTCCCCAGACCTTTTGACCCTCGATTCCGAGCTCTAGTGGGCGGCGGTCCTGCAGCTCAATCCAAATTCCTTTGAGCGACACCCTCCGATCCCCAATAATAATCTCCCGCCGACCAAACCGCGCCCTCCAAAAAAAGTTGGAGCATCGCCGCCGCATTACGTTTCTCTTCCGTTCATGATCCAGAGTCCCCGTCGCTCGCCCTTGGTCTCTGACAACCTTGCTCTACTTACATCTGCAGTATTCACCACTGCCCAACATTGCAGCGTCTGTTACCCGTATCTGCAGCCTCACCTAATAAGTTACTCCGGACAAACAGCGGACCACCAGCAAGCGGACCTTCGCCCGATCTGGATCTGACGTCGGCTCTCCTCTTTTACCCCAGAGCTTAGCCCGTCCACCCCGACAACGCCTTACTTTTCCCCCAACAGCCAGCCCACTCTGAGAGCCTCAGGAAACGAGTTGCTGCCCAAATAATACGACTGTCCGGCTGCAATTGCACAGGATTGACGTCCACAGTATGGCGGACACGGCAGCGCAAGCTCAACCAGCTCCTGCGGCGAATGGCCACGCAAATGGCCACGCAAACGGCCACCCTTCTTCATATGCCGCCAAATTCAACCTTCCCTCACATTTCATAGGCGGCAACCAATTAAGTCAAGCTCCACCGTCGAAAGTAAAGGAATTTGTCACGGCCTATGACGGCCATACGGTCATAACTAGCGTGGGTGCCTCTCCGGACGGATTGCTGGCTAGAGCTTACAGAAACGCAGGTTTTGATCGCAAACAATGGCATTGCTGCAGTCAAAGAAATCCGCTCAGTGCGCAAGTGGGCGTACGAGACGTTCGGCGATGAGCGTGCTATCCAATTCACGGTCATGGCCACCCCGGAGGACCTGGCAGCCAACGCAGACTACATCCGCATGGCTGATCAGTACGTGGAGGTCCCCGGTGGCACGAACAACAACAATTACGCGAATGTCGAATTAATTGTAGACATTGCCGAGCGTATGGGCGTGCATGCCGTTTGGGCTGGATGGTGAGTGTGGCCTTGGTCAAGAATCTACTGACTTGACATTGTGACTGACGTTTCCGTAGGGGCCATGCCTCAGAAAACCCGAAGCTGCCAGAGTCTCTAGCCGCATCTCCGAACAAAATTGTCTTCATCGGCCCGCCAGGCTCTGCAATGCGCTCCCTTGGCGACAAAATCTCGTCCACAATCGTTGCTCAGCACGCTAAAGTGCCATGTATACCTTGGTCTGGCGAAGGCGTCGATGAGGTCGAGGTGGACGAGCATGGAATCGTGACAGTTGCGGACGATATCTACGACAAGGGTTGCGTCCACAATGCAGAAGAAGGCCTGGAGGCCGCACGCAAGATCGGCTTCCCTGTCATGGTGAAGGCTTCGGAAGGAGGTGGCGGCAAAGGTATCCGAAAGGTCGAGAACGAGGAAGACTTTGAGCAACTCTATAAGGCCGCAGCTAGCGAGATTCCAGGATCTCCGATCTTCATCATGAAGCTGGCTGGTAGCGCGAGGCATTTGGAAGTCCAGCTGCTCGCGGATCAGTATGGAAACAACATCTCACTCTTCGGCCGTGATTGTTCGGTCCAAAGAAGACATCAAAAGATCATCGAAGAGGCGCCTGTCACAATCGCCAATCCCAGCACATTCCAGGCTATGGAGCGAGCCGCTGTGTCACTAGGCAGACTGGTCGGCTACGTTTCTGCTGGTACCGTCGAGTACCTGTACTCGCACGCCGATGACAAGTTCTATTTCTTGGAGCTCAACCCACGTCTCCAGGTCGAGCATCCCACCACTGAGATGGTCAGCGGAGTGAACCTCCCGGCCGCCCAATTGCAAGTAGCAATGGGTTTGCCTCTACACAGAATCCGCGACATTCGTCTTCTCTATGGTGCTGATCCCCGCACATCTACAGTAATCGACTTCGACTTCTCTAATGAGGGAAGCAAATTGAACCAGAGGCGTCCTCAGCCAAAGGGCCACACTACGGCTTGCCGTATCACTTCCGAAGACCCTGGTGAGGGTTTCAAGCCCTCCAGTGGCAAAATGCACGATCTCAACTTCCGTTCCAGCTCCAACGTTTGGGGTTACTTCTCCGTCGGTGCGGCGTCCTCTATCCACAGCTACTCGGACTCGCAATTCGGCCACATCTTCGCCTATGGTGAGAACCGACAGGCCTCGCGTAAGCACATGGTGGTGGCCTTGAAAGAGCTAAGCATTCGCGGTGACTTCAAGACGACTGTGGAATACTTGATCAAGCTGTTGGAGACGCCTGCTTTCGAAGACAACACCATCACCACTGGATGGTTGGATGAGCTGATCTCGAAAAGGCTCACGGCTGAGCGGCCAGACCCGATGATTGCAGTTATCTGTGGTGCCGTGACCAAAGCACATCTTATGAGCGAGGAATGCATGACAACTTACAAGCAAAGCTTGGAAAAAGGTCAAGTGCCTTCCAAAGACGTCCTGAAGACTGTCTTCCCTGTCGATTTCATCTACGAAGGATCGCGCTACAAGTTCACTGCCACCCGTTCAAGTCTGGATAGCTATACGCTCTTCATCAATGGCTCGAAATGTGCCGTTGGTATTCGACCGCTTTCCGATGGTGGCCTGCTGGTCCTGCTGAAGGGACGCAGCCACAGCGTTTACTGGAAGGAAGAGGTTGGCGCTACACGTCTCTCCGTCGATAGCAAGACTTGCCTCCTGGAGCAGGAGAACGACCCTACGCAACTGCGCACCCCGTCGCCCGGTAAGCTTGTCAAGTTCACCATTGGCAACGGCGAGCACGTCAAGAAAGGCCAAGCTTTTGCCGAGGTCGAGGTCATGAAGATGTACATGCCTTTGATCGCTCAAGAGGATGGTGTTGTGAATCTCATCAAGCAACCGGGAGCCACTCTTCAAGCTGGCGATATTCTCGGCATACTAGCTCTCGACGATCCTTCCAAGGTCAAGTCGGCTCAGCCATTCCTTGGCCAGTTGCCTGACTTTGGATCACCCCAAGTCACCGGCAATAAGCCGCCTCAGCGTTTCACGTTCCTCTACAATATCCTCCTCGACATCCTGCAAGGCTTCGATAACCAAGTCATCATGCAGTCCACGCTCAGTGAGCTTGTTGCAGTGCTGAGAGATCCTGAACTCCCATACGGAGAGTGGAGCTCTCAAGCATCTGCTCTGCATGCTCGTATGCCTCAGAAACTCGATGCTCTGCTTGATCAAATCGTCGAGCGTGCACATACGCGCAACGCCGAGTTCCCGGCCAAGCAGCTACAAAGGGCTTTCTCTCGCTTCTTGGAAGAGAATCTCTCGGAGACGGACTCAAATACCCTCAAGACGAGTCTTGAGCCACTGGTCAACATCATTCAAAAGTACAGTGATGGACTCAAAGCCCACGAGTTCCATGTCTTTATCACTCTTTTTGAGGAGTATCACAGGGTCGAGTCGCTCTTCTCGCGACGACAGAACCGTGACGACGAGGTGATTCTCTCTCTACGTGACCAGAACAAGGACCAAGTCGCCAGCATCGTGCAGACTGTGCTCTCTCACACCAGGGTGAGCGCAAAGAACAATCTCGTACTGGCTATAATGGACACCTACCGGCCCAATAGGCCTGGTGTTGGCAACGTTGCAAAGTATTTCCGACCGGCTCTCAAGCAGCTTGCTGAGCTGGAATCGAGATCGACCGCAAAAGTGTCATTGAAAGCTCGCGAGGTTCTCATCCAATGCGCCATGCCATCACTCGAAGAGCGCTCATCACAGATGGAGCATATCCTAAGGTCCTCTGTCTTGGAGTCAAGATATGGTGAGAGTGGCTGGGAGCACAGGGAGCCCGACTTTGACATCATCAAGGAAGTCGTCGACTCGAGGTATACCGTGTTTGATGTGTTGCCTCTTTTCTTCGCCCACCAGGACCCGTGGGTCTCTCTTGCTGCCTTGGAGGTTTACACAAGGAGAGCCTACAGGGCATACCAACTCAACTCTATTGACTATGTCACCGACATGGATCCGCCCTTCGCTTTGAACTGGGACTTTACTATCCGCAAGGTCGGTCAATCGGAATTTGGCCTGCCCGTAACAGCGTCTCATCCTTCCACTCCCGGCACGCCGGCCAGCAATGACGGACATTCGAGGATGAAATCGTTCACCGATCTCAGCTACCTCAAGGAGCGCGCTGAAAGTGAACCCGCGAGGAAGGGCGCAGTTGTCCCCGTCCAGTATCTGGACGAAGTCGATGAAGCTCTAGCCAAAGTCCTCGAGACCTTCCCCGGTGCAGGTCTGAGGAAGCGAGGGAGCGAGGCTGGCCCTGCTGTCATTGTCAGCGATCTGTCCAAGCAACGCCGTCCAACCAACACCGACAATACAGACGATCTCACTGCAGTCGTCAACATTGCTGTCAAAGATGTCGAAAGCAGTGACGATAATGAGATTCTGGAGCGAGTCAAGCCTATCGTTGCTGAGTTCAAGAGTGAGATGTATGCTCGCAAGGTCCGGAGACTAACATTCATCTGTGGTCACAAGGACGGCACTTATCCCGGATACTATACCTTCCGTGGACCTACTTATGACGAAGATGAGAGTATCAGGCACATAGAACCTGCCTTGGCTTTCCAGCTTGAGCTCGGTCGTCTTTCCAAGTTCAACATCAAGCCTGTGTTCACCGAGAACAGGAATATCCACATCTACGAGGCTGCCGGCAAGGGTGCCGAGAACGACAAGAGATACTTCACCAGAGCTGTGGTCAGGCCTGGCCGTCTGAGGGAGGACATCTCAACTGCCGAGTACATGATCTCGGAGGCCGACAGGCTCATGACCGACATTCTTGACGCTATCGAGATCATTGGCAACAACAACTCGGATATGAATCACATCTTCATCAACTTCTCGGCTGTATTCCCTCTTGAGCCTAAAGATGTCGAAGAGGCTCTGGGTGGCTTCTTGGACAGGTTTGGACGCAGGGCGTGGAGACTGCGTGTCACTGCTGCCGAGATCCGTATTGTTTGCACCGATCCCAATACCGGGGAGCCGTACCCTCTCCGAGTCATCATCACCAACACCTCTGGATATATCATTGAGGTTGAGCTGTACGCGGAGCGCAAGACCGAGAAGGGCAATGAATGGCTGTTCCACAGCATTGGCGGCACCACTCGCATTGGCTCGATGCATCTGCGCCCGGTTTCAACGCCCTACCCTACCAAGGGTGCTTTGCAACCAAAGCGTTACAAGGCTCATATCATCGGCACGCAGTATGTCTACGATTTCCCGGAATTGTTCCGTCAAGCCGTGGAGAACAGCTGGAGAGCAATCACTGCCCAGCATCCTCACTTGAAGGAGAAGCAGCCAAAACAGGGCGAGTGCATCGACTACAGCGAGCTGATCATTGATGACGAGGACAATTTGGCCGAAGTGAATCGTGATCCGGGTACTAATACCATTGGCATGGTTGGTTGGATCGTCACTGCCAGAACACCCGAGTACCCGCGAGGCCGTCGCTTCATCATCATTGCCAACGATATTACATTTAAGGCTGGCTCTTTTGGTCCTCAGGAAGATCGATTCTTCCACAAGTGCTCGGAGTTGGCGCGCAAGCTTGGCATTCCTAGAATCTACCTGTCTGCCAATTCGGGCGCCCGTATCGGTATGGCCGAGGAGCTCATTCCTCACTTTTCCGTTGCTTGGAAGGATCCCAGCAAGCCTGAGTCTGGCTTTGACTACCTGTATCTCACGCCAGAGAAGAAGGCCCGCTTCGAAGATGGTCAACTTCGCCATGTGGCCACCAAAGAAGTCAAGATCGGCGGTGAGACCAGACATGTCATTACCACCATCATCGGTGCGGAGGACGGTCTCGGTGTCGAGTGTCTGAAGGGTTCCGGTCTTATTGCTGGTGAAACATCGCGTGCATACGAGGACATCTTCACAATCACTCTCGTGGCTTGCCGATCTGTGGGTATTGGCGCCTATCTTGTCCGTCTCGGACAACGTGCAATTCAAGTCGAAGGACAGCCCATCATCCTTACAGGTGCTCCTGCCATCAACAAGCTTCTGGGTCGCGAAGTGTACACCTCTAATTTGCAGCTCGGTGGCACACAGATCATGTACAAGAATGGTGTCTCCCACATGACTGCCAACGACGACTTCGAAGGCGTGCTGAAGATTGTCAAATGGCTTTCATTTGTGCCAGACAAGAAGGGCAATCCCGTCCCGATCTCGCCATCCGCTGACCCCTGGGATCGAGACATTACTTACTGCCCGCCGCAAAAGCAGGCACACGATGTCAGGTGGCTCATCACTGGCAAGCAGGACGAGCAAGGATACGCTAGCGGCTTATTCGACCGAGGCAGCTTCGAGGAGTCTCTCGGCGGCTGGGCTCGTACGGTGGTCATCGGTCGCGCGCGTCTAGGCGGTATTCCCGTTGGCGTCGTCGCTGTCGAGACACGATCAGTGGAGAATGTCACACCCGCAGACCCGGCCAACCCAGACTCGATCGAGCAAGTCACTCAAGAGGCCGGTGGTGTGTGGTACCCCAACTCGGCTTTCAAGACCGCGCAAGCAATCAGAGACTTCAACAATGGTGAGCACTTGCCCTTGATGATCCTGGCCAACTGGCGCGGTTTCTCTGGTGGTCAGCGCGACATGTACAACGAGGTGTTGAAATATGGTTCATATATTGTGGATGCGCTTGTCAAGTTTGAGCAGCCAATCTTCATTTACATCCCACCGTTCGGCGAGCTGCGTGGTGGTTCATGGGTAAGTCTGCAATTTCCACTTTCAATTACACGAGCTGACACATATGACAGGTGGTGGTCGATCCTACCATTAATCCTCAGTTTATGGAAATGTACGCCGATGAGGAGGCACGTGGTGGTGTTTTGGAGCCTGAAGGTATCGTCGGGATCAAATACCGCAAGGAGAAGCAGCTTGAGACGATGGCTCGCTTGGATCCGCAATACGGCGAGCTCAGGGCCAGACTGGCGCAGCCGAATCTGCCTGCTGAGGAGCAGAAGAGCATCAGGACGCAGATGACAGCACGCGAGAATCTGCTGCTACCCGTGTATGCGCAAATCTCACTGCAGTATGCCGATCTTCATGATCGTGCAGGACGGATGAAGGCGAAGAATGTCATTCGCATGCCGCTGGTGTGGAAGAATGCGAGAAAATTCTTCTACTGGCGTTTGAGGCGTAGACTTAACGAGGAGTACATCCTCAAGCGCATGGCGGCAGCAGCACCGCGCGACGCTTCAGCCCACACTGCGGCGGCTTCGTCGACCAACGAAGCAGTGCTGACAACACGCAAGGACCATCTCCGGACACTGGCGGCGTGGTGCGGCGTGGCTGGATTCGACACGGAAGATATGAAGGTGGCGATCTGGTACGAGGAAAATCGCAAGGACGTGCACGCCAAGATCGAGGGGCTCAAGACGGAGAGCGTGGCATATGACGTGGCGGCCATGTTGAGGTCGAGCAAGGATGGCGGATTGAAGGGCGTCAAGCAGGTGCTGTCGATGCTGCCGGTCAGCGAACGGGAGGAGGTGCTCAAGTTCTTGGGCCAGGCTTAGTGGAAACTCGACCGTCTGTCGCTGTCGGGTAAATAAGACTGCAGGTGTTTTTATCAGCATAACGATATATAAATCAGTATATTCATTGCGTTTTGTACATGCTTTTGGATTGTTTGACTGGTGCATGTTGAGGTAGATAGAATGCAAGCCTTATTTGGTTGATCCTTTTTGGCTGATCTGTTTGTCTGATATATCTTCTCGCCAAGTATTCGACCACGTTACTCGTAGAATGGGCGATGAGTAGGGTCCTCAGGCAGAGTCACCGCGGTTGTATCTACATGTGCAGTACAGGAGAAAGCTGGAAGTCCTCGCTCGTGGGTCTCCAGAACGTAAGCATAGTTACGAGTCATTCGTGCATGCATGTATAAGAAATAAATCCATACGTCGCCATTCGCTTCTCCTGTATATAAGTATCCCTTGTACGCCAAAGCCCCCATAATCATAACCTCATTACCCCTGCCTCTCTCTTATCAAAAAATCCCCTGCCGAGCCCCCCATCCCTCCGACACGCTACTCTTCGGATTGACCAAAATCTGATAGGGAAAGGGATTCGACTCATTCGTCGTGATGGGGGGGATATGGCCCCTCTCGCGATTGACCACATCCACGACCTTCCGCACCGCAAGCGACAGACTACTCTCCATCGCCCGCCGGGCCTTGACGACCTCCGTGTCCGTCCGGGGGCAGGCGAGCACCACCTCCACGCTCCACGTCTCCCAGACGAGATCTTCGTCTCGCGCCGCGGCGGGGCGCGTCGTCGCGAACCACCCCTTCACCACTGCCGTGGTGGTGGTGCTCGGTCGGCGTCGCCGTTCGAGGAATTGTAGGACGAGGGTGCCGCGCGGGGGAGCGGAGGGGGATGACGGGGACGACGAGGAGAAGTGCTCTGCTAGCGTGGCGGCGCGCGCGTCGATTAGCACAGCGAGTTCGGCGTCGTGCGCGATTCCAGGGAGGGTCATGTCGCATACGTCGACTGTGACGGGGGTCACGGCGGTGAAGTAGCGGTGGAAGAAGATTGTGTGCAGCACCGCTGGTAGGAGGGTCAGTGGTTGGGGGAGAGAGGAAAGGAGCTGGGGAGAGGATGGACCTTTGACGATCTCCTTAACGCTTGAGCGATCCGCCAGTAGCGAAAGGGTGAACTCTGGCGGCGCGGCTTTGCGCTCTTCCATTGTGACTAGATGGAGGAGCCGGCTGTGGTCTCTGGTGTCTGTCGATGGAGGGATAAAGGGGAGAGAGGGGGACAGAGAAGCTGTTTCAGCCAGGCATGTGCGGGGCCGAAAGTGCCAGTATCGCGTCGAAATGAGCCATACTCAAGTGCCCATCCTCGAAGGGAAGGAAAGCTGTTGTGTTGGAATGGTATAGGTCGATAGCGACATCGGAGGTGGATCGGATGGGGAGGAACAGTGAGCGCAGTACGTCAGCTGAGGTCAACTCAAGCATCCCTGTCTAGGGTTAGGGTTCAATCAAGGTGAACATGGAAGTATATTTCCACCTAAAATACACAATCTACAGAACAACCCCTTGTCGTCAATCCTCGTCCATTGCCCCACCATCCTGGTCGTCATCATTGTGCTCTTCGTGATCATTATCGTGGTCGTCATTATTGCGGCTTGTCTCATCCGCGGCGTGTGCCATTACTGCATCATGGCCAGCAGGTGCCTCGATCTGCACGCCCGCCAAAGGCAGCTTTTCGTCCTTCTTTTCGCTCCCTTCTGTCGTGTGCCAGTGTTCGTTGACGGCAGCCTTCATTCCGTTTACAAGTCGGGAAAAGTCTTCCGGGTGTCCTGGTCCTTGCTCGACGCTTGGCTGTTCAACGCCTCGGATCCCATCCTTCGAATCCGTAGTGTCGCGCCAGCCAGTTGTTCCTCCATTGGTCATGCTAGCATTTTCGGCGGCTACTTTGAACGATGCTGCAAGCTTGTTCGCTGCTGTCCTTGCCGGTCGCCGGGGGTGAGGGATTCCTCCGGTCGGCGGTGTGTAAAAGATAGGATTGTTGATACCTCTCCCACGTCTGCCTCCCGCCCCTGTACGTCCACCTGGGACACTGTGAGCCTTGATGATGAGCGGGGCTTGCATCGGAGACATCTGCCGCTTTCGTGGCGAGATGGTCGAGAGAGGAGCGGTGGTTGATGTTATAGGTGGGAGCGAGGACGTAGGCACCACTGCTGTTGGATTTGAGGACGTTATTGCCGCTGTGATCACAGCTGGGGGAGCTGCCTGTATTGGTGTCGAGACCGGAGACATTCCCGGAACTCTTGGTGCGAGCTGTGAAGTTGGAGGCTTTGGAGCTAGCGTTGGTTGAGACATGTATGGGGATTTGTAGGATTGATGCTGGTTGGCCGTGGGCGAAACAATTGTGGAGAGATCTCCGAGCGCTTCTTGCAGTGCTGCATATGTCGAGATGGTACCAAATCCCGAAGTAGTGGTCCAGTCGGACGGAATGACGGCGGCAAGTACCGCACTGGCAGCCTGCTCGAAGAGCGACAGGTCTACAGTCACCCCTTGCTCGAGGTGCTGACCGCTGCTCAAGGGTACGATTGAGGAGACAGACGCGATACATCCTTGCACAAGCAGACAGTCGTAGCGCTTCTCTGCAGCATCACGAACAGTCGCCACGAGGCTGTCGTTGACGTCCAATCCGACAATGATGAGATTTCGGATGTCACGATTGCGCAGAAGCAGATCAAGGTCAGTGTAGGCAAAGGCCGACGGCTTCGAGTGGTCAATCAGCACCTCATGATAGAGCGGGCATAATTCGACAACGGGGTCTGTGCCAGGGCTCTGTCGTAATAAAAAGTGTCCAAGCGGACCTTGAGTGCCAGGCAACGGCAGAATCTTCCTCGGTGGCAACGGACGCGAGTGCGGGTCGCAGCTGCTTTCCATTCGTGGCATGGGAGGAAGCTCGAGCAGGCTTGTCTGACGGGCGCGTTCGTTGGCAGAAAAGGTGGAGAGATCATGGCGATGAGAATGGCGCACGTGATAGACAGGCAGACCTACGACTCGACTGGCGTGCAGAAGTCGGAGGATGGGTGGTATGATGGATCGAGCCGCAGCAATGGGGTGCCCAGACTGGGCTAGAAGACCGCCCTGTTCGCAGACTTTTGGACGTCAGAGAAGATCTCGAGGCTACTCAATAGACGACAGGATATCACTGATAAAATATGCACAGCACCTACAGTCTCTCTGCATGTCCAGCACGATCAATGCGGTGGAATCGGCCTTGATTGGTCCAGTCAACGGCCAGCGATGCGGCATTGCATCCACGAAGCCTTTCGACGAATTTGTAGAATTGAGACGCGGAGACCCGAGATGCGCCTCTTCATCTCCATCATCGCCTTCAAAGGAAGGCATCGGGTTGCTTCCAAGAAAGCGGCGATACGACACGCACTTTCTCAGATGTGCGATCTTGCGCTTGGCCGACGACTTTGCCACGCGGGCGCTGCTGCAATGGCGGCAGCACACCATGGGCGAGCGGCTGTCCGATTCCGTGGCGACGAACTCATTGTTGACGGCGCCCGGGGTGCGGGGCATAATAGCGACGGCGGGCGATCAGAGGGCGTGACAGAAGTGTAATAAATGGATGGACGAGGAGCGGAACGAGCGACGGCGGCGATGTAAGAGCGGCGGCGGCGGCGTTGGCAACAAGACGGCGATGCTGAGCCGGGAAGGTGGGGGCGCCAAGCTCCGGATCCCGCCGTCCGCTAGGCCCGAATTGGCAGTTGCGCCTCGCGCTTATGGTCTTGTCGATGTTGATGGTATGTGCCTGGAAGCGTCTCTGCAGACAGTGCGTGATATGCTATGGCGGCTGTGATCTTCGGACTCCGATGCGTGCCGACAACCCGAAGCGAGTGGATACTGCAATCAAGGCGAGTTGCCCTGGGACTATTGAACCACTTCACAAATCAAATGCCGGAGGCTTTCCGTGCGACAATGAACCTCTGCTTACTTAGCCGCAGACGCGGGTAAGCCCTAAGTCCAGGGCCGCATCTTTGTCATCTCGTCGGCGACATTCCGCTCCGACCAGTAACGCATTCTTTTCATACAGTAGCATAGTGACCTATAACAACCGACAAAAGCCCTAATGCTTCGGCCAAAGATAAGTCCGCTTGTTTGCTCCACATATTGCATAACCCTGTAAAACATTGTCTTCATTCCGCGTCGAGTACAAATACTCCCGTCATGTCGCGCCTGTTTCTCAATGCTTCCCATCGCATCTCCTCCTCGCTCAAGCCCACCTCTCGTCTGAGTCTCACACTTCGCCACATCGTCCCAGTCCGCCACTTCACAAGCACACCAGCAACAATGTCTTCAGCAGCCAATATCACTCTCGTCGACGCGGCCATCAACCGCCGCACAATCTACCAATTGACCAAGACGTCCCCCGTACCCGACTCGCGCCTGCTAGAGCTAGTCCGCCACGCCGCCCGGCACGTGCCCTCGGGTTTCGACTCTCAGACGACCCGCATGGTAGTCCTGCTCTCCGCCGAACACGACCGCTTCTGGGACTTTGTCTGGGACGCGCTGCAGCCGCACCTCAAGAGCGAGGACCAGTCCAAAGCCAGCCGAGCCCGTATCGACGGCTTCCGCGGCGCTCACGGCACCGTACGTTTTTACTCTCCACTGCCAAAAACAGTAGTATATCTGACTCTTCCATATATAGATCCTCTTCTTCGAGTCCCAGAACGCACAAGACGCCACGGCCAAGAAATTCCCCACGTACGCCGACAAGATCGGCCAGTTCGGCGAGCACTCGAACGCCATGCATCAGTACCTGCTGTGGACGGCGTTCGAGGCCGAGGGTCTGGGCTGCAATCTCCAGCACTACAACCCGCTTGTCGATGAGCGTGTGATTGAGCACTATGGTCTGGACAAGGACCTCGTGCTCAAGGCCCAGCTCGTGTTTGGCGGACTACCGGAGGGCAAGTCCATCGGTGACTTGGCTAGACCAAAGGAATTGAAGCATCGCGAGGAGTACGTCAAGGTCTTTGGCGCATAGACACTGGCATCGAAACCCAATCCATCCAGAGCATAGCCTGCTGTGATAAAACAACATAGACTAAACGAATACATGATCATACCCTACTAGCACTCCTTCGTCTCCAATGTATACTTACCCTCATTAATGCCCATATCCAACCCCTCACAGAAACATCGGACTAGACCCATCCAGCAAACCCGTTCTGGAACTCTTCTGCCTCAACCCTGGCGCACTCCCACGATGCAAAAACTCCTCCGCCATTCTCTGCCCAGGACTCCCACTCTTTCCCTTCGCTCCTCCGAACATATTCTCCTGCCCCACATCCGTACCACTCTTGACATACCTCACCGTCCTGCCCTCCCCTCTCATCCTCGGTTGAGAAGTAGGCGTCCTCAACGGCGTAGCATTCTCTTTATTCCACACACCCACCTCAGCCATCCGCTCGCGACTGATCTTCTTCCGCGTGACCGGTGTGCGCGGCGATCCCGCTGCGACCCACGGAGAGCGCACCTGCCTGCCGGGCGAAGGCGTCGTGCTATTCGCGTACGGTCCCTCGGTGATGCGCTGTAGCGTCATGTCCTCGAATTGCGTCGCGCTGCTGGTCGAGACTTTCTTCCGGCGGATGTTGATCGATGTGTCTCTTGCTCCTACCAGACTTTCTTTACTGGTCTTGACACGGGCTCGTAGGTCGATTGATGATCGCGCTTTGCTAGCTGTGCTAGTTGGCACGGCCCGAGGGTGCACAGGTGGACTTTGAGCTCGGGACGAGGACGATGCTTGACGAGCTACAGGGGCTTGGACTGATGAAGCTGGGACTGTATCTGTGTTGGATCCGGTATAAAGCGATATCGGAGCTTGACTATTACTTGAACCATACGCTGAGTGATGTTGTGATGATGCAGCAATGCCAGTCCACGGCACATCGTCTGACGCTGCCTCTGCTGCAACCTCACCCGTGGATATCACAGAGCTCTTCCTGTCCTTCATGCTGTTGACAGAACCTAATCTTGTCGATGAAGATATCTGACGAAGTGCTCCCAGTCCCTTGTTGTTGACTTTGGCGACCATGGATTGCAAAGCTTTGCCATCTGGAGGCTGGTTCTCAACCCTGTTCTGGGATTGCTCTTTTCCTTCGTTTTGATCGCTTCTTGCTGCTGTCGTAAGACGCACTTTTCCTATATGTAAGCTGGAGTTTCTTGCACTTTTTCCGAAACCAGATCTTGCTCGTCTCGCTTGCCCTAACAAATTATTGGGCGATGGCGACTCTACCACAGCTGAATCTCGATCGGCGTCGAAGCTCTCGGCTTGAATATTTCCCAGTGACAGATCTAGTCCCAATGTGATCCGCTCCGAGGCCAAGCCGATCTCGCTCATCTGATCCGACATCCAGGAGCGCCATTCACCCGATGGACGAGAGCCTGATGCGGTGCGATGTACTACTCCAGGAATGAGGCTATATCGCTTCACTTCTGTCGGCAAGACAGTGGCGACCGATGTGTCCCCGATCAATGACGGGCTGGCTGGACGACTTAACTCTTCAATCGTAGCTGCATAGATGCTGGGAGAAGAAACAATACCAGATAAAGGATCTGCGTGTCCTGAGTCTCCGTGATCAAATACTTTAAATTTCGGCGCGGGTAGCTGCGGCTTGAAAGGCGAAGTGGGCACTGATCCTAGTCGAAACGGATTCGCCCTTTGCATTGCTTCCGCAGCAGCAGAGGAATGCATTGGTCCGTCATGCTTAGGCTGCAGTTCCAACCTAGCTCTCTCACCTCGTTCTGCCTTTGGTATGGCTGCTCGGGGAGATGGCGTGAGCTCTGGCGTGACGGCACGAATAGTGACCTTGGATGACTGTTGAGCTAATCGTCCTTGCCTCGTTTTTGAATTGCCCGGGATTTGGACTTGTCGTTTATCAGGCTGCGGTGTCTCAGCAAATAGCGAGTCGGTTTCCCCGCTACCAGACTCGATTGTCTTTGTAGACGAGATTTGGTGGCACAAGGCGTCATAAAGCTTTTTACTCTTATCTGAGGTTGTCTGTCTTCGGCGTTGAATCTGCAAACTTGGGCGCTCAGTCGAAATCGTCAAATGTTCCTGCTCACCCGTAATAATTTGCTGAGATGGTAGTTCGCGAATTGATGAGAGCTTCTGAGCACTGACGACGCTTGACATTGTTCCAGCCACCATTGAACTGTTCCAGCTTGTTACTCTCGACCTCGGACCGTCCATCTCAATTCCACTACCATGATCCATAGCGCTAAGTTCCCTGGGATCCTCGCCCAATGATGTGCGACCAAAGATTCCGGGAACGGTATCTTCGCAGTCATCACTCGGCGTGTTGACGTTGAAATGGAAGTTCCTGGCAGTGACGTGCTGGACAGGGAGCTCTGGGTCTTCTGTCTTGCCCCTGCTAAATACTCTTTTGAGGCGATCTTTCAAGAAGGCTGATGTCTTGCGGTGGGTACTTCGACTTTGGGAATCGCTTGGGGTTATTCCGCGTGCTGCTAGAGGCACTGGGACGTCTGCTTCATGAGCGAAGTTGAACGGTGGCAGGGAGGTATCGTAATGGGCCACTCCAATTGCGAGTGGTGGATGCCGATTTGACCTTTTCTTGAAAGGGTTCGTGAACGATCGATGCGCCTTTAATGTGCTCCTAGACGAAGTGTTATCGCGGCAGTTATCTGTAGAAGTTATAGTCTGCTTGGCGTTCTTTGGGGAGTGAGACACTGGCGGCCGATTGACCACTACCTTTCCAGGCTTGTTCGACGGAAGATCTTGTTTCAATTCGTGAGCCGCTTTGAACAACGACGGCACGGCTGATGAAGGCTTGACAGTTATAGGTGATAGGTGTGGGGAAGCGAGCAGACCGTAAGAGTGGGCTTTGCGAAGTATGACTTCGTGTGCGGATTTTGCCTTCCGAATGACCTTGAAACTTGGACTTGAGCCGACTTGATGTATAGCAGAGATTTGGGTTGGGACGGGTCGGACGGCGCGGTCGCTGTCCACCACTGTGTCGTGATTGCGCCTTGGCGGATCCAGCCCTAGAGCATGCTGCAGAGCAGTGGAGTGAGCTGCATGGTTGCTCCGTTTCACATCTCCAATATGAGCGCCTCCGGAAACCTTCACTGGATTCTTTCGATAGTGTTTAGGTCTATTATTCGCAAGCCCCGTTGCTGGAGATGTCGTCTCATATGCTCTTTTATATGCTGCCAAAGCCGCGGTCCGAGCATGTTCAGGATGGACAAATGATGTGCTGACGGCAGTATGTGATTTCTGACGGCGCGAGCGATGACTGGCATCGCTTCTGGCGCGTTGAAGCATTGCTATGCCCACCACCCATGCTCTGACGCTGGAAATACCTTTACAAGTTTCCGGATGGCGGACAAGTCGCAAATCAAGGGAAGCGAGTGCCTGTATGTCTCCCAGAGAAGACTGACGCGCGGCATTTGCAAATGTCGGGACAACGAAGGTAGTGTTGAAGGTAGAGGAAAGCACCTACTATGTTTTTACCCCCCGATGTTGGAAATAAGGGAAGGAGCCACCACTTAGAATTGGACGGCGGTCTATCAGACTGCCGACAGGTCCTCGACTTTTACTAGATGGCTCTGCATGATTTCGGTCCTTGATGCTGTGCCGACGCTTGACTTAAAAGCCTTCAAGCCTGTGATCAATCAGGTGCGAATCTGTAGTTGATTCCAAAAGAGGGGACCTGGAATCGAGCGCGGTCAAATCACGTGTCGTATGCCGACTCCACCTGCCCCCAGATTTTAAGCCTTGACCACCCGCAGACTGCAACTGTCAACTCATCCACATGAGAAGTACAATGTGATTGAATGGGTTGATATACATGTATAGGAAAGATCTACGAGAGACCGGCAACAGAAGGTTGTCAGTCGACATATGAGGGTGATGCAAGTCGCCAACCATGCATAGCAAGGGAGCTCATAACATTAGCATCCAGCATTGAGAGAGCCTAGTAAGCAGCACCACGCATGCCATGCATGCGCTCGAGAACCTCCTCAACCACTTCGGACACGACCTCCTTGAGCTTGGCCTTCTCCGCTTGGAAGCCGGGAAGCTTGGCAACAGTGTCTTCGAGCTCCTCAACAGAGGGAAGCTCAAAGTACTTCGAAGGAGTCTCGGCCTTGGCGTCATAGCCGCCCTTGTGGATGATCTTGGTGTAGTTGGAGGCACCACCGCCGTTCCATGCGAGGATCTAGAATATCGTCAGCCTGTTGCAAGAAAATAGAAACGTGATCTGCTACGCTTACATTGGCGGTATCGCTGGGGACGTCAGTGAGGGCATTCTTGGTGCCAATGGCCAGGAGATTAGCCTTCAGCTCCGAGGGAGTGATCTCAGCGACGGCATAAGCGGAGTCCTTGCTGGGCTGAAGGGACAGCATGTAGGCGAGGAGACCAGCAATGTGGGGAGAAGCCATGGAAGTGCCGGAGATGGTGTTAATGGCATACTTGCTGCCGATCCAAGTAGATTCAATGTTGAGACCAGGGGCAAAGATGTCATTGCACTTGCCATAGTTGGAGAAGAAAGCACGCTCGTCGGCCAAGTTGCTGGCTCCGACGGTGACGGCCTTTTCGGCAGACGCGGGAGAGTAGCGGCAAGAGTCGGCGTTGTCGTTACCGGCGGCGACAGCGAAGTGAATGCCAGCATCCACAGCAGCGTTGACGGCGCGGTCGAGAATGGTAGATTTGCCACCACCAAGGCTCATGTTGGCAGTGCTGCCCTTGAAGCCCTTCTTGCCCTTGCCCTTCTTCTGAGTCTCCACCTCGTTCATGTGCGACTCGGCGGCATACTCAACACCCTTAACAACGTCAGACATGGAGCCGGACCCGTTAGAGCGGAGCACCTTGACGGCGATGATGTTGGCCTTCTTAGCGACACCATACTTCTTGCCACCAACGGTGCCGGAGCAGTGGGTGCCATGGCCGTTACCGTCCTTATCTTCGTCACCTTGGGGAATGGTCTTTCCCCACTTGGCTCTGCCTTCAAAGTCGACGTGGTCGACGTTGGTGCCAGTGTCGATAACGTAAACATCAACGCCCTCGCCGCCGTCGGCTGAGTGAAGGTACTTGTTAAAGGTGCCAAAGGTCAGGCTGTCGCGGTGCGAAATACGGGCCAGGCCCCAGGGAGCGTTCTTCTCGAGGGCAGGTTCCTCCTTGGAAGCCATGGTGTGGACCTCTTGATCCTTCTCAATGAACTCGACCTGAAGAGAATAGTCAGATTAGAGATGCGATACTGAGCCAGGTTTGCCTACATCGGGGTGTTTTCTGATCTGGTCAATGACGTCCTCGTCAAAGTGACCCGAATAGCCCAAGATCGAGCCGCCGATGTTGTAGGTGTGCTTAAGACCACCAAAGACGGTATCCACAAATGGGAACTGCGATCGCTTGGACAGAGACCGCTTCTTGTTCTGGACACTGACATGCAGGTCCTTGACCCAATCGTGATGCTCAGCAGCCAGGCTGTGCGTCACATGCTTCTTCAGAACGACAATGTACGAGTCCGGAATGTGCTTTGCATTCTCGGACGAGAGCAGGGGGGCGATCTGATCGTCGAAGACACCGGTCTTCATGAGGGGGGATGCCGCCGCTAGCAGCGGCATCACGAATAGACTGTAAGCACCCTTCATCTTGATTTACCTGCAAGTGTCGGGTCGGGAAGGGAAGAGGAGGGGATGGGAGGAGGGCGGATGGAGAAAGGAAGGATGAATTCGAAGATGGGGAGGATGATATGTAGTAGGCGTTGGACGTCGCTGAAACAGCGCCGCTAGGGGATGATGGAGGAGAGGAGGGAGAGCGGTGTCCGCGTGATGGAATCCGGTTGATATGGAGACTACTGATAAGAGGAGGAGTCAGAAGGGGAGTGGCGGAGAGGCGGGTGGGATTGCGGGAGGGCGGCGGGAGGAGGAGCTTGGGTACGGGCAGATGGGCAGCAGATGCGGCGCTGCGGCAACAGCAGAACAGCTCTCTCCGCATCGAGGCACGGCGGGCAATGGCGCAAGGGCTCAGGCGGCAGCGGAGGTGTCATGGGCGGCGAGGGGCGATGCGAGGTACCAACCTGCTGACCGCGCCGATTCAACCGTGATTGGTCCGCCCGCCAGGGCTTGGCCCAGGGTGCCCCGATCTCTACGTCAGAAGCCGCGCAGCCGTCACCTGAGCACGGCTAACTTGTCGGCGGTTGATGCAGCCTGACACCAATTCAGAAACCGGAAACGCTTCGCTCATCCGACGTCGGTCTCCACCGCGACCGGCGCCTTCCCTACCAGGTAACAGTAGTGTGCTACATTCCACCTACTGTCCGGCCGCACGATCAACTGCACCGCGCGATCTGGTACGCTTGTCTTGATTTTGCAAGCGAAATATCCGGATTATGTATACACTGCTATTGGAGCCCAAATGATCACTGCCCGCTTTCTAGAGGTAGCTTTAGGTACTCGTGCCTGGCTTTGCAGCGCCTGGCCTGGGGTTCGGCGGGGCCATTTCCGTTGCCACCTACTATTTGTGGCAGGTGCATTGACCCGCAACCAGCCAGTGGGCGGTGCTGAATCCTACGTGCGACCCCCAGGCACACATGCCAGGCGTCAATTCGATGTCGCGTGTGGCGTATCATTGTTCTATATCGCAGAACACAGAAGATTAATGTGCAGCATTGCGATTGGCTGAGTCCTGATCAGCCTCTGTTTAGTGTTTTGCATGTTTGGCCATGAAGTGCTGCGCTACAGCTATTTGGCTATTTTCCAAGGTACACAGGCTGTCCACGATTTGAGGTCCAGACATGCGCCGGCACTACACCGTCCAAAACAGGAGCTGCCTCACGAGTGGTGACTATGGCCAGTCCTCCCCGACCTCGGAGACACAGGTCGTCGACAACAAAGTCTCACGCTCCGCCACTGGATGATTCGGCGAAATTGTTGGGAGCTTGCATCGAGCAGCTGGCTGCCGACACTACCTCTATTACCCAGACTACCACGGGGCTCGACAGACTAGTCAGCATTCTCGAACATGACATTGATCTTGAGGTCCTCCAGGACCACTTCAGACGTCAGCATGGCTTCCAGGGCTTGATGACGGCCGCAGGACGGCGCATCGAGCAGGATAGTCCGGATATCAAGTCCATGTCACATGATCTCGTTCTGATCTTGACTGCCTTGCTCCTCGCGTTCCGAGATCATGACGGCAACCGGCGTTATTTTGCTCGTCGTGTCAATAATGGAGGATGGAGAACTCTTGCGGCACTGCTTGATCGCTTCCATCACTGCGTCTGCGGTGAGGCCGACGGAAATGCTCATGAACTGTTAGCACCTGTGGTCAACATGCTCCTGGCTATTGCTGTAGACGATATCAGTTTCAAGGCTCTGATTGATCACCAGGAGGCATGTTCTCAGTCCGCTCCCTCCGCCAATGACAGAATACCGTCACGTGTTACCGACTGTCTTGAGAAATGCAAAGAGAGGGTACATCCTGCCACGACCATTCTCACAATTGAAGCATTGCCACTGGCGTATGAAATCTGCGTATCGTCCGCCAAAGATGTCGATCATCCATTTCTACGCTTGGCTTTCTTACAAACTCTCTTGTCGCTCTCTTTGACCTCTCTACAAAACCAGGATCAGATTGCTAGCTGTGGGATCACCGATCGCCTCGTAGATTTATTGACAGAGAATATTAACGATGAGCACGAAGAAGCAATCCTGAACCAGTTATTGCCGACACTACTTCGGAAAAACATGGGTAAGCTGGCCTCTGCAGAGCATATCTTCAAATTGGCATCTTCCAGTAGCAAGGTCCGACGAATGCTGGAACTCTCCACATCGGAACCAAAAGAGTCCGCTTGTATACTCTTTGACTTGTCTCTTATGGGCCACAGCTCGCTTGAGTTTCAGTGCCTACCACGTGCTTTTCCTCCGCCGACGGGTTATACTCTCACAGTCTGGTTGCATATTGACAAATTCGATGCCCACCACCATACGACCATTTTCGGAGCCTTTGACACTACCCAGACATGTTTCTTGCTCGCATACATTGAAAGAGGCTCCGGCCAGCTCATTCTCCAGACATCTGTGACATCTCCTAATCCGAGCGTCCGCTTTAAGAGGTCTCGCTTTGAAGAAGGTAAATGGTACCATGTTGCCATAGTACATAAGCCTCCGAGAACAGGACCATTTGGAGATGCCATTCTGTACATCAATGGACGGTACACTGAGCGAAGGGAAGCTTGTCTATATCCTCTCGCTGCGCCTCAACACAACTCTTCTGTCAGCTCCGCTCCATTCCCCCCAGAATCAAACACCCGTCGACCCGTCCAAGCTTTCTTCGGTACCCCTCAGGACTTGGCGGTCATTTCGGACGATGGATTTGCTAAATCAAGATGGCGCTTAGCTACTGCTCATCTTTACGATCTCTGCCTTTCTCGGGACCTCGTTGCTGTGCAACACTCCCTTGGCCCTGCGTATGCTGGAAACTTTCAAGATCGAGTTGGGCAACTTCTTACCTATGACGCTTCAGCAGCGCTCAATCGTTATAACGAAGAATCTCATGGAGAGAAGGCCGAAAACTCCAGCATCGTGTCGGCAATTCAGAACCGTGGCATGGACGCGGTGCATGAAGGCAGTAACTTGCTAAGTGTTTTCAGCACGGCCCACGTAAACATTGAAGGGCTTTTTGCTCAAGCGATTCCACTCACCCACTCTCTCACAGATATTGGTGCCCAACAACTGCATCACATCACTCGCAGCGGTAACACCATAGTCTTCAATGCAAGCAGACCTCTTCTGGCTGACGCATTGGCCCGTCAATCTGGCACGGGTGTGCTCACTGGGAGAGCTTTCGTTTCGATCCCTCGTACTGTCGATGATGCTGCTTGGCAGTTATCTGGCTTCATCGGTAGCCAGATCATGCTCATCGAGACAGCGGCCACAGCAATTGACCTGGTGTCAGCGGTTCGACATCTCTGCCAGTCAGTCAAGTTCAATTTTCGAGCGAGCGAGGCTATGGAACGAGAGCAGGGCTACAGCATGATAGCCCTGCTCTTGCGAGAAAGACTTGGACTCTCAAGCTTTCAATCTGCCAACACGAGACCTATCAATGCCGTTATGTTCGACACGGTGGAGACTCGCACCCAGCTCATGGTCGACCTAATGGAGACTGTGTTAGAATTTGTTGGCGTCGATAAAGACTGTCCAAACAATTCCATGCTCACTAATCCAATGGCTTATAGAAGCTTTCTAACCGATCTTGACACTTGGAGATCGGGCAGCATTGCGAGTCAACGCCTTTACTATCAACAATTTTGCTGGCTTCTCGAAGGCAATCCACACGCAGTTTTCAATAATAAGCGTCTTTCGAAAATGCGTATAGTTCGCAAATTCGTTGACTGCTTGCGGTCAGATCTCATCCATGCCGAGAATGTCGAATACGCTCTGGGGGCACTGAAGGCATTGTACATCCACACCGCTAGCAAGACGGATCACAGAGACATTGCCACATTCATCGGATATTGTTTGCAAGAAGCGAAATCAGAGCTCATACCAGCATCACAACCAAGTAGGAGATTGACAATTCGCATGGATCTTCCGAATGGTCGGACATCATCACCACCCATGCTACCTTCTCGGAGCGGCCGTGTTGTTGATGAGACCATGGTGACGGGCGCCGTGTCGAAAGGGGACCTCGGAACAAAGATCTTACACGCCTACTCGGAACTGCTCTGCAATAGCACGAACACAACATTCCTCCGAAGATTTCATCGCAATGTCCCTGTCAGCTGGCTGTTGCATCTACTTGCTGACACCGACTCGTCAAATGTCCAAGCCGCATTTCGAATAATATGCCGAAGCATTGTAATCATTGGTCCTGATTTCCTGTCTAAGCTATCGGCGAAAAATTCTGGTCTATTTGTCGTAAAGACTCGAATACGGGAGCACTGGGCAAATCCTGGGTTGTGGTGGTCCTGCCTTGCCGCGCTGTTTGGCATCGATATCGCCTCAATATTAAATACCACTGATCTCACCATTGAGTCCTTAAGAGCAGCGTTCCCATCTGCCAAAATTGAGATCAACTATGCCGACACGATGCAGTGGCTCATAGGCCTAATCGATGCTGGTATACAGAAATCAGCACGTCCTGACGAGTCGGCAGATCATAGAAACAACGTAAATCAGGGCTCAATTCCAATCATTGTCAGCTTCTTATCGGAATTGTATAAGCAAAACCAGGGGTTTCGAGCTCTCACGGGGTCCTCACAATGCCTGCGGGATCTGCTTCGAATATGTTATCCGTTTATCGCCGATACTATAATTATGGCGCCCTCCGAAGAGCTTTCTGGTATGGGTCTGCCGACTGCAGATAGACCGAAAGATGTACTGCTCAGACCGCACGCCAAATCTATAAGCGGTGGGCGACCTACAATCATCAGAGGTGGCTCAAGTGCGACGCTTCCAGAACGCTCCACCACCCGGATGATTCGCACACCTCGACGGCCATCGTCGTTTGTTTTGGTGGATCCAGACAATAGTACGGAGGTCCATCTCTCTGCACATTTTAATGCCGTCATGGCACCCAATGTTGGGAAGGCATTGGCTACTCCCATCGTCAACAGTGCTGTTGATACACTGCTCGACATCTTTGTAGCAGACTCTGTAGATAATGTGTGCTTTCGGAAGGATTTCGCGGGCTTCGGCTTGTTCCTCAAGGTTCCTCCCGGAGATCAAGTACACCAGGCCTATTTCGAATCCTACGTGCTACTTCGGACGATGTCGACGCTCTGGACAACCCTCAGTGAGGGTAACTCACTCTTGCGCTCGCCTCGTACATTGACAAATCTTGCAAGATATTCTCTTCATATGGCCGAAGCCGTTTTCGAAGGCTGGTTCATAGACGGGGCTCAGCCTTTGGTAGACTTTACAGGAAAGGTGCTTGACTATGTCCAGCAGCCGGAAGTCGCGGCTGTTAAGGACGTAAGACTGTGCAGCCAGGCCATATCCACCATAAGAACAGTGTTTTTACGGATAGTCCTCCTGCGTCTCTCCGAGCTGGATGAATCACAGTCGGACGCCGACTCACTAAGATTCCTCAATCAGCTCACATACTGGCAGACCATTCTTTTTGCCCCAGAGAATCAAGAAACCCCTTTCATCCGACTTATATGTTATGTCCTGTACACCAAGCTCGTCTCTCATTCGCCGGCTGTGCGCTTGGCCGCGGCAGCGTTGTTCCGAATGCTTCTGGTTCTGAAGCCCACAGAAGCCGCCACTATTCTGGTACACAATGCAGATCCGAGTCAGAAACATCTGTCAATTGGGTTTATGAAATTGGCAACGCACAATGATGAAGATCTGCTTCAATGGATTGATGAACGGAGGACGGCACTTGACAAATTCTTCCTAGAATCGCTTTCGAAATACTGGGAGGAGTTTGTCGATTCCGAGAACCAAAAGACAGAGGAATCCGCTAAAAATCGCATAGCTAAACGCCGGGAGAAGCTCAAAAAATGGCAGCAAGACGAGGTAGGGCACAATGACTTCCTTCAGCAAGCTCAACTAGCTACGGGACATTGGCGGATCAACAGTCATGCGCAGGATCGCATGAAATTACATCGCAGTCTTCAGGATCAGCAGGAGACGATCAGCTATCTCTATACCGCGATCGGTCGACAACATGAACTAATGCGCCAATCTTGTGGACTGCGTCCGGAAGAGACACCGCCAAAGTGGCAGCTAGATCAAACAGAATCTCGTGATCGAATGCGTATGAGGATACTCAGAGACCGTGAAAGAGACACTCATCTTTATCAACCAAAACGGAAGATGTCCGAGAGGATCCTAGCAGCTCGGGACAGAGGGATTGCGAGGTCGCCTTCCGGCAACTCCTTCTCCTCGGCCCAGCTCAAAGCCGACAATGAACCCACCGACAAATCTTCCAATAGAAATGTCAGCGGCGGAGTCGATTTGTCGCCGGGACTGGAGAATCACTCATCGACATCCCTTCTTGAGGGCGACTTCGAGCTCGTAGATGACCCAAGAGAAGATCAAGAAGCATTTGAAGACAAGAATAGAAAGATTATGCGTAGTGTGGAGCGGGGTGATTCTATCAAGTCTGTCTACAATGTCTCGCGGATCGTTGGTCTGGAGGCCTGCGAGGGTCTGCTGATCATAGGTCGCAAGTGGCTTTACATGAGAGACCACATGTTCCAGAGAGCTGACGGGGAAATCGTCGGGATCAATGCTGCTCCTCCAGAAGAGCGCGATGCTTACGTGCAGATGATATCGGGTCGGGAGATCCGGTCCACCAGGACTCTGAGACCGAATGCATCCGAGGATTTTGCAAAGAGCTGGGCTTGGAAAGACGTGATAAGCATGTCGAAGCGACGATTCTTGTTCAGAGATGTCGCTATTGAAGTCTTTTTTAACGACGGCAGAAGCTATCTCCTGATCTTCACAAGTCCTGCGCTCAGAGATTCTGTATATTTGGACATCGCCAATCAAGCTCCTCATATAATTGGGCCAACATCACCGATGGCAGACGAAGACCAGTGGCGCTTGGACTGCCTTCGCAGTCCTGAAGACGTCCCACAAACATTGGGCAATAAATTTGCAAATGTTTTCAACAGCGCTTCAACCAATTCTGCCACTCGAAAGTGGACGCGGGGCGAGATATCCAACTTCAATTACCTCATGCTCGTGAACACCATGGCTGGCAGGACATTCAATGACCTGACCCAGTATCCGGTGTTCCCATGGGTCCTGGCTGACTATGGTAGTGACGAGCTTGATCTAGACGATCCCAGGTCCTTCCGGAATCTCGGTAAGCCCATGGGTTGTCAGAGTATTGCCAGGGAATCCGAGTTTCGAGAAAGATACCAGACTTTTGCAGAAATGGGAGAGCAAAACCCGTTTCATTATGGAACCCACTATTCGTCTGCTATGATTGTCACATCCTACCTTATCCGACTCCAGCCGTTTGTGCAATCATACCTCCTTCTCCAAGGTGGCAGCTTCGATCACGCTGATCGGCTGTTCGACTCTATTGAGAAGGCTTGGATATCTTCATCAAAACAGAACATGACAGATGTGCGCGAACTGACGCCAGAATTCTATTACCTGCCGGAATTCCTAACGAATCTGAACGGCTACGACTTTGGCGTCAAGGAAGGCAGCGGACAAGCGATCAATGATGTCCATCTACCTCCATGGGCCAAAGGTGATCCGCATCTGTTCATCAAGAAACACCGCGAAGCGTTGGAGAGTCCATATGTTAGCGAGCACCTTCACGAATGGATTGACCTCATTTTCGGATACAAGCAAAAGGGAGAGGCTGCAATGGAAGCGACTAATATGTTTCATCCTTTATCCTACCACGGCGCGAAGGATCTTGACACCATAGATGACCCGGTGGAGAGGCTTGCTACTATAGGGATCATTCACAACTTCGGGCAGACACCACACCAGGTCTTCACTCGGCCTCATCCCCGTCGAGAGCAGGAGAAGCATGCGATTGAGAGACTGGATAGCCAAGCGGAAACTCTAACAAAATTACCCAGACCTGCTACAGAACTGTCTGAGAGGGTTGGCAGTGTAATGTACCTCGCGTCGAACAATAAAGTCATGGCAACGGGCGCATGCAAGCTCTTCGCACCTCCTCACGGGCAATTTTTCGCCCAGTGGCAATATGCTGACAATAGTCTCCGCTTCTTCGACACCGGTAGTCGTAAATTGCTAGGTTTATTTGAGGAGTTGCACGTTGGGCCCATCTCCACTGCTCTCTTCATCGATTCGAAGACGTTGTTGACGGCTGGTGCCGACTGTACTATCGGTGTATGGGAGCTAGGATCGTTGTCGGCCGATCAGCTGGACCTCCGACCGAAGACGTATCTTTTCGGACACCGGGAGATGGTGACGCATCTGAGCGTGGCTCGGGCGTTCAGCACTGTTGTCTCAGCTAGTGCAGACGGTCAAGTCATCATGTGGGATATGAATCGCTTCGATTGCATTCGAGTTCTTCAGGCAGCCGACGCGAGTCGCCCGGTATCTGCACTGAAGATCAGCAACCTCTCGGGCAATGTTCTCATCTGTTCTGGAGCTAAGGTGCGATTGTACACACTCAACGGACATCTCCTCCTGGAGCAGCGAGTCGGCGACGACGAGTCGGCGACAGTGATGAGCGCGGCGTTTTATGAGGGTTACGCAGCCGAATGGGTCAAGCAGCAGCTCATCTTCACCGGCCACCGGCGCGCAGTGCTCAAGGTATGGTCGTTGGTTAATCTTGGCGACGGGAGCTGGCATCTGCATCTTGTCAAGCATCTCAGCCATGCCGATCCAGCCAAGGAGGGCATTCCAGAGTACAAGCCGCCAGCGGTGATTGCGGTGCTAGCGACGGATAAGGCCGTGTTCGCTGGTGATGAGAGCGGCGCTGTGGTAGGTCCGCGTTGACATTACCCTCTGATGATCTACTAACAATCATCTGCAGTGGCAGTGGGATTGCGTCGTCAGGCAAGGCCGGCGATAGCGGAGTATTCGGCCTTGTTGCCATGTGTGCATAAAGCATTGGACAGTGAAAAAGTGCATTATGAAAGAGTAACGTGATATGTTGTACATCTCACTGTAAGGCAAACACAGACCATAAATTCATTCCACCAAATTACCCAAGACTAGCCATGTCTCACAAGATCTGCGAGTCGCTAATCAATAGTCTATCGCATGCAAAAGGTTTCGTAGCACGTAGCAGTGACTTGCCGCAAAAGGCAGCACATCCCGCCTCTCTCAGCACGACATCTAGTCCTCGCCCCTAGACTGCGTCTGGCCCGCTTCCGTCTCAGCAGCGATTCCCAACCCCCGATTCGATCGATCCCTAACCCGTCTGAGCTCGAACCTCACGGGTCCATCCACGAGTCCCGGCCAGATATCCCTCGGCAGCCAGTCTCCGACATCTTTCAAAAACTGGTCGCGCATATCCTTGTCCTCTGCCCGGAGTGCATCGATATCCCTTAACGCGCGGTCGGCAATCTTCTTCATCTTGGCCTCGACCATGTTTCTCCGATCGACTTCGCGGAGCAGCGAGGCGTACGAGGCGAGGAAGGCGTCGTAGAAGGAACATAGGTCTGCCAGGGCGGATGTGCGTGAGACGAGCGTGGTGCGGAGGTCGATCCATTGGGCGCGGAAGGCGGTGGATGAGGTGACGCAGCTGGGGAGTAGAGTGGTGGAGAGGGATGCTAGACGGGAGACGAGGGATGATAGAGCGTCGAAGCGGCTGCGAGCTTGAGCTGTCGTGGCGTCCAACGAGCTCAGCGTCTGGTTCATCTCGGCTGCACGGTCGCGGAGTTCGTGTACTACGTCGTCGACCTGAGCAGCATCGGCGGCGACGACGGCGAGCATCTCATCACGTTCAGCGTCGCTGATCGGAGCCCGGTGGGCTTCGGCATCAGCTCCGGCGTAGAGCGAAGCTTCAGTGGGGGAGTCTGCACCCAACGACAGTGGGACCGGATCAGCGGATGAAAAGGTGGCGGCGCGAGCTGCCTCTCCTCCTCCCTCTGTGTGCTTCAATGCTGATATGCATAGGTCGTAGTGCGAAATGAGAGACTGCAGGAGTGAGGCCATCTCAGTTGCGTTGACAGACAAAGAGTGGAATAGTTCGGGCATGTTGTTGGTGGAATCGGGATGCTCTGCAGAATCCTTCATCTGGGCCAGGGTATCCGTAGTCTCGTCGAGAGCTGTGCCGAGAGAGGTCCGAACGCGGTGGAGCGTAGCTTGAGCATCGTTGTACGAGTCGATAGTGGCACGAAGTGAGTCCAGCAGCTTGGTATGGGTAGACTCGTCAATGAAGTCGTACAATGTCTTGTCCGTGGTGACCTCAGCCCCCTCTTCTTGATCAAGCTGCTGCGAACCCCCGAGTGAAGCGCTGACTATGGTCTTGCGCAATGACGAGAGAGTGACTTGTAAGCGATCGTTGGCAACATCGAGCGACTTGATGACGCTCTGAAAATCGATCTGAGCCTCAAGGCCGACTGCTTCTAGGCCGCTATGAATGTTCTTCAGAATGCGGACTTGATCCTGGACACCGCTGCGGACATAGGTATTTTTGGCAGTCAGCACGGCACCCTCCTCGACCAGGAGTCTGGCGTCCTCGACAATCTCGTTCGCGCGGTAGACATGGGTGGTGGCAGCAAGGGACTTTTTGGCGGATACAAAGTAGCCAACCAGGCGATCGAGCGAAGGCGGGGCGTGGTCTGAGCTCGGGATCGGTGATGTGGAACGGGACATATGAGCCGATTAGACGGCGGAATGGTCCATGAGAACTTGTATTGGTCGATCCTCGGGGAAGATAGGGTGAGTTGCGAGGGCAGTATACAATCAGTATTAGGCGGCAGGGTTCAAGCTGTTGCCATCACGTCAAGTCCGGGGACGAGCGTCTGAATCAGTAAACAGCGCGGGAACTACGTTGACTGACTCGCTTGGTGGAGCGAAAGTGGTGGCGGATTCCCAAGGCGGGGGTGGAACGTAAAAGCGCGGGAAGGCACGCCAAGGCTGCGTGCACTAAACGCTAAACCAGTCAGGGTTGACATGCGTCTTGTGACTAAGCGAAAAGTCACGCAACTCGCAGCGTCGGAATCGGCCCGCCGCCGTCACGCAATCGCATGTCCATCTTTCGTGCGACGCTCCATTACAGTTTTGTGCGCCTCCGTCCTCGAACCACAACGCACCAGGCACGAGCACGCCAGTCGTCGCCTTCCTTGCTTCTTGCCTCCTGCCGCAATTGCGTGCTCTTCGATCTTGATCTCGATCTCACACTCACGCCTTCGGTCGCTCAGGCACCGCCCATAAGATTGCTGCAGGCTCCCCAGGCCGTGACAATCTCACCCTCCGCTGCAGATGTCTCCGATGTCTCCGTGCCTGTCCAGCGCTGTTCTTACAATCTGACTCGACGATGGCGTCAATTCACATTGCTCAGCAGGATGCTGAGCGCGCCGTTCACGGCGCAAATCATCTCCCTTCGCCCTGCACCGACATGTCTGATGGCGACAATCAAAACCCGCAACACAATCATTCCGATGATCATCCTCTCTGTCTCGACAGCTTGAAGTCACTCAAGCACCCTGTCCACGACGAGGCACAGGACAGCAACATCACCCTTCCCTCCACAACCGTCCACGCCGACCACGCCGTCGCCCCCTTCCTCGCAAAACATATACCGAACCTTTACAACCCACTGGGCCATCCTGCTGGCGGACAGGCTGGGACGGACGAAAAGCTAGCGACCAGCACAAAGTTCTGCTACAGACACCACCCAGACCTCAAGTGTCGCCGCCAGGCGAATGAGCCTTCTATGGAACAACTACAGAATGAGCTCGGGACCTTGTCGCAATCTGACCAGCAGGCCATCTCCCATGTCTGGTCACTCTTCTCCGCCGCTCCTTCCAAGCACCGCAATCTGATGCTGCAGGGTATCTTGACACAGTGCTGCTTCCCTCAGCTCTCCTTTATCTCTGCTTCGGTCCGCGATCTGGTCAAGATCGACTTCCTCACTGCTCTTCCTTCGGAACTAGGATTCAAGGTCTTGCGTTTTCTCGATACAACTTCACTTTGCAAAGCTGCCCAGGTCAGTAGACGCTGGCGTAGTCTCGCCGACGACGATGTTGTGTGGCACAGGATGTGTGAGCAGCACATCGACAGAAAGTGTACGAAATGTGGCTGGGGTCTCCCCTTATTGGAGCGCAAGAGACTGAGGACAGAAAAGAGGCAGATTCAGCTGCGTGCTCTGGGGCAGAATAGCAATCCGCGCTCAACTTCTATAACGACATCGGCAGACCGCCATTCTTCACAAACGTCTGAGACACAAGACCTTGCGCCTAGCACTAAGCGCAAGGCCGAAGGAGTTGTAGAGGAGAATAGTACTGCGAAAAGAGTATGCGATCAAGATCGCGACGCTTCTATCCAACCACGGTTGCGTCCGTGGAAGGACGTTTACAAGGACAGATTCAAGGTTGGGACGAATTGGAAGCACGGCCGATGTACTTTGAAAACTTTCAAGGGACACACAAATGGCGTTATGTGTCTACAATTTGATGACAACATCCTGGCTACCGGCTCTTACGATGCCACCATCAAGATCTGGGACATCGAAACTGGCGAAGTCCTTCGCACCTTATCTGGCCACACTTCTGGTATCCGCTGTCTACAATTTGATGACACAAAGCTCATGTCAGGCTCGTTGGATAGCACGATCAAGGTCTGGAATTGGCGTACGGGAGAGTGCCTGCGTACCTTTGCCGCGCATACCGAAGGTGTCATTGCGCTACATTTCGATTCCAACTTCCTGGTATCGGGGTCGATAGACCATACAATCCGCGTCTATGATCTGCGATCGTGCACGAAATGCACCTTCCTCCTACGAGGCCATACGGACTGGGTGAACTCGGTCAAGATCGACTCAGCGTCCCGTACTCTCCTGTCGGCATCAGACGACTGCACGGTCAGACTCTGGGATCTCGATACGAAGCGATGCATCAAAATCTTCGAAGGACACGTCGGGCAAGTACAGCAGGTTCTATACCTGCCCAACGAATTTGAGATTGACGAAGCCGATCTACATCAATCGAATGGGGGAGAAGATGATGCATCCTCGGCAGCTTCGCGTAGTCCCACGCCTTCGCACTCCCAGCTTGCCCATTCAACCGAGCCACTCTTCCACCACAATCCGCGGGCAACGCCTTCGTCCTCGTTCGAGTCCAAGACTGCGTCGTTCTGGCTTGACGAGCCGGATAGGCCTGCACCGCCACGCTACATGCTCACTGGCGCATTGGACTCGACCATCAGGTTGTGGGACATCCATGCGCTTGGATCCACAGCAGTAGGCCATTCGTCGCGCATCGCCCCTATAAAGTCGTCCAGCTACCTCCGAACTTTCTTCGGCCACGTCGAGGGTATCTGGTCCTTGGCAGCCGATCACCTGCGCTTGGTGTCTGGATCCGAAGACAGAATGGTCAAGATCTGGGACCCGAGGAGCGGGAAGTGCGAGCGCACCTGGACCGGACACGCCGGACCTGTCACTTGTGTCGGCTTGTCAGACTCGCGTCTGGCCAGCGGCAGCGAGGACTGCGAGGTCCGCATGCTCGTTTTTGGCGACGAGACCTGCTCCACTTCGGCCGATGCTTGAATTCGGCCATGATTTTATGATTTTTTCTACGTCTTTTTCAATATGTAAGCGATTCACGCTCTAGGGCATACGAGCATTTACAGGCTGGGACTTTTGGCAAAGGCATGATACCAAAGTATGTTCATAACGTTAAAATTGAATTAAAGGGGGTTGTTCTTCTGTTCAATTGCCTAGTGTGATTGAAACGTTCTTCATTATACATTATATCCGTGAGAGGTGATCTGCTATTGTACATGATTCGCCTTCTACTTCGCTGGTAACCTCTTGGGTACTATTATTACATCTCATGAACTTTCTCTGTGTCCGGAAGCAGGACATGTGTGGACATGATTATATTGCCACGAGGCAAACGAGCAGCGGCGTGTGCTTGAAATCGGCACACACTGCCACGATCCCAGCCACTTCTGACAGCGCGGAAGTCAGAGGAGCCCGACTAGGACGAGTCCTCTGGCGTCTGCAAACCAGTCTGCTCTCCTGCTACCAATTGGGCGATCAAGTCGCTCAGCAGGCGCGTCAGATTATCGACTTGCACCTCGACGAGTTTCCAGAGGTAAAACCTCCACTCGTCTGTCGAGAGCGACACTACTACATGGTCCGCATCTCCGACAGATGCCGCTCGCCATGCCTCATTTCTCGCTGCCGAGGGAAAGAGCTCTAGAAGTCTCTGTCGAGTCATCTTGTTCTCCGCAAGGCTCTGGTAATCGTTTTGTTGGTCCCACATGGCGTCGTGCACTTTCGCTGACAATGTTGTCTCAAGCGGTCCCGACATCGCTTGGGAGTGGATCAGGTTTCTACCGCAGCAATCGTCAATTGCACGTCCATGTGTCAAGAGCTCTCGTCGAACTTTTGTCATTGAACCAATGGACGAGGGACAACCGCAAAGAACCTCAAGTTCGTGCATTTCTCTCGCGATGATATCAGGGGTATTGAGAACTTCTCGAAGATTTGCGGCGCTTGACCCTTCTTGTTTGACTTCGGTCCATTTGTCAGTCAGAAAACGTTCGAACTGAGTCTCTTGCTTCCATAAGAGCTTGAGGAGATCAGCGGAAGACTCCTTCCATGTCCACGACACCGCGTCTGTTTGAACGTCATCGGAAATTGGCGGTATAGCAGAATTCGAATTGTGCTGGTCGTGGCACTGCGTCTGGCTTGCCTCGCCTGTATTTCGACGCAAGCTCCGGTTTGCAATACTGCCTTCCTGCTCCGGGGAGCGTTGGCGATTTTGCAGTTCCTCATCGTCGTGCGCCTGCTGAGTCCGCATCTCCACAGCAGACTCGGCGACTCCAGTTGATGCAGGGTGTCCTACCCCAGGTGCAAGGCTGCCTGGATCATTGGCTGTCGAATCAAGCGACATACGTGGTAAGGCTTGAGGTACTTGCGAATCAGGTCGGGCGGTAGATTCGCTTTGCGCAGATTGACTGGAAAGTCTGGTAAGTCTGGTTACAGGCCTCCCAACACGGCTGTCTGGCTCTCTGAAGATGGTCTGATATGTAGAATCGTCCATATCAGCTCGTGAGGGGCCTCTCATACTGAGGTCTGTGCTACTTGCCGCCGCGTCCTGCGTTTGGCTCAGATCTTGCGACGAAGCTAGCCCTCTTGACTCGTTGTTCTGCGGACGATCAGTCAGATTTTGGCCATGCACATGGCGATTGCTTCTCCCCGAATGTGCTTGGATGTGTAAAGGCGTGCTCGAGCGGACCATTTCCCGCTGTAGCTCTGATGGAGAGAAATCGAGGTCCATAGGCTGGTCATCGTGTAAGACGGTAATCTCATCGTTATCAGGAGTGTCCTCTCGCAATGTGGCATCCGACGCAGGATCTCGTTCCCGCTCTTCGGAGCGGAATCGGACATTGCGAGCATCCTCGTGTGGGCGGCTGCGCTTGGATGACAGTGCGGAAATCAATCTCTCGGCTTGTTGGGGCTGCTTATCTCTCGATTGCCGTTTTGCTTGTTGTCCCGTTGTGCGAGGCGGATGTTGGGGATGTGTGTCGTTCGTAATGTCGTCACTCTGCTCTTCTGCGGACTGAGGGCCATTCCGGTCATGGCTCGATGATAGCAGCGATGACCAGCCTCGTTTCTTGAACTCATGTTTCTTTCTTCCCCACACGGTCTCAATTCTTTCGGCCACATCCTTGTCGCGTTCTGTAGAGCCGTGCTCGTTCCATCGATGGTATAGGAAAGGATCGTGTACGATGATTTCGTAGATGTTTTCCCTTCGCTGCTCATGTATGCTGTCAACATCTCTCTCGTTGAACGTATCACGCGTATACGTCGCGATGAAGCAGTCTTCCAGCAAGTGGTTGAAGTGAGCGGAAATTGAGACCCTTGGTTTCAATCGTGTGGCACGCTTGTAGGTCTCATTAGGGTCGATGTTGTAGGTCGAGAACAAGCGCCTAATACCACCCCGATCAGTTTCAGATTCCAGCGGCATGTTGAGACTCTTTACCGAGTCAACGCTCTTCCTGCCCTTACCCCGGGCCATCTCCCACTCTCCAGCTCGATAACGCAACTGCCACCTGCTTCAAATGAAGTCTTATTCCTGCGAAAAAGTGATGGAATTAGGTTCTGAATGGCTGAACGATGGAAGTGCGGGGGCGGGGTTCAGCTCACAGTGAAGAGAGTTTGGTAGCGGGCGATGCTGCACGCTGCAGAACGCGGCAACAACGGCAGCGCGTTTGGGCCCGTGCGTTTGTTGAAGTTTGTCCAGCTTCTTCTCTCTTCTGGCTGTCCTTCGGCTTGCAGCGGGGCTTCCTTTCACCGGCTTGGGGTTGCCCTTTTAGCTTGTTTCTGTTTCTGGCCCAATCGCTTTGACCTCAACCTCCAAAACTCAACCTCGCGCGTCATCGGTCAACAAGATTTCACCGCAATCCCGTCCCTTCCCGTCCCCAACTCCGTCCTCACCACGAACTGGTCTTTGTTTTGAGCCGACGCACGCCGTGTTCTCCCTCTTACAGCTGAGCGAAACAGTAAATCGCTGAGGCTGGAGTCGGACCTGGTGCTCTCCGGCTGACGTGCTCGTGGAACCGGACCTCCCCACATTCACGCCGCAATCTGCAATCTGCAGCTGTACCTTGCTCATCGGCACGCCTGATATAATCTCTCCCCACCCCCACCATCCGCCTCTGTTCATGTTCCGCCGCACACTAGCCATGGCAAAACCAGTCAACGGTAGGTCAATCGCTTTCTTTACTGTTTTGTTCCTCACTAAACCTCCGCTGTCAGACGCTTTCACCCGCGCCCTGGCCGGCCACGCCGAGTGGCGCCAGCTTCAACAGAAGACAGACCCGGCCTTCTTCTCCGAGCTCGCCAAAGGCCAATCGCCAAAGATTTTGTGGATTGGCTGCAGTGACTCGCGCATCCCCGCCGAGCAGATCCTCAACCTCAAACCCGGCGACGTCTTTGTGCACCGCAACATCGCCAATGTCCTCGCAGCGTCGGATCTGTCCAGTCTGTCGGTCATCGAGTTCGCCGTCGCCCACCTGAAAGTCGAGCACGCCGTCGTCTGCGGCCATACCGGCTGCGGTGGTGTTGCGGCCGCCCTGGGAAACAAGTCGCTGGGTGTCTTGGACATGTGGCTGCACCCAGTCAAGCAGCTGCGTCTGCTGCACGAGGAAGAGCTCAGCAAGAGTGAAGATCGCGCTCGCAGGCTTAGCGAGCTGAATGTACTCAACTCCCTCGAGACGCTGCGCATGAACCCTACTGTCATTGATGCGGTCAAGACCAGAGGACTGCAGCTGCACGGCCTGATCTACGATCTGGAGAAGGGCAAATTGGAGACGCTGACGGAGGAAGAGCCTGAGGATCTGCAGGAGAAGAAGTTCTCCGTGTTCGCCGTGTCGTAGACACACACCTGTGACGTCTTGAGAAGCTGTGTTAGCGAGGAGTCTGGAGAGAGTTGCGAGATGTTGTTGTGGTGCTGAGCGTATTTTACATGGGGCGGAGTATTTGATTTCTATTAGAGCGTGTAAGCAGTCGATAGAGCTCACAAGTGGTGCTACTACTTCTACAGTGTATCATCCCATCCACAACGTTTCGCTATGCCTTGTCTATGCCTCATTAATGCGTCCATGTCCTTCAGCGCATCACCCAATCCGTTTCGTGCCCACTCCATCCGTCTGTCCAGCAGCGGACCCGTATATGCAAACACAGCGGCATCGAGCCACCCCGGCTCGTCCTCGGAAGAGAACCACGTCCCTCCTCCTGAGCTCAGCAACTCATTCAAAGCGCCCAGCGCCTCGACGCCTTGCGCCAACAGCTCCGCCTCCTCTACCCCAGCCGGCCCAGACGAGTTCCGCAGCTCTTCCCCCGCCGCCTTACGCAGCTGCGCATGCGTCACATACCGCACTACCTCGACACTAGACGCAGTCTCGAGGTACAGCCTACTCAGCGCCGGTACATTCGCAGGGTCGAGGTAGAGCTGATACAGCTAGTCTTTGTCAGCTACATCCCCCATCCAGGTCGAGAAATACACGTACCCAAGCTCTGCGCAGGCGGTGGTCCAGCAGCGCCAGATGCACGTCCAATTTCGCTTGTGCTGGATAGGGTGTCCCGCCCTCGGCCCATTTCCGCAGACCAGATGCGGGCACTGCTTTCGCGCCCTTAGTAGGAAGTAGGAACGGCAGCGAGCCGGAGGGGGAGGCGTGGTTATTCGAAACGATGGTGCGGACCTCTACGCCTTTTAGGCGGAGATAGGTCTGGTGTTTGAGGCAGGTCGGGTTTAGACTTGGGAGGCCACGAGAGGCGTCGGACGGCGTGGCGAAGATGTACAGTGCGTTTTCGCTGGAGGAAGGGAGGGCGTTTGTGCCTGCTGGGAGGGGGTTGGCGGCGTATGTTATTAGTGGGAAGTGGTTGAAGAGTTCGCGCAGTGGACCCGGAAGCGCGAAGATGGATGACCACCGGTTGCTGCTGGTCTGCGCCGGAGGCTGTGAGGGGCGGTCATTGTCGGGCATGGTCCATCGTCTAGAGGAGTAGAAGAATGGGCGAAGCAAAACAATGCTGACGGTGGCCGAGTGTTCACTTGTGAAGCTTTCTTTTTTGGTCATCGACAGCATCGATCGGCAACTTCGGGCCGACGCCGGCGGACTTTCAATGGTGACGATATACTCAGCATCAATTACTCTAATAATCTTGTCTCCAGTTTGCTTATATCCACTCGTCGAACATCCTGTATGCGAGGACAAGTCCAATATCTACCGTCTTACTGCCTTCGCTGCCAGCGAGCAGCTCATTCGCAGTGGGAAAATGCTCTTATCAAAACCCATAAGCGCGGGTTTCGCCACTCGCCACAGTCCCGAGCTGGTGGCGAGTCGGCAAAGCCCAACGCAGAATTACGGGATGCACCCGAGCAAGGAGCCATGTCGCGGCGGCTCGCAGAGATGAGCGATGAAGCCCTAGCAACTGGTGGTAGAAGTGCCCAGAAAGCAGTTGAGGAAGCCGGATTCAGCGGAGATCTTAAGAGGGAGCTGGAGGAGCGTCTTGCCAATGCAAGTTTTCGCTCTGCCAACGCTCAAGCCTTTGCACAAGCAAACTTGCCTTCGAGTGCTGGTGCTGGCACCAGGGGCCTTGCTGGGGCTCAGCCATGGACTGGCACGGAAAGCACAGAGGATGCGGCATTACGGATGCTGAATGACGCTCACAAGCCCATGCGAGTCCCGGTCCGGCCGCCGTCCATAAGAATGCCTGCTAGAGTCGACACAGGACGATCACGGAGTAAGGACACTGGCAGCGGAGTCCGTCTTGCCTCGGCGAGAGACAAGACTTCCATCTATAGCTTTCTCAAAGACTCGAGCATGAGCGAACAGGAGCGCGAGGAAATGCGGAAGGAGCTCAAAGAGCGCTTTGCACCGGGAGCGCGTAATGTGCCGGCAAGTGTTCAAGGACTAGCATCACTGGCTAATCAGAGGATCGACGACGCTATCGCTCGAGGGCAGTTCAAGAATCTACCACGGGGCAAGAAGATCGAGCGTGACCACACTGCCAGCTCACCCTTTCTGGACACGACAGAGTACTTTATGAATAAGATAATCCAGAAGCAGGAGATTGTTCCGCCATGGATCGAGAAGCAGCAAGAATTGTCTTCGACTGCGGCTCGTTTCCGGGGACGGCTACGGCAGGACTGGCGCAGACATGTCGCCCGTCTGATCTCGAGCCGCGGCGGGTCATTGGAGAAGCGCATCGCTATGGCCGAGGCGTATGCGCGCGCAGAAGCCATTGACAACCCACCCCGGGCCAGACCCAAACCATCTGCACTCGAAGAAGCAAACGAACACATGTCCCAAGTCGGCCTGTCAGGATCTCTCCAAACAGCACCTGCAACGCCGGAAGAGCTGTCTCGTACACTCGTTCCCACCCAAGCAGAACTCCAACCATCAACACCATTCACTCCTCCACTCGCAGACCAAACTCCTGCAGCAATCCCACCCGAAGTGCTGGTAGTACAACCAGACCTCCCCACCGTCCCGCCCTTCCGCGACCCAGACTGGCTCGCGACAGAGTCCTCCTACCACGCCCTAGCCATATCCAATCTAAACACCATAACGCGCGCCTACAACCTCATGGCGCCTGAACTCGCGCGCAAGCCGTACTTCAGCCTCGACCGCGAATTACGGCTATGCTACGCGGACGTGGCGCCACAAGTCGCGGACGAGATACGCATGCGGGCTTCCGCGCCGGCGAGGCAGACGCCAGGCCTTGGCGGCAAGGAAGCGGGTGTTTTGGAGAAATTCGGCGGGGGCGGGAAGAGTGTCGTTTTCGATGAGCGGAAGCCAAGATATGGCCTGAAGGAGTTTTGGCGGGACTTGTTTGTTAAATGAATAAGGCGATGTATGGATATGTGGGATTATGCTGTGTTCTGCGGCCGTGTACATCGGGGACGGGGCGTTGGTATTCGGCCCTTTTTGCACTTTGTGTTCGTATCCTGCTTTGAAATATGGGAAAACTTCGATTCAGGGAAAAGAGCCGGCGATATAGTGAGCGGCGAGACTGTGCATACCTTCGGCACATATTGACGAGTCTACGTACATGTGCATCCTTACAGAGTGGTCGTAGGAGCTGACCTCGTACCTCCACGCACGGTCCCGTACCCGACATAGTCCCGGCACCGAGATACTCAACTCCATTTCCCAACTTGCACAATGGTCGTCGACCACGTAACCGCGCCGGAGAAAACATCGGCCAAAACATCCTATGCTGTCACGGACGCTTTCAGTATCCCAAGACGCAGGACATGTTCCGGCCCGAGGAAAATGTAGCCGTCTAAAGTCCCGAACGTCAACGGAGACTCTCTCGTCGCCGCCTCCTTTCAGAGGCTGTAACGAACAAGGCCCTTGTGTCGCTCATTCGTCCGGCGCACCAGGTAATGCCGACACCTCGCCCGCATGCTGGAGGATATACCTGGCATTCATAGCTGCGTCAAAAGCCTCTTCCGGCCGCTCCGTCACGCGGAACATCATATTGTCGTGAAGATAGAAGCCCACGCATTGCTCATCAAAGGGCTTGGCGAGGCTGCATGGCTGGAAATTGAATCGAAGAAGGAGCTACATCCCAGGTCAGAACTTTCGTACGTCCATGTGCTGACTCGTTGACATACCTCGATGAGACCCTTGTTCAGCTCCATAGTAGCTACACCCCGGCCAAGGCATCCGAATCTACCGTAGCCGAACACAAGTCCGACCGTGTCTGTCATGCGATCAACCCGCGCCTTTTCTGCCGCGCTGCCGTCCATAGGCAGCCACCGCTCAGGCCGAAAGATCTCTACGTCGACACCGTAGATGTCTTTATTTCGCTGCATACCCCAAGAGTTCTGGCCGATCCATGTGCCACCCGGAGCAAACTTACCGTCGATTGTAGCACCTTCAGGCGGCACTTGTTTGGCGAGGAGGCCTGTCACCGGTGGGTACATGCGCAGCCCTTCTTTTATGCAAGCTTGCAAGTATGGCATCCGGCGCGCTTCCGTGTCTTTGATGATTGGTCGCGATATATCGCCCTTGGCTATGGCGGCTCGGATCTCGGCAAGTAGACGAGCTTGTACATCTGGATTCGTGCATACAAAGTGCAGAGTCATACGAAGCGCTGATGCGGTACTGTCTGATCCGGCAGTGATCTGTGTCAAGGTTTCTGACTCGAGTTGCTCTTGGGTCATTCCGCGCTTGATGAAGGAGCCGAGCATATCCTGCCGTACGATGGCTTTGTCTCCAAAGCGCTCATTCACGCGCTCTTTTGCGAAACCCATAACCTTGCCCAGACCACGCTTGTCAGTGGCTTTCGGCAACATGGCTTTCATAAACGGCAGTTGCAAGATCTTTTGCAATTCTGTATAAGCGCCAAACACGAGGATGGCGGGCAGGAACTCTTTGAGATTCGCGATATAGCCGAAAGGATCATTGTCGGCGTTTATGAAACCAAATTCGTGGCCAAACGCGACTTGTGAGATGACATCGAGGGTGAAATAGGTGATGATGCGCGAGATGTCCAGGGGCCGGAAGTTATCATACGTGGAGATATATGATCTCTTAACAAGGTCAATGAGATTGAGGAGCCTATCATCGACATCTTTTTCGATATGCGAGTTCTCTTTGCCAGAGTACTATACAATAGTGTCAACCAATAATCTATTTCCGGAGAGACGATGGTGCGCTAACTCACGCCAGGTGCCATTCTGCCGCGGATGTCTGCGTGCAACGTCTCATCGGTAATGGATGTAATATTATCACGAGTCGGATGCAGTCGCAACGCTGTGTACCACTCGCTTCTTATGAAGGACCCTCTGACAGCGCTCATTTTCTTGTACAGGTCCGAGTCTGTAGTGATCAGAAAATGGGGCGCTATCCGTGCTGTTGATCCTGGGATCCATTATCAGCATTTCTCGTCAATGATTTGTTCTTTGACCGTGAAGTGGCGGAAGAGACCGCTCCCATCTGGTGACTAATCATGTATTACAGACTAGGTTGTTGACCAAAAGGATGAGAACAAGATAAGGAAGATCGATGGCCCTACCGTATTTATCATTCATGTCGGTAAAGATGTGGTTCATATTCCCCGATCCATGAGCCCATAGCAACCAGAGCCTGGACCATCCTGCGCTCCAGTGACCACCGAATGCCCTGAGGGCATAAAATTGGCGGATCTTGCGTGTAATCCAGAAGATCAAGCAGCTGCCAATCGCCAATAGCAACAACACCGCAGCCATGACCGCCGCGGGATAGTTTTCCCAATAGGTGCCCGACAGTGGGAAGATCCAGCGGACGGCTCGTAACAGGTCAGGCGTGCCGTCACTGCATGAGAATAGGGCGAGGGTTGAACGAGTGTTGGTCGGGACGGGGTTGGGATTGGTTCCAGGAGTCTGGGAACGATGGAGTGGAAGCAGGACAGCAAGGATGAGGGGTCGGTCATATAGAGGCAATTAGGGGAATACGCACGCCCGTACTAGGCCCGGCTAGAGCAAAGAGCGGAGGGTCATGATACTGGAGGAGGACCCCTTCCCTGGCCGGGTATAGCGAGTGATCGCTTGCGACGTCTTTGGGGCATGTCGGATGCCATGGTGCATTTGCCCCTCGGGCGAGTTGTCATGTTCTAGAGCTCGCTCGGAGATAAAGTGTGCCGGTTCACTTTGAGGCGTTTCCTCGGGGGGACTAGGAACGCACCGAACCCTCCACCGAGTGCGACTATTGTAGACCAGGTGGGGGGGAGAGGACCCTTCGTACAGCGAGATACGTCCAGTGCCGTCGACCCTGACAAACGCCACGGCCCAAGTGAGACCGTCCGTGCCGGTCGCTTACACGAGCGCACACGCTGTGCAAGCTCATGGCGCCGTTTATTGCGTCGGCGAAGCGATGCGAAAGACAGAGCGAGGGATAGCTAGAGCGATAGCGGGATTCTTGGGGAGTATGCGAGCTCCGGAAATGGAGCAAGCACTGTCCCACGCTGGAGTGGTGCGTTGCGGATGGGAAGGATGCCGGGCCCGTTAGGCCACTTCCGCGCTGTCAGCGGCGGCGAGCCGTGGGACACCACTAGCAAAGAAAGCGGTGCCTGGCGGGGGCCCGGCCAGGGTTCGGCGAGGTCGAGATGTGCCCGGCAAGCCTGCTCTTCTGTTTGCGGTATGACCGCGTTTGCTAACGTTTAGCCATGCCAGGCCTGTCGTCGGCTGGAGTAGAGGGATTGTGGAGCGAGCTGGCGAGCAGCGTCAGGCGCGCTGTGTGGCGCCGGCGCGTGTGGTGGGGCTCGTGGGTATGATCGACCGCAGGGGTACTACTGCCGGTGCGCGGTGTCTGCAATGTGTGCAGCGTGCAGTATTCAGCTAGTGCCGGCGAGATGCTGTCGACGTGCTTGGTGTATTGGTGGCGTCTTGGTCTGGCTTTGTCGACAGCGATCAGGCGCATCCCTGCAGGCCCCCAATCGTGCATCATACGCCTCAATCAAGGCGTGCCTCGCAGCGCCATCACAAGCTCCACGAGCCGCGTGCCGTTGACTCTTGCTTTGCTAGCGGCGTGAGGTGGCGGGAGCTTCAGCACAGGCCGCCTTTGAGGCTTTGTGGCCTGCGTGAGAGGGTTCGAGCGTGCACCTGCAGATGAGATTGAAACATGATCACCATCGTAATCATCACGCGCCAGTCATCACCATCCTCCATCCTTGTCGTGGCTGTCTCTCGGGGCACGACTCAGTATCTGCCTCAAATCCTGCTTCTGCCGTGCGCTCTATACGCGGCCAAGCATCCTCAGCGGTGGCCGGCCCCGCCCACGGTACTATCTGTCAGTGGTCGCGGGGGTGGTGATGGTGCAGTGGTAGTACTACATTGTGTGCCACGGTGGCCCATCGATACGGTAGCATTGCACAGATTGTCGGCCGCGGAGGGATGCGACACTTGCCACGTTGCTCTGACATCTGCAAGTGTCATCAGAACATACTGAGCTCAAAGTGTCTTTCTGGCTGTTTTAGACGTCGTCCGCTCATGTTTGTCTGTGCGCGCCACACTGCGTATTGCCATGTGGCGCTGGTTGTCCGCCGGTGGAGGATATGCGTGCGTGATCGGCGCCCTCTTCCTCCGGCTCTGTTCCTTCTCTTGTCGGGCCCCAGACGTGTTCGGACGCCTGAGAGCGGTATCGTGATGTGCTTGACATACGCACACCACCTCAGCCGTGCCCATGAGTCGGGAGTCGCCGTACAACGGAGCAATTCCCCCTCAGTGTTTGCCCGTCTGCCACGCAACTCTGTCAGCTTGAATATCAGCCAAAATTTCTCCGGGCAAGAAGTCCAGAGCTGCCGCTGGGTGACAGACACAATAATAATACACCAGTTGTTGCCGGAATCTGTTCCACCTAGGTGCCGTGCTTTGTCCTACCCACTAGACGCCCCCAGCGGACCCGTGGTCCACGCAATAAACGACTTGCTCACACCCGCCAATCCTGCCGAGCCGCCAGCCAAACCTTGCTCGTTTTCTCCTGTCATCGCGCCCGCGCCTGCATATGTCAATTCTCTCCAATCTCGTAACCGAGCTCTCTTGATCACCTCACAGCCAGAGGCCACTTCGCTACCGGCTCGCGGCGTCAACACGATCCTTTCAACTGGACTGCTGCTGCTTGCCGGTCACATTCCTTCCCAGTCGGCTGCAGGCCTGCTTTGACACCTCTACCGTCCACTTCTCGGCGCTATCTCGCGTGTCTTTTCGACGTTTCTGTCGTGGCGGTTTCTTGCCGCCGGGGAACTGCTTCCTCCCGCTCCCGCATGCACTTCACGAACCTCACCAGGGCCTCAACTTTGCTCTAACTCGGCGTTCTCTGGCTCAAGAATTCTAATGTTGGTATAGATTTATAGTCTTCTCAGGCTCTGCCTCAAATTGGGCTCCTCTTGGAGGTACACACTCAGATGGATCCCTCCACCGACGAAGTCGACGAGACCATCTTCAACCAGACCCGCGAGCAGCATCTCGAGGCAGAGGTGTGAAACCTCACGACAATTGCATTTATTTCCGTAACTGACTGCTCTAGGACTTCGACGACGTCGATTCTGCCCTCGGCAGTGACGCGTGAGTTATTGATTTCAATGAATGTGAAGCCGAACATACCACTGAAATCTACCAGGGACACCACTACCACCTCGCTCAGCGAATCAATCTACAACTATCGCAAGGAACACGGCAGAACGTATCACGGTACCTTATCAACACAGTCATTTCTGGCTATTCGCGAGTCACTGATCAATTACAGCGTATAAGGATGGACAATATGTGTTCCCCAACGATGACGTGAGCACCCCTATCTGCATTAACCAGACGAAGCTAACAGGATTCGTAGCGCGAGGCGGACAGACTCGGTATGATCAGTGTTTGCCTCTTGCTGAGCAACTGCTGAGCTTGAACAGATCTTCAGCACCATATGTTCAGCTTGACGTACAACGCATTGCACCTGGCACCTCTTCGCAATCCCAAAAATGTCCTTGACATCGGCACCGGGACAGGTATCTGGGCCGTGGATTTTGGTATGCATCGTCTGTTTGCCCGACTTCAACAAGTACTAACATTTGCTCCAGCGGACACATATCCTGACTGCCAGGTAGGTGATTGAGCAAATGAGCAAGGCCAAGTCATGTTGACTGTCGCATAGGTTATCGGCACAGACCTAAGTCCCGGACAGCCGTCTTTGTGCGTTTTTCCTCTCCAGTATACGACTTCAGCTGACAGAGACCATAGCATCCCTCCCAATCTGCGATTCATCATCGATGATGCCGAGGATGAGTGGGTTTATCCAGGCATGGAATTCGATTACATCCACCTTCGTATCATGGCTGGCTGTTTCACAGACACGAAAAAGGTGCTGCGTCAGGCCTGGAAGTAAGTTTCAATATCAATACTAGCTCCGGCAAAATACTTATCTCAGCGCAGCCATCTCGCTCCAGGAGGATTCATCGAATTCCAAGACTATGGACTGCCGCTGAAGTCTGCAGACGGGACTCTGGAAGGCACTCATGTGGATCGATGGGGGCATCTCCTCTGTGAGGCGGCTCGAGCCTTGGGCAGGCCGATGGGGACCGACGCGTCGGCCAACTACAAACAGTGGCTGGAAGAGTTTGGCTTTGTCGACATTGAGGAGCGCTTGTTCATGTGGCCGATCAACGCCTGGCCTAAGGACCCATACATGAAAGAGCTTGGACGCTGGAACCAAGTCAACATTCTCGATGGGTTGGAAGGCTTTTGCTTGGCGCTGCTGACTCGCGGTCTAGGCTGGCGCAAGGAGGAAGTCGACGTCTTTGTCGCAAAGGTCTCCAATGACCTCCGCGACAGACGTATCCACGCATACTTCCCGATGCCCGTGATTTGGGGCCGCAAACCCTTTCCCCATGAGAAAGCGCCGAATCAAACCAATGGTGGGCCAATCTTTCACGGAGGACTCGGGCACTGAATGGTATGGATGTGGACTATTCGCGGCACCAAAACTCTGATGCAGTCGTCGCTGATGCCGCCGACAGCAGGGCTGCGTCAGAACGAATCGATGGGAAGGGTGGGTAATGAGCATGAATTTTAGCATAGCGATGTCAAAGCATAATGAGGAGCCACCCATAATCTTTCGAAGCTACATTATGTCTTGACCTCAACGTGCTGGGGACCACTTTCGGAGATAAGTAAGTTGATGACGTATGTCCATCAAGGTGTTGCGCAATGCGTCTGACTGAAGACTGGACTGACAGACTGTCAGCCTGCCCGCCCGCATCTAATCATCAAGTTTTTTCACAAAGATGAGGCATCCAGGCGCAAATTTAATCCTTCCCGTCACGTGCTCACCAGTATGTCGCGGCCCGAGATATTCTCTTATCACATTTCTGATAGTCGCGGTGGTGGCGAGTAGAAGTGAGGGGCAACCAGTCACGAGGTAGCGTCAGCCAATCAGCGACTTGCTGGGCTTCGTGAAGCTTCCCCAACTGGTGACATAACCCCCGCTAAACCGCTTTCGGCCCATCTCGCCGCCTCGTCGCGCTCAGCCACCAGCCCTCCCTCACGCTCACCCTGCCGTCGCCGCCGCTACCGCTGCCGCCTTCTTAAACATCAATCACCCCATCGTCTCCTCCCTCCTTCCTCCCAACCACTGACCTCTCACATACCGCAATCTCACGCACACTTTTCACAACTCCATCAGCGCCAACAAACCGTTTCCAATATGCAGATCTTCGTCAAGACCCGTAAGCCTTTTCCACTCCGCTGCTCACTATATGATAGTATACTGACGTGAGTCACAGTGACGGGAAAGACCATCACCCTTGAGGTTGAGTCTTCCGACACCATCGACAATGTCAAGAGCAAGATTCAGGACAAGGAGGGCATTCCTCCTGACCAGCAGCGTCTGATCTTTGCTGGAAAGCAACTTGAGGATGGTCGCACCCTGTCCGACTACAACATTCAGAAGGAGTCCACGCTCCATCTCGTGCTGCGTCTGCGTGGTGGTATGCAGATCTTCGTCAAGACGCTCACTGGAAAGACCATCACCCTTGAGGTTGAATCTTCCGACACCATCGACAACGTCAAGAGCAAGATTCAGGACAAGGAGGGCATTCCTCCTGACCAGCAGCGCCTGATCTTTGCTGGAAAGCAGCTCGAAGACGGCCGAACTCTCTCTGACTACAACATCCAAAAGGAATCCACTTTGCATCTTGTTCTCCGTCTGCGTGGTGGTATGCAGATCTTCGTCAAGACACTCACCGGCAAAACCATAACTTTGGAAGTGGAATCATCAGACACAATCGACAACGTCAAGTCGAAGATTCAAGATAAGGAGGGCATCCCTCCTGACCAGCAGCGCCTCATCTTCGCTGGCAAGCAGTTGGAAGACGGCCGAACGCTCTCGGATTACAATATCCAGAAGGAGTCGACCTTGCACTTGGTGCTGCGTCTTCGTGGTGGCGAGTAGGCCATGCTAATGTCACAATGGGGTATCCGGCGTTGTTTTTGAGCGCCACTGGTCATTATCAGATAGTTTCATAGGCTCAAATCAAGATTTGCGTCTCTTCGCATTCTTTGCCATCACTCGTGTGCCATCAAAAGCTACTCTCCGGCGCTTTGCGCCGACGTGATTCTGCCCCGCATTGCTTTGAGTAGTGGCCCATTTTTGCGTGAGCCGGACTTCGATTCTCGACTTAGCATCACCACTTAGCCTCAACCACTCAACCTCTCCTCGTAATAGGGAGTGGACGCTGTCCTTGAAATGGATCTCGCCCTCCGATGCACCCCTCTCTGTATCTCATTAAGCTTGAGCTTTACGCCAGACCACCCTCAGGCATAGGATCCACTGAGTCAGGCCAAGTCTTTACGCCGTCACAAGGCACCGATGTCTTTGGTTCTCCCTTCCCTACTCACCGTGTGATAGCGCGGACGCATGACTTCTTGCACAAGCGCTCAACCCCAAACACATCTTCAGATCAAGGCTCACGGACTCCTGAGCTTCGACCAGGCTCGGCAGGCCTTTCACCAGAGCAGCAGCTCTTCACTGGAGATGCGCTGCTGCTCCCAGAGCGAAACACAGCGCTGCGAGAGATTCCGAAACACATACCCTCGTCTCCCAAACCCTCTCCCAAGCACGCAAGTAAGGATTGGCGCTTCGGACCGGTGTCCATCGACTGCATCGACATGGAACCGCGAAGGGATGAGACCGTGGCTGATAGCAAGAGTCGACTAGCCAAAGCTCAAGGCGGCGTCACACATACAAAGGCTGAATACGTTCCTTCCGACATGAAGACTACCGAGGTAGGATGGGGCGTGGTACATCTTTATAAGGATTCCCAAGCGCTATCTGATCCTTCGTCTACGAAGATCGGTAGCAAGCAGGGAGCACTTCGAGATGTGGAAGCCGACTTCGATATGGAGAAGTGCTCAACGCTCTGTATACTGGCTGTGCCCTCCTGGATGATGCCGTCGGATCTACTTGGTTTCGTGGGAGATCAAACTCGAGAAGACGTAAGCCATTTTCGACTCATCCGCACCGGACGAACGAATAAGTATATGGTCCTCATGAAGTTCCGATCGCCGAAGAAAGCTAGAGAGTGGCAGAAAGCGTGGAACGGGCGATTATTCAGTGTCATGGAGGTATGGTCCTTGCAACATTGCCTGCTTTGCGTGGGAGATCACGACTGACCGTCGACCAGCCTGAGAATTGCCACGTCGTATTCATCAAATCGGTAGAATTCCTGACTTCCGAGGAGGGCGACATGAAATTTCCGAACAACAATACCGATCCTTTCACGAACTCCACAACCACTTCTCTGTCTACGATTACCGCATCGAACAAACCATATGCTCCTCCGACACCTTCGCTGATCGAATTGCCTACGTGCCCTGTCTGCCTTGAGCGCATGGACGAGACTACTGGACTTTTGACCATCCTCTGCCAGCACGTGTTCCATTGCGCGTGTCTCGAAAAGTGGCGAGGGAGCGGTTGTCCCGTGTGTCGGTATACTCAGTCGCCTAGCTCGACTTTTCCCTATCCGAGGCCACAAGAATCGTCCTCGCTATCGGATCCGCAATGCTCGATATGTTCTTCCAGCACCAATCTCTGGGTCTGCCTCATCTGCGGCAATGTCGGCTGCGGAAGATACGACTCCGCGCATGCTTACGCTCATTACGAAGCCACTTCGCATTGCTACGCCATGGATATCGCATCGCAGCACGTTTGGGACTATGCCGGCGACGGATATGTACACCGATTGATTCAGAACAAGGACCTGACGACCAGTCTATTGACGCCACCAAATCACGGACAAAAGTACATTGATCTCCCGCGCAATGCCGAGCAACACCCCAATTCTGCATTTAGAGCAGAACCTCACGACTCTGTTCCGCGCGAGAAGATGGAAGCCATGGCCAACGAATACACCTACCTCTTGACTTCGCAGCTGGACTCACAACGCCGGTACTTCGAAGAGCAGATGCAGCGCGCGGTAGACAAAGCACACCTGGCATCGTCACGCGCTGACGAGGCGACGTCTAAATTAGAGGCGGCGCTCGCGCGTCTCGACTCCGTACGCATCAATCAAGAAGAAGCGTCATCAGACCTCGTCCGCACAGCAGCAGACCGCGACCGGGCCCTGGCTCGCGCCGCAAAACTAGACACGACAGCGCGCGACGCCTTCCGCAAACTCAAAGAAGAAACCGCGCTTGCAGAGGGACTGGTCGCGAGGAACAAGGCCCTGTTGGACGCCGAGGATAAGTGGAAAGCGGAGCGGGAGGCGTTGATCAAGGAACAGGAGGATTTGCGGGAGATGAATCGCGATTTGACCATGTTTGTCGAGGGGAGGGAGACGTTGAAGCGTCTTGGGGAGGCAGAGGGTGAGGACATCGCTGATGCTAGTGTTGAGGTTGCGCCTGCTCCTGGGAAGAGGAAGGGTAAGGGCAGGAGGAAGTGAATTTCCCCCTTGGGTATGTTGGCGTAGTGCATTTGTTTGGGAACGGCGTTGAGAGGATGGCATGGATAGATCAGATACCCAATTTTGCATCATGAGAGTACAGATCATACATTCGATCACTTCATGCGAGTCTCTAACAGCATTGATTGATAAGCCCCTGTGACTGTCCGAGAAATGAGCGTAGCAGAGAAGACGATGACAAGAGAAGGAGCGTATGTTGCATTAAAAGATTTACAGAAAACCTCCCATCACGACAAGAGGAAAAGGCGACCCAAAAGGGCGACCGTGAGAATGGCAGAGAGTCCGTGAATATTAGTCGGAAGGAAAAGAGAAAGACCAGCGCGAGCGGCCGTAGCATCGTCTCACTCCTGTAGGTGGAGTGATGAATAAGAAACCCCTTCTCTTTCAGATCAAGTTGGAGTGTTTTGGTGGGTGGTCATAAGATTCGTGTTCGCATGAGATAGATGATGCAAATGACAATGAGGCTGTGTAAACGTTCGCTATGTCGTCGGGACTGCGTTTTGTTATCGTGATAAAGTCTCTTTCTCGAAGCAATTCCCTCACAAAAAAGCTCGGCGTGCCGAAGGGCCGATGGCTAGGCATTGACGTTGGAATCATGGTGTCGTCACCTCTTGTCTCATCTAGACATAGCCCGCTTCACGCAGGCAAAAGACACAGCGTCCATAGCCGGTCGCTGCTGCTCGCCGGCACAAGCACATTGCGGTGCTGCCTCGCATGTCTCCGTAACGGCGTGCAGCTGCCGCCGGCGTGAAGGTTGCGGCATAAGTGTAGTCTACGTGTGAGAGACGTCTAGGGCTGCCTCCACCACTGCTGCCACTCGAGGTGGAGTATTCGCTCTCGAAATTGCCGTGTTCGCCACTGCCGGAACTGTCCGCGGTTGTTCGTCGTCGTCTACCGGTGCCGATGGCTACTGGAAGCCCTTGACAGATAGCAGGACTTGCCACTGCCATGCCCGGACGGTGTCCCGGCATCATACCGTCATTGACACTGAAGTTACGACAGATCATGTACGCCTGGGTAGCAGCGGCATTTCTTGCGAGTTCCTCCGATTCATAAGCAACGTCGCCGGTGCTGTACTCGCGATTGTTGACACGGACAACACAGCCATGGCCCTTGCGTGTACGGAAGGGCGTAAAGTGTGGTTGTGGCCAGTTACGGCGAGTGCAAAGACCTTGGGGAACGGTATCAGCTGCAATGACGAAGAATGGCATTTCTTTGGCAGGATCGCCGCCTTTGGTGATAGTCGACTCACTTGTAAGATACATTATGTAGAACATTTTAGCCACGCTGATGCAGAACGATTGACCGTGGTCGATGTAGTTGAAGTACAAATCGCAAATTCAAGGTCCGGAGAGATGTTGATATAAATCAGTGTCGATACGCAGTGAGGAAGCAGGGCGAGACGATTAGGTATGCCAAAGTCGGGCAAGGGAGGGGCATGCACAGCGGCTGAATACCGCAAGGAGTACAAGGACAACAGACGAAAGATGTGACAGGCAAGAAGAGAGACAGAGGATGACAAGGACGCAGATCCAGAGGACGGGGACGACTTATCTTTAGACTTTGTAATGAGGGCTGCGGGTGCGGTGCAGAAACATGTCAGAAGCCGGGTAGTCGCGCGAAACAGAGTCGAATCGCTTGCGGGAACAAGCCGAGGGGCGGAGTGCCAACGGGCACAACCACGATCCATGGCATTGCTTTTGTGGCAGCGCGGCGGCGATGTGCTGGCGTGCGTCGGAAAGGGCAGACGGGCAAAATGCTGTGATCTGCCAGAGCTCCATCGGACGGAGAAGAGGAAATTGGATCCAGGGAGGCCGAATGTCAAAAGAGTCAATCGGATGCGCAGGCGCGATGCACGCCCCTCGCCGGAAGCACGTGAGTGAGGGGTGTTTAGACGGCGCGCCCACGCTCAAGACAATCAGGACAGGGCGGAGGCGAGACGCGAGCAGCCCGCAGCGAAGCCTGTCATCTCGGTAGCAAGGGCGAGACGGCGCAAGCTTTGGCCGTGCATGCTCGGAATCCGGTCGAGTTGGTTGAAGTAGACACAGATCAGCCGGAGCGTACTAGATGTGGAGAGCCTAGCGCGGGCGCGGGTGGCCGAGTCGTCCAGCGACGCACGGGGAGTGGTATGCGGACCACAGCTGGCACGAATTGAGAGGAGATGGAGCAGGTGCGGCAGCGCTGGGCATTGCTACAGACCCAGAGCCACGGACTGGACAGCACAGCAATGCACCGGGGTCGTCGGCGACGTGCAGCGTGGTCGCGGTGAGGACGGCAGCGACAGCGCGACAGAGGGATAGCGGGCGGACGGGCGAATTGAGTTTTGCGGACCTCGAACAGGTGGATGGAGCGATGTGTTGTCAGTCTTCGCAGCCCAGAAGTATCGTGCGCACCGACCTCCCGCCACGAACCAGACAGCAGCACTCGGGCCATCCAGCATATCAGCCAGGACCATCCAGGACCGACACCCTTCAAGCCCGTGCTGGACCCCGATTATGCTGCACGGCTGGTAGTCGACCGTGGGCTGCATAGTTGCGTAAATATCACGACCCGTGGTTCCCGGCAACGCAGGCGGTCTCCGAAGAGGCATCAAGTGCAATGTGCGGGTAGATACGAGTAAGGCCTCCCAGACAGCTGCAGGACCGAACGCCTATCCCGTGGGGGACCAGGTGCAGTGCCACTCCTCTCACCGGCGGCGTGCTCTGGTTAGCTGGCCATGAGCTGCAAGAGGCTGGGTCCGACCCCACTCTGCGTGTGCACCGCTGCTGCTGATGATGATGATGATGATAGGTAGTCCTGATGATGATGATGATAGGTAGTCCTGATGATGATGATGATGATGATGGTGATGGTTGCTGCTGATGAATCTTCGACGCGGGCGGGAGTAGCCGCAACGGAGATGCCTGCCACATCTCACGCCACGCCGACTAAAGAGCAACGGCTCTGCATGTGGATGGGTTGATACAGGCGATCGGCACTTCTGATGGCTGGCACTTTGCGGCGGAGAAGAAACAAATTGAGCCATAGGTAAGGATGTCTATTCTGCTTGAGCCTGCAGTCGGCTGCATCTGGACGAAAGTGGACAACAGCAGCTAGAGATTGAAATGCTTGGTTGATCCATGACTGTGTATCCCTCTGACTCTCCTGACTTCTTTCCATGCGGATGTTGTTTTCTGGCGATGGGAGCGGTGAAGGGAGTCTCGAGACTGGCTTTTTGGCTCTTGACGCCCTGCCGCTCGGTTGCGCTATCACGGCAGCGGCGGCAGCTATCCGCTCTTGGGATCCACTCAGCGTCGAGCGCGCGAGTCAGGTCCATGTCGCGCTGGTCGGAGGTGGTGTCTAGGCGTCCAGCCGGCGGTCTCGGTTGCTCTTCTTGTTGTTGTTGATTCTGTATCTACTGCTGTTCCTGTCGTCTGTCGCTGGATGAGCCGCAGTCCGGACCATTCGCATGGTCCATGCACCCTTGTCGCCATCGACAGCCAATTTACTCGGTTCATCGTCCGGCTGCCCTAGCGGAGCACAGCGAGTTGGGGAAAGTCGGGCTAGATTTGGGGTAAGAGGCGGCGGCTTAGGTCAGCATCAAGGCTGCTCGGCTTCGGACAAATGGTGGGGAAAAGTGCGGCATTGAGCTTCAGCCGCAGCAAACCGCGGTATAATCTCATCTTCGTAGCCTGTCTGTCCTCTGCGCCTAGTGAATTTCTATCATCCGTCGTCTCTGTATCTGTCCCAAGCATTCCCTCGCCTTGAGCAAGTTAACATGGGAAAAGTTCACAGAGTCACCTTGTTCAAGGTGTCAGATCCCGCGTTCATTCCGCAGATCCTGGACAAGGTCAGGAACTTTAAGCAGGATTGTAAAAAGGTATCTACTCACGTCAATGCCCACGGACGCTAGCAATGCTGACTGGTATCTCAAGGACGGAAAGCCTTTCCTCGAGCGGTACCTAGCTGGCCCCACTGTCGGCGACGCGAGAAATCAGGGTTTCAACTTCTGCATTCAAAGCACTTTTGCCAGCAGGGAAGATCTGACATACTACGACGAATCGTGCGAAGCCCACGACGAATTGAAGGCACTGATGCAAGGTCGGCTCAGTGGGCCCCCTCTGACCGTCTTTACGGATGAGTTTGTTGGCGAATGAACAAATGACAATTGTACATAGACATGCCCAGCAGTGGAATTCTGAGTCTCGGACGACCCAAATGTGCACCATGTGTTCCAGAGGCGCAATTAGTGATTCTTTAGCTATCAATGTGTCGTGGAGAGCACTCGCCGATGCCTTGTTGCCTGGACTATGACGCCAGAATGCTGGTCAATTATCATGTGTCTCGGCGATAGTCGGTGATAAAATTCAGAGCTTCTTTCGCAGCTCTCCACACCAGCGGCCATTGAGGTGTTAGACGTGGAGTGTGCATCGCCGCCATGAATGCCAATGCTTGCGATATCTCGGAACATCTACGCGACCTGCTTCAGCAGCTCTGATGGCGTGGCAAGGAGAACAACAGCAATGAGCATTCCACACTGAGTATGCCCGGTGAACTCCATCAACCTGTTTCTTACAAGCATACATTCCTGCGACACCCTCAACATCGGCTCGTGTGCCCATGTCCAGAAGCTTCAGCAGACGCAGGACTCACAAGATCCGCTTTGCCCCTAAATCCGCCATGACTAAACTCGAAAACTCCGACGCGCCACCATCTCAGAGGCTGGAAGAGATGATGCGACCAGGCGGGCGATTGCAAGATTTATCCGTGTCCGATAATGAGCGACCCAGCGACTCACCCTCGGAAGAGTATGCGGACACAGTCGATTTAGCGAGTGCCGACGCAAGAGTCATGGGAATCCCTCTCTTATATTGCATGCTGCCACGGCTACACGATGACCTCCAGACAGAATCGTCCGAAGCTCAGGACAAGGTCGCCGAGACTTGCCGCAAGTTCATGTCGGGCGAGGAATCCGAGATTGACGATCTGAACACCCATGCTATTCCCTCACTTCAACGAGCGAAGCATATCAAGTTCTCAAGAAAGAGTCTGAATACCCTTCCGGAAGCATACCAGGCCGCAGATGCCAGCAGGCCTTGGATGGTCTACTGGGCCCTCGGTGCTCTTGCACATCTGGGAGAGGGTGTGGCTAAATACTGCGACAGCGCCGTGCAGACTTTCACACCTTTGCAAAATCCAGACGGAGGGTTCGGCGGTGGCCATGGCCAGACTTCGCACGTAGCGGCTTCGTACGCTACGACACTAAGTCTCGCCATGGTTGGAGGGCTCAAAATGATCAATCGCAGAACAATGTGAGTGATCATTCCCGTGAAAACGCCATGGCCTGACTGATCGATTTGCAGGTGGTCATGGTTAGGCAGTATTAAGCAATCCAACGGCAGCTTCGCCATGGCTGTAGACGGCGAAGTTGACATTCGCGGCGCCTACTGCTCCATGACGATTATCAGCCTACTAAACTTGCCCCTCGAGCTCCCGCCCGACTGTCCTGCCCAAAAAGCCGGATTGCATTCGTTCACCGACAATCTTGGCGATTGGATTGGGAAATGCCAGACGTACGAGGGTGGCATTGGTGCCGCGCCTGACAACGAAGCTCATGGTGCCTACGCATTTTGCGGGCTCGCATGTCTGTCCATTCTGGACGCTCCATACCGATCTGTACCCAAATTCTTGGACACAGACCGATTGTTGTTCTGGCTCGCGTCAAGACAGCCGGCTCCTGAAGGGGGCTTCTCCGGCCGGACAAACAAATTAGTTGACGCATGCTATTCACACTGGGTCGGCGGATGCTGGTCCCTACTTGAGGCGGCTTTGACAAAGCCCGGTCACGCACCCCAGACGCTTTGGAATCGGGAAGCACTCGTGCGCTATACACTCTGCTGCTCACAGACTAAGACGGGTGGCCTGCGAGATAAACCCGGCACACGCCAGGATGGCTATCATACCAACTATTCGCTAGCAGGACTGAGTGCTGCCCAGAATCATTGGTATTACCTGGACGATGACGAAGCTGATAGCACGCTGGAACGCGGACGAGACTCTCAAGCACCGTACAAGTGGTATCCTGAACGCCCGAGCCAGCCAGAGATGCAAGCTTGGGCGTTTGACCAGCAGGACTTGATTGCCTTTGTGCATCCTGTGTTTGTGATACCGCTCGAAGTAGTGGAAAAGACCAGAGAACAATTCAAGGACGTGGTGGGTTTCAAATGAGTGTCCATAACCAAAAGTTCGATTCCAATCTATGGACGAGATTCCTGTCTTTCGACCTTTCTAGATCTTTGCAGATCGCCACGCCACATCGGTCGCATAACCTTGGACGGGCTTCGGCAAGTACGGCTCTTCGAGGTACTTTGAATCCTCGTCAGAAAGCTCAAAGTTTGAGTTCTTGACCGTCTCCTCGACACGTTCCTTGCTGCTGATGCCAACAATGGGAATATCACCCTTTTTGATGCACCATGCAGTGGCGATGCAAGCCATACTCACACCGTGCTTCTTGGCAATTTCCTCCACGCGTCCAACAATTTTCTTGTCGACCTCGTTCTCTCTGGCGCGATACAAGCCGTGGAGAAACTGGTCCGTCTTGTCACGAGTGGAGGTGCGTTCGTCCCAAGGGTGAGTCAAAACACCCCGTGCTAGAGGCGACCACGGGATCAGCGCCACTCCGGTGAAGCGGCAGTATGGGTTCATCTCGCGTTCCTCTTCGCGATACAAGAGGTTGTGATAATTTTGCATGGACACGAAGCGGTGCCAGCCGTGCTTTTCGGCGACGTGCTGCAGGTGCTGGAATTGCCAGGCGGACATGGAGGATGCACCGAGGTACCGAACCCAGCCCTTTTCTACCACGTCATTGAGTGCCTGGGAGAGTCAGTACTCTAACCGCGAGAAACAAACAGAAAGAAGCATACCTTCATGATCTCCTCAGCAGGTGCACCGTGATCCAAGCGATGAATCTGCAACACATCGATGTACGTCCCGAGTCTCTCCACGCTCGCCTCGACAGCATCAAAGATGTGCTTCCGTGACAGTCCAATTTGATTGACCATCGCTCCGTCATTGTTCGAAACGACCGCCATACCAGCCGACATATCCTCTGACACGCCGAAATGGCACTTACTGAGAATCACCAAATTCTTGCGCGGGATGCTGTACTTCTCGATCGCCTTGCGGATAATCTTCTCGCTGTCTCCGTGGGAGTACACGTCCGCCTATGCACACAAGTCAGTTCCCAATGATCATCATCGTCCGCGACCCGAAAGAGAAAGAAGCGTACAGTGTCCCAAGTATTGATCCCCTGGTCGTACGCGTGCTTGAGGATGGGAAGCGCCTCGGCCTCTTCGACCACCCATGGCTGCCACTTCTGCGAGCCGTAGGACATGGCGCCTACGATCACCTTGGACACTTTGAGGCCTGTCCCGCCGAAGCTTGGGGTTGTGAGTGAGCTATGGTATCATCTCTACATGGGAATGGAGGAATACGCACTATGTATACTGCATCTTGGAGTTGTCTGCCATTATTGCGATGGTATGAGATAAATCGCCAGTCTAGTTATTGCACGGGCAAAGTAGCGACGGAGCTTAGATAGTTGATTAAGACGAGGACCGTAGGTGTACAAAAACACCGAGGTCCCTTTCTTCGAGGGCAGATGTCCCTGCTTTATATATACACCCGAGTCACGGTCCATCTCCGCACGCCACACAAGTCTGTTCGGCTATGAGGGGGTTCTTTTCCCCCTCACCTCACTCTTTTTTTTTGGAGGAATTATTTCTGCAAAGATCGAGCTGCAGCTCACCACTGATCGGTAGAAGCTTGCCCCCACTTTCACTGCGTACTGGCTAAAATCCGTGTTAATCCCGTAACGCCCGCCCGCAATATCCGGGGGTGCCATGGAGTTAATGGACACTACTATTTGCAGCAGATTCACACGCCACGAGACTTAACTCCAAGGAGGAATCTTTGAGTTGGATCGGATATAGAGGCTTATAGAGGCTTCCCTGAGCTTGATAGGACTACTCATGCACCTGTCCCCGACGCAAGCTACGAACCAACATGATGTAGAAATATGTGTGCGGAGCTCTAAAGTGGGGTAAAGCAACGACCGTGGCACCGAATGATAGTAGATGCTCTACCTCACGTCGGTTCGTGGCGGAAATGAGTCACACTGAGTCACATTCATGAGTGTAGCCTCTCAAAGCTCTAAAATACAGCGGACAAGCATTCGTTCTCGGGTTCGTTCTCGTTCGGACGAATTAAATGCCCCTCCACCGACCGTACTGCTTCCACTCCGCATGCTCACGTCTGAGCAGCGCGAGCTGTGCTTTGCCCATACTGGCGCCAAGGGCGATGACACGGGCGTCTTCTGGCGCGGCCAGGTCGAGGACATCGAACATTGCGAAAACGGCTGGTGTGAGCGCCTCTTTGATGCCCTTGCCCGGCACGCCGTGCAGCTGGTAGTGACAGTATACGTGGATCAGGTTGGGCACGTACCCGCTGACATACATGCGGGCCTCACGCACCGGATCTGTGAGTCGTGGTTGGTCTGGCCTCATTCTGAAGCCAGGCAGGGTTGACTGAGGTGGGTTGCATAGAAGGCCGACGACACGATTAAAGAGCTCCGCATGCTCTGGCAGCAGTGGCTTCATGTCTTGATCTAGCCAAGGTGGGTGCTGAAAGATGTTCTGGAAGCGACCCTTGTTCAATGCAACCGCTTTTATTTGCACGAAAAGACAGGCCATAAGGCGCTCCAAGATCGGTATGACGATATGTAATCTCCCTCCGAGACTAGGCCGATGAAATTGTAAGATAAATCGGAGGACGTTACAAATATCGGTGTAGATGAATCGCCCATGTGCTGAGCTGCGCATTGTCGTTGACGGAGAGCATAGTCTTTCCAAAGTACATAGTAGAGCTTCGAGATTGTGCTGATGCATGAGCCATTTCTACCACGCGCGTTAGTTGCCTTCTCAATGGGTCGTCCGGAATTGCCTTACCCGATCCTTGACTACAATCTTCACATTCTGCATGGCAGCCTTGAGTATGCGCTCATCATTACAACTATCGATGACACTCAGGAGCTTTGGGACGATTGCGCGGGCGACCGAACGATCTTCGAGGTTTTGCGGCATTGCTTCTGCAACTAATTAGCGGAAGGGCCTTCTTGACACCTGAGAAATACTTACTTGGCAATGCTTGTATCATCAGGGATACGAAAGCGAGGTCTTCTGTCCGGGCAGAAGATGGCTGCAATAAGCGGCGAGCCGCCACGGCAATGGACGGAATAGACCACTGAGTCTGAAATATCTCTATCAAATGTCTCTCAAAACGATGACGGTGATGAGGATTGAGCTCTGCGAGTATGTCAGCTAGCGTTCAATCCCTAGCCACTTGTCTTCAACAACCTTTTGCAAGGAGGGCTTTTGCATCTAGAAGCGCAGACTCCTCAGTAGTGGGCCGACTGCCCGGAACCGAAGCATTCTTGAGCCGATCCAGAACACGATCAAGGGCCAAATTCACGAATTGATTCGACGACTGAGAAGTTCCTAGTCCGAAGCTTTCCCACAGGCCGAGATTCTCTGAAAGCGTAATAGCTTCTATGCAGTGCAGTTTGGCTTGCTTGATCGCTTTCGTCGTAGCTGGGCCAGCAGTGTCCCAACATGAATCAGGAATGAGAACTAATGCCTGTATACAGCAGCCGAGTTGCGCATCAGCTGCAGATCTTTGCGCTTTGCAGATTTTGGAGATTGATTCTCCGGCAGCAGCAATAATTGTGGAATTGACGTGCTTCATTAGGTCATGATCTTGAAGCCAGATCATGCTCCACCAGGCCAGCACAGATTGCACTGAATGAGACGATTGTTGTTCAAATTCTTGCAGGTGCTTCTCAGCGTACACAATCATCATGCTCTGCTTCGGGTCCTGGCCGAGGTCAATGATCTTCATGATGGCGCTTCTGGTACATGTCAGCATTTGGCCAAGGTCGACTCTCTAGGAACTTACGGCATGAGTGAAAGGCAAGCGCGGTCGAATGCTAAGATGTGGTTAATGCTACTAGACTTGGCATCGTTATCGAGCACTTCAGCGATCATCTTGAGGACCGAGAACGGCGCTAACGTGCTGTTGTCGTCCGTCGCATCCTTTGACCAGCCATAGTCTTCTTCGTCTAGGTCTCCAAGAAGACCAAGGACGGCTTCCGCACTGGAGATGGTCCGTTGCATGTCGACATTTGGTATTCCGTTACTGAAAGACATTGTGGCCATGCGCAGCAAGAATGAACGACAATGGCGATCAAGGAACTGATCGGATTCGGGATGCGTCAAGAGCTTGAGTGCCCATGAACCAGCGGACTGAGCCCCAAGGAAGGCTTGGGAAAGGACCTTGTCTCTTTCCATGGACATCTTTGCGCCTCCTCTAGGAAGGGACAACTTGAAGAGGTGCAGGAATAGAGTTTCAGCTTGTTGACTCAGTGGCCCTTTCAGGAGCAAACCCAACAAATCTGCTCGTACTGCCCGTGAGTCTGACTCTGTCTTACCGACATCGCACATCTCTGGAAATTGGCAAAGCGCGTTTGCATACAGGGAAGGCGAACGATTCGCGCTCGTTAAGACCTTATTCATCAACTGTCCTTGTGTCCATTTCGGTGGATCCTGAACACTGAGAGACAGGCTCCAAGTCTGGATTACGTACGTGAGAGCAGCCGAGGTGTTGGCGGTAGGAGTCGAATCAGTTGACTGATTCTGCGTAATATAGTGGACAGCATCTTCCAGACAGGGACCTTGTTCACCTAGGATCTCGTCCAAGAATGCAGCACCGCCCGTCGAATCGTAGTCTGGCACGAGGCGTTCTTGCAAATGGAATAACAATTCCCAAAGGTGAGTTCTAAAAACATTGTGATCTTTCATGGTAGTGAATGACTTGATCAAGAGCTTAAGTAATCGACGGAATGTGCCACTTAAATTGTCGACAATTTCATCTGACCGAATGCTATCCACAACGATGCTCAGGGTCAGAAGCGAAATCGAGACAGGATCTTTTTGAGTCGCGGCGACCTTGGAGATTTTATCAAGACTCTCTTGTAACTGGTCAATTGCTCGTTCCAACAGCCGTTGAACGCTCGCACGCTCTAGCGATGTATCGATAAGCTGTGAAAAGCAGTCCCGTACATCCGGTTGCTGCCACAAGCGCCAACAACCGGCAGATTCATGTGTATAGACCATCATCGAAGTAGTCCAGACTTCGAAGAATTTCTCAGCACGCTGACGTTGTGCTTGAGCATTGATGAGAGGAATAGCAAGCTTTTGCACCCATAGTCCTACTTGCTCGGTCGCGGTGAGTTCTGTTTGGCTCGATCCAATATTAATATTGTCCAACAGGACCTTTAGGGAAAGTTTTTCCTGCTTATGATACGCTTCGAAAATGCTGGGATCCAACGTAAGGACACGGGAGATTACTCCAAAGTCCGCACTTTGGGTGTCAGGGACTGAATCTTTGGAGATTGATACCAGATCCGAGTACTCGATGATGACATTCTCCAAGTTGGTGCCAGCCAGAGCCTCGCCGTCCCTTTCGACATTGTTGAGCATTGACATGATCAGATTCTTCCTTCTTGGCCTATCTGCGCAAGCTGATCCTATGGCTGAGAGGAATGTCTTGAACAAGCATTCGATCCACTTCGCATGGGCTCTCTTTTCCTTGGGCGTATGGTGCTCCTTCAATCTGTAGCATTCACGGAAAATGATTGATAGTATATCGCAGATCGCTTCGTCATTTTCCAGAAAATAACTGCTCTTCGATTTGTCGGGAGGGGGAAACATTTGATTTGTGACTGGGCCGAACACAGTTTCAATATCATCCTTAAGAATGTCTTTCGAAGAGCCAGACAATGCTGATCTTACAAAAGTGCTATGAGATAGACTGAAAAATTCCTTTGTGATGAAGCCTTGAAGGAGAAGCTCTGCTTCCTCGAAGTGCAAGCTGTGCAGGCGGCAAATCAGCTTCAGCGCAGGTAGCGCGACCGCTGACGCGAATGAGTTCAAGACTTTTGCTGTTACCAATGGTCTAGTGACTGTCTTCCACCTTTCGATCAAAGAGACTAGCTCTACAAAGAAGAATCGCTCGTCGTGAGAGCTCTTTTGGCCTTTTACTTGTGTTGAGAGCGATATTAGAGCAAGGATTATGTTCCTCGTCAGCTCGACTACTGTCTGACCCGAGCAAGGCAGCTTGGTCCGGCGCAGGAGGAATGACAATTCGAGAAATACCTGGCACCGTCGCACTAATGGGAACTCTTCCTGGTCTGGAGCATCTTGTCGCTTCCTCTTTTTGGTTTTGGTGGTCGTAGAAAGCTCAGAGTCTGGGGGAGGCGACTGATTCTCGGAGATGGGAAATTGTTCAGCCAGAGCCAAGATGACGGTAGTAGTAGCCTCTGTCTCCTCTAGAAACTTCGACACTCTGGAAGCGGGTAGTAGAGCTACGAGTCGTCGGAATAGTCGCCAGGCTTTAGGATCTGCTCTTGCTGCTGGTTCCTTCTTCAGTTTGTCCTGAATCCAGTGAAGAACAAGATCGTGTCGTCCATGGTTGCCAATTTCATGGACAGCACTCTCGTCCTCAAGAGAGATCTGTAAGATCCCCGCCGCGGATTCGATCCGGTCGTCCAACGAATCAAATGTCTTGTCTAAAGATAATAGGCGTTGCGTGTGTGTCTGAGGAACTGGTGCCATTTTTGCCACGCTGCACCGATCTGCGTGTTGCAAATATTCCTGCACATGAAACAGCTTTGATTCGAGTGAGTTTATGGAAGTGCCAGAGATAGGTAAGGTAGGAAATGCCGCGACAGCCTCAAAGGCTGCCCATGCGAAATAAAAGTTGCTCTGGTTGCCGCAAAGCGCTCAAAAAAAGTGAATGGAGTCGGGGACCGGGCCGCATCCCCGCAGATGGAGACCTGCAAAGTTTAGACCTCACCTCGTGCTGGATCGCATCGGCTTCTACATCCTTGTTGGCGGCTAGCGTGAACGTCCTTTCCTCTCTCCCAGCACTCCAATCGCAGCGACTCAATCTCACGGACCACACATCCCACCACGCGACGATGGCCGATACCACTTCTACCGCTCCTGCGACGACCCCCCCAGCTCCTAGGCCCGGTCGGCCGATGAGCGAAGCGCTACTAAACGAGAAGGTATGTATAACAATGGCAAAGATGGTCAATCGCCAAGCGAGACTGGTGGTTGGTGTTGAAGTCGTGCTCAAGCGTGGCTTTGGAATGCCCATCTATTGCCTACACGGGCAGCACCGCCTCAGACCATGCCCAATGAACATATTCTGTTCCAGGAAGCTGACGATCAGACCAGTGGGACCACTGCCTCAGCACACTTCTCATCCGCTCTACTCTTGGTGCATCATTTGGCGTCATCTTCTCCGTCCTCCTGTTCAAGAGAAGGGCATGGCCGGCATTTGTCGGTCTCGGATTCGGGGCCGGGCGTGCCTGGGAGGAATGCGACAATGTGAGTCGAGAAACCTTTTCACAGATTGTGAACTGGATCGGGAACTAATGTCCAACTACAGAGCTTCAAGCGCGCCTCGACGGCTTCAAGGGGTGGTTTGGGTGTTCTGCGGACCTCATCATAAAGGAAAACGTGACAATGGTGGACGAGATCCTCAGGGGCGACAAGCACAACGCATGGATGTCCCAGACAGTATGAAGCTCTGAATAGGCGATGTATATCAATAAGCATTACATATGCTCACAAGATTTGTCCACACCTTGAAAGTGATGTTCATGTATTATCTGCGTCGCGAGATGATGGCTTGCTGAGATTGACCTCAACAAGGAGCAAATTGTAATGAAAAAGGCTAATCAGAGGTATTGAAGACGAAAGTATATATGAACACAGATTTGTGGAGAAATCGGGCTGTCGCCCATGACCAGCTGATGTAGATCGGAATGAGTATCCTGCCTAGATCCGGGGTATCAAAAGATAATGTTGTTACATAACAATGCAGCACTGCTTGCAAAGGCGTAGTATGGTAGGCAAATTCTTCTTGACTTGCTCTTCAAAGTCGAAGTTCTGCTGGTTGTTGTTGTTGTACCCATAGTTCGCCCCGCCTCCCATGGGGTAAGCAGTCTCATGATGGGGTTGACCATAGTTGGGATGATCAACATTGCCAGGCTGTTGTGGCCAATTGGTGGGTGGTCTGGCTTCGCCACCGGTCAGATCGATGTACATGCGGCCAGCATTTGCTTCGGTGTGGAATTGAAGTCCCTCCTCCTGGCAGACACGTTCGACCATAGGTTTGATCTTCTGCACGTGGTTGACCGAGTGGATACCTTTGCCGACAATCACGTGCAAGTGCGTCTGACCCGTGGACTTGGCATACTTGATGCGCTGCTCAACAATGGCTTCTGCTTCCTCGACATATTGGCCGTGGAGATCGATGGTATCGCTGTCAACCCGCCCATTCGCGTTATTCTCGCGGAAGATGAACTCGGACGCCTGCCGATTATAGTCGTCGGCCTTTTGCGCATGACGCTTGCCTTCCTCGCTCAACTGTTTCGCGCCGGCACCATCTCCGCGCTGATAAGCCTGTTGAGACTAGTATCGAGGTCAGTCGACAGCTCAGTACAAGCAGATGCGGCGGCAGGCACATACCTCAGCGGCGCAGTGACGGTGCTTGTCCTGCTCCTGACGGGCGAGGTTGCGCAATCGGTCATACTCCTGCTCCTTGTCTGGAGACTGGTTGTGGTTGAACGCTGTTTGCGGATGCGCATCAGCCAGTGGTCGCGCATATTTCTGCTGAGTCACATACCTGCTCCGCCGAGCCGTGTCGCAGGGTATGACATTGTCGATGCTGCTCAACGGCACTACTAATAATGCGCTCGAGGGTGAGGTGCGTGCCTTGCGCCTGCAAACAAATCCACACCTTGAACTACGGGACGCGAGAATCGACAGACAAACCAAATTTCGGGCGCGCGCGCCTGGACCGGTCGTTGCAGGAGCCACGCCGCGGCCCCGACCAATGGGGAAGGGACGTCATGGTCCACTCCCGATGTGCCGACGAGCGCGGCAGGATGCAACCGGCTTCGATGGACAGCAATGGGCGACGGAACTGGGACGGCCCTTCTCGCAGTAGCAGCAGCCGCAGTAGATATGTATGTACAGGGCGCTGACCGAGGGTTATGGGATGCTTTGTCAAGCTGGCCATTGAAAATCCTTAGTCACCGCTGCTGTTTGTGTGCTCGCTGCTGTTGGTCAGCGAGCCCGCCGACACCGACGCCGACATTCGCCGCTGCCTACCCCGCCAGAGCATCACCAGTGCAGGGCCGTGCATCGAGTTCCCCCCCACCAGCCCACCACAGCTGCCCTCGTCACTCACCGTTTTCTCGTCCCATATAAAACCATAGCTTCTTTCCACCCGAATTTCCTCCATCACACCTGCTCCATCAACTTCAATTGCTTCAATCGCACTCTAACTACTCTTATCCATACTTCAGACCCTCATTCACCATGCCTATCCCCGTTCCCAAGGCCGAGCGTCTCCAGGACCTTCTGTCCCTCAAGGGCAAGGTCGTCATCGTCACCGGTGCCTCCGGCCCCCGTGGTATGGGCATTGAGGCTGCCCGCGGCTGCGCCGAGATGGGCGCCGACCTGGCCATCACCTACTCATCGCGCCCCCAGGGTGGCGAGAAGAACGCCAAGGAGCTGTCCGAGACGTACGGCGTCAAGGTCAAGGCCTTCAAGCTCAACATCGGCAGCTACGAGGACTGCGAGAAGCTCGTCAAGGACGTCATCTCCGAGTTCGGCAAGGTCGATGCCTTCATCGCCAATGCCGGCCGTACCGCCGACTCTGGCATCCTCGACGGCTCCGTCGAGGCCTGGCACGAGGTCATCCAGACCGACTTGAACGGTACCTTCAACTGCGCCAAGGCTGTCGGCCACCACTTCAAGGAGCGTGGCACTGGCTCCTTTGTCATCACCAGCTCCATGTCCGGTCACATTGCCAACTTCCCTCAGGAACAGACCTCCTACAACGTCGCCAAGGCTGGCTGCATTCACTTGGCCAAGTCCCTCGCCAACGAATGGCGTGACTTCGCCCGTGTCAACTCCATCTCCCCCGGCTACATCGACACTGGTCTCTCCGACTTCGTCGACAAGAAGGTCCAGGACCTGTGGATGTCCATGATCCCCATGGGCCGCAACGGCGACGCGAAAGAGCTCAAGGGAGCCTACGTCTACTTCGTCTCCGATGCCAGCACCTACACCACGGGTGCCGATCTCCTCATTGACGGTGGTTACTGCTGCCGCTAGACAGCTGCTTTCAAGTACATGTGTGGGACGATTTGGATGCCATCTTGACGAGTAATCAAAAAGATGGTATGGCCATACGAGGAGAGATTCCCGCAGTTGTCGACGAGAAAAAATAACCAAATGTAAATGGAGCTGTTTCGTTGCTGCCAGCAGATGTGTTCGCTGCAATTCTGCTGACCATGATATGTGATCCTCTTCTGATCCGTACTGCTTTTATTTGCATGATTATTTCCCCTGTTTTAAGGCTTTCTGTGCCCTAGTTACAATTAATTTTGAGCCCAATCCTATCCCTCAACACCAAAGCGTCAGGCCAACCCCATTGCTGAGTGCTCTGTCACTCACATTGACAATTGCCCTAAGTCTTGCCCTGCAATCACTTTTGGCCAATTGCTCTTCATAGAGTTCTACCAGTCAAACTTCGACTGTCCCATGGAATGCCATATGTGTTGCCTCCCACGTTGTCCGGCGACTTGCCCCACCGGGGTGGTCCCCCACCGGGAAACGCTCTCGTTTTGCGAAGTTCCTCCCGAAAGATCTCACGAGATATCTCGCTTGACGGACCGCCAAATGTCTCGAAGGAGCATTGATAAATACCCTTCAAGGAGTAGACGGGGGCAGGCAACACACGACGCCATTACTGCATGCACTAGGGGAAGGGAGAATGGCATAACCATGCATGACATTTTGCATTTTCGTGTGTGGCGTAAATCTTGCTACTCTTTATCCCGTTGCTCTCTCTCCCTCTCTCGAGAAGTATGAACCGGCCGTGAAAAAAACTTGATCCCGAGGCTCGTTGTCCATCAGGACCATTCCCGCTTACTCAGTCCGTCTCGGCGAAGAACTTTGCAGCCTCGTTGAGCTCGCTGTCGCCGTTGGCAAAGTCCCATCCCACGATGATGCGGTTCTGGCTGCAGCATACTATGCGTCGAGCGTCGAACTGCAACTTGAACACCCTGTTGCTGTTGGTCTCTTCTGCTGCAGGCGCCGCCAGTGGAATCATGCCTGGAGCGCGCTGTCGATTGTTATACTGCATCAAGATGCGTTGCCTGTTCGCCAGATTCTGTGCTCCGTGAAGCCACCCTGCAGCATTCGGACCATTCTGTCCTGCTGGTGCGGCAGGAGGCAATTGTTGCTGCAATGCATGCTGTTGCGGCTGTTGCTGCGGCTGGCCTGCGATTTGGCCTTGCGCTTGTCCGAGTCCAGCTACAGCACCCGCTTGGTGGTGGCCTGCTGCATTGGGTCCTTGAATCTGGCCTTGATGATGATGGTGGCCATGTCCAGCCAGGCCGGGCGCGCGCTGCCTCAAGCCGCGGCTTCTTGCATTGGCGAGGAGCTCATTCTGATACAGTCGTCGATTCGCTATCCACTTCCCATTTGTGTCCTTCTTCCAGATGATAATGGTCTCATCATAGGATCCCGACACAATTCGGCTCCAGCGGTTGCCACCTCCGCCTTGTGGGATCTTCGCGTTGATCGATCGGACATCTTGAACGCGATCGAGGCCGTGTCGCGCTGAGCTAGTCTCTGGCATTCGAGACAAGTTATCCAGGCTCTTCGCCCACTTTTCCTGTGTTTCCTGGGCCAATCTTTCCAATTCCTCGTCCGTCACTTCCTGATCGCCGAACCGGGCCTGCACAGTTCGGACCAAATTAGTGTGACCTTGAAGACAGGCGACTTCGCCTTTGGTGGCAGCATCGAAGATGCGAACCGTGTTGTCGCTGCTGCCACTGACCACGCGTCGTCCATCAAATTGTACACAAGCAATGCCCTTGATATGACCGTTGAAGTCCTTCAAACATTCCCCAGTCTGGATATTCCACATGCGAATGGTCCGATCTCCTGAGGCAGACACAATCGTGTCTTTGTAGATCTGAATAGCATTCACCGCCGCGCCGTGCCCGCCTAACGTACCGAGCAGAGTAAACGGTTCGAGAACCTTAGGCGGGTCGTGGGCGAACTGTTCTCTTGACATTTCGGGGACGAGTGGATCATTGGACATGATAGCTTTCATGTTCCAGATCTTGATGGTCTTGTCCTTCGAACAAGTGATCAAGTATCGGTCATCAAAGCGTAAATTCAGAACCGACTCCCTGTGGGCTGTCGTCATTTTCTTCAACGCTTTGCCATCCGAGAAGCGCCAGATCACGACGAACGAATCAGACCCGCCTGACACTACAACATCTTGTGCAATGTCGAACTGTAAACACAGGACCGATTGGTCGTGTTGATCCTTGAGCGTCCTGAGACAGCGTTGTGTGTTGAGATCCCACACTTTGATCGACTTGTCTCGACTACCACTAACGAGATGATGGCCCGAAAATTGTATGGTATATACGCACTCGTCGTGCGCTTCATCCATGAATTCGGCCTTCGGCAATTGGAACAGTTGGTATCTCCCATTGTCCCAATTGCTCTCGAGTCTCCGTCGCTGCTTGTAAAGCCAGAACCAGTTTAGCGATTTCTCCGAGCCAGAACCACAGGTGGCAAGAGGGCTTACAGGCGGGTTCAGCTCGAAAGAGCAGTCATGTAAGCGGAGAGCGTCTTCGTTGAGACCCGTCCCTGCAACGGCTTCGACCGGTGACTGATTACCGCCGGAGTAAGGTGAGAGATGGTCCAGTCCTTCGACATCCGCGACGGTCGATCGTTCTCCAACGTTGCTTTCGACTCCTTCCATACTTTGATCCTCATCTGCCTCCACAGCATCATGTTGTGCATTCCAAGATCTTCTATCGTCAGCAGAACTCGTCAGTTCTTCCTGCTGGCGGAGCTCTCTTTGTCTCTTCCGACTCTCTCGGACGTCCACAGAAGACTCGTGCTTTCGTCGTTGAGCTTTGGTCGAGTCGAACTTGTCTGGTTTGGCTACGCGCCTCACAGCATCGACATCAACACGCCACCCCTCGCGCAAATAGAATAGCTTCCATAGTCGGCTGTCCAATGCCCTGCTTCTCCAATCTTTCGACGTCATGGAACACCGGATAACGTCCAAAGGGCTCATATTCTGCAGAATGATCTCAGTTAGCTCGAAGGGCAATCGGACAACGGGATTGATGTGGAGACGAAAGGCAAAGTCCTCGAATAGTTGTGCGAGAGATGATGTAGGCAGGTTCGCTAAGGCAACTTTGGCAAGTTCTAGCGAATGATTAGCATGTTCGTTGACACAAGAGTGCTATGCCGAAAAGTGCATACCTTGTCGTCGCTCTACCGTCAAGTGGGCAAACAGAAATGAAAAGAAGGTGGTCTGCTCCGGACCTCTCAGGTTCACCAGGGTAGCAGCCAATTTACGGTCTTGTTGGGTCACCGGGAGGAGCTGGAGCCGTACTTGTTCGACAATCATCCTATCCATATCCATCATGTCAGCTTGCAAATCCTCTTCTTGATAGTCATCGCTGGTGGTCTCCGACGCCCCCTCGGAATAGCCCTCATCAGGACGTGGACGCATGTCGCGTGGGATGGAGCTCATGGTGGGGAAGCTCTGAAACCTCTTAGCAACAAGTATATCGGGCCGCAGCGGTGGAAGGCTGGCTAGCGGTGAATCGTCGAAGGTACTCGGATTCGGCGGATTTCATGAGACCTGTGCTGGCATTATCGTTGCCGAAGTTGTGGGTTTGCAGTGGCCTATTGACTGCTGCGTCCTGTGCAAGTGATATGGTCAACTGAAGCTCCCCTCGCCGTCCTCGACCCGTCGTCCTCAACCCGCTCTTGCAATGATGCTGGCCACTCGAGTCTGACCTCGCAAGTGGTGCGCTGACGCTGATGAGTGGTGACGTCTCTGAATGACCTAGCCGTCTCGACGGCTCGACGGGACGGAGGGCAGCGAATGTCGGTTGTGTGTAACGTCGACAGCCAACGGCTGATGCCCAAACTGTAGAAGGTCACAGCGGTGCTGCACCGAACGGAGAATAGATTGCTGAGTGATCCCGCAGTGAGGGACAGATAGCGCAATGAAGGTCAGGTGAGGGACAGCTTGAAGTGAACCGACGTGTTTGTCACAGCGGAAGGTTGTGCCCCGAAGGCTGACAGCAGAGGATACGTGGTGTATGCAGCACGTGAGATGCGGCGCACGTCACATAGAAACACACACAAGCACCTCCATATCCACAGATACACATACAGGTACGCGCACAGGCGGTTCGGGTGTAGCGGCGCAATAGAATAATCAATCGACACTAGCAGCGGATTTGACGGGTGGCCCGAGCTCGACGGAAAGATGCGCTATGCGGCGCCCTCCTCAGCGGGCGCGTGCACCGTCCCGAAGGAGCCAGCGCTGCCACCAATCACAGCGCGCACAGGGCTGCTTCCGTGCGGCTTCCACTCTGCTTCCGTGCTTGCAGCGTTCTGGCTGTTCTGGCTGTTCTGGCTTTCCCGCGTCCCGCCTCCCTCTCCCCGGCCCGCCGCCCAGCGAAATCTACTGCCAAAAACGAAACGCTGCCAGGCCAGAAGCCAGGCCCCATCTCCCTCTGCAGAGCACACCTCGCACGCAACCACCGCACGCACGCACGCACCGCACTCCACACCTCACCCTTGGCAGCGTGAAAGTGCCTCTTTCACCACCTCACTATCTTCGTCTCCGCCACTGCCACTGCCACCGCAAACACCACCATCGCTGCCCCTCGACACGTCTCTCTTTGATACCGTCGCCGCCGCTGGTTTCTCGCAAATGCCAGGCCGCTCCCTGGCCCCCCTGTCCTCTCGCTGACGGCCAGGGCGACCCGCCGCGCCGAGTTGCCTGCTGGACCCGCTGTTCACTCAACCTCACACTCATTCTGACCGCACGCACGCAATCTTGCACGCATCGCGCTTCGTTTCACCCCGGTCCATTCGCGCCCTCTAACCAGTCGGTCAAAGGTCCAAAGACGTCGGCCGCTGCCCGTCTCGCGCCAGGGGAATTATGGATGGGGGAGTGCATGGCCCAGTCTCGCGAGCCTTCAACCATCCCACCATGTCGCTAGGACACACCAAACTCCACTCGTCTGGCGCGCCGGCGCTCATCCGCTCGCAGGCACACACCAGCTCATCATACTCGATACAGTCACAGCCATCATCGAGATCATCGGACACCACTTCCGGCACGTCAACGTCAACTCTATTCCCAGCACCCTCGTCGACCCCGATGAGTGAGGCCAGCAGCAGCAATTTCGTGCGCCCCACAGAGAATGTTATGAACAAGGTTGGCGACAAGGATCAGTCACTCTTTCAAATATGCGTTGTTCTAAGGCAGCGTCTGAGCGGCGTGCCCGGGTATGACAGCTTCTTCGAGGAAGAAGAACAACGTGCGGAAGATGATACAGATCCTGTCACGTTGGTCTGGAGGACATTCCAAAGAGGATATCCCCTGCTGGCCCTTTACAACGTCCTTCGACCCGAAAGAGCCATCGAACCTGACTTGTCGAATGCATCAGAACTAAAGAATCGCAAGGCTATGACCTTTAAATTCGTCAACGCCTGTGTCAACGATCTCAAATTCAAAGTCGAAGAGTGTTTCATCATCCTCGACTTGTACGGAGACGACACAACGGGGTTGGTGAGGGTCATCAAAACTATTACCCGCCTTCTGGATATCTTAGTGGAAAGGGGTATCATTGAGGATACACGCCGAGACAGTGCAGAACCCTTCGATGGCACAGCTCCAGGGAAAAAGAGCCAGCGCCAACACATCGTACTGGAGCTTGTCAACACAGAGCGCACATACGTCCAACAACTCGAGCTACTTCAGGCTTTTCAGGTCCAGTGCCAAAAGACTGGTGTAATTCCTGGGGACATTGTGCACCAGATCTTTCTCAATCTCAATGGTCTGCTTGATTTCCAACGCCGCTTTCTTATCCGAGTCGAGCAAATCAATGCCCAACCTGAAGAAGAGCAAAATTGGGGCAAACTCTTTGTGCTTTACGCCGATGCGTTCACCATATATGAGCCTTACATCACGAATCAGAAGCAATGCGAAGCGACAGTCATGCGGGAATTCGACCGCCTCAAATTGGCTGGAGGATCGCCTGAGCTCCAAGGCATTGTCGCCAATCCATCGACACTCTACAGTTTCCTCATGAAGCCTTTCCAAAGACTTTCCAAATATCCTTTGCTGCTTGACCAGCTGCACAAGAAGGGTGATCTGGACGAGGAGCGCAAATCGGATCTCCTCGTCGGAAAGGAGTGTGCCACTGCTATACTGACAAGGACAAACGCCGCAATGGAACGCGAGGACCGGGTCGCAGCAGTCGAAGAACTCCGAGGCCGGGTCGAAGATTGGAAAGGCCACCGGGTAGAACAATTTGGCGATCTTCTACTGCACGGATCATTCACTGTCATCAAGAGTGACAGTGGTCCGTCTCGTGACACCGAGCGTGAATATCACGTCTACTTTTTCGAGTGCATTTTGCTATGCTGCAAAGACATCGACCCCAACAAAGCCAAGAACAAGATTAAGCCGAAAACATCAGCGGAGAAGAAAGGGAAAGCACGACTGCAGCTCAAAGGTCGCATATTCATGCAAAATGTGACCGACGTGGTCAGCACTGCGAAGCAAGGTAAATTTCCTCATGTCTCCGATGAAGCGAGAGTGGGCACTGACAAATCAGGCTCCTATACTTGCCAGATCTTCTGGAAGGGTGACCCCGGTATCGAAAACTTTTCAATACGCTTCCTCACCGAAGATTTGATGCAAAAGTGGTATGCAGAGCTTTGCAATCAGAAGAAGAAGTGGGATGCCCACCACGCAAGCCGCCCTTCACACATGTCCACGTCTGCGACCGAATTCATATCGTTACAGGGGTCGAGCAACCTCGAGAATCCGTACAAGCAAGACGATGATGACGACGACGAAGAAATGGATCTGAACACAGTTCTGACTACTGAGTCTTACAATAGCAATCATCCCACTCTGGTTGAGTTTGCTAACGGTTGGAACTCGTCACAGACGAGCGTCCGCAATTCTAATCGGGCGACAGGTCCGCGATTACCACCAGGAAGTCTTACCGGGGGTCCCGGCCTTTCAATACGGACCACTCAATTGCAGTCTCAAATGTCGCCATATGAGCGCGGGGTTGGCGAGACTTCGTATTTCTCTCCGACCGCCGAGGAATCTCCAATGTCGATATCATCACGAACTAGCACTTCGTCCGGAGTATATCCTATGCATCGACCGGGTCATTACTCGGAAGGCGGCTATGCCAACCACACTCCTTATCGATCTACATCGAGAGAGCAGATGAATCAGCAAGGATATCCAGCTGCCGCTCGCCAAGCTGGACGACCCGCTCATCAGTCGTCGATCAGCGCTCCCAGCAATGGACCTCCCACCACTCGGAACCGCTCGATTAGTAGTCCTTCCATCAATGAGGCGCAGCGACGAGCTATGGACAACAACCGACCACCTATGCCTGACGGACCACTCCCTGGGCACATTCATCGCTCGCAGTCCAATTCTCCACACCTGATGTCTGGCGGCATAGACGAGCGTGTCAACAACGTGACGCCTGCGATGCGCTTCAATAGCCCTGCCTTGGGAGGATATGGTACTCCACGCAATGGCACTCCGATACAATACCAGCGAGAGATGATGGCATCACCGGCCCTGCCGCCACAGACTCCGTCTATGGACATGCCTCCTCCAAGTCAGTTGAAGGTCAAGGTACATGCTCAGACGGCCGGGCAAGTGTTGACACTTGTGGTGCCGAGTAACATCTCGTACCAAACGCTCAAAGACCGTATCGACGCCAAGCTTATTCGCAGCACCAATATCAGCCTCACAGATCGTGGCGGTGGCAGCAATACCGTCAAGTTGAAGTATCTTGATGAAGATGACTATATCAATATCGCCAGCGATGAGGATGTGCAAATAGCCTTTGAAACATGGCGGGAACAACGCGGCGAGGGCCTCAATGGCATGGGAGAGATTGAACTCTTCTGTCTTTGAGCCAAAGTAGTCACGAAGAGCGACGGCATTGCAACCATGCACACTAGTACACAAAGCATCATAGCTCGTTGGATCAGCAAAGATTGGATTCGATGTCGCCAGACGATAATGAGTGAACTGGACGAATGGGGGGTTATACATACATATTCGGTCATCCAGCTCGATGGGAAAATTTCGGCGGATGTTTATACGAGGCTGACGAACCCGACAAGGGTTGGCCACATCCTCAACTTGACGAGCTTATGATATACAGCCGGGGTCCATCAGTTTTTTCTCTTTTCCGTTTCATGGGCATTCAATATACGATTTCATCCTACAAAGGAAAGAACTAGCTATTCGCATGGTCATGTGCTTTGTGTCTGTATCAGGTCCCGTGATCTCTGCCGTTGAAGCTTTTGAACATCAACCCTTTGAGACGTGTTTCTGATCAGTGCCATGGATATCCCGATTCGCTTTCGGCGCTCAGCGAAATGGACAGCAGAAGTCCGAAAGAGCAGATTCGTAATAACAAATCCAGACCTTCCGTCTCTTGTCTCTTCACTTCACTACATTTGTAAATTGGCAAATACTTACACGCCTTCCCTTCAGGTCTGTGATTGCTCGAATCTGTAATTGCTCATAAAGAGGTTCAATTACGAGAAGTCCTCTTCCTCTACGTCTATCCGATCTTCTGCTGGTGCTTCATCGCCCCCAGCCTCGGCTGCAGCATCCAAATACGCAACCACCGTATCCGACCGCAGCAGAGTCTCCTTCTCCTCGTCCAAATGCGCATACGCCTTCTCCAATAGCGCTGCTTCAAGCTTACGCAGCCGCAGCGCCGCGTCCTGCACACGTGATCTGACATTCGTGCCTTCGCCGTGCGGTACGGCGGCGACATCTTCGTCTGAGCCGTACAGCGTCTGTAATTGGGCTGCGACGCGGTCTTGAAGGATGCTTGCGACGCGGAGGCGGAATACATCCCATAGCGGCTCTTCGGATAGACATGTCTTGAGATCGGCGGCGGAGGATAGCTCCCTTCCTTGGAAAAAGGCTTTGAGTTCTTCATCGCCGGTCGTGGTGCGCTGGACCATGAATTCTAGACCGTCTTCTTCATTGGTGCAGATCAGCCAGACGTAGTCGCTGTCTAGCAATATAGTGTTGTCAGTGGATGTGATTTTGACACCGGGCGCGGTTTGGGCAATGGTGGCTTTAGCCTTTGCAAGGGGGTCGGCTTTCATCATTTGCAGGTCGAGAAACAAAGTACGAGCGTCTTCGACGTCGGGAAGGTCTTCTATGAATCCGTATGAGAAGAGCATCTCGCACGCTCCCTTGGCGTCACCATAACTGATGGTGATCTCATCACCTTTGCGAAGGGACTTGTTGTCGCGGAGGAGGAGCACGGCATCGCTGTTATTGTCGAGCTCGTATATCGCGCAAGTTGCATCGCCACCTGCGTGGTTTGCCATATCGATACACGGAGCCATGCAGTCGCCTATCCCTGGAAATTCAAGTGCACGAGAACGGTACATGGCGTCCACCTGCAACCAATCGTCGAAGCAGAATATGCCATCGACCTCGTCCCACCATAGCGGTTCGACCCATGAGATGGTCGAAGTTAGAGTACGGAATTTGTCGAATTCGCGGTAAAGAGAATTCAACTTGGCGATCACTGCAGGAAGAAGGGATGTGCCAGGAAGCAGAGCACGTTCATCATCTGTCCAAAAGGTCGGCAGCAACTCGAATGGCAGAAATTTGATGTAGGAAGTGAATGGCGAATGGACGAAGTGTGATCCTGGCAGAGACGGTGCCGCAAGACTCGACTGGGTCAGGAGGAAGGTGAGGATGGCGATGCGGGAGGTCTGATGCACCATCAGCCTCCCGTTCTGCTTGACGTGCTCTCTGCACAGGACGAGCGATCTTTAGGAGCACCGACTAGGCTCGCCCCGGGACCTACCTTGCCAAAATCTCCGAGGCTTTCTAGAACAGCTCGGAGATCGCCATCTACCTTTACGTGCTGCTCAACCCTCTCTTTGGACAAGATGAGATCTCGTGGGACGGTAAGAAGAGTAGTCAAGTAGTCATCGCTCGCGTCGATGTCTCCGGCGGCATAGACCCCGGCGCCTTTCCCGGTATCGGGTCCGGAGTCTCCGAAGTGAACGTTTGACAGTTGGGCACCCTGCATCACCGCCCAAGGCTGGAGAGCATTGATAGGCAGCCGAAGCCAGCCTTGATCTCTGCCCTCGCGGATCATTGCCTGCCTGGTCTTGAGGGAATGTCTAGGGGAGAGAGTGGGCTCGCTGGGTCGACATTAGCGGCGCTAATTCTGCTGCGTTGCCGAGCAAAAGAGAGTGATTTGAATGGTGATGTTGTTGGGCTTGGCAGAGATAGGACCTCCGGACGCAAGGGCCGTATGCAGACTGGAAAGAGCGGGGCGAGGCGAGGCCAGATGGGGCGCGTTGCCTGCTTCGGCCGTGCATACATAAACAACAACGCCACTATCGACCACAAGTAAGACTGTGCTGCCACGCGGGGCGTGCTCCGCCGTGCGCAGGGAACACAATGCCGGGGAAAAGACAATCTGACAGCGCAGGACAGGCCAATTGGCACGCGACAGTACATGGATCGTGCTGTTTCTGTATCCATCTAACCCACAATAAATAATACACACAGCTAGAAAGCAAAAGCCCTCTGTTCCCCAGACAGACGCAACGGTGCGGAGTCTGCCGCGGTGCTGGCGAGCGAGCGATGCGTTGCAGATCCCGCCAAAAGTGTCTTTGTCTTTGTTTTCGCTTGTGCACAGGCCACAAACATCGTGGCTGGTTGCCGACCGACCAGCAGCTTCAACAACCTCCAATGCCATGGCCACTCAATCCGCATGCTTATGCACACACTACACTCTCCGCTCTCTTCCTGTTTGCATTTGCATCGGCTCCTCGTCCCTCTCATCTCTTCTGCCGTCATGTCATAACCGTCCCACCGCCCTGCCCTCCACCCTTCTCTTCCGCCCTTCATCCCATCTATTTTTCTGGCGCAGCGCTGGCAGGCTGGGTAGATCGAGTCGCATATTCCTCACCATTCATAACAGCAGCACCCGCAGCACTTTGTCCGCCTCGTCGCATCTAGCTCGTTGATTCGAGCTGCGCGTCGTATTCAGTCGCATTCAGTCGCATCGCATCACATCACTTCGGTCTCATTCCGTGGACGGAGCGACCCCAGATATTCTTCTCCACATATCACCTCCATTTCCCACCATGCCACACCAGCCCAAGGCTCATTCGAGCGGTCAGGCCGTGACCAGCTACGGCCAGATCATAGAGTATATACCAGGTCAGTGACGAAAGCCAATGCACACCTTGCGACTTTTTATTCCAGAGATCTAACATGACAACACAGACCGGATCTTTCTCGCTTCCTACACGCACGCCCCCGACGAGCATACCCCGTTCCCATGGCCTGCCAAGTCGCAACCACAATCGCCCGTCAAGCGCGGAACTTCCAAGACACAAGAGGTGGTCGAGGAGACCAAGCTGCGTGGCCCTCCGGAGTATTTCTCCATTGACAAGCTGTTGCTCTACAATGCCTTCCACGCCGACTTCGGCCCCTTGCACATCGGTCACCTGTACAGATTTGCAGTTATGCTGCATGACGTTCTGGGTGCTGCCGAGGCGCAGAAACGGCCCATTGTCTTCTGGAGCCAAGCCGATGCCAGGAGTCGAGCCAACGCCGCCTGCATTCTTGCCTGCTATATGGTTATCATCCAAAGCTGGCCGCCACATCTCGCACTCGCGCCAATTGCCCAGATGGACCCTCCGTGCATGCCCTTCCGCGATGCCGGCTACAGTCAAGCAGATTACGGCCTGACTATTCAGGATGTTGTATATGGTATCTGGAAGGCTAAGGAAGAGAAACTTTGCGCCATTTCTGGCTTCAACCTGGAAGAGTGAGTTTCCGTGTCAATGGTTGTCTTTACCGCTGCTAACTCGATCATAGATACGAGACATTCGAAAGGGTGGACATGGGCGACTTCAACTGGATCTCGCCCTCATTTGTTGCCTTTGCTTCGCCGCAATCCAAGGCAAACTACCCCATCGTTCCCGGAGACCCACTTTACAGCACCCTCCCACGCACATTGGAAGCTGTGAAGAAGTCCAGTCTCTCGAAGCCCTTCAAAAATGTTCTGTCCCACTTCTCTCGCCGGAACGTCGGTCTTGTGGTTAGACTCAACTCAGAGTTGTATTCCCCCTCGTATTTCACGGCGTTGGGCATCAAGCATCTTGATATGATCTTCGATGACGGCACTTGCCCGCCTTTGAAGCTGGTGCGCAAATTTATTAATCTGGCGCACGAGATGATCACCCAGCGCAAAAAGGGCATAGCCGTCCACTGCAAAGCCGGTCTTGGCCGCACCGGATGCTTGATCGGAGCCTACCTGATCTATCGCCACGGCTTCACAGCGAACGAGGTCATTGCTTATATGCGCTTCATGAGACCTGGTATGGTTGTCGGACCGCAGCAGCACTGGCTGCATCTGAATCAGGGCACATTCAGGGAGTGGTGGTTCGAGGATACCGTCAAGGAGCAGATGCTGGCTTCTATGGCGCCATCAACTCCTACAAAGAACACCGTCCGTCAGAAACTGGTCAGCAGCAACGGTCAAACTTTCACGCCGCCACCAAGAGACAGCAGCTTCCGTCGCTCGGCTCTTGGCGAGATCACGCACAACGAGCAGGCTAGCTTGAGTGGATCTATCGGAGTTCAGGATGAAAATCTGCCCGCTCCTACACCCGGCCAACCACGGAAGACCAACAAGATCTACGGACAGGGTTCGCCGTTCCGCAAATCTCACCGAGCGGACGAAAACCTCCGTCCCGAAGGCCAAAGCTTGCAACAGAGCACGTTGCATGAAGAGGACGAGTCCGAGGAAGACTACGCCATGCAGCTTCTCAGTTCAGCCATATCGCGTCAAGCCAGCAGGTCACCTCAATCGAGGAGTGGCAAACGCCGCGCGGTCAGCTGCACGACTACCACAATGACCACGACCAAATGGGACGTGGATGGCAGCGATATTGAAAATCAAGAAATCCTGATGGATGGTGATGATCTGAGCGAGTCCCAGAGTGGTCTGAGAGATCGCAAGCCCAAGACGCCATCGGCAAAGTCGGGAAGCGGCATAGGCAGCTTGCTTGTCAACAAGCGTAGCCCCAGCCGGCGAAGTACTGAGGGCAAGACCAGCGTACGCAAGACAAGCGGACGCGTGGGTAGCGTGGGTTCGGTGAATACACGGTCCAGGGGCGCTTAGTGGGAGCACCTCGACTTGTGCCACCAATCCGGCTTTGAAAAGTCAGTGGATTCATCTGATTAGCGATGATTGTGTACAAAGCAAGCGACATGTTAGCAGCACGGCATAGCATCTCTGCGCGTTCCGACAAAAAACAGCTGCTCCGCATTTGCACCGGCGTTCGGGTTTCCATCTCATCATTGAAGGGGCCGGAGTTGTTGGATGATTGTTGTATTCATAGCTCTCTCACATCTGTCTTTCCCTTGCTCAAAAGGTAAGACGATTGCTACGTGTGGAGTTTGGGAGTGCAGTTTTGGCTGGTCAGTACTGCTTCCTAGCTGAGAATTGATCAGTGCCTCTTCCATAACCTTGCCAAAGTGTGTGCAGTGCTTGTTTGTATCATGCTATAGCTAATCAGGAACGATAAATAAAGCAAGGGGACGCAAACAAGAGTTCGGGGTTAAGGCGGGGATAAAAATGAAGCTCAAGCCTGTGGGACTGAACCAAAAGTCACGAAGCAAGGTTCATTCCATCCGACCTCACCTCGTGTTCCTGCCTTGGGCGAGCCATTCATAACACATCACGTCTACTGTCATTGTCACATATCTCGCTGCGTCTCGACAATATAGCAACACTTACCAATTGGCGCGAGAAATGGCGATACCCAAGACGACCGCGTCGCCGGCAACGGCAAGCAGCAGCACAAAATCAAAGTCCAGCACAGATGGTCCAATCGACATGCTCGACTCTCCTCTGGCAAGGGCGTACACGCACGCGCACCCGATCATAGTGCTCGCCATTTTCTTCACCACATTTGGACAATTGGTCAAAGACCCGATCACCGGGATGCTCGGCACGCTGGTGCCCATCGCGGTGCTGCAGGGCTTATACGCGGTGATCTGTCTGCCAGGAACGAATGCGTCACAGCAGACCAAGGGCAAGAAGGGGAAGCAGCAAGATACGGGCATTGGATTTCGGATTGTGGTAAGGACTTTTGCATAGCTACGTTGTTGAGGGAAGCCTTGTGCTGACATTGTTTCTCGACAGCCGGCCATTCTCTCGATCATCATGTCTCTCACCTTCGGCGGTCCACTCCTTGCGGCATGCCTCGTCCTCTTTGGTGCTCCATTCACCACTCACCAGATACATACCATGCTTTGCGGCGTACATCTCGCTGTCCTGGCTGGTCCGCCTCTCATCTATGTCCATGGCGTCGACGTGGACTGTTGGCTCCGGATAGTAGCGCTCGATATACCTGTCGATGATGTCTTCGGTGCCGCGCTGGGTACGCTACTCGGTGCCTGGATTGGGGCTGTGCCTATACCTCTGGACTGGGACCGCGAGTGGCAGAAATGGCCGGTGACGGTGCTAGCTGGCGCCTACGTGGGCTGGGCTGTACTCAAGATGCTGGGTGGCACTGTGCTTAAGGGCTCAAGGATAAGGCTCGACTAAGCTCGGAATGTACACATTCTCGAAAGGCAAGTCAAGATCGGCTTGATTTACAAGCTGTACTACCCGGATCAAAGTCACATGATTCTTCGCCAAGCCATGATGGACTTGATCCACAACCTGGACTATTTGCAACAAGGCCAGATGTTCGTTAGCCAAGCCATGACGAACTGTTTTGTCTATGGGGGCTTTCCAGCGATCCAGGGATCGACTGTTGTCCCGGACGCTCGAAACGATGCCCGACGATCTCAATATAATCTTCCAAATCACGAGCGCCTATCCAGCGGTGCAGGCTTATTGCACCAGATGTGCGACACGTCATTCCGTTGTACATCGGGGACGGGCGGTTATGGCGGGCCCGCCGTCATTCGCAGGGAAAAGCAGAGCCCGTTGCGATCCCATATCACCGGTCCAACAAATCCAAGCCACAACAACAAACGACACCGGGGCGGGATGCGGATAGCAACAGCATTTGATATGGACACGATGCGACGGCTCAACGATCCCTCATCGTGCAACTTAATTATGTGCGGCAGGGCCAGCCCAGCCCACCCGCCAATCGTTCTTCCCCAGAGTTTCGACTAGAGGGGTCGAGAGCGGCAGATCTGCACTTGACACATGGCATGGTTGATTGGGCGTTGCGAGAGCACGGTATTGCCTATAATGCTGTCGACGGGAGCTTCCGAATGGACTCATCAAGGCAAACACTCGATATAGCCAGCACGACATTGTAGTACCACTTTGATGAGGCTGGGCAATGAATGTGCAACGAGGACCCTTCCCGAGCGATCACCCGTGTTCAGCCACCCATTCTCTGAATGCTCGACGCTGCAGAAAATGACTTGCAGGCTACCACATATCATGTATCTGGCTATTCCCCAATACAAAGGCGCGAAACTCGAACAGGCAAAGCGTGTGTCGCAATCTGCTTCCAATGAGACAGACGGGCCGAACCTATGGTGACAGGTGTATCGCGTGGCAGGGCTGGAGATGACCCATGGTTCGCAGGTCGCCGTGAGCATTCCACGCGAGGTTTCACTTGATCCACCAGCCGTCGACTTTTGATGAAGTGGACACTAGGTGGGGAGAGAGGGCAGACACTCTGAGACCACTTCTCCGCGTTATAGACGACACGCTCCAAATTCGAGCTTCTCAGACGTGAATCCCGTGATCACGCGTTGACTATGAGGTGATCATCGTTATCTATCGTCAATAACTCCAACAATGCTATAAAACTTAGTGTTCTGATGGAAAGAGGCATTGCCGGTTATACAATCGTTCAATCAAGCATCGACTGCCGTGACAAGCCACCCGCAGCCTTGGAGGCCATTTTTGGCAGGAGCGAATATAGAAGAGAGACTCTGGCGGGTAGAGAGCCTCACACAGCTTACCAACTTTGCCGCACCGGGTTCGACGAGGGACGGTGAAAGCCGACTCGGTGTACCTGAGCCCTGGCATAGACCAGCGTTGAAAAGTGTGAGACCAAAACGGGTTTAAGGTAAAGAAATGGGTATTGGAGAGCCAAGAAGGTGTCTCGCGATATGTGATCAAGAATGGTTGCGAGGCTGGGGAGCGGAGGTCAAGAACAGAGCATTTGTTTGTGGCTGTTATTTCGAGTCACGGCATGGACGATCCGTGACTCTTTGATTGTTGGCATACGAATCGCGTACGGTATATGAGGTAAGGACGACAACACTGCGCGGACGGTAGAGGAGGATATTAAGCAAAATCTCCCCCTTTTTTCGGCGGCCGTATGGGCGAAGACAGAGGGGATCCGCAAACGGCAGGTCTGGTGGGCGTGAGACCGAAAGCGGGCGATATGCTGCCCCTCACCAAGCCGTTTTGGGGTCTCTCTGGCTAGAGCGGAAGAGCGAGCGAGCGAGCGAGGGCGAAGATGTTTGTGCCTGGACGGGAGGCGGCGGGATTGTTGCGATGCGAGGCCGGGACGCCGTTGCAGCCGGACGGCGTCGGGGCAGGCAGGAGGAGGTGAGGCTGGGCATCGTCGTCGCTCTGGAATGGATAGCGACTGCATTTTGGGACAGATATTGTTTTGCGGGCAACGGGCGGATTGGCAACCGCCGGCAACACGGGCTTGGAACAGTCAAGACAGGCGTCTAAAGGAATTTGTGAAGCAGCAAGACACCAGAGCTGAGCCGGTCGGGCGCCTGCTGACGGCGTCACACGAAACAGAAATCTCTGAAAATGAAACAACAATGGGCAGTAGCAGGATGATATTGTAGTGTGTTGTGTGCAGGGCTGGGCGCCTGGACAATTGGAGGTGAAGGACGATGATGATAGTGTTGTTGTTTGCTGCCGGCGCTGTGGCTGTGGGGATAGGGTTGTTGGTCCACGCGGCGGCGGCTGCGGCGGTGACAGCTGACCGGAAATAGAGCACGCACGCACGCACGCACGCACGGGGCCCGCGAGGGGGTTAATGGTTATTGACTACTGTTGCTGCTGATCTCGCCGGTGCACTGCATCTGGCCTAGGCGGTAGCGATGCGGTGAAGCATTATTGTCCACAGTTTTGCTAGCACGGCTGACACACAAAGGAGGGATTGTCGGAGAAGGCGCTGCGCTATGTGTCTGATACTACTGCCGCCGTCGCTTGTTTGGAGCGGTGGGGAGCGGCAGAGAAGCGGTGACCTGATGCCAGCGCCAGATGTGTGAGGGCCAGGTGCTGCGAAGGGCGCGTGATTGGCCACGAGCGGGGTTGACACTGGCGCCGTGTGGACTGCGGGCGCCGTGTTTGCCCAATCGCAGGCCCCGCCGCACCCGCTGATGCCCCTCGCCCAGACGCTCGCCCCCCGCCGGCAGCCGGCCCAGGCACACGCAGCACACGCCCCGTACGCAACATTCACTCACACCCTGTAAACGTCTCCCATCGCCCTGACCACTCCTTCGCCGTCCACCGCCCGCACGCCGCTGTCCACCAGACCAAAGCGCCCTCTGCACCATTGTCAGTCTGCATCGCGCGTAGCGGGCGGTCATAAAGCACAATGGAGCCCTCCACCGCCAGAATGCATACCGCCATACTATCTCTCATCGTGCCTGCTCCTGCTCCCAATCTCGTCCGCCATTCCTCACTTGCCATCGCTCTCCCCTTCCCAGCAGCCAATACCGCCCGCTCACCTCCCTCCCCAGCCCGCCATATACCGATATATCCCGTCTCCAGGGCTGGTCCCCGGCAGAGAGAGCACAGCTCAGCACGACAAACGAGTCTCAGTCAATATCATTTCAGATCCAACGTCTGTCCAATTTCGTACCGCCGGCCGCGACCTCCTTCGTCACCGGCCGTTGTCGCGCAGACAGCTGATTTCTCCTAACACAGCTCAACGACGTCTAACGACATTGCAACGGCCTACACGCTATCCGGAATAGTTCATCTGCCCCCAACCAGGCGACACTCCTCTTGCAGCCCGGCCGACCGCTGGGCCCTGCCATCGCCCGTGGAACCATTTCCTCTGCTGGCCAGAGAGAGATTCAGACCGTTTATTTTGTCTGTCACTCTATTGCCCTGCCCACGAGTCCCTACCCGCCTCATATAGAACCCAGCTCGACCCGTTCTTGCACCTCGTCCTTTTTCTTTTCGATATCTGTCGATCTCTTCTGGTCTCGATCAGTATCAATCCAATTCTTACACAAGCAGCATCTGAGCTGTTGTTGCTGGACTATTACTATACAGGTCGAACCCCTTTGCTGGATCGCTTCGACATATACACTCCACATACACAATGGCCACCTCCACGCCCACCCCGGAGCAGAATGCTGCCGCCCTCAACCACTTCATCTACCTGCCGGTTTCGCAGGACATGATCTCGTACCTGGCCGCCAAAGCTACAGAGGTCATCCGGTGTGAGGGTCCCGTCAAGGGTCAAGATATGCCCCCGACGCCTCCCACCACCCCTCCCGCTGGTGCCACTTTCGAGGCTCCCCTCCCGACTGTCGAGGAATTCATCACATCTCTGGTCGAACGGTCATCGGTCCAGGTCCCGACCTTGATGACCTCTCTCGTCTACCTCAGCAGGCTCCAAGCCAGGCTCCCGCCTGTCGCCAAGGGCATGAGGTGCACTGTCCACCGCATCTTCCTCGCCTCGCTCATTCTCGCTGCCAAGTCGCTGAACGACTCGTCGCCCAAGAACAAGCACTGGGCCCGCTACACCGTAGTCAAGGGCTACGATGGCTTCGGCTTCAGCTTGACCGAGGTCAACCTCATGGAGAAGCAGCTCCTGAACCTCCTGCAGTGGGACCTGATCGTTCGCGAGAACGATCTGTACACTCACCTCGAGCCGTTCCTTGCTCCTATCCGCTCATGGCAGGTCCGCCAGGCCGAGAAGGCCAAGCAGGCCATGCTCCGCGAGAGGCTGCTCGAGGAGCAGCGCCAGCTTTCTGAGCGCCTGCGTCAACGATCGGTCAACTCTGGATCTCCCTTCGAGGGCGCCCGCAACCCCCGTACGCCGAGCGGACAAGGCTCTCGTCAGGCATCGGTCTCTCACTACAACACTCAGACCCCGTCCAGGACGCCTTCGTTGTCGCCGCCGTCGCGTAGCAACTCTTCACAGTCGGCCGACTCGTGCGAGACATCGCCTGCCAACTCGGTCCGCTCTCCTCCCAATGTGGAAGAGACGCCGATCCGCATCCAGCGCATGCCTTCGATCGTCGACATTACCATGTCCAAGCTGAGGAGCCGACAGCCCTCGATGGAGCAGCTGAACTCGGAGCCCAAGAAGATGAAGACGGGCAATATTTTCTCCCGCTTGATCTCGAGCTCCACAGCAGTCACCCACTAAAGTGACACCACTTCTTGTCAACACACTATTCTTCGTCTTCTCTTCTGAAAACGATGCACGCACTAATAGCGTCCAATGCGGCAGAGCCAAGGACCACCTCGCGGGCTAGGGTGGAGGACACATTAATCCTCCGGCATTTTTTATTCGATTCTATTCACACCACTTTTATTAACACGGCTTTATTACAACAAAGCATTGCGCGGCGTTGAAACTCCTGGGAGGAAAGCATTTTATGTATGGAAAGGGAGCAAGCGTCTGTCGGGCCTGCATTGAGCTGCACGGGTTTGGCTAAGGGCGAGGCGCATGGAGGAGGGGGAGAGCATGAGAACCAATGGTCTGGACACCGCCGGGCCTGGTCAACCTTTCGAGGTTGGCCGCACTTTTGTAGCATAGTGATCGCATCGTGGGTCTTAGCCGGGCAATACTGGCGACGGGCACCACTCGAGAAAATCAAGAACGCAGTCGATTCTGCGCATTTGACCACTCAAAACTTCTCGTCTCTGTACTTGTTCCGGTGACTGCAGCAGTGGTGATGATGGTAGTGTTTGTCGTTCTTGTGGCGTCCACGAGTCAGCCAGGGGAACATGATCACTTCCACGTCCAAAAATAATCCGTCCAAACCATCAACAAAAAGCCACGCACGGTTCATCACGGCAAATCTAGGGGAGCACGGGTTCTTTTTGCCTCGGAACCAAACTATCATTCCACGAATCTGGAGACGCGTATCGTTCTCTGCCTTGGGACGAGACTACGCCCCTTCCATCACGCGACTCGAGCACAAAACGGCGATGCAGCATGCAGCATGCAAGAAGAGCGCGAGCGTGAGCGATGCCCACATTCCGGGTAAACCGGGAGCAGGCGCAGGGCAGGATTGCCAAACAAATCAAGAGCCAAGCCAGAGTGGAAGGGTAGGGGGCCCGACGAGAAAGCCCCATCCCCTGCTGCGATTGATCCAGGCGGCTCCGTCCCGTCGAGGATGAACAGAGCGGGTATCTATCGCCGAAGACTCAAGTAATCACGACCTGATGGTACTCGGTCTCCGGGCCAAAATGCTGGATGCTGTCTCTATTCGAACAGACTGCAGGATTCTACCTCTTCCCTGAGAAAGTCTTATCATGCCATTGCTTCTAGGCGCTCGCGAACCGACACCATCTCGAGATGCCCCTGATAAGGATCCAATATGACCGCTGGGATGTAGCAAGCTGCGATGAATTAGCCAGCAGACACAATCACCACTGAGAACAATTGCCGCCGCGAGTGTGAGAGAAAGAGCGTCCGTCTGAGACCAAGACACTTTATCGTTGTCGTTGTCGTCACAGCATGACTTTTCGCCAGCCGCTTCGGCTTGTACATAACGGCTACATTGACACGGTTTCGGTCGCCGCGGCCGCATCCGATAGAGAGGATAGAGGAGCGGACGAGGAACTGTGTGGGGCAGCAGCAGTCGCACCCATGGCAGCTCGTCTGCGATGGAGCTCGCCTCTGTCCTCCGCAACCAGGCACGATCGCCGCAGGCACGTCCCAAGGCACACATCCCAGTCACCGCCGCCGCTGTGCAGTAACACTACAAGGCAAATGCTTCCGAGTCATGCCCCACCAATTCCATACTCCGTGGAGCGATACATGCCGCAGTGCAACTCCAATGCGAGATTCTTGGACGTGTCTTGGATGAAAGGATTGTGCAGAATGACGGCGTAGCGAGTCTGCGATCATACTCGCGTACACGTTCACGACCGAAGAGTCGAACAGGCCCACTCAACCCGGTGCGTTCCCTGCATCGAAGGCCCCTCTGCGATCGGGGGAAAACCTGGGTGGCGGATCTCGGGCTGACCACCATCCCACTCCCCTCGGCCGTGCGATGCTCAATTTGAGGTTCTAGACGGTGGCGCGAAGCACTCGGCTCCGTGCCTTGCAGTAGGAGCGCGCACTCATGCACGCGTGCATGCATCATCAGACCATTGTCGGACCGGCGAGGGCTACTGTGCCGGGTCACCGCTGCCTCTCGTCTCCATATCGCAAATTTTTGAATAAGAGATACGGCAGATGGCCCTGGACTGTTCGCGGTTCAAGCGAAGACCCACTGCCGAAGAGCGAATTCAGCGACGAATAGCTGAGCGAATAGTCAACGTCGACGGTAGATTCGCCAGTCAATTTTTCGAATCTAACGCTCGCAAGCGACCATCTTCAGAAGCTCGATCCTGTCCGTCAGAAGTACTCGAGTACCGAAGTGTTTCTCGAGCGACAATTTCCCCACAGCCAATGACCTACGCTTTCGCTAGGATTTCGGTACGCTTTCGGTACACGGGGGAGGGCGCGCCTCCTCTTCCGCGCTGATCGTGGGATCCCTCGTGGCGCGGCTGTGCATAATCGGGCAGTCAGGATACTCACCACTGTCTCCACTGCGGCTTGTCGCCCCACCACGCCGCACCACATCCGAAAGCCTCTTTGCTTTGCTTTCCATGGTCGAGCGCTCTCCCGAGCCTGCCGTGAATCAATGCTCGTCGACCTCGACACTGATCAGACATTAACGTGCTCCTTGTACCATCATGTTGAAGTCGATAGCTTCAACGCCCCGTCCGACTTGTCCATCGACGAACATGGGTTCGCGGATTTACAGATTGCCCCAGACGGGTTGCTCGTGCAACGCCTGAACAATATGTCTGCTTTGTCTTACAAAGTCAGGCCCCACTCTTGACCTCCTCAAGTGATATCGGGTGGCTCCGAAAAGGGCGACTAGCTTCGAGGCTGGGGCAAACGCCATGACGGTCACGCCGCCTGCTCTGGTGCGAGGATTGCTGCAATGAAAGTTCCAGAAATCAGCAATGCGCTGCCCTAAGGCAGGGCCTCTCGAACGGGGGGGCAGCCACAGAAAATTCTTTCCTTCGCTGTCCGTCGCTTTAGGCCCCGTTCGGAGCCGCCACCCATGCCGCTACGCTCTAGTTCCCCACGCCACATGGCGGAGGGTGCGCTCGCGCTAGAGTAGTCGGGGCAAACGGCCACGATCGATACGCAACGCCTTTTTCTTCCTTCTCCCTGCGCTGACGGCATCCATCGGAATGGGTACTGGGACATGATGCCGCCGCGTTGAAGCGTTGCCACCTGCACGTGTGTGAGGCGTTTCACCACTGCATAGTGGAGTGGTCCTTCGAGCAATGAGGCGTCCAAGGGATTCGGTCGTATTGTTGGTGTCGTTCGTTCTTCAAGGGTTGTCAAGCCCAGGATTTCTACCGTGGTTCGGCCCTCTTCCTACTTTGGCACCTTACTCCACCTACATCCGCGACTTTCCTGACACCCTCTGTGCGTACAATTGGCATCTCTTGGCCCATGCCAACTTCCAGATTCATTAGAGGCCAAACATCCCCACTTTCCTTTCACCTCTGGCCGAGTGTGCTCTCCCTCGTTGTTATCGATCTCGCTACCGCAACAATGACGAGTCTCAAGGTCATTAGCTGGACATGGTATGGCGCTGTCAGCTTGGTTGTGGTCGGCAGATTGTAAGTTCACCGACACCGCCTATTGATCAGTCATTGATCCAAGTCTCAGTATTTCGCGTTATCTACATTTGGGCTCCATCAAAGCGCTTCAGTTGGACGACTGGCTGATGTGGCTTGCCTTTACGACATATACTGTGGATATTGTCTTCCTCAACATAGTCGCTGTTACGCCAACGAACTTGTTCCAGCCTGGAACCAGCGTGTCGACCTTTACAGCCGCAGACTATGCACAGCGGACTTACGGCAGTAAGATCACGGTCCTCGTCGAGCAATGCCAATGCATCACCATCTGGACCGTCAAAGCATGTTTGCTGATCATGTACCTTCGCATCACCGTCGGACGATCAGAAAGGCTGTACATGAAGGCGTTGGCATGCTATGTGGGCCTCGGATTTGTGATCATGGAGATTCTATATCTCGGCGTTTGGTGCAGACCGTTCCACAATTACTGGTACGTTGGAATCGGAGCTTGCGTGATTTCAGAGACTGACGAGAATGCACAGGGCTGTTCCGACACCAAACATCCAATGCAGTGCTGCAACCCATCACTTGATCACCAACGCTGTGTTCAATTTGTCTTCTGATTTGCTCCTGCTCTGCATTGCCCTTCCTATCTTCCTCAAGACGCAAATGTTGCCTCGCAAGAAGATTGCGGTGTGCACAGTTTTCGGGCTTGGCTTTTTCAACATAATCGCTGCAATCCTGAACAAGTACTACTCCTTCACTAACCCATTCGGTTCTGAGTGGACCAACTGGTACTGCCACGAGTCGTCGACGAGCATGGTCGTGGCCAACATGCCATTCATGTACACACTACTCAGGCGGGTTTTCAACTTTCGCTCCCTCAATGGCAGCAACTACTACAAGGCCAATGGGTACAATAATCACGCCACAGGCCACAAGCTGAGGAGTAGGAACGACGGCAAAGCAACTCTGCTAGACCATGGATACGGACGAGGCTATGGTCGTGGCACGATCAACGGAGATGAAGAGCTGGGTTTCAGAAAGTTCCCGGTGACGGTGACGAAAGATATCAATGTCGAGGAGGAAAAGTCCAGCATCGAGGGCGCGAGCCATGAATTTGAGATGGACTTCTTGGGTACCGGCGGCTCGTCTCGCAACCAGACGACCATCACTACGAACGACAGTCCGACACCTCGGCGGTCACCGAGTACTGCGTCGGGACTGCACACTCCCATTATTATGCCGAGAGAACCCGAGCCCGCAGTCGTGGCCGGGGAGCAAGGTGGAAAAGCATCCGTCGCCATGTGAAGGCGATGAAATGGTCTTTTTTGAGATTTCTGACCACGTAGAGCCATGACCGCGAGATACCCTTGTAGAATATATTACATTCACGACTACTTCGCTTCGATTGCTTGAGGATATGCTATGTTGTGGTGGAATTAGACCAGAGATTAGTGCCATGATTGCGCCATAATAGCTCTCTGCAGTGTTTTCAGGCCTGAGGATCAATCTAGACGGGGATCAATTATAGCAAGCGTGATTGCCAAAAAGCCCTTCGATCTCCCGTCAGCAGGGCCTGAGGCTTTCACTTCCGGGGCAGTCTTGGCAGCCCTGTCGGGGATGGATTTTCAGCACCCGTTCATGACCCCATACCCTCGCCACTTCCTCCCACTCTATAAGAAAAAATCCCCGACCAGATACCACTCACCACAAACCATTCTATTCCAGACCATGGCGCCGCCGCTCTGCGCCACCTGCGGCAAAATCCGCGCGCAGATCCTGCGGCCGTCGAACCACCAACGGGTATGCGCGGGGTGCTTCACCTCCCTCTTCGAGGGCGAAGTATACAGCGTGATAACCTCGCACTCGCTGTTCACGCGAGGAGAAAAAATCGCCATCGGCGCCAGCGGGGGAAAAGATTCGTGCGTCCTGGCCGCCGTGCTGCACACGCTTAATCAGCGGTACGATCTGGGACTGGAACTCGTGCTGCTGAGTATCGACGAGGGAATCACTGGGTATAGGGATCATAGTCTCGATGCTGTGAGACGAAATGCGGCGGCGCTGGATCTGCCGCTGTATATCCTGTCGTATAAGGAGCTGTATGGTTGGAGTATGGACCAGGTGGTCGCGCAGATCGGGAAGAAGGGGAATTGCACTTACTGCGGCGTGTTTCGCCGTCAAGCACTGGATCGGGGCGCGAGTCGGCTCGGGGTGAGGCATGTTGTTACTGGACATAATGCCGACGATGTGGCGGAGACGGTGCTCATGAATCTGCTACGGGGCGATGTGGCAAGGCTGGGGAGGACCTGTAGTATCGTCACTTCGACGCCGGGAGAGGTCAAGGGTGGGAGTACCGAGGAGGTGCAGATCACGGACGTGAAGCGGAGTAAGCCGCTCATGTACGCTTATGAGAAGGAGATTGTGCTCTACGCGCATCATCGGAAACTGGATTACTTTTCGACGGAGTGCATATACTCGCCAGAAGCATTTCGGGGTAGCGCGAGGACGCTGATCAAGAACCTGGAGCGCATACGTCCGGAGAGTATTCTGCACATCGTACGGAGCGGGATCGATATGGCGCGCATGGTTCCTGGAGCGGAAGCTGCGTGTGCAGGCGACTGTGGAGGGAAAAGTGGCAAAGCGCTCAGGAGTACGGTCGCAGTGGACGATGACGACGGAGGCGCAGGTGGATGCGGCAGCAGCGCGGGCGCAGACGTGCAAGACATGGCCGCCACGGAGAAGCAGATTCGCCTATCCGACCACGCCGCGGAAACATGCGCAGAAGTCGAGATCAGACTACCCGCTTTGCAGACGACGCAGAAACCGCGAAATGCTACGGGGGATATGGCCACGGTGCCGATTCGACGGAAGCAGAAGACGACGACCACGAGGACGAATGAGGAGGCTAAGCTCGGCAAGTGTGAGCGCTGCGGCTATCTCTCGTCTCAGAAGGTGTGCAAGGCGTGTGTCTTGCTTGACGGGTTGAATAAAGCGAGACCGCGGACGCCGATTGTTGTTGAGCAGCATGGATGAGGAGTGGAAAATGAGATGTTGGATTACCGGAATACCACGAAGGTTCTCACCAGATCTTATGCGCTCACACTTGGAGGGCGAGACGCGAAGAAACCGGCCATATCTGAGTTGATCATAGCCTGGCCAGCTCAGCGTAGCCATGCAACGGACATCAGCCATACCATGAAAGGCAACTTCGGTCTTGTTGTCAGGACTGGTCGCCAGTAACAAGCCTTGGGCCAGGCCTGGGCTGTGATAGACGACCGGCTTGTCAGGACCGTCGATTGAGTCAGGGGATGTACAGTATCATGTCACGCATAAGAACGCAGGGACACCAATACACATATAGAGAGAAACGATTCATGAAGCATGCCATCTGATGCCCTCTTCCCAAACGCCTCGCTAATACACACATACCCATTCCCTGTATCTCATCCAGCAGCCTCCTTGACCTTATTCGTCTCCGGCGGCTCATCAATAAACTGCGGCGGAGCACTATCCTGCAAGAAAGCCGGCATCTCCTCCCCCATTCCCATCTCATGCTCAAACGCTCCCTCTTCACCCAGCGCCTCGAGTTCCGCATCGAGCTCCGCCTCATCAACCTCATCGGGCACCTCATACCCCCTCGCGATACTAGCCTGAATCTCATTCCCCACATCCATAAGATCAGCCATCTCATCTTGCAACTTTTCAATCTTATCGATATCCACCTTGCCGTATTGTTTCTTCAGCTCCTTAGTAGCAGTCTTCATCGCGTCCACGGTCACCATAGTATTGCGCAGATTGTCCGCCATCATCCCCGCCTGCTGCATGTTCCAGCTCTGGCCAGCCAATTGATCTTTCTGCATCTCGAACGCCCGCCGGCGCTCGAGGACGCCCTTGGCCCGTTGGCGGAGCGCATTCTTGCCCGGCCCGTCGCGCATGCGGCTTAGCTTTGTTTGGTAGGTGGCCAGCTCGGCGTTTAGTTGGGAGATTTGGACATCGAGGCCGTCGACTCTTGTTTGGACCGAGGATATGGCGTCGTTGAGGGTGGGTTTTGGCGCTGTGTTGCGAGAGCCGAAGAGTCGGTTCATGTTTGTGGATGTATGGCCTGGGTAACGGCCTTTTTCACGCGGTGGAGCGCTGATGGGAGGAAGAAGAGCAGAAGGGAGCTGGTGCCTGGAAGTCGGAGCTGGTGGTTGTCGAGGCACATATGTGCGGATCCCGCCGACCGTAATGGCGAGCTGGAAGTGACCCCGCGAAGGCACGTGATCTACAAGGCATTCACCTGAACATGGTTACATTTGCTATTAATGTTTGGTAATGAACGATTGGCGGATAGGCTTCGGTCACAAAAAGTCACTTAGCAGTCTACAGCCCTAGAATCCTTCTCCAATTCATTCCTACTCATCCCCCTCGCCGACTCACGATCCTCCTGCGAATCCCCTCCCTTTTGTATTGAACCAGTTCAAAAATTGAAACATCGACGCTTTGGGCGATCGCGTCAGACTATTATAGTCGGTATACTGGTGCACGTCAGCCCAGGTCCTAGATCCAATTTCACTCAGACCGCCTACCTGTAGTCCAAATCTTGTCGCAGTCCCGCTCATCCACTCAAAATTGTCAAATATAGCCCAAGCAAAAGCACCGGTCACGTTAATACCATCGTACAACTTAGCGGCAAGGATATTATCTAGGTAGCTCTGGAAGTAGTCAGCACGTCGCAAGTCCCACAGCGCAACCGCGGGCGCGGCAAAGTTCCCCTCAAATGGTTCCGAGAAGCCGAACTCGGACACCAGAATCGATGGGATAGACGGGAAGAGCTGTTTCGTGATCGTGTTTAGCAAAGCGCGGATACCGGTCGGTGCGCTGTAGAGCCAGACTGTCCCCGGATCCCCTGCCGGGCCATCTACGAACTTCTGATTGGCAAATGGTAAAGGCATGGAGCATTCCGGGAAACTAGGGTCTGCGCGATTGCTGGCGCACGATTGGGGATCGCTGGATGCTGTCACGAAATACGACGAGTATCCGTCGATGGCGAAGAAGTCGCATGAATTCATGACCATCTCCTTCTCTTGAGCGGTGAAGTTCGGAAGGAGGTCTCCCAGTGAGTTTCTCAGACTTGCGGGGTAGTCGCCGCCGTTCCAGACTGGGCTGTTGAACCAGCCGAGCGAATAGTCGAACTGACGCATTGCTGCTGCGGTGTCATTCTGCGAAGGTGATGCTGGCGTGTAGTAGCTTCCCGAATTCTTGAATGACATCATCTTCGTGCCCTTGAACTCGTTCTTGTACCACTTGTAGACCTTTGCATGAGCTAGCAGGGTATAGTGACCGCAGAGAAACCTTGACTGAATGCCTCCACTGATGTTGTTATATACCGGCCAGTAACCTTTATTCGGATAGTTCGAATATTGGAAGTTGCAGTACTGTGGCTCATTTATGGTGAACCAATCTGTGACATATTGGTCATATCGGGAGATGATAAATGTGGCGTAATCGAAAAAGTCATTCACGATTTGACGATCGTTCCAGGCTCCATACTCGTCGAAGAGCGCCAGAGGTGTATCCCAGTGGAAGAGCGTTATAGCAGGCTTGATACCGTTCTTGATAAGCTCCGTGATATAATCATCGTAGTGAGCGACACCGGCCTGGTTGATCGGACCTTTGCCGAATGGGAAGATGCGCGGCCAGCTGATACTGTAGCTGAACGCAGGAATACCCAAGGCTTTGAGGCGAGCAAAGTCCTGCTTGTAGAGGTAGTAGTGCGATGCCACAATGTCACCGGTAGTATTGTCTGCCACATAGCCGGGAACGCGATGGGAGAGCAAGTCCCAGATGGAAGGGCCTTTGCCCTCGGCGTCAGCAGCGCCCTGTGAAGAGTATTAGAAGCCATATTTCATGGCCATTTATCGAAGGCTCACTTCAATCTGGTATGCAGAGGAAGCGACACCCCAGTAGAAGTCCTTCGGCAGTGTCACATTACTAAGCGAAGGGATGTATGCAGGAACGAGAGGGTGAAAGTCACCGCCTGGGGTAGCAAACGGAGTGGCCTCGGCGGTCGGAGAGACCGTCGTAGTCACCGGCCCTGTTTTCACCGGCCCGACTCGATCCCAGAGATATGCGAGTCTTTCGTTGGAAAAGTCTGTTTGTGCCAGGTATGTCGAGGCACTCTGGGTATTGTAGCTGGTGGACGTGTACGAAGTCGATGCTGCTCTGGGAGCAGGAAAAGTCACGATTGTACTGATAGGGACTGTATTCGTGTTGTTGCTTGCTTGAACCGCAATCGCGACCGACATGGCCCAGCCGGCGACCACCAATGAACTGCCACTGGCCCGCATATCGAAGACGATGAAGGGAAGAAGGAGTGCAAGAGAAATTCGACTGACCTTACTAGGACCTACCTATGGCATCAATTTAGCAATTCCGGGCAGAGCAAGTATTGCACGAGGGCAGCGTCTCATTTGTGGAAGTTGATGCATTCCCCGCTCTGCGGAATTGGCCGTGACGTGATGTACTTCTTCCTTCGTTCTGGCCCCCACCTTGTGGTTGTGTAACGATCAGGTCAGGCCCCTCTCCCCGCTGCGTTGGTATCCAGACTACCATGAACCATAAAAAGCCGAGGCAGCATCGGCCCCGAGAGGACAGATATACCATTTGAAAAGGACAAGTATCTGTTGGTTTTGTGAGTCACAATATTCATGAATAAAAGCTGTCTTAGTGACTGGGTGTTCGGCCTCAGGCTACACGTTTTTCGTCAGAAATTCAAGTCTGATCAGTACATACCGTGAAGAAAGAAATGACCCGCTTCGAAGGAGAGGACCTGCTTCTCTGCGTGACATGCGGTACGCAGTATGACGTCCCGTACACTGATGGCCAAGAGAAGTGCAAGATCTGCGAGGTAAGGTTCATTGCAATCCGCTAGATTTGAGTATGTTAAAGTATTTGTCCTGATATACCGCCCGTAGGACCCACGACAGTCTGTCCCGGCCTCTGGGCAGCAATGGACCAGTCTCGGCCGCGAACGAGGCAAGCCCAAGAACGTGTGGCAGCAGGACAAGCACGACGAGCGCATATGGTCGCTCTACGCGGACCCGAAGGTATGTGATCAATCAGTGTCCGCCGCGACCCCAGAGTCTTACAGCTCGATAGCTCGGCATTGGTGAGCGGGCCTCTTTAATCAAGACACCCCACGGCAACATCATCTGGGATCTCTTCGCATACCTCGACGACGATCTGATCGAATTCGTAAGCTATCTATAGCCCCGCCCTATTCGACACCGAACACTTACTCACATACCCGAAGATCAAAGACCAAGGCGGCGTCAAAGCCATCGTAATCTCCCACCCGCACTTCTACAGCACACACCTCGACTGGGCCGCCACCTTCTCCTGCCCAATCTACACCCACGCCGCGGACGCAGAATGGCTCTCCCGCCCCGACCCGTCAGGGCATAGACGTCTCATCACATCCAAGACGCAAGAGATCCTGCCCGGCGTGACGGCGATCCAGACCGGCGGCCATTTCCCGGGAAGCATGGTGCTGCACTACGACAAGCACCTCTTCATCGCAGACAGCATCATGACTGTGCCCTCGGCGTACACGCCGCACCCCCGCACGCCGGGATTGAATAGCTTCTGCTTTCAGTGGTCGATTTTGAATAATATACCGCTTGATCCGGAGACGATTCAGCAGATCTGGGATGCGATCAAGGACTATGAGTTTGAGGCTACTCATGGACTGATGATGGGGATGGACATTTATGGAAAGGATTGTAAGCAGCGGATCCTGGAGAGTGCGCAGATACAGATCCGACATATGGGACATACCACGCACGCTATGCTGCAAAAGAAGTTGTGATACCAAGTTGATTATCTGTAATGCATTTGTCTATTGTAGTAGTCTGTTGACGATGGGGTACATAGAAAAGGGATGTCGCACAGATGTGAACATGAGTCTTCCGATCGTAAAAATCAATCATATTATATGTATATTGCAAAATGATATACTCATATCGTCGTAAAAATGTGTTTCCTCATGCGCAAGACTGCGCGGGTATCTCATCCAACATATCCCCATATGCACGATCATAACGCTCAGCAAAGCCGCCCTTTTGTCCTGTATGCGTTGATAAAAATGCGAGTAAAATACCTCCTGTTTCGAAAAATGCAGAAAGCCTAATTGGAAGGGACGTCGGTATCCGGCGCCTGGTCGGGCTTCTTGCGCAAATTGATTACGCTCCTAAGCTCGCGAATCATGTTCAGCCCGCTTTCGCGTTGAGACTTTCGTTCTTCAGCCTTTACCCTTTCCTCGTTCATGAGACGTATCCTGTCTTCCCGGCTGAGGCTGTTTCTCCGCTTCGGTAGAGCGATGGCCTCAAAAATCTCCTCGTCACTCGGTGTGGCAGGCATGCTGGACCGAGGACTCGAAGACTCTCTCTGAGACAGCGACGTGTCACCGCTTAGCGAGACTAAAGCATCGGCCGGCCCGCCCTCTCCGACCGATGACAATTCAGACAGTACACCGAAGGTACTCGATAAGCCCGGCGAGCGGATTATCGGAGAAGTTGCAAGCGAGATACGGCGCTCATGCTTGACGATATTGGCTGACAATGCGGCCTTCCCACTCTCCCATTCGCGGAGCAGCGTTTGAATGTCCGCGCCGATGGACTCGTATTGTGACATCAAAGAAGGTCCAAGATCGGTCAGATCATCGGCTCGCGAGATTGCCACATTGGACTCCTCCCGCAATAGCGTCATCTTCGCTTGAAGCGCTTTGATGCCAGAAGACAAATTAGAGATTTTGCGCACCTGTGTTCGCAACCGTTCGTTTGTGGGTTTCGAAGATGGAGTAGGAGTAGATGGAAGAGCGAGATCTTCTAAGCTTTCGAGCGATTCAAGTATTCTGCCAGCATTGATCTTTGTCTCTTTGCATAATTTGTTCATCCTGTCAGCCGCTGAACGCCAACGAGAATAGTCTCTAGCATCCCCATCTGCCTCGAGCGATAGGAGACTACAGAGGACCGCGCGTCGTAAAATACTGACTCGCCAGCCCATGACGCGTAGTACTCCTGAGGACTCCAGATCACTCGCGTCCACCGCTTGTACCGAGACTGATTGTTCGATGCCCTCTCGTGGTATATCGTAAATGTCGATGAACTTGTCGTAGTCATGGAGATCAACGAGAGCAAGAATGCCAGTGTGGGCGTTGTTCAGTACCTCGGACATTCGCAGAAAAGCTCTACCAAGACAGCCTCGCAGCTTTAGACAGCGCCTCATGGTGTTGCCTTCCTCTAATCTGGGAGCGGAGGGCCCTCTCATGCTGCAATTGGTAGTCAGTCTTCGCCCTTGATTGCAACGGACATTGGGAACCTTTCGTACCCTTTTGCAACAACTTCGACTTCGTGAATGAGGGACAGCGCTGACCCAGATGCGAGCTCGAAGCTTTGGAGTTCGTGCACAAGAGTTTTTGCAGACTCTAGTACCTGAGCGCGAAGGTACCTAAGCATCTGATGACGTCCATGGAAGTACACGACCGTGACACTGAATGTGCAATGGACGAGGATCAAGATCACCGAAACGAGCCTGCTCCTGCCGCTCAAAATCCATGCGAAAATCCAGACGGTAAGAAATGCGATGCTGGCTGTCGCCGCAGCAGCCTTGTATATGAAAAGTGTCAACGGATTCGAGGACTCTGCCGAGTCCAGAGACCCGTCCTTTCTATCTCTTGAACGTTGTAGGAGGCCATGATCCGGGTTCTCCTCAAGCAGCTGCGAAGCGACGAGCACGTATCGAAAGTGGTCCAGGAAACGACCATTCTCTGTTGTGCTCACTCGGGTGTCGATGGCTCTTGTCCATACTTCTTGCGCGCCGGAAATCGTCCGGGTGTGGTTGATCTTCAACCGCAATCGTGTGAGAGTTGGACTGCGCAAACGGGAACGAAGGGTTGTCGACGCGAACGGAGCGAAAGATGGGGCCGCGAGCAGCTCCGGACTTGAGCTCTGCTCGGACGGGGGATGGGAGCCGTCCTTCTGTCCTTCACCTGCGAGGATCAATGGATTGCTGGTGGTGTTTCTGTGTCAGGCGGCTTACCTTCGAGGAAACCGGCCAATGGAGACCCTTCGGGAAAGATACTCTCCATAGTGCGAGTTTAACTCAGGCTCATCGTGGGTGACGAGGCCGACCGACTGTCTCAGAGAGGTATGAGTCGCAGAGAGGGCCTGCTAAGGTATCGGAGCCAGGGGATCGAGCACCGAGGATGAGATCATAGGCGAGGGCGCAAGAAAGAGTCACGAGCAATGCACGACTAGTGCAACGGGCAGCATGCATGCGGTTTTGGATCATGGACGCGGTCGAAGAGGACGAGATTGCGGTCAAGGCACAGAGGGCAGCGCCAGGGTCGGGCCCATGGCCGACGCCAGGACCCAGGGTCTACGCGTGCTCACGTGCGACCGGCGACTCGGCACCGGGGATTTTGCCGCCCACCCAGCGGAGCATTCGCCCTCGGGGTTCGTGGTCGCAAGTCCGCCGGCCCCGGGCGAGATTGCCAGGTACACTGTCAATCAAATTCCCCTTCCGCCACTGCGGTGGATACAGTCAGATGCGCGATCGAGTCTCAGCCTTAGGATTATCGCTTGGTGGGTGCAACGCTCGGCCGAAGCAGTGGTCGGCGCGTCTGTCATGCGGCCGAAACTGAGCCCCCGATTCTTATTATAAGTGCTCCGGATTCTGTTATACCGGCCGAAGACGGTCATTACTACACATGATAGGTCTAGACCCCGGTCAAAAGTTCGTGTGGAGAAGAGACTATCCGTCGGCCGTAGGATAGAATAGTCGACAAGCGGCGCTTCCGACACGTGCTGAGGTCCAAGACCAGGACAGTCCTCCGAAGGGCGCGGAAAAAGGTGCAGATCGCGGCTTGGCCGATGGAGTTAGGCATAGTTTTGAGAGCGAGTAGGGCGATGCAGGCCCCAGGGAAAGGGTCCTCGGGCTTACCAATCCCCCATAGCGCGAGCCGGACGAACCCCCATTCCGCAGCGCTGATCTAATCTCGACCACAGCCCAATTCCAGTTCCCATCGCATCCGAACCACCTCACTTCACTATACTCACTATCGTCTGACCAACCGTCCCGTAACTATCGCACTGTGCTATTCCTGTTCGATCGTCTCTCGTCTCTTGTCTCTTGCTAGTGTGCTTGCCCTTCTCCTGGGTGAGATTCTAGATGTTTGGTTCTGCCACAGCCGTAGACTCCCGGACGCTGCCTTCAGCCACCCTCACTGCCCGTCAACTGCACATCATTTGCCCCCAGCCCGATTCTTGTTCGTGTCTCGCCCTGCAGCCATCTCATTGTTGCCTGTCTCATGACTGGGATCTCCAGTGTTTGGTCATCATTGTCCTATCGAGCTCGCTGTCGGGGTGAGAGCGGTTTGGTTCCTTAGCCTGCAACCATTCTAGACTATATCTTCCGTCCCCATGTCCCCTCTCGGTCACTCCGATATGGTCAGTCACTTGCTTCGAAATCCGCATCGTTTATATCAGCCTTCCTCAGCGTTCCTTGCTTGTCTCTCCTGTTGCCCTTCTGTCCATCTGGCGTAACTCTAGTCAACATCACCGATTCTGTCTCGCGCATTACTAAAAGAAACTGCATCTTGTCGCCAAATTTTGCTACTGGCATAGCCACGGATGCACAAACAGGGACTGGCTTCCATAGCTCGTTTCTGTCACCTTCGACAGGAGATTCGGGGCCAGCACGGCCCACCCATATATTCTTATTAACGTAATCAAGCTGTTCTGAATTTGTCCCACTACATGACTAAGAAGTGGTGCTGTGTTGCTACTGGTGAGTCTACCTAGCCAAATACTATAGTCAATTCCTTCTGTCCTTTCCTTCGTCTGATTTGCAATCTTCAAGTGTGCATGGCATCGAACTTATCCCAGGCAGACTCGAACCAACAAATTGCGGAGCGCCACATCTACCATCTTGCAAGGGCCTCGAAACAAGTCCAAGAAGGCCTGTCGACATGGGCGGAGCACGTCGAGGTAGCCACTGCAGCCGTCAGAGATTTCTCCCGTCTGTCCAACTACGAGGCTCTTGTTCCTCATCCTACCAGAATCGTTGTCGCAAAAACACTACAATCTATAGCTTACCACCTGCCAAACGGCACTCCAGTACAAGAGCCCGCCGACTGGTGCGCTATTGAATGGCTGAAATTGCACGAGGACAGCAGCGACGACGTTGATGCCCTGCACGGTTTAGCCTTGTCCTGGCTTCACAGATCGCAAGCCGCTCTGCACAGGATATATGAGCTTGATGTATCCTCTTCTTCATCCTCATCTGCTCCAGATATACTCATTCTCGGTTCTGAGCGTAACTCTTTAGACACCACTGCAGCGGCGATTTCAGGTTCTACCGAGGAAGATTATGAGAGTCGATTCAATAGTGCCGACTATGTCGAAGCTCGTACATCTCTACAGCCCTCGACAGATTACTTCGACCTCGCTATCGCGGCAGCCACGCGACAACATCGTCTTGAGGGTGACTTGCTGTCTGGGGTGAGGGCTGACATTTCCTTACATTGAATGATCTTGGCTGACGTCGATTTAGGCAGCAGAAGCGCTTATTAACCTTGGAAACACTTCTTGCCCGCGTACTAATGAAAGGTACTATCAGAAAGCTCTGCGTTTTCTTCGTCAAGCAAGCGACAGTGCTTACGTTTTAAGCACATCTTTACAGCAGTAGGCAAAGCGGTACTTACCATTCCGTCTTGATTTTGTGCTGATCAGACCAGATTTCTGGAAGAGTATGAGAGATATGCCGACTGACAAGTGGCTCATTTGCCTCATTTCGCTGGCCGAAAAGAAAGGATGCATTGTACAAGGGCTTGCATTCTAATTTTAGACATGCTTATAGAATATTTCTTGATGATTCTGGTGGACGATCAAGACGCTATACGGATGGCAAATGATGAGATCAGACCTTCTGTAGTCTATGCTCTGGTGGAATAAATAAAATGGGAAGCGGAAAGTGTCGCAGGCAGACGCCTTCAAATCAAAGATAGCCAAGATCGAGTCTCTTTGCCCAAGATGGCCATTCACTGCCTGTGACTGATCTCTGCCATCGAATGATACGAAAATCATAGTGCTTGGTTGAGTGAGAGCAAAGGAGCATTGAAGCCCAGGAAGAGTTGCAGACGCGCATGAATTCCGCTCCGCTCGGTTTCAACCCTCAACGGCGACATCACCCCTCGCACGGCGAGCACATCCAAGCTTCGATCGCGACTATTTCAAGCCCAAAATACCTGCCTGTTCTAATCCCGTGAATACGCGCGCATCAAGAGCCAGCGCCATCCACCAAATCAGCTTTACCGCAGCGGTCCGCGGTCGGTCAATCGCCAAAATGATCGACGAGAAAGAGCTACAGATACATCCTATCGTCCAAGAGTCTCTAGTACACAATGCGCGGGTAAGCCGACCTCTCCGACCATCAGCGCAGCATCACGACTTCCACGATGCCGCAATCTGCAAATCGCGCGCTGCATTGACTGAATCTGACAAGTCCAGGTCACATCCAACATCCGCGCCTTGACGGCCTCGTTGTTCGGCGTCGCAGCAGGCACGCTCGGTCTCGAGTCTTATCCCGGGTTTCTGTTCTTCATTATTGGCACGCTGGTCGTACAGGTCCTCGTACTGGTGTTAAGAGCGGAGGGAAAGCAGGAGAAGTTCTTTCACAGTCCGATCTCGGAATTCTGGATCGGCGATGCATTCTCTGGATTCATGAGTTTTGTGCTTACTTGGACGTTATTCTACGGGCTGGTCAAGGCATGAAAGATCGATGCAGCTGATCAAGAGCGGGGACTGTGTAGGGTGTCGAAATGAGAATTGACCTGCAATCACTTCCTGGCGAACGCAAGAGTCCGAGACAGGTCATTTTACATAGCCAGCGACGACTTGCCGCACAGCATTACGGATGACCAGCGCGATGTAATTTGCACAGCAGCGGCTCGATTTCGCCAACGAGTTTTCTACTAAGAGCATGGATACCGAATACTATAGCCCTATCTTGTCGGATCTGCTCGACATGATTGAACCCTCAATCGATATCTCAGCTTCGCAATAGAACCCCACAGAGGTCAATTTTCCCTCAAAAATGACAGAGATGAGTTTCTAGTTTCGTTCCAGATCAGACAGCTTAGAGAGTCGACATACCTTTGTAAAGGACGGAAAAGGATGGGACATGTACATACTATGGCGCAGTATCATTCAGAGACCATGACGATATCACAAGCCCAATGCATATTCTCTAGCGAGATCAAGTAATATCTGCTGTAATCATTAAAAACTCAGAAAGCATATCATTTGGTGGTGGCCACGTGACCTTCACGTGATTTGTCTAGCGCGGCTCAAAGCCGATTACCACTTTACGCGTCTAGATCGCGAAGCGCGTTGCGGCGACTCCCCTACTCCAGAATTAATACGCACTCACAAACACCTTGCATCCCACTCACAGCATTCTTCTGTTGTCGTCTCCGCCCATACCACTTCGGCGCCCCTCAGGACCTTCCATCCCAGTCGTTAACTACTTCTTCTTCTACCAATAGTCAGTGAAAGACATTCGTGCCGAGAAACATATCCAGCTAACCAACCTCTAGTGCTTGAAGCTAGACTCGAGCAGGCCAACCTGCTGAAGCGGGTACGCAAGGATTGAACGACAGCTAGGACAGCTTGTACTGAAAATGCATTAGGTGGTCGATGCGATCAAAGATCTCGTTCAGGACTGCAACTTCGACTGCAATGACTCCGGTATTGCCCTGCAAGCCATGGACAACTCGCATGTCGCTCTAGTCTCGATGATGCTGAAGTCGGAATCCTTCTCCCCCTTCCGCTGCGACCGCAACATTGCCCTCGGTATCAACCTCAGCTCTCTGCAAAAGGTGCTCCGTTGTGCGCAGAATGAAGACATCCTCACCCTCAAGGCTGAGGATTCACCGGATGTGGTCAACCTGGTATTCGAGAGTGCAGAGAGCGACAGACTGAGCGAGTACGACATCAAGCTCATGGACATTGATCAAGAGCACTTGGGTATCCCAGAGACAGAATATGCGGCCAATATTGAGATGCCTGCTTCGGAATTCCAGCGGATCTGCAGAGATCTGCTCGCACTCTCTGAATCCGGTGCGTAGCTGCAGAGCCTGACGCATAGACACATGCAAGACTGACACACTGTAGTGGCGATTGAGTGCACCAAGGAAGGTGTAAAGTTTGCTTGCAATGGTGATATCGGATCGGGCTCAGTCACCCTGAGGAGTCACCAGAACGTAGACAAGCCAGATCAGAATGTCGACATCCAGCTCACCGAGCCCGTTGCACTCACATTCTCTTTGAAGTATCTCGTCAACTTCTGCAAGGCTAGTGGTCTGTCGTCACGGGTCAAGCTGTGCCTCAGCGCCGAGGTGCCTCTGCTGGTCGAATACGGTCTCTCTAACAACAGCTATCTTCGGTTCTACCTCGCTCCGAAGGTGAGTTTCGAACACACTTTTGGCAAGCAAATACGTGTATACTAATTAATCTCTGCAGATCGGAGAAGAAGAGTGAACGACAGGATATCATATCGTTTGAATGCACTGAGAGGTCCAAATGCTACATACAATGCAAATGTCGAGGCGGTATGACAGGATGTCAAGCCGAAATGACACGGTCTATAGAACGCTCCATACTTCCGTAGCAATCAATGATTTATGTAATCGTGCGATTGCGTCTCATGGCCTGCAATCAAGAATTCGAATTGACACCATATCAAGACATATGCATGTGTTATCTAATGATTGCGGCGATATCTTCGTGCCAAAATGCCGCTTGTGCTTGCCCCGCACACGTCATTGGATGACTGTCTTCGACGAGCCGCATGAAACAATAAATTTACCGCGATGCTTGTTCATTCCACTACGTACTACAATTGACACCTGCGTGCCCATCTGTACCTGAAGATCTTCGCAAGATGGCCGCGATACCAGAGACTCACGTCCTGGCAATTGCTAGCCATGTAAGTTCCCCCGCCCTCGATCTCTCTGCCTCTGCATTGCTGACACGATTAGGTGGCTTACGGGTAAGCAATTGTCTCGAAACCCGGCCTTGATCGCGCGCTCAAGGACGTCCGCAGCTATGTTGGGAACACGATGGCGGGCTTCGTCATGCAGTGTCTGGGATGCGAAGTATCGGCGATAAACACAGTCAATTTCAGTACGCTACAAGATTCGGATACGACCAGGCACGTGCTCGCATGGCTGACATGTTTGTCTTTGGCCCGCAGGCAATCACACCGCATACAAGCAGTTCAAAGGTCGCAAGACGCCGAGCGAAGAAGTAGCCGAACTCTACGAAGGCCTGCGACAATCCGGGCTCAATGACTTCGACATGATGTTGTCGGGGTATTGCCCTTCTGCCGCGGTCGTAGCAGAAGTGGGCAAGATCGCAAGAGAGAAGCGTCTGATGACAGCGACAAAACCTGGGTCGTTCTTTTGGGGTAAGAAATCTTGGGATTCACGGAACAGCAGGGAGCTAAAGATAAGACCAGTTCTGGACCCGGTCATGGGCGACAATGGGACTATTTACGTTCAGGAAGACACAGTGCCTGCATACAAAGGTCTCATGAGGGATGCTGACCTTATATTACCGAATCAATTCGAGGCGGAGTGAGTGCGCGAATATGTGCTGTGGCAGATGTGTTGCTTACACGTTCCAAAGATTACTCTCCGATGTCAAGATCACAGACGAAGCCTCACTTGCGCAGGCTGTCGAAGCTTTACATCAGAAGTACCACTTGCCTCACATCATTATCACCTCGGTGCGCTTCGGCGATTCGGCATCGGAACTATCTGTTATTGGCTCATCTGCTAAATCGGACATGACTCCACGGTTGTTCAAGCTCTCGGCCCCGGCTTTACCAGTGTTCTTTTCTGGAACGGGAGACATGTTTGCGGCATTGATGGTCGCCAGATTGCGAGAGGCATGCAGCAAGGCTGACTTGCTTGGTACAGCCAGCTGGCAATCACCAGATGAGGTGTCACCGGCTAAGCTTCCATTGGCAATAGCGGCGGGGAAGGTGCTAGCAAGCATGCATGCGGTGCTCGAGAAGACGATGGCGGCTCGTGAGCACATGGTGAAGGAAATCGAGTCGGAAGTGCACGGCATGGACGAGGGCAAGAAGACACATCATCTGCGGTTGACAAAAGCGGCCGAAGTCAGGGTGGTCCGGAACGTCCAGGATTTGATCGATCCGCCGGGGAAAGAGCGATTCCGAGCTCGGGCATTGGTAGAGGCGAAGAACGACGGAGCGGACGAAGTCATGAATGAGGCTTGATACCCATTTGTCTGATGTATAGAGCATATGGAGCGTCATCATTATAGACTTCGGACTTTTTACGAAGGGGCAATCCCCTATTAGCCCTGCAGCTTGTCATGCTGGGACTGCTTTGTTATATCGTTCACTTTCAAGAGAACTAGTCATGGCTCATGCTCCATTAATAGGCGGCAACTTGGTTCCGAAACCGCCAGTAGATCCAAACCCACCAGCACCCCTGACACTATCAGCCAGCTTCTCGACAACAGCGATTTCCGGCGTATAGATCTAGATAGCACACCGTCAGCAAAGCCACTCTCTCACCCCTCGATAACTTCAGACTCACCCTTTCAATAACCAACTGCGCAATCCGATCCCCTTCCTGAACAGCAAACTCCTCGTCCGAGACATTGAACAGCAACACCTTGACCGGCCCACGATAGTCCGCATCGATCACGCCCGCCCCGGTGTCAATCCCATGCTTGACCGCCAACCCGCTCCGCGGCGCAACACGCCCATACGTGCCCTCCGGCACGGCGACGGAGATGTCCGTCTCGACCAGCGCTCTGCCGCGCGCGGGGATGGACGCGGGCCGCGAGGCGTACAGGTCGTAGCCTGCGGCGAAGGCGGAGCCGCGCGTGGGCACTTTTGCGCTGGGGGCGAGGAGCTGGATTTGTAGCGGGGGCTCGGCGGGGGGCATTGAGGGGAGGGAGTGCTGCGTTGTTGGCGTAGACATGCTGGGGAGATGCGGGAGTTCTGTGGGCGTTGGTGTTGGGGCGCTGTCGTTCAGGATGGCTTGAGGTTTGTTAGTTTTCTAGAGGTGGAAAGGCAGTAGTGCTGCTGTAAGGGGCTGGAGGTGAAGGACGTACAGGCTACGGAGAGGTTGGGCATGGGTTCGATGACTTTGGTTTTCTTGTGAGGAGGAGATCCGGGCTCGGATGGAGGACTGCGTTCGACTGTTGGGGTCTGGAGGGGATCTGCCATGGTTCAATTGGTGTTGGTGGTGGTAATGGATATTGGGATAGCACTACTGCTAGACCGCTGGGCGGTCTGTTCCATTACACGACGCGAGCTAGAGGAGGCGCGTCGCGGCGTTGGAGCCAATGACGCGCCAGCCCTGACGGACGATGTGATTGGTCAATTCAACCGCCACTTCCAGCATCGCTATAGGGGTTGAGGTCCGTCATCTTATTAATCCAAGAAAATCTCAAGAAAAATCATGCAGAGGTCCGTCATCTTAATAATGCAATAATCTCATGAAGTGGTTTTTACCTGTTATAATTGCTCTCACGGTTTGTAAGCCATTGCAGAAAATGAGATGTTCAAGTAGTCTGCTGCGTGCCTCTGTGTCTAGGCGATGTTGATGTGAAATAGTAATTGTATGTCATTACTGCCTCGTCGACATGAATACAGCATCCTCCACCACGGCGCAAACGACGGCCAATCAGCCCTGCGAAGGACAGAATCTGCCCATACAGCCAATTGATCACAGGGACCGTCTGCCCGAATACTGCGATGTGGTCGCAGGCGAAACTTATACCGCTGCGGACGTGGACGTCTTTATCGTCGAGGACATTTACCGGCCGAGAGACAACCCTCTGTTCCGCCTAGCACGAGGTACATACTATTCTGATACAGGGCTGTTCAGGAATGGAATCGAATGCTGAACGATACACAGCTTGCTGCAGGAAGCGGAGGAAATGAGGGCATCCTGGGAGTGAGGAACTACAGATGTCATGAAGAAGCATGCAAATGCCCAGAGCGATGTTGCATGTCAAGAAGGGACGGGACAACGGTGCCTGAACCTCGAATCGAGAATAGATTGGTTGGTGGCCAATGATGGCGTGAGGACACCCTGGTGCGCTACACGAAGGCGATCTAACCGCATTGAGCACTAGCGTGAACTGCTTATAGGGCGGAGAGCATCTTAACAAAGAAGATGAATGCCAATCATAAATTAAAGTTGTCCATACCACATCGAAAAATCACAGATGGTGTCTGACAGCCTCGCTAAGCTCAACGGGGCTTCCATCCACCCTCGGTGCATTCCCATCGCCACCTCCAGCCTTGTCCCATTTCCATTTCTCTTTCAATTCCTCCGGGAGCTGGCCCAGAACTGAATTCACTACCATGTCACCAATAGTCGGTAGAAACTTCCATGCGTGCGCGGAACCTCCGGTGGCCATGTGTATCCCTGAGACACGAGGGTGATGTGCAATCAGAAAGTCTGCGGTCGGGGTCGTAGATATCCTGTGTGAATCAGCTTAAATTGACGCATGTTACTGCGCGACAATACAAACCAACACAGCTTCGTTCGGTCGAACGGCCGCGTAGCCAAGTCCGGCATGATTTCGCAAAGATTCTCTCTGAGCTCCCTTTCAGCTTCCAGGGGTATGACGTCTCCAGGATTCGTGACCATGGTACGTGGGTAAGAAATCGAGATTGTGCGTAAATCGTCCTCTGGGTGGGGGACGCGGACCGTGTTCTTGTAACCAGGAGAGCGGCGCAAGATCTTAATCTCTCCTTTGTACGGTGGAAACATGTTCAAGCCCGTGCTGAGATTCGTGGTGATTGGCATGTGTGCCCATCGCTGCTCTTCTTCGGCGGTCACCTTGATCCAAGCTACCTCGTGGGCTATGGGGTAGACTCGCTGGTCCAGATGGACGAGGCGATTGGACCAAGCGCCGGCAGCGACGATTACAAGATCAGCCTTGAGGACGGTGTCATCCATGAGCTTGACTCCCTTCGAGGTACCGTCCTCCACAACGATGTGGTCGACAGCGGAGCCGCATCGGAACGAAATTGATCCACGTTGCAGGCATCGCTCGTAGTAGACCTGAATCGCAGCACGAGCATCGATAAACGAATTTCTCAGATTGCAGTATCCGATATTCCATTTTGTTGCCCCGCCCACGAGCGTCTCGGCTTTTGGCGGACATGCATCTTGTCCGTGGATGCGCTGGAAGACGGCATCGCGATCGACCAATTCCACAATCTGGTCCGAAGCGTGGATTGCCTTTGCATGGCTTCTTTGGGTCTTCCAGAGGTCGGTGAAGCGGCTGGGTTGCCCGTCACAAACAAACGTCACCCCATTGCGGAACATGAGAGGCTTGATCTCGGGATCGTTCTCGAGCTTCGCTTGTGCTTCTTTGGCCAATCGAGCGTAGATGGGATCGGCATAGTCTGCAGGAAGAGTGTGTCAGCTCAAGTGTTGATTTTATGGGTGAGAAAACAGTCCACGAGCATTACTGACCAGCGCGAATGACTCGAGTAGTATCGACACTGCTTCCATCAGGAACTGGCGGCGTTAGTCTGTCAACTACCGTCACATGTGCTGCAGGAGATCGCCCCGCGAGGGCGAGTGCAGTGGAGAGGCCAAACACTCCGGCCCCAATGATCACTATTCTCGATGGCAATGCGGATGCACTACTCGTGAGAGATTGATCGCTGTTCATGCCGGACTTATGATTGAGGGAAATTTGGAAATTGAAAATTAAGTCGGTCTAAGCAGGCGCAAGCGCAAGGGATGAATATGTCACACTTACCATCTCGTGTGATGCTCCCATATTACACTATATATTCTTGGACTTACATTGAGTGATTGGTGATGCTTTGGGAGGGATGCCGATCGAGGTCGGACGACGCCGATGTAGGCGTCGGGCTCACCTCCGACGCCAGCGACCGCCATTGGACTCGGATACCACCCTTCTTGATTGTCAACGAGGCGGCGGGCCCCGACAATACGCCACCACGAACCAAAACATGAAGGTCAATCATCAAAGCTGCTGTCGGATCAAGACCGCCAGCGGGATACATATATGCGAGCATGGCAGCCGCAGATTACTGCTGCAGCCTCCGCCGACTTGAGCCGTGATCTGCCTCTGCCCAGCTCTACAACCATGAATAAGACATTGAACGACCACCTCGAGAACCCAGTCTCTGATGCGGGAGAAGTGATGACAGAAGAGCAGCATGCCTCCATCGTCTCCCTCAACGAGGCTCGTCTCTTGCGGCGCGTAGACTTCACGCTCATGCCCGCATTGTGGCTCATGTATTTGTTCTCTTATGCGGACCGTACAAAGTGAGCCCGTCCGCTCTGGTAACATCAGGCGTCACTGGACTGACCCGACGCAGCATAGGGAATGCCAAAGTCGCCGGCATGGCCAGGGACCTGCACCTCTCATCTGGACAATACTCCCTGGCCCTGGTCATCTTCTTCATTCCCTACGTCATATTCCAGGTCCCGAGCAATCTCATTTTGTCCAAGGCGCGCCCTTCACTCTACCTCCCAGGCATTATGATACTCTGGGGTGGCGTGACCTGCTGTATGGCGGCCGTGAAAACCCACCAAGGTCTACTGGGTGTCCGCTTTGTGATTGGCACGATCGAGGCCGGCTTTGCTCCTGGTGTCAGTTTGTTGTTGTCATCATGGTACAAGAGAGACGAGCAAGCCAAACGATTCGCCCTATTCTACTCCGCTGCCGTCCTCTCTGGTGCTTTCGGCGGTATCGTGGCAGGCGCGGTTACTGGGAGCCTGGATGGAGCTCGTGGCCTTGCCGGATGGCAATGGCTTTTTGTCAGTCCTCACTGTCGCTTTCCAGATTATCTTTCTTGCTGACCATGGCACAATCAGATCGTTGAAGGAGCTTCCACGATGGCTTGTGCAATCTTGGCTGCCTTCGTGCTGCCGGACTTCCCTTCGACCACGAAACGATTCTCCCGGGAGGAAAGGTTGTTCCTCGTCGAGCGCCTCAAGAACGATCGTGTCCTCGCAAGGGCTGAAGGCGAACCCCCCCTTAGTCCGTATCAAGCCATCAGAGAGTCGCTGCTCAACTGGAGGACTTGGGGCTTCACCTTTGGATATATGGTGAGCCAGATCTTTGCTCCTTTCGTTCCTATCGCAGCGCTGAGAAGTATCCAGACCATCGGGGGCTCTGCGACAATGTCGTACTTTTATCCCACCCTTGTGACAGGTCTTGGATATACAGCCCACAAAGCACAATATAGTAAGTCTGCACTGATAAGCCTCACCTTGATCATGTCCTGATGAAAGTCACAGTGGTCGTCCCGATTTATGCCGTGGCTTTCGTGGCGGTCATCATCATCGGATTCTTGAATGACAGAATCCCGCAATATCGCGGCTTAGTGGTCGCTGGCTGTATGGCCCTTGGTATGGTATGCGCTATTGCGATATGTATTGTCCACAATTTCACCGCCCGATATGTATTGCTGGTATTCACGGCATCCGGCCTCCTGGCGTCGAATTCTCTGTCTTTGGCTTTTGCGTCATCAACATTTGGACCAATGCGACAAGAGACAAGAGGTGTTAGTCTGGCTTTCGTTAACGCCATTGCTAACCTCTCGCAAATTTATGGAGCTTACTTATTCCCGTCAGACGATGCGCCGCTGTATCTCATGGGATTTGGCGTCATCTGCGCCCTGTCTGGCGTAGGTGCGATCATATACGTGTGCATGCACGTGTTTGTTCGTAGATATCCAATAGTCTAGTTGCCAGATTGAATTAGAGCCAGTCACTCCATGAGCTTGTCAGCTGGTCTGCATTGAAAGCCTCCCAATCGATGAATCCTCCCATATCTGCTTCAATCACGTCCGAAGTAAAGTTATCCAATCCGCCTGCTTGTCGCTCTGTCATTTCTGACCCAGCAATGTCGGAGGCAGTGCCAGGGCGGACATCGCTAAGCGATGAGTCGATGGTATCTGTAATGACTGTTGCTCCAGCTCGGACAGCTTCCGATACATTGTGGGATGATGCAATTCCCTTACTACCGAGCTCAGACATCGCTGAAGAGGCGATGACCTCGAAGGCATCTCGCTTCCCGGTCAGCGCTGGAAATCGTTCGACCAAAGCCCATAATAGATTGGAAGCGGACAGGATGAGATTCGCCAATTCGTTAAATTCTAGACCGTGCCGTACCCCTTCTGAATTGGCATATGCGAACAGCAGGGCAGTACCGGCATCGAAAATGTTATCGGCCGCTTGCCAGAAGAGGTGGATTCTGTTCCCTCGGAAGTATTCCTTGTACAGGATGATGACACGGACTGAACATTCCTCAAGCTCGATCATTGCCCTGTCAGAAGGGTCGGGTAGCATTGGTGATGGTCGATAGAGATAGAGTAATGCACGTTGGAAAGTGAGTTCGAAACGTGTGGGCATTTCAAAATCATCCGGCACATCCACGACTTGACTGACTTGTTCGTACCAATGTTGGAGACGCTCGTGCATGGACTTCTGCCATTGATAGTAATCGATGGTTGGGTATGCGGTCGGAGTCTTCTCGCGGAGAATTGTGTGCATCTCAGATTGAAGTTGTCGGTACTGGAACCAATGGATCGCAAAACATTTCTTCCTTGATGTTCTTGCTGAAGTCTCCGCTATACCAGCCGCTGAAATACATTCATCGTCAATCGTGCTAGGGTACTATACAAAGTTGTCAACTCCACAAAGTATGTCGTATTCCCTTATTGATGAACATACCCGAGCCGTAATAGCGCCGTCGGAGAGAAAAGTAGGTCGTCCCAAGGTGATTGCAATGTTTCGATCGAGAGAGTATGCCACCCAGAAAGCTCTTCGTCTCAAGTCGAGGGCTAGAGTATCCATATCCTCATCGGTGGATTCCTTGTGCAGATCCAATTCAACGGCGCGCCGGAGAGCTAAACCTATCATATTCCAGCCACCGAAATTTACAGGGTGAAGGTATGCATATTGTGCCATCAAGACTAAGGCTTGAATTCCTTCAATCCCTTCGGGTATTTGAGATTTTTGCAACGCATTGACAGCTGTTCGATAGTATCGATCACCCAGCAGAGTCGGAAACTTGGAAGGCTCACGCTTCTGTAATATCAAGAGGCCCAAAGTGAACACCATATTCACAAAGAAGATGGCGATATCGGTATCCTGTCCGTCTTCATGCGGATTATTCATCGAGCCGTAGACAAGATCTAATTTCTGATCGAAGCTCGGCTGATGAAGGAGAGGTAAATGGAAGTTTGCGAAAACGAAATAAGCCTTGATGAAAAGTTCTGCTGTCCTCCGATCGGGTAAGGAAGTCGGCGGTGGATCGACAATATCGAGCATGGTTGAATCAAAGGCTTCTCGATCTTCAGATAGATTTGAATGCAGGGGCTGAGGCATCTTATCGAGGGTCATCAAAGTCGAGAGTAGCTTTGCAGAAAATGAGCGATCTTGATTAGTTTCACTCCTCATGAGGTTCATAACATCATTTATTACCAGTCCACTGGCGGATGCAGGGTATTGAATACTCATTTCCGGTGAATTCTCCAGTAAGACGTCTGAATTCGCCGGGTTCTGGCTCATGTCATTCAAGCTACTGTTCGTACTGGCATTGTGTTCCAAGCTTGTAATGCCATGATGTCGAAGAAGCAACTGCAGCCCAGCAACTTTTCGCTCCAAGTCGAACACGTAGCTGAGCTATATTGTTGATATACACAAAAGTACAAAGCGACGGATAGCGGTCATACCTTCTCGGAACGCTTCGTCGCGCTACGGAATCATAGGAAACGCAGTCTACTCCTGCAGCCTTGCAGTGACCACAAGCCTAAAGCAGGTGTCAGCAGCGAGGTCTCTCATTAGCCAAAAACCAAGCGTGATCTTCTGCGTACTGGTAGTATCTGATCGCATCGTTTCTTCCTTCGGCGACATCGTACACAAGCAGTGATATTTGATCGCGCAAGAGGCTTGTCCGGCAAAGTCTGATTGCTGCCCGAACTGGACATCATGAGCCAGATTCATTCAGTCGAGCCGCTCGTTGCATACAGGGAGCGGCGCTTCGCGTGAGCATAAAGTTCAAAGGTAGGCACAGGTTTTACTTCAAACGACTCATCCAATCGTAGGTGAGGCAGCTTGGAGCGGCACGAAGCGGGGACACAAATGCGATAAAAGTGCCACTTCAAATCCGATTTCCTTTGTTTGACGCTCTTACCCTTCCCTTGAAGTCAGGCCTCCGTCTGTGGACGGCTTCTCTTACGGCTAATATCAAGTCCGTGGGGTCTGCCTTCGAATTGCCTTCTGAGTTGCCCTCCCAGTTGCCTTCCCAGTTGCCTTCCCAGTTGCCTTTCTAGTTGCCCTCCCAGTTGCCCTCCCAGTCGCCCTCTCACTTGCCCTCCCAATTGCCCTCCCAATTGCCCTCCCAGTTGCCCTTCCAGTTGCCCTTCCAGTTGCCCTCTAAGTCACCCTCTAAGTTGCTCTTTAAGTTGCCTTCTAAGTTGTCCTCTAAGTTGTCCTCTAAGTTGTCCTTAAGTTGTCCTCCCAGTTGCCTTCTGACTTGCTCTCTAAGTTGTCCTCTAAATTGCCTTCTAAAATGTCCTCATAGTTGCCCTTCTAGTTGTCTTCTAAATTGCCTTCTAAGTTGCCTTCTAAGTTGCCTTCTAAGTTGTCTTCTAAAATGTCCTCTAAAGTGTACTCTAAAGTGTTCTCTAAATTGCCTTCTAAAGTGTCCTCTAGAGTGTCCTCTAGTGTGTCCTCTAAGTTGTCGTCTAAATTGCCCTCTATGGGGTCCTTTAAATCGTCCCTTGAATTGTTCCCTAATCTATCCTTCAAGTGGTCCTCTGAGTTGTCCTCAGAGTTGCCCTCAGAGTTGTCGTCCGAGTCAACCCATCTTTTTGGTAGTAACCACCGATACTCGACTGATTTACTGGCAGCCTCGTTCGGAAGCAGAAATGGTCACACAATTCTGCTGCACTCCCCGACGCTATGAGTGTGCATGCAGTCAACTTGCAATGGGCAGCCCAAACAAAAAAGCAGAGTCACCACCATCGGAACAGCTAGTCGAGTTAGGTCACCTAGCCCGACAACGAAAGGATGTCACGTGCTCAGACCCGATGTCTAAACGAGGGTGTCATGACATGTGATTGTAGGGATGCTCGTGATCGGCGCACTCCCTCGTGACCGAGACAACGCGCCAGGGCCCCTAGGCGCGACAGACAGACAAAAGGAATCCATGTCGACACGTTCGTGTATAAATTGTAGATTATTTCGCCAGATGTTGTTTACACACTGCACGCGTCAATAAGATTGCGGACCAAACACTGCGAACGGGAAGGTTACGGGCTTCAGGTACCACCGAAAAACACAAGAGTCAAGCTCCCACTGTCGTCACCGGCGCCAAGCAATTTTTCTGCTCCCGGTTTCTCCCTCCACTAGTCCGTCTCTCCTGTTTTGCGGCCCCCTCTCGACGTTGCGACTCGCTGCCTTTGCTGCATTCTACCGACTCCGTCACTACCGGACTCTATCACAGACATCGTCTTCTCGACGGATCAGATCCACGGTGCATGCTTGCGATGTCGATATAGTCACCGCCATATTACCGCTCATCTCATCAAGCTGCCCGAGCTATCCTCCGGACTGGGCACGCGACCACCACCACCTCCAGCATCGAGTGAATCGCAGTCTCTTGATCGCCATCAGCCATGGCGTTCAATTTCAATTGGTCGCCGCTCATCGCGGACACCACGCGAGCCAAAGAGATGTTGACGACGGCATTGAACAAATCCCCAAAGCCTCCCATAATCGTCGACGACATCATCGTGAATGAACTCAATCTCGGCTCCACACCTCCCGAGCTTGAGATACTCGAGATTGGCGATCTGGCCGAGGATCGCTTTCGGGGCATATTCAAAATGTCGTATCGAGGCGACGCATACCTTACTCTCAAGACAAGAGTTCAAGCCAACCCGCTCAATACCTATCTGTCGACCAAGTCCGACTTTGCATCCCCTCAACCTCTAGCTGCTTCGTCTAGCCTCACAATTCCACTACAGATCACGCTATCAGACATTCGCCTATCTGGATTCGTGATTCTTGTGTTTTCTCGTCAGAAGGGCATCACACTCGTATTTCGCAACGACCCCCTCGAGTCGCTGAAAGTATCTTCCACCTTCGACTCGATACCGTTCGTTCGAAATTATCTCCAGAAGGAAATTGAGGGTCAGCTGCGCGTGCTCTTCATGGATGACCTCCCTGCCATCATTCATCGCTTATCCTTGAGGGTATGGAATCCGGAATACAGGCAGGCAGACGAGAGGTTGCGCCAGACGGAGGGAGATACGCAAGTACCTGTAGATCCTCTGGCCTCCCCGCCACAGTTTACATCAGATGCATACGCGGACAAGCTGGACGATGGGGACGCCGACTTCTCGCTTGATGGACCCACAGAAATTCATGCATCCTTCTCACAGAAGAATCTGCTCCGATTGGCTGCTCTGACCGAATCCCAAAGAACCTTGTCCCTGTTCACTCCCTCGCTACGAGACACAGTGTTCCGCGCATGGGCTGGCGTTCATGAACGGGGCGAGTCGCCAGGAACCGCGACACCTAATACCAGACCACATGTCCTTTCAAGGCTACAATCCTCCGTTGCCACACATTCGGCGTGGAGCTCCGCAGCGTCCGAAAGCTCGGAAACACTCTCGCATTCTAGCCGTCCATCGATGTCGAATATGTCTTCGGCTGCCACAGTTTACACCATGAGCAGCGGAAGATCACGGCCGACGACCAATCGCAAGCGAAAACACAGAACGGTCAATCTACGTCGCAGTCTACCTGTAGAGGCTGGACCGGCAAATGTCGACCAAGCGCAGTTATTCCCGAGCCCTAAGGTGACCGTGTCAGAGCCACCTACATCTCCGATCTTGGAGGACACACCTGCAGAGTACGCCCACTCGACAATGTCGGCAAGTCCCAAGGTGCACTTCAACGGAAAGGAGCGTGATCAGTGGTCCTTGCAAGCAGAAGCAACGAGACGCTCGCGACCGACCACGCCGCAGAAGGATTCAACGTTGCCCATACAAGACTATCCAGACCCAGATGCCACACCACGGCCTTTGAAGGAACAGAAGCGGCGCTTGTCCCGATCGCAGGCGCGTCTATCGCTCAAGGAGCTTGAAGTGAATCAGGGCGGGTCTTTCACCCGATCAACCTATGGCCTACCACGTTCACTCTCCGCTACTGGACTTGCAGACTCTGCCTCGATCGGCGATCAATTTACCGGCGGCATCCTCGAGCAGGCGTGGATGGCCAAAGTGCAGGCCGAGAATCGACGCCGCGCGCAATGGGAGAAGGCGATGCGCGCCAGCTCGGGCCTCTGGGAACGCCTCGACGCCGAAGCGGAAAGGAGTCCGCCACCGGCATATGCCGCATGATGTTACGACACTTGTACATGTCTTTTCTGATGTTTTGTCTCACCTCGACCCAAGTGGGTCTGTAACGACTCTGTCACGACTGGGAATGCTCGATACATTAGAGCTGGGATGGTAGAAAATCGGAGGATGCTCCTGTTAATGAATGACATGGGTAGGGTATGGCTTGGATAGAATAGGCTCCCTCGGTAAACGGATCTCCTCCCTCTCTCGGGCTAGACCATGAATTCATAATCATTGATGACTAGACTTTGTTTCAATTCTGCTCAGTGAGACGATAACCGGCACCAGCGGTCATCAACACAGTGGCTTGCTTCAATAGTGAAATGTCAACGCACTCGCTCAAGATCGATCTGTTCTCTATGTATGCCTTCACTATGCTCTCGCTGGCTTCATATATATGTGCAACATCATCCGGGGTATTCTTAGCTCCACGCTCTGCGCAACAACAGTCTGGCATTATCATTCACCACGGCTTGGGGCACAGTGCGACCCTGCCCGGTGCAAATGCGATGCACCAACTCGTGATAGGAATGACGGTCTAGCTCACCGTCTGTCCAACCACTACTATTGTGGTCTTAGGTTCTCGCTACGAGTCCGTCGCGTCCCAGGTCCCGAGCGAGTGATCGACAAGGCGTTCGAGCAACTCGGCGGCGGGGATGGGGCACGACGGGGTCTCGTTTCACGGCCACCATTTCATACGCCTGTAGCTCTCGATGACGGCGGCGCATTCGTCCTTTGTGATGCGCGGGTGAAGATACCTACGGTCAAGCATTAGTGATTGACATTGTTCCGAAGGTCTTGCACTCCTTACTTGAATCCCGTGGTGCGGACCAGTTTGTCTCCGTCCATGCTCAAGTCAATATCGCGCAAGAGCTCCTTCTCCATGAATGGAGACAGAGGACCTGAGGCGCCGGGATCAATGCCGGCAGCGTGGAGCAGATCAGCCCATGGGTCGAGTGTTTCGTCGTTGACGTCGTCAACCACATGTTCGAGGTTCAGCCTGGCAAAGGTGTTGACCAATGCGTTCTGCACGCCTGTTGGAATGCCGAAAAGCTCCTTCATAATGCCGGCCATGATGCCTTGACTTGTTCGACCTGAGTCAACGACATTGAAGACAGCCGCCTCTTTCCCTGAGCCTGATGGGCCGGCTTTCCACTCGACCACTGTCCAACAGGCGCGCACTACGTCCTCGACATGCACAGTATTCGTCCGGAGATCGGAAGACCACAAGTATTTCAACTCTTTCTCCAGATCCTGATATACTCTTGCGAGAGCCATTTGGGTTCCAAGCCATCTGCCGACGTAAGGACCGTAGACATTGGCCAGGCGCAGTATCACAAGGTTGAGCCCGGGAATTTTGCTCAGGTCTTCCTCGGCCTGAAGTTTCCATTTTGCCAGCCTCAGCACGGGTTTGACCTTGTCACTCTCTTTCCGCGGTGGATCGCGCTTTGCATCATATACCTGCCCTGTTGACAGCTCGACAAAGACTTTTACTTTGCGCCTTGCAGCTTCCCGGCCAATGTTCATGGAGAGTGCATGAGACCGAGCCTTGTACACTTCATCTTCTTGACTATAACGTGTTTCACCTCCGCAGTTGAAGACATAGTCGAATTCTCCACCGGAAGGAAGATCGAAGATGCGTCCGAGAGATTGAACACGCGAGGCGTCGGCCTGGACAAAGTTCGGCTCGCTGCAGCAGGCGGTGTGCTCGGGACTCAACAGGGCGAGCTGAGGCAATTGTTTGTCCACGATGCGCAAAGTCGAGGCGAAGTCGTTGGCGTGGATGTAGTGAGCCAGGAAGCGGCCAATGTAGCCTACAGATCAGCAGGTTAGCAGATGTAGCGATTCCTAAATTCTGACACTGGGTGACGCACCGAGTCCTCCTACTATCAGGACCGACGGCTTGGTGGACGTTGGATTGGTGGGGGCCGCATGCCCCGCAGAGCCACTCATCGTCCGGCAGGGTTTGGGGCCTGTGATACCTTAACAAGCTGACCAGGGTGGTCGACTGACAGACCGAGCCCACAGATATTTGCTTGTTGAGACCGGAATCAGCAGACAAGGTGAAGACAGGGTATCAAAGCGGCATTGGCAAGGACATGCAAGTGTTCATGTAATCTTCTGGGGCCAGGCCTGAGCGGAAGGGCCGAAGAATCCGCGAGGAATGCGTTTCGGCGAGACAAGAGGGCGAAAGCAAAGGCGCTAAACCCACCCGCCAAAAGCGTGGGGATTACCGAGGAGGAGCCCAGACACAGGGGACGCTCTTGGAGCCGGGCGTGATCCGAATCACCTACGGCCCTGCAAGCAATGGCCGCGTGCACCGGAATATCGGTGAGGTGCGTGGTGTGATGTGGGCGAGCGGGAGGATTGCTGCTGGCCCGCAATGCCACGGCGGCCCCGACTCCTGTAGCATCACGACATTTGGAGAATGCCGCCCGAGATTTTCCATTGCGATGGTGATCCTGGTTGGTGGTCAGGATCGCTGGCTGGCATGGCTAGAAGTGGGTTGGATCCATTCCACTGATCGCCGTCCTTATATAGCGCGCGGTGTCACACGTGGTACATCATCCTACGCACCCGAGTGCTCTTGGCCAGAGCAAGCGCCGGCAGAGGATCAAGAAAGCTCTCAATTCGCTGCCGATTGGACTCCAAAAAATTACTTACAACATACAGAACAAAGCAACATCGCGAGCGATGCCCGCCGGGAACGCGAGAAACGCTGTGCGTCTTCCACAATCATTGCCGTCCGCCTCATTGGCCGGCACCGTGAGCGAACCATGCCTGCCTACTAGCTAAACCCCTGGTCGAAGCCTATGATCCACGTCCATATACATTGTTGCTGCGGTCAAAAACAGAGGCTGCAAAGCCTTTTTCGCCTTTCTAGTCGTCGATCGAGTGCTGACCTCGAAGACAAGTCACGTTGGATTCTTGCTCAAGCTCGCGACCCGTTCGGCTGTCAGTGAGGGTTACCACGGTCTCCTGAGGGCTGACAATGCTCAGTGTCGCAGTGACCCCGTCTGCCTCGGTTTTGCCTACAAGTTCTGCAGCTTTTGACGAGCGTGGCTTCTTGGGTTTGGCCTTGACCTTTGGATGTGACGTGTCGCCATTCTCCGCGTCTCCGTTCACCCCGGCCGCAGCCTTTTTATCGTTGTTCAAATATTTGTCGAGCACATCCTGTTCGATGCATTTGGCATGCAGCCATTCGTGGCAATGGTTGCATTGCACGATCTGCTGGTCCGGGTTCTGTGGCTGTCCACAGGCGCACATGCTACGGCAAGGCTGTCCAGCCTGTCAGTCGGATAGATACACTTAGAAGACAAGAAAATCCTTCAACTTACCGAAAGACGCTTGCGAATGTGATCCCAGCTCTGCCTCCAGAAGTATTCTGACGCGTTATGTACATCCTCCTCTTGCCACTCATCCCAGTACTTCACATTCAATGGTCCATTGATGCTCTTCGCGTCGATGATGTCCATCTGTGTGGACGGAAGCAGTTCAAATTTGCCATGGTATGGCTGTGCGCCTAGGCCATCTAAATCATGCGCCGGTCGAGCGAGCCAAGTGACGCGCAGATAGACGTGATTTTCGTCCAACGCGCGCACTTCGTGGATCTGTGCCTTCCACCAAGACAGTGACTCGTCTACTTCGCTCGCTCCTGGACTGCTGCTTTCGCCATTGACAAACACACAAGCTCCTAGCACAAAGGTCTGTTCGCTGACTATGATATCTGTAAGTCGCCGACGCGTGTTTCACATCGATCCACACGTACCCGTGCATCGCCGATACTTGGTCAGCTGATCCCATCGTTCTCTATTAGTGATGGCGAATGTCACATCGCCGTACTCGCGACCGTCGAGCTTTAAAGACTCGTGGCGCACAAGGCCTTTCTCCGACTTTTTCTTCGGACCGCCCTTTTTGCCTTTGCCACCAGCCTTGATCGGCAAGGGTTTGGGATAGGTGATTGGAAAAGGCTCTTCATTCTTTGCAGCCTTTTGATCCAGCCAGTTCTTAAGTTTTTGTCTGTCCTCGGGGGTTAACACCGGTTGGCGCCAGGTGTTGTAATCCGGCCAAGGCTGCGTGGAACTTGTGCGCTGGCGCTTCCGACGCTCTTCAGAACGTTCCTCGTCACTGTCCGACCCATTGACGGAAGGAGTCTCCGTGTCGGCGATGCGTTTAGGAGGCATAGCGAAGTGTAAGACGTGGCAGCCGCGTCACCACTGTCTCGAGGCGCGCAGAGCCCGCAGCAAACGCGAATTATATAGGAGCAGACGAAATGTGACGAAGCGAACGCAGCGAGGCCGATGCGATGCTGAGCTTCGCTTGATGCCGGGCAGTGATTGTAGATGGGCTCGTACGCGCGAGAGCAGGAGGTGAAGCCGCGTGCAAAACTGAGGTCGAGGTCCGGACCCGGGCGCGTTTCGCAGCCGCTGCCTCTTCTCGCGCTTTCTGGTGGGGAAATGGTCTGTGCTTCCTGGGCATTGTGCGTGGCTTCGGGATTGGAAGCCGCGGTCGCGGTCGATTGCCAGCCCCTCACAAAGCAAGTACTGGCAAATAATGGGAGAGCAGAGACGTGGGCTCACTAGCGTGATCCGTCGAGGTGAGTACAGCAGCAGAGAAGAATTGCGCGAATGAGCATTAGTGCTGCAACCACTGATTTGTGATCGAAGACCATGGCATCTTCACTTTCAAATGGTCCATTATTGCAGCTATCATTGCCGAGAGCGGCAGGTACCGGAAGTACACGATATAGAAAGAGCAGTATTCAGATTCCCACCAGAGTAGCACGCCATGTCAGGCTCTATATCGAGCCGATTCCATTCTCTAATCGAGATTCCGGTCGTCGCGGCCGTCAATCTCGCTTTAAAGCCGAATTCGCGACTACAAGATGCCTCGTTTGAGCGGCTCTACACCAACTTTTTGTACTCGCGTCACCCGAATACAATTAATATCTGGTCGATGCATCGCGGTCTCGGCCTTGGATCTAACTGTGCCTAATTTATGCTACTGCCTCATCCTGTGCAGCCATCGACTGTTGCTCAATCAATAGCGCAGTAGCAGCTGACCTGATAATAAGAGATTATCATGGAGTGGTTTCGATGGGGTCTGGCAGAGGCAAGCGGCAATTTGTCGTAGCTTCCTCGGGGATCAAGAGTCGTCTTTCACAGGGGCGTGGGCATTTATGATGACGAACCAATCGGGAGCTGACGCAAGTGACGTGGGCCTCTGCGCGGTCTCTTCGCCTATCATGAAAATCTCTGGCTTTTGTCCTGAGCTCTCTACCAAAGTCTACTGCTGTAGAGGAAATACACCCGGAGCGATGATGCCTGATGGCAGGCCTGCAACGAAATCACGGTCTGTTCCTGTGTTGTGCTGGGGAAATGACATGTTCGTTGTCGGTTTTCGGACCGCGATCTGCAGACATAATGGGGCTTAGGGGAGGTCGCAGGTGTGGCTTGAGGCGCATGTTGAATCCCAAAGAGGCGCGCTGTGTCTCTCATCGGGACGCCATGCCGCCCGAAACAGCGCATTATTCGCGGCCAAAAACAAGTTCTCGGCGCCCGTTTGATGTGATGACCGCCCGGGAACATGTGGCATGGCATATGCGTATGTGTATGCTTGCGAGTGTGATTTGACGTGACGGCGTCACATTGGATAAAAGCGTCCTGTGTCCTGTGTCCTGCCTGTCCTGCCCTTGCCCTGCTTTGTCCTGTCCGCATCGTACATTTGCCTAGGATTAAGGCCCGTTCGCGCCCATCATTGCCCATCCTTGCCTATCCTCAATCATCGACGTTCCCTGTCTCCACATCAGCCCCTCGTCAGGCCGCCTCGCAATCACTGCCTCCTGCAGAATTCGGCCAGCAACACGATCGCACACCACCTTCCATTCGCCGGTGTCTCCGGACCGCCGTATTCATTCGGGTGCCAAGCAGTGCGATCAGACAGACGTGCCGCTTTGAGGGCTGGATTACGCATTCTGTGCTCCTCCCCAAGCCTCGCACATCCGGTCCAACCGCCGTCATCTTCCGCCCGGTCTTGCGGTTGTTTCTGCCGCTTGGGTCCTCCCGCAGCATTCGACGATTCATCATTATTGCCGTGTCGTCTCAGTTGTCAGAGGCCTCTGATCTTTTTTTCCTCCTTCACTTCGCTTCACCTGTTGGAGAAGCTTGAAGCAAGCAATCGGTCGGCCCGGCATTTTCACACTATCACGCTCGCTTGATTCCTCTGCACCTACCATTTCCGCCATCGTGCCACATCAGCAGTTTGGCATACTGATCGAGTCTTTCGGATTTGGCGGAACCCTCCAAGAATACGCATAAGGCATTGAGTTGACGTTCAACGCTTCAGCTGAAAACCTGCCGTTTATTTTTGGAAACCTTTCGCAGCCAGAGCGTGCGCATGGAGAGGCCTTGAGGTTGCTGTCGAGCTGGATTGAACTTGGTTGAGAAGAAATCGCTACTGCTGCAGCCGCGGGCCGTTAGTCGGAGGCAAAATGCCACGTCCAAGGGGTGAGTTGGACTTACACAAGCTTTGCCTTCAGCCATCATCCCTTTGTTTTTTTGGCGCGATCTCTTGTTTGGCGATCTGACCCTCTGACCAATCCCGTCGCAGTCCTCAGTCTGAGCCTCTTTGGCGGACAGCCCAAGTCACCCGACGGGGCATCCAGCCAGTCGCCCATTTCTCCCACCTTCCCTGCCACCAACGGCTCTCACCGGAGGAAGCTCACGCTTGACTCCTTCTCCCCACACGCTCCCGCCGCGACTTTAGATGATCTCTCACGCGATTCTCCATCGCCCAGTTCCGCATTGCAACAGCGAAATCGTTCCGATTCCCGTGCTTCTCGGCCAATGTCCATGATTCAGACCTTGCCTGCCGCGATCATGGACATGTCTGGAGACACTCTGCCCGAGCTGCAGCCGATCTTTACTTTCCTCAACAGCCATTCAAACAAGCTCTATCAAGAGGGTTATTTTCTCAAGCTTCATGACCTGGACTCGCGTAAGATTTCCAACTTCTTCTCAACTCAGCTTCGTACTAAATTCGATAGGTGGGCGCCCCAGTACCGATCGTACCTGGACGGAGTGCTTCGCGCAATTGGTCGGAACTGTCCTGTCTCTGTGGGATGCGGCAGCCCTTGACGCTGCTGGGGAAGAGGGCGAAGTCCTACCTACTTTCATCAATCTCAGCGATGCCTCAATCAAAATGGTTAGTTGCTCCTCGTAAGATCCTTGCCAAAATGCCGAACTTGTTGCTGACACACCGCAGATTGAATCATTGCCGATGAACAGCTCGAGCGGAGGCACTCTGCAGAATGTTTTGAGCATATCAACTGCCGCCAGCAACCGCTACCTCCTACACTTCAATTCCCTGAACTCTTTGACGCAGTGGACAGCCGGCATCCGGCTTGCTATGTACGAGCACGCAACTTTGCAAGAGGCGTATACTGGCTCCTTGATTGCAGGCAAGGGAAAACTTCTCAACAATATCAGATCCATCATGGAGAAGTCTCGTTTCAAGACAGAAGATTGGACTCGCGTTCGTTTTGGAGCTGGAACGCCGTGGAGAAGATGCTGGTGCGTCATAAGTCCTCCCGATGAAAAGGAAATTGCAAAACTTCAGAAAGAGATGAAGAAACGAAACAAGTACGAAAGGAAAGTAGCAACTCCCAAAGGTGATATCAAGTTTTACGACACACGACGCATCACGAAGAAAACGCAGCCAATCGCTACAATCAGCGATGCCTTTGCCGCATATGCTATTTACCCGCAGTCCAAGCCTTTGATCGACCAGTCGACGTTGGTCAAACTCGAGGGGTTGATAACGATTCATTCACAGCCCGAGACTACGACTGAGGGTTTTATTTTCGTCATGCCGGAAGTTCATCCTGCCGTCACTGGCTTTGAGATGATGCTGCGCTGGCTTTTCCCGGTCTGGGATACCTTTGCTCTATATGGACGGCCAAACCGTCTGATCGCTGACACACTCGATCAGCGAGGTCTCATGTTTGCTCTACCGAGAGATCGTCGATACGGCTACATTGATATTCTTGATGTTTCTGGTGTCATCCACACCGAGGGTAGCCAGGCATGGAGCGAGCGTCAATGGCGGTCCGAATTGAAGAAGCTCACGTCCCATCGCATGAACACCGCTGACACGGAATCATCTCCTCTGCGCAAACGTCGTAACACTACCAGCAGGACTAGTCTTCCTAGCATGGATCGGGAAGGTGTTAAATTTAATGAGGACAACGCCCCTCAATCATCACCTGTCTCGCGCAAAACGTCCCCAGCGCCTCCAGCTTACGATGATGGTGCGGTGCAGCCTGCACGCCGTGCTGCTATGCCACCCGCAAATTTCAACAATCAAGGCCATAGAAGGTCAGTGTCCGATGCGATGAATTACAAACGGTATCAAAGTGATACACCTTCTCGATTGTCAATCGATTCCACCCGCGAAGAGTATGATCAACCCCCACGCCCGCCTGCTCACGGCATACCTCTTAATGGTCATCAACGTCCAAACCAGCTCGACAGAATCGCCTCGGAGAGGGAAGAACCTCCGATCAAGTCATTTGAGGAGCTCAACATCAAGGCCGGAAGACAACCGCTAGCACCAGTAGCATCACCCCCGGCCTTCACGCACAACCCTAGCTCGAAGCCCCCGGCCCAGCCCTATCAAGCTCCCGAGCTCCGTAGAGCTACGTCGGGAATGGATGCAGCCACGCTGCATCAAATGCAGGACGCCGTGCAGCAGGAGCGCTCTCCAGTTCACGGTCTCCATGAGCGGGGCGACAGCCCCCCTCACGAGGTATCTATGGACACAAACTTCAATTCAAGATTGCCGCCAGCTGACGTATCACTTCGCAAAGAGCTGGTAAATCAGCCTCCTCCTCATCATCATACGATGCTCTCCACTATCCCTGCTTCCCCTGCACCGCAAAGTGTGACCTGCTCAGGTGTGCAGTCACTACTTCAAGAATCAAACTCGCAGCCAAACAAGAATGCGACATACATAAATCAGTCCACAAGCCAGTATCAAATCTTGCCAGCCAATTCAGTGCTTATGGAATCATTCTCGGACTCAAACCTGCCTGATCGTCCCTCATCCCGCCAATCATCTACTCCCTCTAGTATTGCAGGTCTGAGTGATCAGATGATAGACGACGAAGCCTTAGAGCAAATTCTCGAAAATGACCGTACATCAACGATGCATAGTAGCATCCCCGATTACAGCTCTGTAGACCAGATGGATTTGGAGAGCATGCCAAAACGACAAGAAGAGACAAAGTCAAGAGCAGGTCGATTGAGGACAGTAGGGGATGCAGCCATACCTCCCACCTTTGGACACAATGCGCGATCTCGCAGCAGAAGCGTCAGTAGGTTTGATACTTTTCACGCGGAACAAGAAGCCGAGCAAAGCGATGTCATGCCGGTCATCGATTTCGGTCCTACATATTCCCACAAGCCGACATACCGATCATCTTCAAGGAATTCCTTGACGCCCAATAAGCCATTGGAAGGAGGCTCCCCTCAATCTCACAGCCCTGCGTCCCCAGGGCGTAGAAGTTCATATTTTGGGGGAAGGACGACCCCGAATTCCTACCAAACGCATGATATAACACCGATTGATAGTATTGGTCAAAAAGAGTCACGCCGAAGGAGTCTTATGTGGCAACCGACCACAATCTCGGCGGAGTCAAATACGAAGCACTCATTGACACCAGAGCAGTGGGTGCAGTACCGCGCGTCAATTGCTTCTCAGCCCATGGCTTTGAGATCCACACCAAATCTCAGTCTCGAACGTCCAGGGAGTCAAGCAAAGCGCCACTCTGCTTCTGGAATCACACCACCCGGAAGTCGGCATCCGTCTGGTGACTGGACCCAAAATATGCAACGGACGCCGCCTCAAAATCTGAGCCGGCCGACATCACGGGGTGCTGGGGTCTATCTGCACAGCAACAGCTCGGCAAATCTATTGGAGCAGAGCCGATCTATTCAACTGAGTGCTCGTGAGCAAATGCATGTCGCAAGAGCTGCAGGTGTGCCATTGATCAACCTTGACCAAAAAGATGGAAGGAAGCACCAGGCTCGGCAGGATTCAATTACGGGACTTTACGGCGCGCTTTCGGCTCGTGAACGTGAAAAGACAGCAATCAAGGAAGGGTATCGCAGTAATGCCGTTCAGCAAGCGATCGCCGTCAAGCAGCAACAGCAGGCCCAGGAAATGCAGGCGCGAATGCAACTGCAGTATGAGATGCAACAAGCGGCGCAAGCCGCTCAAACCGTCCAATACCAGGCACAGCTGCAGCAACAAGCAGCCCATGCTCAGACTAGTAATGTTGCCCAACCGCGAAATCAGGGATCCTATGGGCCAGGCTTCGTACAAGAACGTCCAGACATGGAGTTCCGGCGAACATCCCAGTTTTCCAACCAGCCGGTACCGCATGTTGTGGGTTGGAATGGTCAGCAATTGCAGCAGCAAGGGCATCAAAGAACTTCGATGTACGGTGGCTATGCATCCTCCAATTTTACACGACCCTCTCCTAGATAATGACGTATGCAACGGTATGAAGACGAGTCATCCTCACCGTAGCTTATGCGTGTCGAATCATGCTCGAAGTGTCATATGCATTAGTACACGGGGACATGATCGATCGAAATGAGTGAGTCAATCCATGCAGCAATGGCGCGTATTCAAGATGACACATGCCGAACAATGCCAAGACTGCTGCTGTCGCTGCGGGCGCGGTAGGTGAATTTTCAAACGTCTGGGGTTCGGGTCCACATCGAGTTCGCATGGGCTTAGCGCCATCCGTAACTAAAATCTTTCTGCTCTTTCTGCCGCACTCCACAAGTACGACCTCCCAAATCGCAGTTCATCTCAAACCCAGCCGCGAGACCTCAGATGCCAGCGATCACTCGGCTCCGGCATGGTATCTCTGGTCCTATCGACCGCCACCATGGCGACCACTCCGCCTTCCACAAGGCCAAAGACGCTCAAGCGAGATAGCACTCACCTCGCCCCACTTATCGAAGAGCTTAGCCCGACTAAGAGGCACAGGGTGGCTTTCAGCGACGATGTGGATATCAGAATACTCGAGGGATGGACAAGTCGGCCACAAGATCTTGTCCAGGAAGAAGTGCGCGTCGCCATCGATGGCCACCTGCGCCGAGGACAAGGCCATGATGATTCCGCTTACGAGCAACTGAGGATGATCTTCAACGCCGCTGCGCTTGAGGAATCCCAAGGAGAACAGCGACCAGATGGTTTTGGCCTCGAGCGACCTAATAGTGGTCTCCTCAAGCAATATCTCTCTGCTCTGCTACGCCGAGTCGGTGATCTTAAAGGATGTGGCACATTGCTTTACGCCATCTTGGATGTGAATTGGTTTGGCAGGAAAGACGACTTCACCACTTTGTATATTAAATTTCTGGGAGCATTGGGTAGTGTGCATCCTGGATTTCTCAAGCATATTATGGAGAAGACCGTCCGTCACTTCGTCTCGTGTAAGTAAGCACTGGGCACTGAAAGGAATTGCTGTACTGACGCATGAAAAGTACCATCGTCTTACGGCCGCATCTCTGGCGAGCCTGTCATCAGAAAGCGCCAGATGCTGGCCAGCTTACACTCGGCATTGCGGTACCTTCTGCAATTGATACCTGCCGCAAGCGATGCCCTCGCAGAAGCTCTCAAGGCTCAATTTCCCAATCACCGCATCATTAAACTCAAAGACTATCTCGCCTATATTCGCAATCTCTTCCGCGTTTCGTCCTACGCCCCAGAACTTCGCGCTGATGTACTCTCACTCGTCACCGAACGACTGGTCAAGATCGATGTTGAAATCCAGCAAGAGGTGGAAGAGATCGAAGACGAGTTGGACGAAGACACTCTCGTGGATGAGCGGAGACCTACAAATTATTTTCTTGATGATGATACATCAGACGACAGTGATGCTGAATCAGATACGTCGTCAGATTACGACGAGACAGCCGAGGAAAGACAATTAAAGATTGTACGAGACAAGACGGCGAAGCTGGATGCAGGCATGGACTTTTTATTCAAACATTACTCCGAGGTCATCATACCTGATGCATCGACGATTGAGCTTGACCAGCTGCTATCACTGTTCACCACGTTTGTCCTTCCAACATATCGTTCTCGACACGTTCAGTTCTTGGCCTTTCACTTTTCGCAACTGGACGCAGACAAGTGTGCGCGGTTTGTTTCACGGTGTTTGTCCATGATTCAAGGCCAGGGGAATTCTTCGTCATCTGCCATCTTTGGCGCCGCTTATCTGGCCTCTTTCATTGCTCGAGGATCTCGCGCACCTCGAAGTCTTGTACGAGATGTTGTAGGTTTCCTGATTGGTCGGATCAACTTCTTGCGCGAATCATACGACAAGAGTGCCCGTGGGCCTGACATCGGACGGTACAGCGCTTTTTATGCGTCATTCCAGGCTCTCCTATATATCTTCTGCTTTCGGTGGCGGGAATTGCTATTCAACTCTTCGCTGCATTCTTCAGTGCCCGACGACGACTTTGATTATCAAACTTCTGGCGAGACCTTTGCTGTCAAGGGTCTGAAAGAATGCCTTACGCAGGCAGTTTATTCTCGCCTCAACCCACTGAAGGTCTGCTCCCCGGCCATCGTCAAACAATATGCCGCAATCGCCAATCATCTTCGCTACATGTTCGTCTATGCTTTATTGGAGACAAACAAACGAATACGATTGAGTAGCTTCAGGACATATGGAGGCAGTACCTCCGATCAAAGTGCAATGGCGAAACGGGATACCTCACTCAGCACCAAACAGGGAGAGAGTCACCATCAGCTTGATGCCTTCTTTCCTTTCGATCCTTACCATCTGCCAAGAAGTCAGAAGTGGCTTGACGGTGATTACAACGAGTGGCGGGGCATCGAGGGTATGAAGTACGTCGACGACGAAGAGGATGATGATGACGAGGACGACGAAGACGCCAGTGGAGACGAAGGCGAAGGTTTACAACCAGGCGCCGAAAGTGATTACGAATCTGATAGTAGTTGATGTTCTTGCATAGCGCGTTATTTACGACGTAATGAATATTCGACGTCCACCCAGAGATCAGCCTGGCATGCTGTGCTGATGAGAATATGCTGTGACTCGATGCGCATGTTAGACTGTGACAATTCCATGCCAATCATCCGTCACCTTGTGGCCGAGCGCTGCATTGCCCGATATAACAGGCATGCTGTATTTATCGACCAAGTCCAAGAGGATCTCTAGCATTGCCAGACCTGGCGCCGGAGCTCTTCGCGGTGAGCTTACCACTCGCGGGCGGGTTCTTGCTGCTGCCAGACCCACTGAGGCCAAGCGGGTTGCCTGCAGTCGGCACGCGCGATCCACCAGCGCGAGCAGAATCCTTGATGTCGTTGCCGTATCCCGCCACGCCTTGGCCCCAACCTCTCGCGGCGTTTGTGATGCTGACATGTCGTGTTAAAGACAGCACTTTGAAGTGTTGCTGGAAGTAAGGCGTTGTCGCTCACCTGTCGCCCAGGCTCTTTCCCACTCCGTTCACCCCATTGCCTACGCCCTGGATGGACCCACCGACGTAATTGCCTGCGCCGGACACGTAGCCTTGGACCTTTTGGCTGATCCAATTCTTCTGTGTGGCCATTCTCGTCGTTGCTTTCTGGTCAGAGATCTGAAGATGTGATTTTATGTGTCGCGGTTGTATTTGCTTTGCGGAGTGGGTCTTGTAGGTGTTTCTTGGTTGAAATTGTGAGACAAGGAAAACATGGAGCAGCGAGGTCCTGGCTGGCCACTGACGTAACAGCGCATCTGGAGGGCGGGGCCGTGGAAGGAGGAAGATGCTCTAGCCGCGGACGGCCCGCGCCGTAAAGTCTCGCGATTGCCAAGCGCATTCCGAGTGCAGACGATACACTGCTTCACCTTTGTACATCCTTCCAACACGTTTCCAGCCCGGGGACATTGACAACTCGTTTCAGAACAAAAAGCGTCGCATGGGACCTCTTGTTCTGCATAGCCTCTAATTCTTCCAGACGGTCTTGCTGAGTCACGGCCTGCAGGGCGGAATTCCGATGCATGGCTTGATCAGCTTGCAGAGGGGATATATGCCTGCTGAGTAAAGGAACGTCCAAAGAAAGGCGTATATCCATTTGGATCGAACAATCGTTTCTGTCCGCTCTACGGACGCCTCTGGGTCAATGACATAGGCAGACATCCACGGCGGGAGGAGCACATCCACTCTGGTGGCAAGACATGATGGATCCAACTCACCTCGACCCCTTCTCGGCCGCGGGGTCGCGGACCAAACAAGTCAAAGATGCAAAAGAAATGCAGCATATCGTCCTCGAGAGAGCTAAGCGTGGCGGAAGTGTTGCTCCCCCCTACGACTTTCTTGAACTCATCGGCAAGGGTACATTCGGCAGAGTCTACAAGTGGTGAGTTTGCATGTCATCAGACCAAAAAGCCAGTCTAATTGTATGAAAAGTAAAAACCGAGCTACTCGCAAACTTGCGGCAGTCAAGATCATTGATGTGGACGAACTCGACTACAGAATTGGCTTCAAGGACAAAGACGAAGCCATCGCAGACTTTGTCAAGGAGGTCAATGCCCTGAAGCAAGTCAAAGACAGTAACGCCCGAAACATCAATCAAATTCAAGAAGCTTTCGACCTCCATTCTCAATTATGGATTGTCAGCGACTACTGTTCCGGCGGCAGTGTTCACACCCTCATGAAGGTTCACGAGGGACGGGGACTTGATGAACGTTATATCATTCCTATTGCTCGTGAACTTGCAATTGCATTAAAGCACGTTCATGATGCAGGTGTGATACATCGCGACATCAAGTGTGGCAACATCTTGATCTCTGAGGATGGCCAACTGCAACTTTGTGATTTTGGCGTAGCTGCCGTGGTGGAAAGCGAAGCATCCAAACGCTCCACCATAATCGGCACACCATATTGGATGGCCCCGGAAATGCATCCTCACGGTAGCGAGGATATTATATATGGCAAAGACATTGACTGCTGGGCTTTCGGATGTACACTCTTCGAGATGGCAACGGGTATGCCGCCGTACCACCAATTTCATCCTCAATATCTGAAGTCAGTGCTCAAATCGGTCCCGAGACTAGATGAAGAGGCCGACTTTTCGCAAGGCTTGCGTAACTTTGTCGCCTTTTGTCTTCAGGAGAGGCCCGAGGATCGCCCCAAAGCGAAGCAAATCATTGAACATCCGTACATTGCCGGCACTGAAGAAGCATATCCAACAACGATACTCCTGGATCTCATTGACAGATATGTGCAGTGGGAGTGGAAAGGAGGACAGCGACTGTCTTTGTTCAATGCCATGGGTGCAGCGGCCCCTCAGATGAGCGGTCAGCCTATATCCGAGGAGAATTGGATTTTCAGCACTACCGACGAATATGAAAAAAGTTACGAGCAAAGGTACAGCCGAATGTTGGAAGGCATCTCTGGAACAGATTTTGCAGCGAAGACGCCTCACACGATACCTGCTGAGATCGACCTACCTAGCGGTCCAGGCCAGAGACTGACTCCTCTCGAAGCTGCTAAGGAAGAGCAAAGAGCTCAACGCGGCGAGAAGTTCTTGGAGCGACTTTTTGACTCTGATAGAGATCCTTACGATTACAACGAAACAAAGATGGATGATGACCTGCAACCACTGTCCGATCTTCCGCTTCGTAATCTATCCGACGAAAGGTCTGCAAACCGTGAAACACTTATAGATCTCGATACTTCTGGGCTGGAACTGCCTCCAACGTTCAATTTCGATTTTAGTGACATGCCAACCCTCAAAGCCAACCGAAAGAGCAGTATGCCAAACCTGGACGATATCGATGATGGTGGGTACTACGATGCGCAAGACCGGGCCACCAAACGCGCTACAAAGGATTGGAAGTTTCCTGGTTTTGCAGTCAATGGGACGGAGGACGCGAAAAGAGCAACAAAAGACTGGAAATTCCCTAGGCTTGCTGAAGAAGACGCGGAGAATAAGAAGCGGGCGACAAAAGACTGGAAGTTTCCTTCTTTACCACATACAACCAAAGCTAGCCTCGATCAAGGCAACCGCCGTACAATGGATTGGACATTCAGTAATGCGCAGACAATACCGGAAGGCGATTCTGAAACTCAACCAAGTCTCATCTCCCAATCAATAGAAGAAGAGCCATTCAGACCGACATTACCGAGGATGGTCACTGAACCGGCTATGGCAGCTACGGCCATGGATCAACCCTTGCAGCTTTCTCTTGATACTGGCGTAGCTGGCGACCGAGAATCTCGGCCTATGATCGATTTGGACTTTGGTACAGGGTTTCAACCATCACTCAGCTTTGACGCAGGGCACAATGGACTCGATATAATGCGGTCTGTCAGCCCTGTCAGTGCTGCACCATCATTCACCTCAGTCGGACCGTTCGATCTAGAGCAAGACCACGATCGCCGAGCAGATGATAGTAATGGCTTTCCACCACGAAGTGGGAGCCTGTCGGTCGCGGAGAGACGACTCTCGCGTTTACAAAAACCGAGCAAGACAAGCTTTGGGTCTCATCTGATGCCGACACGTGCTCGAGGGGCTTCTGTGGATTCGACGGCATCTTCGCTGGTGGACGAAGCGTGCGACGAGTCAATTTACGGCAAGCAATACAACCGCACTATGAATGCAAAGATGCGCGACCAATTGCGAGCAGGTCTTCAACGCTCCGCCTCAGCAGCTGATAGGCACTCGCGAAATCTGACCGACGAGTCATTTGGTGATGCAGACACAGACAGCTCCTACATTGCAGACGGCACACATGGCCGAGTAAGAAGCGTTAGTGCGATGGGCTACGACACCGACAGCAGCTACCAGGGTGAGCAAAGAGTCGATATTGTGCCATCCTCGTTTCCGACCTTGGTCCCTCCGCGATCGGCAGCATTGGTCGAAGGCGCGCCTAATGACATGCTTCTTGATGAACTCGACAAGATCCTTGGCAGCGCTCAGCAAGCATTTGCATATACGACGCTAGTGCTTCGCAATAAAGAGACCGAGATTGAGGGCGAAACGCCGGTCGATAGCGCCACAGAGTCTGGCCCGCTGGACATGACGAGTGAGGAGGAAGCAGAGCTCGCAAACTTCTCTTAGTTGAGGAAGTGTTGCGGATTATGGGAATGCGGCGGTATACCGACCAAAGATGGCTTCAGCTACGCGGAGAGCCAGCCAGGTCTGAGGTGACCTGGATTTCAATTGGGATGGCGCAATGAGCGGCCTCGGGAGGCTACAATTCGGGCATGGAAACGGATTCCCACGATGCGATGAGATGTATAATAATACACGTGATGCACAAGATTAATGCAATGCGACCATTATAATAGCGGGAATAGCCGAGCAACGATGAGGGACGGCGCGTCATCCGCCAGTGATTGGCCTCGTGCTCGGGCCGGCGGTGCTTCGGGGTTCCAAAGCTGGGGAAATACCGGGTTGCCGTCGCCTTCACAAGCTTCAGCTCCCTTTTCTTGTGCCCCATCTCGTCCTCGCCTTTATTTCTTTGTGCACTCGAGCCAGCCAGTCTGCTTGTGTTGGTCCGACATTGCTCTTCATCGGCACGAGTTTGTGTCTGCTATTCTTGGACGCGCCACTCGACGGCGGCTCGCGTAGCGCGATCTCGGAGGCTGCGTTTTCTGCCAGCGCCGGTTTTCACAAGAGTGCCGTCCAGCGTCACCTTTCTTGGTCTTCACGCGCGCATTGAGCTCGCCCGACTGGCTCCACGACTCATCCATACTCTGTCACTCGTGCTTCTGCGCCCCTTGGACACTCACAGCTAGTCTCGAGCGGTGCCTCTTTCCAGCATGAATCCCTCGCATCGGGACGGCGGCTGGTCTCGCCCTCCCGCAAACGCGAGCAGCCACCATCGCGATGGGGAGCAGCCGGGCCAACCACACAGGCCTGGATCGATGTATGGGTGAGTATCATGAGCTGCTTGCATAGCAAGCTAGTCTTTGCTATCACCAGTCTCGTCTGCGATCATCCAAACTGACCATTTCGCTATAGCCCGTCGCAATCCCCACATGCTCCTGCAACGGGTCTACCGCAACCTTCTGGTGAGTCTCACGAGTGCATTTCACTGGAACCATGGCTGATTGTCAAAAGGTCACTTTGTTCCTTACCAACAGCCGCCTCAGCACACACTCCCGGCCATAAGCAGTCTTGGGCAAGGCTCTCCCAGAAGCCATCCATCACACCCACCCCCTCCAGGCTCGCACCATCCGGGCGCCTATCAACCTTCGTCTAGGGATGTTTTTGACACAAAAGAGCGCGAGGCGCGAGAGGTGCACATCAAGGAGGAGCAGGACGCACGTCGCGAGCGAGATATGAGGGAGCGTCACTTGATAGATCAAATGCACCCACAGCAAAGTCAAAATGGCCCCATTCAGCTGCATCAGCCTGTAGCAGTCGGACCGCGGACCATACATGGGCCAAATGGCCTTTTGGGTAATCCAGCTGTGGCGGGATCGAATGCGCATCCGCAGCTAGGTGGACCTCCCGGACCGCCTTCTGCGTATCCACCACATAGCCAGCCCGGTCAACCGATGCAGTCTGCTTATCTTGCACCTCCAGCAGCTGCTCAGGCAGCGGCAGCTGCTCAGGCTACTGCGCAAGGTCAAGGCCAGCAACCCATCCTGAATGTGAGTATAGACTATCATCGTGCTGATTGACTTTACATGTTCTGATCAAGTATCAGGATGCTCTTAGCTATCTTGATCAAGTCAAGATTCAATTTGTCGATCACCCGGACGTTTACAACAGATTTCTCGACATCATGAAAGACTTTAAATCTGGCGCGTAAGTGACGGTCAAACTCCGGCATGTGAAGCAGAGAGACTGACCGCACCGGCAGAATTGATACACCCGGCGTGATTGACCGCGTCTCGTCACTTTTCGCCGGAAGCCCAGACCTTATTCAAGGCTTCAACACGTTTCTGCCTCCTGGGTACCGGATTGAGTGTGGCACAGGAGACGATCCGAATGCCATTCGTGTCACCACTCCAATGGGAAACACTGTCATGACTATGCCGGCGCCCCACAGAGGTCTCTCGAGAGGCCCGGATCCCCATGCTGATGGCACATCGCGTCAGGGGAATGGCTCATGGACATCGCAATCGAATCAGCCAATGTACAGCCCCAGCGGCCGCCCTGTTGGGCCTAACACGATCTCTGCTCAGCTCGCGCAAGCACATCAAAACGACGCTGAGAGAATGTCACGTGAAGCCGCTTCCGGTTCACATTCACAGAACGACGGACTCACACGGCAAGCTGCTTCACCTCTCCCTGGGCGTACCACTCCTCTACCCCAAGAGAACAATCAAGACGGACAAGCCGGCGATATGTCCGACGATCGAAAAGAGCCAGTCGAATTCAACCACGCCATCAACTACGTGAACAAGATCAAAAATCGTTTCGCATCTCAGCCGGAGATTTACAAGTCTTTCTTGGATATCCTTCAGACCTATCAGCGAGAATCGCGACCCATCCAAGAAGTGTATGCGCAGGTCACCAAGCTCTTTGAGTCAGCCACGGATCTGCTTGAAGACTTTAAGCAATTCCTCCCCGAAACCACTGCCAAGTCCAAAGCCGCTGCGATGGCCAGACGCAAAGCCGAGGAGCAGGTCATGACCAGCAATGTGCGTAGTGAGGCTCCTAAAGGCGGCCCTCAATTGCAAAAGACTCCTCGCGCTGAGCATCGCCTACCTCCAGTGGGCAACTTTGCGCCCACCCCTACTGTCAACAAAGATCACAAACGCAAACGTGGTGACACCAAGTCCGGTATGAGCGGGATGGGTACCATCATTCCCGACTCCAAGGCCGGTCCAAGCGTCGCACAAGCTGCTGGAAGCATGCCGAAGGTAAGTTCATATCGTCGATGTGATGGGACATTACTGACCATCCTCCAGAAAGCGAAGCACAGTACTGGAGTCAGACCGGCTGATGCTCCTCCTTTGTCCCCCACATTGGTGCCGGCATTGCCTGAACCACTTCCACCATCTTCCCGCACGACCGTTACCACAGACGAACTGGTCTTCTTTGACCGTGTCAAGAAGACGATTGCCAACAAGAATACCATGAACGAGTTCCTGAAGCTCTGCAATCTCTTCTCTCAGGATCTCATCGACAAGACGACTCTAGTGCATCGCGCTCGCAGTTTCATCGGACAAAATCCTGAGCTTTATAAATACCTTCAGAGTTTTGTTGGCTATGAAGATCAAGACGCTGTTGTCATTGAGAATCGCGCTCGGGCGCCTACTGGACGGGTCATGCTTAGCAACTGCCGCGGCCTTGGACCGAGCTATCGCTTGCTGCCCAAGCGTGAGCGCTTGAAGCCTTGCAGCGGTCGCGATGAGCTCTGTAACGAGGTCCTCAACGACGATTGGGCATCGCACCCCACTTGGGCTTCTGAAGATTCTGGTTTTATCGCTCATCGCAAGAATGTCCACGAGGAAGGTCTACACAAGATCGAAGAAGAACGTCACGACTACGACTTTCATATTGAAGCTTGTGGACGTACCATCCAACTCTTGGAGCCTTTTGCGCAGCAACTCCTGCGACTTTCTGAGAAAGATCGAGAGACCATTGAAATTCCTCCTGGCATTGGCGGGCAAAGTGAGACAATACACAAACGCATCATCAAAAAGATCTATGGCCGTGAGATTGGTCAAGAGGTCATTGATAATCTCCACTCTCGACCATACGCTGTCATTCCGATCGTGTTGAGTCGTCTGAAGCAGAAACACGAAGAATGGAAAAATGCTCAACGGGAATGGGAGAAAGTTTGGCGTGATCAAACTCAGAAGATCTTCTGGAAGTCTCTCGATCATCAAGCTGTCAACGCCAAGCAGGCAGACAAGCGTCAATTCCAGACTAAAACGCTTCTGGGCGAGATCCAGACCAGATATGAGGAGCAGAAGAAGCTGCGCATCCACGGCGGAACAGTCGCCCAGATCACAAAGCCGCAGATGATGTTCCCCATCGAGGACACTGATGTGATCTCGGACGCCTGTTGTTTGGTCCTCAGTTATGCTGACCAATTTCACTCCACCGATTACCCTCGTCTGACAAACTTCATTCGAGAATTTATCCCACAATTCTTCGGCCTTGATATTGACTCGTTCAACCATCAAGTTCGTTTGAAACTCGGCTCTCTTAGTGGAGAAGATCAAAGCGATGAGGCAATGTCGAACTACGATGAAGCAACTGGACCGAAACGCAAAGCTCCTGGGAAAAGGGATGACCTCCGTCGGGGTGTACTAGACCGTGCCAAAGGTGGTCGCAACGAAGGAGGTGCCACACCATTGAGTCGAGCCACTACCCCGGACAACGCTTCGAGAGCCGATGAAGACATGAGCGAAGTGGCGGATGCTTCTGCCGAAGATGTTGAGGTTCCCAATGACACCTGGGCGGAATATCCGGCAGGTTTCACGAGATACCGCAACAAGGACGTTAGCTTGAACGAACCTTATCAGCGTCATGTCTTCAATCTCTATGGCAACACTTCGATTTACTGCTTCATAAGAATGTTTGTCATTCTGTATGAACGACTCAGCAGACTCAAGAACTCCGAGTCCAGCGTTCACGAGACCGTCAAACGCGCTATGATGGGGAAACCTGCGCTGGATCTTGGACTGATCGACAAGCAGCCGACCGACTTCTTCGGTGATGTCAGCCCTTCGGCGAATTTTTACCAGCAGATCATGGGCATGTTGACGGATTTTATTCAAAACAAAGACATGGACATGTCACACATTGAAGAGACGTTGCGCAGGTACTATCTTCAGTGCGGATGGCAGCTCTACTCAGCAGACAAGCTGTTGAGTGCTCTGGTGCGGTTTGCAATTGGAATCATGAGCAGCGAGAGCCGAGACAGGAGCTGGGAAATTCTGCAACTCTTCAAGAAGGACCGCTTGAAGGACGAAACGACTTATCAGGAAGAGATGAACTATCGCAAGCAGGCTGAAAGGATGATCAAGGACGGAGACACGTACAAGATATCATACGTGAGTATCTACAATTGCTCATCGAAAAGCTCAACTGACACTGTACAGGACCAAGAACAGCAGATCATTGGCATGAAGGTGTTCAAGAAGGACGAGCCCACATTCGAAACGTCTCACATGATGGCAGAGGATGCCTGGAGGGTATACGTGGCTGATTTTTTGAGCTCGGCACCGACCCATGGCACCCCAATGGATTCTGTCTCGGTACCCGTTCTTAAGCGCAACATCCGGGCATTGCAGAACGAGGGTGCGACCGAAGAAGAGGACGGAGCCGAGTCTGTCAAACGTCGATATGACTATGTCCGAGCCAAGGAAGCGCTAGAGTTTAAGATCTCGGTCGGCGACTACAAACTCAGCTTTCAGACCAATTGCGACGAGTTCTGGCACCAGCCATTCAGGGTACGGGCAGGTGGCAAGGATGCTATTCAAGAGGCGGAGGAGAGTCAGAAGCATCGGGAGCAGAAGGTGCAGGAGGAGCTGGTCACGAGCAATGAGGCCAACAAAGGGTTGAGCAAAGAAGACTTGGACGTCAATGTTCAAGCCTTCAACAAGCTGACTGGAGTTGATATCAGTGGTGATCACGATCGTATGGACGAGGATTAGGAGTGGCGTGGGAGATGGTGTGCTACAGTTGACCTTTTCCCAAGCATAGAGGAGCGAAGGTGGATGGCAGAAAGTCGGTAGAGCAGCAATACCAAGCAATATGTCAATTAAGGCAGAGAATGATGTTCTGTAGGCTTGCATGTGGTTTCTTTCTCCAACGCCAGCGAATGAAGACGATTTCTGGAGGGGTGTGCTCCAACTTGGTGCTGTATGCCGTCCAGTCACTTCGATATTTCAGGCAAAAGCGGGGAGTCAGCATCACGTGCTGAGTTCGAGTCACAGAAATGCCAAGACGAAGCCATGATTTCTGACGTCATGGCTGGTGGTGGACATTTCTGACTGCCAGCAGAAAGAGAAGATACAACGAGGCACGCAAAGGGAAGCGCCGAGGTGATCAGCGCCTGCCCTGCCCCGTGGCTTGGGTTTCCCACACACCGAGAGCCAAGCGCCGCTCTTTGGCCCAGCTCCCTGGCGTCTGGGCGAGGCGATGACTGGAGAGGTTGACGGTGACGGTTGCAAAAAGGCAAAGGAATGTGCACATGGCTCATGCATTAGAAGGCAGCGTCGATATACGTAGATCGCTCATAGTTATCTAGCAGCCTAAGCGCATGCCTTGTTTCCTCCCTCTCTTCTTTCTCACCTTTCCGAACTCTAACATTATTACAAAGCCCACATTGTCTCTATCCTCCGACCTACCGCGCTTCCTTCATCTACGTCTGCCTTCTTCGCCCATCTCACCACCAAGAACGCCGACTTCGACCTCATCTTCGCAGCTTTATCTTTCTACTTATTTAACGTATACTTCACACCGTCGCAGTTGCCCATCCTGAAGTCGTCATTGCGGCATCCCACCGCCCTCGGCGGACCTCCACCTCAACCCACCTCTCATTCCGGAGCTCTTTATAGCCAGCAAGCCATGTCTGGGTATCCCGGAGCATCTTACGCATCCACGCCGCTGCCTGGGCCACCTCCTGGTCCACCTCCAGCGCCGACGCGAAGCATGTCACATCCATTGCAGTACTCGCAGTATAGCCAACCACCGCCCTACGAGCACTATCCCCCGCAGCAGCAGCAACAGACGCCGCATTCGCAAGGACCAACCTCATATCCCCAACAGCTGCCCACGATTCCGCAGCAGCAGCCTATATCGCAGGCGCAGATGCGCAGTCAGTCGTACTCACAACCTCAGTACCTCTCCGGGTCTTATCCACCTGTTCAGCACAGCTACTTCGCGCCCATGCACGGCTCACCCTTGCAGCAAGGGTATAGTGCACCTGGTACACCAGGTATGCAGGGCTATCCCTTGGGCGAACCTGCGTATTCTCTACGGCCGGATATGGATCCACGCCGGATGTCGCAGTCATCGCACCACAGCGCCCGCTCGACAGCAAGCTACAACAGCCGGCGATCTGGGTACGGCAGACACAGCGGTGCCGGCGATGACGAGTACTATGACAGCGCCGTGGACAGCGAGGAAGAGGAACGTCGGCGCAGGAGACATGAACGTCACCGAAGACGCAGGGAAGAGAAGTCGCGTGAGGAACACAGGCCGACTCTCGGCGACTCCATGTACGCGTTATTCGGGGAACTGAAAAATGCCATGAAGAGTGACAAGCAGAAGGACTAGGAGGATTTCGACGGGTTTGATGGTCTGGATTGAATTGGATATGTTCGTCGAAAGCGCAGGTCGCTGGTTCGACTATGATGACTAATAGAGCATGAAGTACACAGGACCAATCACGGGATTGGGAATGCTCGAGGACTGAATAGCAGCAATACGGAAGAGCTATGATGGACGATTCACGATTACATGATCAGCACATTGTTTTCGACACGCTGTCTATATTCTTAGCCCACGCAATCAATGTTCGAATTTTTCTTTGTGGCATGCCTGATCTAATACATGGGTTGAGTGTCGTTGTGATCATTTCTAAAGTCACCCGGCGAGGATGATACGAAGTGGTGTGCTTGGTCACTGACATGTCAGTGCAGCCTCACGGACGCAAGATGGGTCTAGACGCAGAGCTTTGGTTGTTCGCACGGGTTGTGGCAGTGCTGACATTTCAGGCGCAAAGGTGCTCGGCCGAAGGAAACAAAGTGGATCCTGGCAGTGCTCTGCAAACTCGCGCATGTTATGTCCGCCAAGTATCTCGGCATGGTATGCCTTGACAGTGACAGCGTTGGCAAAAGTGGTGGTGGTTCAGAGCAACGGCTCGCCTTCGAACGAACGCGTCCTACATCGTTCGATCATGTGGAGAATAATGCCACGCGGCTGGCGAAGGCATTAGGCTGTGTCCACGAGGCTACGGAGTAGTGGGAAGGGATGTCGGCGACGGGGTCAGTCGTTGCGCCGACTGTGTGTGGAGGTTTGGTGCAAGTACGTACAGCACACACCAGGGTCGATGCCAGGCCGGCTACACGGCATTAAGGAATATTGCTGCCTTGGAATCGGCCTGGTTTATCCCCGTCCAATGCCTGCGCCGGCCGCACCCTCAAACACCCTATTCCCCCCCACCAGAAGGACCCTAGAATTTTGTCTGATCATGGCCCCCATTGGGGCGCTGGCTGCAGGACGTGTCATCAGCCCTGTCAGCAATTGGTTCGCGTTCCGCCGCCCCCGATCGCACCGATCGGTCCGTGGGCGCTGATGCGGCATCAAGAGATGCAACCCTTCTGCTGCGATGCGGGTGCCTGATGGACGACTCGAAGCCGGCCGCCCCACTATTCTCGTCGCGTCTCTGCTTCTCGCTGTTCCGAGTTTTGGGTGTCTAATGTCCGTGCCACGCCATGCTCCGTGCTATGCCACGCTCTTCCGGCCGGCCGCCGCGTCCCCCTTAAGGCCGCAGTCCATCGGATCGAAATCGACAGGCACGGTGCATTGGTAAGGAAAAGAATTTTATATCAGCCGCCCGTTCGCTCGTGGTTTTGAACAGTTCGTCTCAGTTCCATGCTGCTTTCAATTCAACGTCGCTACTCCTAGACCAGTACACCATCCAGCATATCTTAACAATGGTCTCTCAATCAAATGCCTCTGGCGCTACCTCGCCCACTGCTCTCCACCCGCCTCAGATGATCTCGCTGCCAATGTACTTCTCATCGTCACCACACTCGACCCCGTCGTCTGCTGCCGCCTCGCCATCACTGTCGGCTTATGCAGACAACTTGCCCTTCTCACGGCCAATCAGCCACGCCACAGAGTCTTCATCCTCTACCGCGACTGTCAGCTCTGAATCTTCCGAGACTCTACCCCCCCGGAGCATGCCACCTCTCCGCCCACGACCGTCCTTCGACCCATTGACACTCCCGTCTTTCCTGCCGGCGGACTTCGCTTCGGAACGTCCGAGAAGCATGCTCTCAGTCCAAACCTCAGGAATGGGCCGTCGACGATCGGTCTCGCATCCCACCTCAGACGACTACACCTACACTGCTCCCGTCAACCGCGCCGGCTCTCAGCCTCCCTCGTCGCCGACCCCATCTCAGGTCCAGCGGGGCTACTCTGCCCTTACGTCGAGCTTCGCCTCGCTCAATGCTGCCGGCTCCAGGAAAGTCAGCCCGGTCGACACGCGTATGAGTCGCGCTTCGGAGGAGGTCCAGCTGGAGATGCGCCTATTCCGCGACTGAGCGCTGGCGATACACCTTTACGAAATTGAGAAAACGAACTTCTTGACGGCTTGTTTCACGGCGAATTGCACCATTTCTAACGAGCCTTTGTTTCTTACGAAATTGCTGGCGAGGGATGCTCTAGTGCAGACATCCCTGTCGACCATGGGTGGCTTTGCGTTTCTTTTGCTGTAACTAGATTTATGAGATACCCTTGCGTGCTTTGGCCTAGGAATAGATGTTGGCGCTTAATGAGAATCACCGAATCAACGGATATTTTCACATTATACGACTGTCTCATGCCGTGCTACTGCCACTGCCTATGCGTCCGCTTAAGTTATTGGCGACAGTGTTTTACTTGACGAATAGCATTTTAAACTCCACCGAAAGCTAAGCGACGCAGATCGATCCCACCTCAGAGCGGCGAATTGCCCCGCGTTGCCCCTCCATGCGCTGCCTCGGTCTCGCTTAGTATTCCGCCCTGACGACCATGAAGGGCGCAAACGATTGTCAATGAGCTTCGCAGTCAGCTTACAATATCAGCATCTTGGAGTGTTTGCTCAAAGACTTCACATCTCAACTTCGTGAACAGGGAATTCCCTCGCCTCAAACATGCCGCATGCGAAAGACGACCTAGATTTCCCCGATCTGCCCTCTTTCCCCGAAGATGTGCCCACGGTCCCACTACTGCGCCTGAGTTTGAGCAAGCTCGAAAACGGCGACCATACGGAGACCGAACGCTTCTGGAAAGCGAGCTGCGAGCTGGGCTTCTACTATCTGGATTTGACGCCGGATGAAAGCCACTCTGCCAACAATGGGGACAAGAACACCTCCCAGCGGCCGCGGATCGATGCCAAACAGCTCCTCCACGACGTGAATGAGCTGTTCGAGGTTGGACAGACTTTCTTCGACCTGCCGGTGGACGAGAAGCAGAAGTACGACTTGAGGGCGAAGGGGAGCTACTTCGGCTACAAGGGCTTCGGAGCCGGGATAGTTGACAAGCAGGGCAACAAAGACCGCAACGAGTTCTACAATGTAGGCTATCCTTTCTCTCTCTCTCCCGGTCAAGGCTAACGAAAGCAGATTTCCAAGGATGACATCTTCGAAGTGTCAGACCCGCTACCAGCGCCAGACGTCCTCACGCAACCACGCCCACTGATCAAATCATGGATGCAGCAATGCCACGCGATCGTCACGCTCATCCTCGACTTACTCAACGACCGCCTGGGTCTGCCACCGGGCATTCTGGCTTCAATGCACCGCCTACACGCTCGCTCTGCAGACCAACTACGCTGGGTCCTCGCGCCACCACAGCCGTCCGACGATCGAAAGACGGCTATGGGCGAGCACACCGACTTCGGCTCTGTGACTGTGCTGTTCAATAGGCTCGGCGGACTGCAGGTGCTCCCGCCTGGCGAGCAGGAGTGGCGGTATGTTCGCCCGCTGCGGAATCACGCTGTAGTGAACTTGGGCGATGCATTGGTCAAGTTCTCAGCTGGGATACTTAATAGTAATCTGCATAGGGTGATCAGTCCGCCTGGGGAACAAGCGGCGTCTACTCGTATGAGTCTGGTGTACTTCTCTCGGCCGGAGGATGATGTTATGCTTAAGGCTCTGCCGGGGAGTCTTATGATTGATGAGGCCAAGGAGCGTAGAGGAGGTGAAGAAGAACCGGTTTCGTCGAAGGAGTGGGTGCTTAGGAGAGGCTTGGGTGTCAGGACTGGGGACGCTCATTTCACTCAAAAAGTTATCTGAAGATTCCATGTTCTATTTTGTCGACGAGTGGCAGGTGTAAATAGTCTATTTAATGCTGTATGTACAGGTTATCGATCTGCTGAATCGTCTTTCGTCCATGAGGAACGCGCTGCTTGCAAGCAGCTTAGTAGCCACTAGCGTTGGCCGAGGAAGCCCACCCAGCAGAGCCCAACGACTCGCAGGGCGAATGGCAGGGCGATCCGTCATGCTGAACGCAGTCCATATACTCACGCCGATGCCTTGCCATTACCGTCAGCATCCTCCGCCAACAATTTCCGCACCGCCTCGACCTTGTCCCTCATACCCTGCACCTTATCCGTCCGCGACCCGACTCTGATATCGCTCTGGATCCGCACGATGCCCCGCTGGTGCAGCATACCGTGACACCGCCCGATGAGAGTCATGACCTCGTCCCAGGGCCCCTCTGCTCGAGAAGTCAGTAATGGAACGGGGAGAGTGGTGGCGAAATGGTAGGAGTGACGTACCGACCGTCGTGCCGGCGGAGTGCATCTCGTAGTATAAGCCTGAACGGGCGAGGAGGCGCTGCACCGAGGCGATTTCTTGCGATACGGACGCTGTGGGCGTGCCTAGCGGGATGAGGCAGAAGTCTATATCGCAGGCGAGTTAGTTAGTCTATCGTGGCGCCATGTGACAGGATGGATTTACCGGCTGTGCAGTGACTTGGGAGAGGAATGTCCTCCACCTTAGAGGCCGCCATCTTGCTCTGACAAACAATAGTCAAAAATTGCTCGACTTTTTTATCTCGCAATTGAGCCTCATGGAATCCGTGGTGAATGCAGAGGCCCGAGGTGTAGGTCACCTGATCTTGCTTCGAGCCTCCTCCCCGGCCAATCAGACAAAAGCGGGTCCGTCCCCCTCACAACGTCTCGTAAAGTGAACAACCTTACGCATTGAGTACACCTCACTTGCACATGCTTCTATCAGCATCCGCGCGCTAACTCAGTCTCACTGGCACGGTGGGAAGCGCTCTGGCCAATTGCTAGCTGCAATGGCCGGCGGGAAGGCCGAAAATACGCGTTCCAGCAGGCACCTGTCTGCATCACCGCTAACCCCAAGGTGGTTCCCACGGTCTTTCAAGTATATCATAAGCACATGTGATTCTTGTCTGCACAAGCCGTGTCTGAGCCATGTCAGTTGTTGAGATTGGTAAGTGGAAATGCATCCTTTTCTCACTTTGGCGGTGGGCGTGGCTGCAACGCGGGCCCATTTTCCTATCACGCGCCGTGTTGGGACTGTGAAAGAGGCGCAAGCATTGTCACATGTGGCCCAACGATTTTGAGATGCGGAGAGGTGGCAATTGATTGGCAAACGAGCGGCGGCCTGGGCCGTTCGTTTCGCTTTTGATTGTCACAAGCAAGCCTTAGTCACATGGGTGTTATATCAGCTTTGGTGCCATCAGTGCTGCTTCACGGTGCGCAACAACGAGTGGCTCAGCAAGCGCGCCATATTGTCCCTCCAGTCCTCAGTCTCTTGTAGCCGATTGCACATGGCCTTTTCTTTCCCACATTCCTTCTCGTCCTCCTTTCTTCTGCCTCGTCCCTCGGACACTTGGCCGCGTTCTGCCCTCTCTCAAGCCCTCGGACGTCAAGCAAGGTAAGCATGGTCCGAGTTTGCTTTCAATGGTCGTCTTTGATTTGCTTACAAGGAGCACAGCAGTGTCGACGATGACGCAAAACGTGCCTCGCGCGTTATATGATCGCCTGATCAAGGATCTCACGGACGAGGCATGGAGACAAGCCATGTTCAAGAGCTTCTCGGTTTGGGATCGTGGCGATCCTCGGAAGGTTGTCCTGGGCTTCAAACCTTTGGAGGCGCGCGGTGTCGATCAGGACGTTGGCCCCGTGACTTCGCAACCTCGGACCGCCGCTGTCCCAAATTCTGATTCACAAGCCTTCACCACGACTTTGACTTTCCGTGATCACACCCCTTATTTCCCACATCTGGAATTGAGCTTCGAGGCAACATGGATCGATGCTTCTGGAGGAAAGCATGCTTCCACTCGGACTTACTTCAACCTGAATGCCTCAAATATTCGTGGCAATGTAAGGGGGTAAACGCTCGCCCTCAGAGATATTCCTGAAGACCGATACTCCAACATCTCCGACGCCTTTGGCGACACCTTACCTGAGGATGAAGTCATGGAAATTAAGTTGGTGTATATTGGACCTCCACATGCTTTTGGTATTTTCGCCTCTCGTGATTTCGGTCCGTACACAGAAAGAATGCAAGCAATCGCAAAACTTCTGTCGCATCCTTGCAAGATTTTCGTCTTGGCCCGTCATCATACCATGGAAACAGAGCTCCCAGACATGAAATCAGCATTCCTGAGGGCCAGAAGACAAGATCCTATTCAACGCTGGCTCAAGCTCATCGACCGCTTCGTGCAGCATGGGAAGAGAATCTCGGGGCTTCTACCCAGCCGTTCAATCATCCCTCCTCTACCGTCATATCCGAACTTCGACTACTACGTTGTCGCTCACACCATGGATTTCATACTTGACCACGAGCACATGGAAAATGCCGTTCTCACTCCCGCGGGAACGATGAAGGCGCGCTTCCTCCGCGAGCCAGGGAACAACGGCCAGCGTTTGGTTATGCTAGTGAAGGACGACCAAAGCTATCTCGATTCCAACCCCTTACGTGGACTAGAATCTGGAGAGAGATTGCGTATCCATATCCATCAGCTCAATCCGGACAACAATGCGGATCTCTACTGGTCTGGAGAAGTCATTGATGACATCCCGTTCGCTCGTGAGGCGGTCGCTGTCCGCATCTGGCCTCCTTTCAATCGGGAAAAAGCGCGATTTCACCAATTCGACCTCACCCCGTTGGGGAATGTCCCTGAATATATGAGGCTGCCGGGTGACAGGCACTCTGCTACTGGAGCTATCCGCGAAGCTACTTCTTCAGATGTCGATTTGCGTGTCGTCATTGATCAAACACACTTGATCAGAAGTTTGAGCAGCATGCAGGAACTCCAGAAGACCTTCAAATTGGAAAAGAATGCTTGCAATGGTCAAAGTATCACTGAGACGCTCCTTCTTGGAAACGACACTCGCCACCTTCCAGAAGTGAAGCTGTATCCGGACACTGTCGACCCTGCTGATATCAACATGGTGCTTTCAGAATTCTTCGATGATCAGAAGGAAGCCGCTGAGCAATTACTCAAACTACGCGGAGGCATCGGACTTGTTGAAGGTGCCGCTGGCACTGGAAAAACACGGACCGTTCTCCAACTCATGCGACCCTTGTTTACTAACAGATCTGCTACCCGAGACGCGAAACACAAGATCCTGATCCTGACCCCGGCCAACGAACTCACGGATGAGCTTCGACGCCTCTGCAGCGAGATCTTGAAGCCTATCAACGAAGATATTCGGATCGTCCACTGGTTTTCGAGAACCACAAATCGCGAGACCATTGAGCGCCTTGCTCGTTTGCATGTTGATGGGGAACGCCCAGCACTTGTGGCTCGTGGAAATTCGCCGTCTGCAGCACCAGATGCTGCCAGGATTGGTGGCATGATCCACGAGAGAGTCATCGCTCGTGATCGTATGATTCCCAGCCATATGTACGATAGGCGCATGACTGAGCCCGAGCTTGAATACTCACTTGGTTCCCATTTGCTGAAACGAGCGGAACAGAGTCCAGACTACGACGCTTTCATGGCCCTTTATCAGAAGCTTATCGAGACAGGCTTCAGACTCAAACACACGGAGAAGGCACAATTGAATGCCGAGATTGAAGAGCTCACGAGAGATGTAATCAGCGAGACTGATATTTTCTGCGCAACCGTAGCTCAAGCTGGCGAGCCAGGACTCTTTCGCTATCTTCAGCCGACCATCATTATAGTTGATGAAGCCGGCCGCGTCCCACCCGGTGACCTGCGCCACATTTTTAGCCGCTATCGCGGATGCGAGCGCCGAATCCTGATTGGCGATCCATTCCAGCCCAAGCCACAGTCGAGAACGCCGCTGGAAGAGAATTGTTTTGCGCTGCAAGGAAGACTTTCAGACTCTGGGCGATTGAGCCTCGGAGGTCACCCCCGCTCAGAATTGCGCACGCAGCGCCGATACGTCACCGAAATCGCCAGTCTGGTTTCCAACTTCTTTTATGAGGGCAAGCTTCTGACTATTCCGTCTATTGATGCGGACCCTCGTGCTTCCAAGTTTCAGACCGCAGCCAAGGTCTGCTTCGGCGTCGAACACAGGAGTGTAATGTTTTTCGATGCCCACAAGGCATGGGAAAGTTGCTCAGGAACGCATAGTAGGTACAACATCGGTTCCGCGGCAGGTTGCTGGTGGGTGGCCGAAACTCTCATGGTCCTTGGAGGCTATACCGGGAAAGAGGTGGCAATCTACACTCCGTACACAGCCCAAGATAAAGTCCACCATAGCATCAGGGACAGCTTGTTCGCTGACGAAAAAGCTCCACGCGGGAGGACTCCCAAAGATTTCTATGACATCCATCTCAGCACTTTCGAGAAATGCCAAGGGCAGCAATGTGACGTCGTCATACTCGATCTGACAGCCACAAAAAGCGTTGGCTTTCTCGACGACGCTGCTCGCGTACTCACCGGCATGACTCGTGGCCGCTTTGGCCTGATCATTGTCGGTAACAGAAGTGCACTCAATACCTGGATGAGATCATGGCACGATCCGATCATTAGGAAGATCGCTGATGAATTGTCTCAACGCAATGCCATTCGCCGTTTGGATACAGACAGTTGCGTCGAGAGGTACAAGCCACACATGACCGATTCCGACGGTAGATGGGCTCTGGGGGTTTGACCGGCCCTGAATTCTGGACTCTACGGTCACCGCTTGAATTTCGCGTCTTTTCAAAACGTGTGCCGACTTGACACACATCTTCGACATCCGCCGAATTCCAAAAAGAACCACATCGACACCTCTCAAGTCGGCATTTTCCCAATCAAAACTTTCCCATTCCACCACCACTAATTGACCCTATCCGAACCCAACTTGCCTTAATTGACCCCTACAGACGAGCACCACTTGATTTCTTAGCATAAAGATGTAGCATAGAACCATAAAAAAAACACAAAGCGCTTTTGCCACCAAATCTGCAAGATCCATTCATCTCTCTTTACATGTACATCGAGACATAGCACCGTAGATTCACACGAGAACAGCCAAGGCACGATACGAAGTAATGTTGATATAAGCGCTAATCTTACATCCGACGAGGCGCCCACGCTCGCCTATGCCTCTCCACGCTCAAACTATCACAAAAGAACGTATTCTATCCGCGTACTGTGTATCAAGTAGGACTCTGCGCCCCTCCGCTCTTCCTCCCCAGCTTGAGCGTGATCTTCCTCGTCGGGGCCGGCGGACGCGGCACCTCGCCCGCATCACTGGCGCCGTTCTGCCTGGGCACGCTCTCCTGCTTTACAGGTAGACTCGCCTCACGGCGCTGCTGTGCCAGAGCGAGCGGTATGTCGTCCGGACTGCTGGGCGGCAACGCCCCGGCCGCAACTGATATGCCAGCCATATCGCCGTCGATGTGTTCCGTCTTGATGGCGCTCGGGGCCGGCGACGTCGATGACGACGAGCCGAAGGAGCGGAAGCCGCCCATATTCCAGTTGCGCTGGGGCAGCTTGCCAGACCCAGCCGGGAAGGCGCCGTTCGCTGACTGCGGCGAGGCGGCTGGCATGGTTGGGAAATATCCGTCTGACTCCTGCGCAGATTGTTGTGCTCCTGGCGTCGCGGGAATTGTGCTTCCTCTGCGATCGCCTACACTTTTGCTCGGGGTTGACAAGATGGTCGACAGCTGATCGCCTTTGGTAGGGAATCGCAGAGTGATCACTCTTGACTTTCCCTTTGCCGGCGTCGCTTTGTTGGGCATACTCTTGGGAGTTTGCAATGGCTTTGTCCCCGTTGTGTTCACAACGATGGTTCCAGAGTCTCGGGGCTTGTTACTATTAGGCGGCTTCATGCCATTGACCGGCGTGGTTGGCACTGAGCCGCTGGGCGTCTGCAGCTTGCCAAGCTTTTGGGCCTTTGGACTTGGTGCTCGGCCGAGATCACTCTGCTTGCGCTTCAGACTCAACTTCACTACGCCACCGCCTGATTCAGAGGGCGTGGGCAGCGGAGGCGGAGACATCTGGCTCTTCGACAAGGTTGGTTTCTGGGCTTGCAGTTTTTGCTGTCGCTCAATCTCTTTCTGCGTAGCCGCAATCTTGGCCGCAAGATCTTGTTCCTCGCTCTGCTTGACCACGGGACCGTTGTACTTGAGATCATGATTGAGGACCAATTTGAGGTCCTTCTGTGACAGAGGCTGATACTTGTTCGGCTTAGTCTGCACAGATTTTGAGCGGGAGAAACAGAGTCTGCCCTGTCCTTTATTCTTGACGGCCCATTTCCGTGGGAGTGGCAGAGCCAATATGAAGCGGCCTTGCGAGCTGCTCGGTTCGAATAGCAAAGCGGCGATATCCAAGAGACCATTCGTTTCTGTCAGGGACAACTCTTTGGATAAGGCCGCACTCCATAACGAGTCTTTAAATACTCTGTCACTCTCCACTCGTTGCTTCAGAGCGATCAGAGCGCCCTCTGGTGACGACTTCCTTGCGAGGTCCATCTGGCGACTTTCGGTCTTCACTTCCTGTTCTAGGACGAGACCGGAGTCTAATTCCGTATTCGGTCCTGTGTCGATTTTATCCTCGTCGAGTCCTATCGCTGCAATGCCCAGAGCTTGTCCAAAGATACACAACAGCTGGTCCCGTATGTACGGCGAAGGATCGCTTCCTAAGGTGTTCAGAAGGTACCGCAGGATTGGTGGTCTTTTCGCGAGTTTGAGATTCACGATGGCTTGAAAAGCACGCAGCCGGACATTCTCCGCGTTCTCCGGACGACAATACGTCAAAATGTCCAAAGCGCGATCCTTCTTCGTCTCCGTCTCAACAACCCGCTCTATACAGCCTATCGCGGTGACCGTAGTGACGTTGCGGAAAGAGGGCGTCCACTCGTCCGAGTTGCGGTACCGATCCAGCTCGTTCAAGGCCTCGGTCCTGAACAAGTCGTCTTCGGTGTCTGCAGGCTGCTCATCCTCGTCGAAACTAAAAGTGTAGCTTTTGGGCGGCTTCGCCATCGATGCTACTGCTTCCATAAGGCACTCGGTAAGCATACCCACGTAGAAGCAATCGGAGATATTCTCGTTATTTTCATTATGCGTGTTGTCGTTGAACTTTATCTTGTCGAAAAGAAACTTGCGGACTTGAAGCGGGACTCTGCCTTCAGGATCTCTCACTGTCGCCATTGCTCTCGGAATAGTGCATTGCACAAGGTAGCTTGCTCGGTCCGAGAAATCGTTTGGACGCGGCATCGTTGGATTATCGGGAAAACAAAAGAGCTCCGAGAAGACCTTGTCGAGATGGAACAGGCCAATGTATTTCACGGACGGCACCGCGAGCTTCACTAGCCCAGTGGCTGCGGTAGTGCGGATTCCATGGAAGTATCGACGATCCATGAGGGTCCGCACTAGGATCGTGGATCCCATGGGATGAGGTTCTTGCTGGATGATTCTTTGTACGGACTTGAAGTACGTCAGCCATGGCGAAACGCTATCAACAATACTTGGAACTCACCTCGAATTGCGCAACAACATCTCTATCTTGTTGCAACTGACTCACGTACATGTAAATCGGCATGTTGAGATTCATTCTACCAATCCACTCAAAGTCGGCATCCATGCGGATCCATTCGTAGCTCTCTTGACCCATTTGGTTTTCCTGCTGCTCAGTCCAATCGACTAGGAACCAGTTCTTCACTTCTTGCTCGGTCTGGAGGGTATCTCCTAAGCAATAGAGCAAAACGTCGTCCTGCGAGTCTCCCACTTGTTCCGGTCCGTTGATGGCGATGGATCTTTCTTTGGCCCTCTTAGATCGTTTAAGTCTCTTGTATTTCGTATTGTAAGGAATCTCAAACTTGGTCGAGACATCCTTGATCTCCACTATGTGCTCATATGGCGTTCCGTCAGCCTCGTGTATACGAATCGTCATCGGACCAGTGAATGCGGGCTGTATTTCCGGTGCATATGCCTCCGAAACCTGCTCTTTAGCTTCTCGCATGAAAGTCGAAGGTAGCAGATTAGGTCTCCGCGGTCTCGTGCTTTGCATCTGCTGTATTGTCATTTCGACGACGAGTTTCTTCTTGTTGAATTTCTGAGTGACCATGAAGTCAGGACAGCCTGCATTATAGACCCATTGCTTAAAGAAGGAATCGAGTTTTGCATGACCTAATTTTTCGCAAGTCCTCAGAAAATATTCAGTTGTCAGCTCTCCATTCTGTAGGTCGCCAGTCTTTGCATTGAGGAATATCCTGGTAATGATACGATTCATTCCGGCAGACCCACTCTGCTTTGTTAATCGGCGATCAAGTATGAACAGAACGAGGGAAGATTTGAGTTGCATGAAATCGAACTCTGACGGATCAATGTCCAGCTGTCCTCCAAGTTGATGCAGCGAGTATCGATCGATGTCTAGCTCAAAGACTTTATCCGAAGCGAGTTTCTGCCGGAATCGGTACTCGTTGTTCCCCGCAAGCTTCTTCATGAACATGTCAGCCATGAATCCAGCCGTGCCAACAACAGCCCAGAGATCTGTCGTTTCCTTGGCAATAATGTTGATGCCGCAATATTGATTTGATAGCGCTTGTATGAGCTTCCTCGTGTTAGGGTCGAGAGGGTCGATGATATTCTCTGGAAACAATAGTCGATTACTGCACATAGTGAGGCCTGCAGTATCCGTAAAGTCTTTGACGAGATCATCGACGAAGCACAGCTTGTAATTAGGAAAAGGGAAAGAACCGTAAGTGACAGTGAAGTAGTCTATTGCCTGTTGAGTGTGTTAGCTTACTTCGAGTACGACATGAGAAGGATGCAACACGCCTTTGACATTGGCATGCACGTATTCCGGAGTTCTTCAGACCGTCCAGGTAAGCAGTATCCAAGGACTTTGATCGCACTCTGGCCCAACTTTTCATCCTCATCAGCCTGCCGAAATTCCGCCGAAAGATCGATGGACTCGAACGGCCCCACCGCAAATCCAATATGCCTTGCAGCGACTGGTGTTGCGCAAACGAAGGAGACAGTACGGCGGCCACCTTCGGAGTTGTCAACCACGTCATCCACCATCTCGCCCGAGCAGATCACGTTCAGATCCAGAGTGCGTTCGTCTTCGTTCAAGGCCACCAAATATTCTTCGGTACGCCGTGGCGAGACGGCGACGCCATTCTCAGTCTTGCCTTTGAAATCTGCTCCATTCGAGCTTGCTGGTCCTGGATCACTGGAAGGCTTTCGAAATGCATCTCCAAGAGTCCTCGGGCAGGTAATCGAAATTTCCCACATACATCGACTGTTGATGTTATCCAGACAGGGAAATACAGAACTGATATTGCCCGGCGAAAGCGAGTTTCTGGTGTACACGTGTGGGAATCTTCCATCGCCATCTTCAAAACCGACCCAGTGAAGCCCATCGCGAAAATTGTCCAAGCGGAACTCCAGATATATCTTCAACGGCGCAAACCGCGGTCCCAACTCGGCTTCTTGAAGCGTTGGAGTGTCCAAAGGACCGCCAGGGTCGCTGTCCTTCCGTTTCAAAATAGGCCGTGCTGTCGTATAGCCTCCATCCCCGTCCAACTCCTTGACAGTCACACGAGGCGGAAGCGCGAGCTGAAGCTCAGGATCTGGACTTTCTTTGACATGAATCGCAATCTTGCTCTTCAAGTAGTCGTACTGGTGAATGTTCGATGCGCCCTTGCGCGCTCCGATCTTGTCATAAGGATCCACATAGGTGGTTGCGGAGGGTTTGCCCTCTATGGTAGCTCTGGTGATCCGACATTGACGGCAATGCAACCTGAAGGCTCTCAAGTCCTTGGATAGAGGCTGTGCGACTATCTGTGTCGATCCAGTGATGCTTCTCCGAGCAAAGTCGACTTCCAAGTCGACCTTCTGCGAAATGACTGAGAAGTCCGTGTATGTGCTACCCTCCACAAGCACTGCCTCCTCAAGCGAGGGCATGGCGGCGCTCGCTGCGCAGACGCTCAGTCGTCGCGCCGTTCCGCGTGATCATTGCCTCAGCGCGGTGGACCTTCCATTCATTGCGCGTAGGTCGATTTGGTCGAAGTGATTTCTGACGATGCTCGGACAAGTTGCGAGGACGTCGTGGAATGAAGGCAAGAGCGCAGGAGCCAGCGAGAGAGACAAAGTGACCGCGTGGACTAGATGTCGCGGTTCGACGAGGTTATATCCTTAGACGGCGAAGGCAAAGATCGAGTGCCACTGCAGGCACCCAAAGACCAGAGCGACCTCGCGGGGGTCGATGTCCGGAGAAAGTCGCGTGGCCCGTGCGCAACCTTGCCTTCACATTGAACTCACTTCTGATCTGCTTTTGGCCGCTTTTGACTGCTTTTGGAACGCAATTCAAGGAACACAAGTCATTGTCACGGAACACAAGTCATTGTTGTTCATCCAATTATCATTCGTCATTTTGGGTATCAAGTAGCTGCGATCATGCAGCGTCTACTTTTTTGCGGTCGAGTCCGCTAGACTTTCCCGCTTCATTCTCCGACGCCGGCGAGCATGTTCCTTGAGAAACTGAGGGCTAGTGTAATCAATAGGAAGCGCAAAGGTCCGCTCATCAAATTCAGGCATCGGCTGTCCGAATGCGAGAGTGACTCTGCCGTGCCGATTCTTTCCAAGTGCGGCATCTCGAAGATGCGGTCGGGCGAAGAAGCTGGTGAAAGGACCCTCTGGCGTCGGGGCGCGGTAGACAATCGGAACCACATGGGCATTGATGCGTTGTCTTATTTTCGCTTTTGCAGAGCCTGACGCTTCCTGTTGCAGCTGACGAGCTGCGGAGGCGTCGATCTCGCTTGATGACGGCTCTCGACTTGCTTGTCCATCCTGGTCAATCTCATCATCGGCATCCTGCTCCGCTTTGCCTTGAGGAGCGGCTTTGTCGAATCTTTGTCGCTTCTCCTCCTCCCTCCACTCCTGGAACTTTTGGACCAGAGCTTTCACCTCACGGATGAAGTAGTCTCTCTTACTCTGAAATCTTTGTGCTTCGGAGTCGGTCACACCAGTCACGCCCATGACACGTAACCAGTCGTAGCCTTGAAGACCGTCTAGCAGTCGCTCCAATTGAGCCTTTTCGTGCATTGCTCGTTCTCGCTCGATATTGCGGAGTTGCTTCTCTTTGCGCTCGGCCCTTCGATGTGCTTTGAAGTAGAATTCGTCGGTCAAGGGATCCTCCTCGAGGTGATCAATACTCTTTTCAATGATTGAAAAGTCCACAATCTGAATACCGGTGTGCACAGTTGGGGGCGACGCAGGATGGTGAACTCGTGAGTGACTTTTCTGTGTTGGCGAGACATTGTTGTGTGCACTCTTCTTCTTGCTACTGCTGCGAATGACAAAGACGGTGTCCGGAGTCAAAAGCTCTACGCAAGTTGTCAGCCGCCATGCCATATAGCATTTAGTATCGATTCGGCATACCTTGTGCTTTAGGTGCATCGTTTATTATTTCGTCATAATTGGGGAAATAGGTAGATAGCGCGCTTTTCACACGAGAACTCTCGTCGTGGGATCTCAATGTCCGCTTGTCTTCGCTCCGCGTCTCCGCCTCATGCACCCGCTTTTGTATCGCATCGTAAAGATTGTCAGGTGGCTTTTCCCGCTCGTCACTTTGGTAGGAGTCGCTCGGTGTAAAGTAGTGGTCTATGGTGCGGGGGGGTTGTGAAGGCAAGGGGTGGGTGGTATTAGGCGACGGCGGCTTCTGACCAGATCTTGGGGTCGAGGTGCGGACGCCGGACCTCTTCTGTCGCGTGGCCAGATCGGTGGTGGACGAGTCCGACGTCAATTTTTGGCGCTTGGAGGCCCGCTCCAAGGACACGGCGGCAGTATCTCGTGCCGATGGTTTCTTCTTCGATGTGTGACCACGTGAGGCAGCAGAGGCGGCGGCGTTGTTGCTGGTGGGCGGTTTGGAGTCAATGGCCTTGGACGCTCGCTTCACGGGCTGGAGGGAACTGAGCATCCCGGTGAAGATCGAAGACCATGGCTCGCTCTCCCGGGCAAATATTTTGATCGTCATCAAGCAATGTGCATGCTCGCGGGGGTACTGCTACGATGGCAGTCCTGCCCAGCGAGATGAGGAGGGGGTTTTGTCCTGCTCAGAGATTTTCCGCAGTTCGTTCTCTACCGCAGCAGACATGCAGCAGCGGCGGCGGCAGCAGCAGCAGCAGCAACAGCAGCAACGCGGCGTCGCAGCAGCGCGGGAGTTTCCTTCCCCTTTCCGCCGCGTTCTTGCTCTGTTGACACCCCGAACGTCATTGAAGCTCGCCAAGACCGACTCCCGCTCCTCACAACTTAACCATAACTCTCAGAGTTGTCCTTCCCTTTCCTCAATTCGACAGCAGAAAGCACATTTTTCAACTATTTGCGTATCACAAGAGCTGTACAGGGCTGCAGCCAACATAAGGACTGGCAATTCCTCCGCTTGTGACGCATCATGTTCGACAGAAATGGATTCATTCATTCTTATTTATTCCGCGACGTTTGGCCCAAACCTCGACCTGCATTACCTGCCTATTTCCCATGCTATTTCTCCAGAACGCGACAGGTAGAGGACCAATGCTGAACGCTCAAATGCTTGCTCGCTATGCTTATGATGCAGAAAACTCCGCCCGAGGCCGCAAGTTTGTGATAGTGTTTCGAATCTAAAGAAGGAAGGCCAGGCCACCAACGACACCACTCGCTACGACAAGGAAGCCGAGATGGTTTGCCATGGGCGAGAATGTGGCAGTGTACCGCGTCGCGGCGCTCTTCGAGCTTGATGCGGCAGCTCCGAACACTGCGGGTTGTGTAGCGCTCGCACTTGCAGTGGCCGACATGGTGGACGCCGTTGTGGTATTGACCCTTGTTGGATCCTGAGCACCGCAGGGATGATCAACCCGGCACTCGCTCGCGCAGTTGCTATCGCTGCCACAGCCAGCCACGCACTGAGTACCCCACTCGGTACAGACGTAGTAAGGAAGAGTCTGTGAGTACTCGGACGAGTTCGGAGTGATGCCATCTGAACAGAGGCATTCGTAGGCGAGGTTATTCGGGTTGCAAGTATTGACTTCGGCTCCAGTCGTGTTAGGGTATTGAAGACAGATCAAAGGGCACTGTGTGACTTGGCTGTTGCACCAGTTCTCTACGGAAAATTAGTCATTTGGTTATGTGGCATTTGACTATTGCTCCCAACCTCTGGTCGACAAAGGCACCGAGTCCGGATTGATGACATATTGGGCAGATCCGAAGCCCGCGAAGAGGCCGAGAGCCAGCAAGCTGAGCTTGGGTTGCATGGTGCGAGTATGAGTTGGAAATGAAATCGAATAAGCTCGAGACGAGTGACGAAATGGCAGAAATGGTCGTAGAGCCCAATTATGTAGCGTCGTGGTGTCAACAGGCGGCCGTTGGGATTGACCTGGAGGCAAACGGTTGGAGGAGTTCCAAACGCCGTCGGACCCAGAATTGTGTGAAAGTGAGAAAGACAGAAAGCAAAGCAAGAGGGAGAAGGCTCAAGGAGATAGATAAGCACCAGGCTTTGGATTATCGTGAGTTGTACAAGGGAGAGAGCTAAAGGTGAAAAGGAGAAGGTGTGAGCTTGGGTTGGGGATGAGCTGGCTTGGGGATGGGATGGAAGGACAAGCATGGGTGGTGGGATGGGATACGAGCCGAGACTAAACGGCGCATCACGAGCTGCCATTCGAGGATTTTACACCTTCACAGCCGGACAGGCCCAGGCCGGGCATGTGCTCTTGGGCCAGTGCTCCAAATGGTTGACATGCGGGTCATGATGGCGTCGAACAGTAGAAGGGTGCGTGTCCGTGCTGCCGATTACGCGGGCTGTCCTTGCATCTCGCTAGTCTCCGAGGTTGTTGAAACCCGCTGCAGTGCGTCGTTTCCAAGAATGAGTGGGGCATGCAGCTTTGGACATGCTACGCAAAGATATGGAAGCTGACTGCACGCACGCATGCAGGAGAGAATCCCCGGCGTGTCGGATGTCAAGTTCGTGGTCGGCAGGGCTCGTGCGGTGAGACCATGCCAGATTGCGGCTCTCCGGCATTTTTCTGGCTGGGCGATTTTGATATTGAATATCGGGGGCCGTGGCCAACAGTGGTACGAAGGGTCTCGCCCCGGGGTTGGAGATGGTTATCCTCGCTTTATGCTTTGTCGGGTACGATGCCGGCCGGATCTCCTCCACGTCCGCATCCGCCTTTGCATGGAGCATCTGCATCCATAACTTTTTTACTTCCGTATCAGCAGCGCCAGGCCTATTTTCGGAGCATCTCTCGCTCTAACATCCCGCACTCTTCGGGCAGACTGGGTCTCGAAGCAGGCGTTGGCCGCCTCACCGCTCATGGATGGCGACACACGCGGAGGATGATGCCGATGATTCTGCCACAGACACCGGCACCACTACCGCCGAAGTGGCAAACACCGATTTGAACGGCACATCGCCGCCCACCGAGCAGCCCGCCGCTTTGCAGTCGCCGCCCTTCTGGAAGACGCACGGCCGCAGTGTATCCGCAGCGAGCTATCAGTCCACCCACCTTGGCCGCCCTCCGCCTATCCAGCTCGAGGACCACTCCGAAGAGACCGACGACCAAGCCCGCGCCTGCTGGGCTAGGCACGTCACCATCGACGACTATACCGTGGTGTCTGGTCCGACAGGCATAGGCGCCTATGTTGTATGGAACTGCACCGTGCAAACGCTCAAGGGCGCGCCCTTCACCATAAGGAAACGCTTTTCCGAGTTTGACAAGCTCAGAGCCGATCTTATACGAGCCTTTCCTCATGCGGAGGGCTCCATACCTCCATTACCGAGGAAGAGCGTGATCTGTACGTTGCTCGGATCGATTGTCATCCAAGATTTAAGTGTGCTGATAAGACGACTTCGACAGCCCGATTTCGAGCCAAGTTTCTAGAGCAGAGGAAAGCTGGTCTTTCTCACTTTCTCAAGTAAGAAGTACCCCCAGGTCCAAGGGCCAATGCATCGACCCTGTGCTGATCGATCACACAGCTGTGTATTATTGAACCCAAGTTTTTCGGGGTCTCCCATCCTCAAAGATTTCATCTTCTCGTCGGACGATTGATATACTACCACGGTGGAGTCGCAGCTAAGACGTCAAAAGTAGCGTTCTCGCTCAGCGCTCGTCATTTAAATGACTGAATCATCCCTGCTACTCCAAGGCATTCGATCATAGCTCAAGCTGTTTTGCTCAACAGTGTCAAACATCGAAGCAGAGAACTGGACGTGCTGATCCATGAGCGACTTAGTCAGGCGTTTGGAATGAGTCGCAGGGAAATGCCTGTTTTGCAGCGGGTCCCACTTGTGGACCTACGCACTCGCGTACCTCAACTCCTGAAAGCCTTTCGCTGCTCCACCGATCTTGCTTCAGGTCGAGATGACGAGCCGCGTCCATGGGCAGTCCAGCACAGTACCCACGGCTGGCAATTGCTACAGCGTTTGGAACGAGATGAAAGCTTGGGGAGAATACTTTGGTGCCAAGGCGGGCTCTTTTGCGACTAAACTGTGACATTGTACATAATGATCGTTATACAGAACATATTTTCACGACACACGGCAAGCTCACTGTAGGTGGCAGGGGAAGCATTAGTACACTTCATGATGGATTCCACACATGGACCAAACTATTTACTTGTATATAATCAAAAGAAAGACTTCCCACGTCACCGTCTTGGTAGCCATTTTAGGTAGCGCCTATCGAAACAAACGGGCTCATTCCCTTCATATGCAACTTTGTTCACCAGCTCTTCAGCTATGCGTAGGCATGTTCACCTTGGCCTTGGTCGCGACAGCGTCCTGGGCATTCCAGTAGCTGGTCACGGTCTTGTACTGAGTGTAGAAGTTGATTCCAGGCTTGCCGTAGAAGGTGTTGGCACCGCCACCGGCAATCGACTTCTTGTTGCCGGTGAAGGAGAACATGGGCAAGGGGACGGGGATCGGCCTGTTGGTGATGAGGTCAGTACTGACGGCTCCTGCACGGGCATAACAAGGTCAACTTACACATTCACACCGACCTGACCGGCCTCGATGTCCTTGGTGAAGCGGCGGGCAGTAGCACCAGACGAAGTGAAGATAGCAACACCATTGCCATACTCATTAGCGTTGATGAGATCCACAGCATCCTCAAGAGTATCGACGTTCAAGCACACCAAGACCGGGCCGAAGATTTCTTCCCTGTAGCACTGCATGTGAGGCTTGACATTGGCGATAATGGTGGGGCCGACAAAGTTCCCATTCGGGTATTTTTCGAGCTTGATGCCCCTGCCGTCGAGCAGGATATCTGCACCCTCCTTCTCGGCGCTGGTGATGAGCTCCTCAATGCGCTCCTTCGCCTGAGGGCTAATGACAGGTCCAAGATCAGCACCCTCCTCGAAGCCGCCATTGACGCTGAGTGCCTTGGCACGCTCTGCGATCTCGGCTACCCACTCCTTGGTCTCGCCCACACACACGATGGTGCTGAGGGCCATGCACCGCTGTCCGGCGGCTCCAAAGGCAGCACCGGCGATAGCGTTCAGGGCGTGGTTCTTGTTGCAATCAGGAAGAACAGCAGCATGGTTCTTGGCACCAAGGTTGGCCTGGACGCGCTTGCCATTCGCAGAGGCACGAGAGTAGATGTACTCGCCAGCCTTGTTAGAGCCGACGAAGCTCACAGCCTTGATCTCGGGCTCGTCCAAGATGAAATCCACAGTCTTGGCAGAGCCATGGATGACATTGACAACTCCGGGAGGGAAGCCAGCCTTCTCGCACAGTTCAGCCAGGATCATCATCGCGCCAGGGTCGCGTTCGGAAGGCTTGACAATGAGGGTATTGCCGGTGACAGTGGCAATTGGAATGCTCCACAGAGGAATCATGGCGGGGAAGTTGAAGGGGCAGATGGCAGCAGTGACACCAAGAGGCTCGCGGTATGATTGCGTCTCCATATCTTTGGCTACCTCGAGGACCTCTCCGGTCAACTGGGTGGTGATGCCGCAAGCGGTCTCGGCAACCTGCAGGCCGCGCAAGACATCTCCCTTGGCATCAGCAAAGGTCTTGCCCTGCTCAAGGGTGATCGAAGCTGCCAGCCGGTCCCAGTTCTCGCGGATCAGAGCTACGAATTTGAACATGATCTGCTGGCGGTGGAGAATCGAGGTCTTGCGCCATTCCGGGAATGCCTTCTTGGCCGACTCGACGGCAGCCTTCAGCTCTTCATCGGTGGATTGCGGGACACGAGTGACAAGGTTGTTGGTGGCCGGATCGAGTAGGTCGATCCACTGTGTGGCCTTTGACTCGATGAACTTGTTGTCAAGGAAGTTCTTGGTGTTGATAGGCTCTGCAATACGAGCATGGGTGGTGGGGTAGTCTGTGGCTGTGGACGCCGCGGACGTGGTAGCCGCGGCGGTAGCAGGGCTCAACTGCGATGCCGTGGCGTGCAATCGCCTGACAGCCGCTTTGCTGGCGTTGGCAGATGCCATCCTGGGGACCAGTGTAGCGGGGCGAGTGACTGCCGATTGGAGGGAGACGCTGCGCAATGCTCTTCCGGCGAGGGCCCGACGCGCTGCCATTGTCCGTAGGTGTGTAAAGGCGACTTGTAGCGAAACCTCAAGACGACTCTCGGGAAAGAGAGATGTCGAGAAGGCCAAGGGGAGGATGGATGAAGGTGAATGGCAAAAAAGAAGTTCGGCTTCTATCGGGCCAAGGGAGAGCGCGGACACACAGAAACGGGCCGTGGAAGGCGGGCTCGACTCCGCACTCCGCATTCCCCACTGAGATTCCTCCAACCCCCAGTCCTGGGGCAATTCCGTATCCGATATCGTCCTTGGCAGCTGAGATAACTTCCTAATATGGTGAAAGCGACAGTCACAACAGCACGGAAATGCAATTCTGCAGCAACGCGATCAAATTTGATGAGTTTACTACCACTGAAGAGATGGATGAGCAGTCTCTAATGTCCCTCTCTGAGCTTCTCTATCGATACAAGAGGCCGCATAGGCCACGGTCAATTCACCTCCACACTGATGACTTCGTACGATGCTCGCCACCTTTTCGATATCAGTCCAGCTCCAATGCATCGTCCTACGACTGAGCAGCTGATGAGCGCGTCGTCCTCTTCTTGACCTCCTCTTGGGCAGTCTCGGCACCGGTAGACACCGACTCGACGACCTTATCCTTAGCCTCCGTGGCCTTGGCCTTTGCTTCGGTAGCCTTGGCCTTGATCTGCTCCTTGGAAGGCGCAGCACCAGATCCGCCAATGGCGCCGAAGAGCAAAACCAGAATAGACAAGACCAGCACACCGGCGGCGCCTGCAACTTCCGGAACGAAGCGGACGGCGGCAATCGGATCGTTCTTAGCGATAGCGAAGAACAACTCGGTCTTCTCCTTGACATAGTGGACAGGGTCGTCCATGAACTTCAGATCCATCGGCGACTTTGGTCGCTCAGGCTCCTTCGGCTTCGAAGCAGCTTCTTCCTGCTTTTCGATCTCCTTCTTGACATCAAACGTTTCCTTCTGGAGCTTTTCGGCTTCTTCAACGGAGTGTCCAATGTAGATATTATCGAAGAGAATGTCGTTCTGCATAGTCCACAGCTCAAAACCAATCTGAAAGATGGGTTAGCGTTCATGTTCGATTGTTAGGTACATCGTGCGACTTACAGCACCCATGGGCTCAAAGTTGGCCGGGCTCTTGTCCTCGTAGTAGTCAGGGTTGGCAACCTTCCTTGGCTTCCACACGCCCTTGTAGGCAGGGTTGTCGATCAAAGGCGCAGTCCACTTGCCCTTGTATGCCTCGTTCTTGATCATCGGCTTCTCCCAAGGGCCACACCCAGCAGCCTCGTCACACTTCGGATTCGAGACCATCGGGGCTTGCCAGTCGCCGTCTTCCTCATCATCCCAGTCCTCAGGCTTCTGGGCCTCAGGATCGGGGACCATAGATGGCTCGTCATCCAGCCAGTCTGCCGGCTTGGTAGCTTTCTCGTCAACGATTTCGTAAGGTGCGTCCTCATCCCAGTCCGCCGGCTTGGCAGCCTCGGGATCAGTGATCTTGGCATCATCGATCCAGTCCTCGGGCTTCTTGTCATCAGGGTCCTCAATCTCCTGCTCAGGGTTGACAGCAGGCGTGAAGTCCTCGAGAAGAGTACCGTTCTTGATGGGCTCACCATCGATCTTGATCTGGAAGGTCTGATCGGGCTTCACGATGAGGGTGTACAGAGACGTGGTCTTGCCGATGCGAGCCATGGGAGCGCTCTTCAGATGCTTCTCCTCGTATTCACCAGTCTTGGGGTTCTTGTGGCGGAAAATGAAGTGAACCTTGTTAGTGGAACCGCATTTGTCGGGGCCAAACATGATGATATACGGGGAAGCGTTGGAGAACTCGTCGGTCTTAAGGGCCGAGTTATCCTGGAGAAGCTTCATGTAAGCGCCACCGCACTCAAGACCGCCTAATCATTGTCAGTATGGTCTCTTGACCCGGACTTGAGAAGCTTGAACATACCCTGAAATTTCGTCTCGTATTGGACGACCAGAGTCTTGTCCTTGTTGTCAATTGGCTTGCTGAACTTGGCGGAGATGGCGTGGTGAGCGGCCTTGTCTTTGAGGACAAGACCCTTGTCGCCCTCGATGCCCTTGAGCTCCGTAGGCTCCTCCACGGACCAGGTGCCCACATACTGCCACTCCTCCTCAGTCTTCTCCTTCTTCGCGTGAGATACGCGCCATCTGGAGTCCCAATCGTCGGTGAATTGCTCCAAGAAGGGAGCCTTGAGGTTGGTCGGCTGAGTATAGAAATTAGCCTGCGGGCACGGGTTTTATCTCTTTCGAAGGGCAATCATACCGTGAAGGTGGGCCGGCTGATCTTCACAGATTCGGTCACAGACGAAGCCGAAGCCGAAGCCTGGGAAGCGAGGTTCTCAATGCCCTCTGGAATATCGAGATCGTCAGCTTGGGCATTGGACACGGCGGCGCACGCGCCCAATGCGAGCAGAGTCTTCTGAATCCTCATGGTGACAGATCGCAGATCAAATGTCAGCCGGGCGGAAGATGTAAAGAAAAAAGAGACGAGGCTGGCGTCTGTTTGTGTGGTGTAAGGGAAGGGGAAAGGGGACAGACGCGCGAGAGAGCTCTAGAAATGTGTGTCCGACAGAGGACAGCTTTCACCTTCCACCTGCCACCCGTCGTCTCCTCACGCGCTAAGGGTTTCCGTGCCAGGTTGCGTCCGTGCACCCGTCAATTTAGGGAAGGTGCCACTCAGGGTTCAGTCCAATTAATTTTACTTGCGCTGCAGAGTGCCGTCCCAATTGCCTCGCATAGTGTAGCATCTTGTCCATTCCAACAATGCTTCGATAATTTGCATTTTAATAGCGCTGGACACCATTTTTCTTCCTACGAGGACACATATGCAGGAGGAAGTTAAAACACTGCGTCGAGCGCACCAGTGCGGCACTATGAAATACTCTCTCCGGCGCCAGTCGCACGTCCTCAATATCGCATTTCACTCTACTTCGTCCAAGGCCAGCCAGCCAGTCAAGACTCTGCTGTATACAGTCCAGATGCGCAACGAGATCGTAATGTTCGTGGACAAAAGTTCACGGCCGCATGCAGTCATTAAAATGGAAGTGTTTGGAGATCATCATATATATTGACTTTTTCCCCTTTCAGCTTTTGCGATTGCAGCGCTATGTCCAATATGTACAGAATGCCAGTGACCAGCAAGAAAGGGTATCATATGCAAATCGTGCCAGTGTAATAGCACATCATTTTTTCGTCTTGTCAGCCGCACCAGCTTTCCCCTCCTCCATCTCTCGCATCCTGTTTTTATACTCCCTGGGAGTCTCTAGCGTCTTGCTCTTGGAAGAGCTCCCGGTCACCGTCGAAGCAATTCTACTCAGCAAGCCTTGCTCTTTGGTCTCGGCCTTTTCGAGCTCGCTCTTAGCTGATCCCCACATACCTCTCTTTTTGTCCTTGGCCAGCTTCTCCGCAGCGCGGTACTCGTCCTCTTTCTTCTGGCCGCCAAACTCGCTGCCGAACTTTGCCTCGTAGACGGTCGCAAAGCCGGCGTCAAGCATAGCCTGTCCAACGTCGACTTTCGTCCTGCCTCTAAGCACATTCCATGATCCAGAAAGGAGGCGTAGTATAATTTCGACCGGGCTGAGCAAGAGTCTGACTGGGAGGGAATTGGAGGACAACCCCTGTACTGCTCGCCAGGGCTGTGGAGACACCCATGCCGTGCCCACCACGCGCTCGTACTGATCCCGCCGGTAGAGCTGGACTCGCACGTACCGGTGCAGCACAAGCTCACGCAGGAAAGTGAGAGCCTCAGCTCCAAAAGGCTGCGCTGGGCGGCCAAAGTGCGCAAGCTCGGGTGCGTCAACGCCTGCGATGCGAACATGGATCGTCTCCAGCTTAGGGGAAGCAGGCTTCGGCGTATCCGAGCTTGACTTACTAGCTGGTGATGGAGATGAGATGACAGGGAGGTGGGTCCTTCGGAATGGAAGGACGCCCCATCCTGCAAAACGTCCGCCTGGAGTGTGGAAGAAGCGGAAGTTGTCCCCGTCGCCGACAGAAGTCACGTACCCGTACAGTGTCCGGCGTCGGAATATCCGTGGGGGGATGAGGTTTGCAGTCGGTATGCGGCGAAGATTATGTTTGTAGAAGCGGATGCCATAGAGTGTGATGCCAGTCAAAGTGAGAGAGGAGAGTACGGTGGTCACGACCGGCGAAGTAGTCCCTAGCTGGGATGCCACGGCCGAATCGAGCTGATCGACGGCCTGAGTGAGGGCGCTGTCATCTTCGTTGTCAGGCTGTGATGGCGTGCGTTGCTGCCAGAATAGGTCCGTCCATGGCATTGTAAACTGTCCGAGGAAAGGCGAGGACTTGCTATAAGAAAAGGTAAAGACAGAGTGGAGCGGGCAACGGAGAAGGAAGTTGTGGCTGTGACGTCGCGAATCTCCGCGCTAGTCCTGTTACGGTTAATTGTACACATACGATGCCATGTTGCAATTCGATGAGCTCTGCGATTCTCTCGGATTATTACGTTGTCAGTGGAGTAGACCGAGAGTGCGTATCCAGCATTCAATACTTGTAATGTGGAATCAAGTGTTGGTGTTGGTGTCATTACAATGCTATTCAAAAGCCTGCAAGCAGATTCGGTAGAAACAGCCGTGCATAACAGAGATACTGCCTTCAATTAGAAGGCGAAACTTTCGGCTCTGGAATCATGGTCGCCAACACGGGATAAGCGGCCTCTCTTCTCAGACTACTAATTGTCTCTGATATTCTGTACGAGCTATACCCGATTTTCTGTCAAGCTTTTCACCGCATCCTGCTCAGGGCGCATGTTGGAGTATTTTGAAGAGCATTAGAGAAGGCACAGAGTATATTACTACAAGGCTACATATACCGGAGCTCTGCTGAGGATGGCTTGGGGATATTTAAGAAGATGAAAGGCCAGTCATCGAACCAGACAGGTACAAGCACTGGTACGTCTGTTGAGGCGAACCACTTAGGATGAAGTCGACAACGATTGCTATTTCCCACCTTCGCGAGCGCATCTTGTCACATTTGACCAGAAGAGCAAGACTAGAATTTACAATAATATGCCCGAGGCAGATCGCTAGCATTGCTTCTGGTCACAAGTCCGTAAATAATGTATATTCTGCCATGGACGTCGATCATCAGGTACCTCTATATGAATAAAACGCGACTTTGTCCATCTCCCCGCTGACGTCACGCGCTGGCCAGCAACACCGAACTGCTGCAGGGTCGACGACTCTCTACATGACAACAGGGGACGCTATATCGCGACCTCTGTGCTTACTTTCCTGCCATTGACTCGCCAAAATGAGTACATACGAAGCCCGGCGGCTAGAGAACATCAAGCGCAACCAAGCCCTCCTCAATGACCTAGGCATTGAACGCAAAGCCCTCAATGCTCGTCCACGACCATCGACATCCGCCACCAAGCGCAAAAAACCTCCCGCCCCGCCACCGTCGCGCTCCTCAGCCCGACTAGCTTCCGCCCCAAGCAAGCCGTCCTACAACGAAGACGACGTCTCAGCACGCAGTCCGAAGCGGCAAAAGACCGCACGCGGAACCTCGACCCTCCCACAAGAAGACGACTCCCCACCCCCATCCACGAGCAAGACAAAATACGACCTCGCCACCCTCAAAGCGGGCTGGTACGACTGGACTCCGATCGGCGCCCCATCGACCCGCGACGCGAACGGGACATTCCACTTCGCAGACAACCCGCGCTTCCAGCCGAACAAATCGCCCCTCGAGATCTTGAGCGAAGGCGCCTTCGGCGGCGGATACTACCGGCCTGTACGTTCGCGCACGCTAGGCACGGTGATAGACGACGATTGGGAGCGGTTGCCAGCGGATTGGCTTTCGGTGCTGGATGTCGCGGATCGGTTGACCAGACCGTCGTATGCGCCTGAGATCAACAAGTTTGGCGTCAAGTGTGGGCAGAGTATTGAGGAGTGGGAGGCTAGTGGGTGGATCAATGTCGAGTGGGATGTCAGGGGTTGGTTTCAGTGGTATGAGCGGTTCTTCCGGGGGAGGAGGGGGGACGACGATGAGAGGCAGATAGGCAGGTGGGATCGATGCGTTGGTGAACGGGGAAGGTGGCGGAGGGCTTTGGTCAAAGCATACCTCAAGAAAGGTGTCAGGAATGTTGCCGATGAGGGCGTCGAGGAGGAAGAAGTCAGTCCCGTCTTATGTCAGACCTGCCACCACTGGGCGTGGGAAATGCGGCAGGACTACCTGGACAGAGTTTGGGAAGAGGGCTTATGATATAAATAATCTGAGCTTCAATCTGCCGACTACGATCCATGGGTGCAGCAAAAAGCAGTTCCAACCATTCTAGAAGGAACTCCCTCCGTTCGAATGCTCCCCTAGTAAATGAATGCTAATCCTTGACCTCACTTCCTACCCCTCGATGTTGCCCCTAGAATTCCCAATCCTCGGTGGCCGACTCAATTGCCCATTGGAACTTCTGACGAAGTGCCGAGGAGAAAAGCTTCTCGATCGGCACATCGAATTTCTTCGCAAAGACGACCGTCAAGCGAGGATCGATATAGTTCTGCGGCTCTACGTTAGTGACTGTTGCTCGCTTCATGCTTTTCCACCACTTACGATCTTCGACGTCGACAGCGCCACGTCGCTGGTGTTCTTCTTGTCCTCGCCCTGGACAATCATGTTGTCGATGCGTTGTTGTAGCTTCTCCACCTTCTCATCAAGCTTCTCAACCGTCATGCTCTTGCCCTCCACCTCTACATTGCCCGTCTTCAGCTCGCGAGCGAATTTTTTCTGGAGGTCATCCGCTACCTCCAACCTCTCATCGAGCTCCTTGGCTTTCATCTCCTTGCTGCCCTCTGCCGCGAGCTTCTCGTTGTCCTTGGCGAATTTCTTCTTAATCTTTTCGCGCTCTTGCTCAACGAGATACTTGTGGTGGTCGTGTTGCCATTCTTTGTCCAAGCCTTCGGGAAGGTCAAAGAACTCGGCCCCGCGCTTCTTCTTCAACTTTGGTTCGAGTTCGAGCATCATCTTCTTGGTGCGGTATTGCTGGTAACGTACGCCATCGATCTTGTCCTGCAGCTTCTCCATCTGGGCGCCGTGACTAGCGGCAACAGTGCGTTTGTGGTTGCACAAGATGGCCACTTTGCGATTGGCGTCGTTGTAGTCTTTGAATCTCTCCAAGACTGTGCCCGCGGGCTTGAGCTCCTTTAAAAGGGTGGCGAAAGTGTGCGATGCATTATAGGTACGGAAAACCTTCGCGGTCAAACCAGTCATGTAAGTTGACAGATGTTTGTTCAGTCCGCTTGTTGTGAGGCGGTCGAAGATCTCGTCTCCAGCTTTCTTGGGAGCCTTTTTGAAGATCTTGAGGTTTTTGAAGACTTGATGATCAACCTTGAATTCTTCGTGAAATCGGATCGAATCTTTCCCAAGAAAATCGAAAATAACCTTGTCCGGAGGCTGGAGGGTAATGTGCTCGAACTTGAGAGAGCAGCAGCCAACAGTATCTGCTTCGTCTTCGCCCTTCTCGTTGCCAGCACGCAACGCGAATTGATCGATGAGGTACACGGCGGTTGCAAGTTGGCGGTCTGCCATCATCTCTGCTTTCAGACTCTTTTGGTAGTCCTTTCGAATCCTGCCAATATGTTTCTTTAACTCGCGAGCCTTTTCGAACTTCTTGAAGTCGGACTGGCCCTTGATATCCGAGCTTGCAGCCAGCATGACGTACTTGTAGTTACCATTGATGTTTTCTTGCCACATGGCGAGCCAGGTCCCTTCCTGGTCATGCTTGATGTCCTTCCAGCGGTGACCTTCAGGAGGGGCCGGGACAGTGGCTTCTTTGCCGATGTTGATCGTGACTTGCTCCGGCTGGACGCGCTGTTTCACCTTGCCCGTCTTCGGATGTTCACCACGGCCTCTGAAAAGTCCCGGGGGCTCCACTCGGAAGTTGCCCACCTTTTGTTTGCGTCCGTTCCAGAGGCAGTATTGATATGGAGCTTCGACCTCGTCCTTGATCGCCTTGTTGGCCTTCTTCTCTGCGGCTGGGATCAATTTCTTCTTCTCTCGCTCCGCATCGTAGTACTCGAAGATTGGTTTGAAATCGCACTTGTCGAACTTCATAATTTTGATCTTCTCTCCACTGGGGCCTTTCGCGTGTCCGGAACGATCAAGAGCATCTTTGAAGTCGTGGAAGAAATTCTTGTTGAAAGTCGGATTGCCCACGTTGACCGTCGAGTTGAGCATTGCGCCATAGAAACCAGCGATCTCTTCAGTCTCTGGTGGTAGAGTGACCGGTACCCCGTCATAACGCATCTTCACGTTTTTCGGAAGCGGTTCATAAAGCGGCGGAAAGACAACACCGTTGTGCTGCAGAGTATCCCATTTCTTCGTGCCATCGCCCTTTGTTGGATCTTCCCACCATTTATATCCCTCCTCATCATCTTCTTCGCCCTCGGTTGGCTCGGTTGTAGCCTCCTTCTTCAACTTTCTGACAGGAGTGCTTGTTTCCGATTTAACAGGCTTGCTCTTCTTCAATGCGGGAGCTCTTCTGAGAGGAGTATCATCGTCGAGCTTCTCCTTTTTGACACCGTTCAATTTAGAGCTGGAGGAGGGGCCTTTCTTCGACGCGATGGGCGCATCGTCACTGTCGCTGTCAATTGCGGCCCTTTTTTGAACCTTTTTTGCGGAGCCGTTCGTCATCGAGGTGCGACCCTGCTTCTCGGCTTTTGCTTCGAGTCGATGCTTCTCTTGTTGAAGCTTCTCCGCTTTCCCATCGGAAATGCGATTGACGAGCGGTGCATCCGAATCAGATTCATCGCGGATGGATGGCCTAGAGACTCTCTTCTTCTTTGATAGAGGTGCATCATCATCCGACTCCACTGCTTTTACTTGAGCGGACGTTCGACGGCGTTTGCTGATAGGTTCATCATCCGAATCCTCTGATTGCTGGTAGGACTTCCCCAGAGGAGCTTTGCGCTTTTGTACTCCGTTCGTATGTGGACGGGTGCCGTTGCTCGCTATGCCCTTGTCTACTGAAAGTATCACACCTGGCTCCGTATGCCCGGCCCGTGAGCCTTTTTCATCTTTCGCTTTGTCTGCTACAGACACCGTACGGGGTGTCTTAGCTGTCATTGTGTCAGTCTCAATAAATGGACTAAATGTCATGCCGTCTGAGAGCAAAGTGAGACCCAAGGATGCCTCGGCCATCTTGGAAACAGGAAATGATGAAGTAAAGAGAAGAACGCGAAGTGATTACCTTTCAGCAATGGCATGTCATCCTCGGAGTCTGACATCCTGACAAACGGCCACGGTACCCGTGAAGAGCTACCGTGACCGTGGAGGTGAGTGATATGGGTCGAAACGCGTTGAGTGTGAGCTGTGAGAGCTGAGAAGGCTCTCGAACGCGTTGTACGAAGCGAGGAGTGTTGAAAGAACGTTGAGAAGGCTCTGGAGCGGATGATGGTATTCGGCGGAGGCAATTGTCAAGACGTTGATGTTTTGAACGACATGCAAGGGTAGCTGATGCGCAAAGAGCTCGGGTTGAGACCTAATGTCCGAGAGGGAAAGGACAAGGTCTGACTTGGAGATTCTCGAGGACGCTGACTAAGCACCTCCTTGCAGCCTGCAAGTGAAGTGAAGCCGAGCAGAACTCGAGGTCTTGGCATCCGTGCGTTCCCGAGCCCCGACGACGTCCAAAGCATACGACAGGTTTTCCACCTCACCATCAAGAGGCTCAACACACCAATTGACGCTCCCTGACGGTGCCAAAATGCTGTCTAGAGCTGTACGACCGGCCGCCCGCGCCGCTGCGACGGCAATTGCCCGGTATGTACAAGATTGCGACGCAAGCGACTGCATGGAGGGAGACTGATCGATTGCAACACAGACCGGCGACTGCACCAGTCAACGCCGCCAACTATGCTACTCTTCGTGAAATTGAAGGGCGTCTGAAGTCCATTCGTAACATCGAGAAGATTACCAAGACCATGAAGATTGTGGCTTCGACAAAGCTCACCAGGGCGCAACGTGCGATGACCAGCTCTCGAGCTTATGGTCAGACCTCAAACACGGTCTTCGATGAGGCAGAGACCAAGGCCACCGAATCGACCGAGGGCAAGAAGGATCTTTACATTGTCTGCTCTTCCGACAAGGGACTTTGCGGTGGTATCCATTCCGGTCTTTCGAGGAACATCCGCAAGAAGTTCAGCGAAGGTACAAAAGCCGATCTCGTTGTCATTGGTGAAAAGTGCAAGGCCCAACTCGGCAGGAGTAACGGCAAGAACATGGTCCTCAGCTTCGCTGGTATCGGTAGGGATGTCCCTACTTTCGCCGATGCCCAAGCGATTGCGGATCAGATCACTCAGCTCTCTGGGGACTATGCCTCGGTCAAGATCTTGTACAACAAGTTTCTTAACGCGCAGAGCTACGAACCCACCGTCATCGAGGCTTTCTCTGAGGAGGCTATCGCTGCTTCGCGTAAGTCCACATTCATCAAATTGACTTGATAATGGTCTGCTAACAGATACAGCAAACTTTGCCGCTTTTGAGATTGACGACGAAGCTCTTGGCCACCTTCGCGAATATGCGCTCTCAAACTCTCTTTTCTGGGCACTTGCTGAGGGACATGCTTGCGAACAATCTGCCCGCCGCAATGCCATGGACAACGCTTCCAAGAACGCCGGCGATATGATCAACAAGTTCCAGATTCTGTTCAACAGAACCCGCCAAGCCGTCATTACTGGCGAGTTGGTAGAGATCATCACTGGTGCTACGGCCTCGGAAGATATGTAGAGACCGAGTCGAGGACATTTTCTTTAGTAGAATTCCAAGCTTAACCACGAGCTTTTGCACACATTGATACTATCATATTCCATGGGAGTGCGTCTGAGTGTGATCATGTATTGCTATCGACGACAAGTTCCTATCTATTGGTCACCCAGAGGCCCTCGAGAGCCCATAGCCAGAGCAACCCATCCTCCAATGAGACACAGCCCACCGATTGGAGTGACAGGTCCCAGAACCTTGAATCGCTGAGGATTCAGCACGAGCAGATAGATGCTTCCGCTGAACATGGTCATGCCAGCGGTGAATAGAGATGCCGCAACCTTAATGGACGCGTCAGTCACTGTGTAGTTTAACAACCAAATGATGACGCTGTATACCTTGTCCTTTGGCGCCGCAACGCTAGACAGGAGTAGAACACCTGAGTGGATCAGCTGTGGCGGTGATGCATCAGTATCATCCAGTATTAATCAATGAAAGGTCATAGAGTGACTCACTTGGTACTGCGCAGCGGTGTTCCAACTCGCGATCTTGACCGGGTCATTGATGATCTTCTTCAGCCCGTGGGAGCCGAAAGCGCCCAAGCAAACAGCGCTGGCGCCGTACAGTGAGCCGAGAGTCCAGAAGAGCATTTTCTTGGATGATTTTGGTTTGTCGTTCTGGATCAATGGTGTGTTTTCGTCTTGGGGTTGTTGCGGCATTGTGATACTGTACAAATAAGTATCGATGATTGTTGCAAAAGCGGATCAAGTGTGAAATGCTCCACAGTACAAAGATTCACAACATAGAACAACAATTGCACCAAGGGCGCGAATTAAATTTGATGTGCAAGACATTTCTATCATGGGTATCTTAACCGGATTTGTTGCTCATCATATGAGCCTTCTAGACCTCCCCGACCGAAGCATGGTTCATCATCTCTAATTCGTAAGTTCCAAGAGATTCCGTTTGAACCGCAAAGCCTTCTCTTTCAAGATTTTAATGCTTTCCAGGAATAATGCGTCGCTGTCAGATTGACCTGTACTTTCGACGCTGAATATGAAATGATCACGTATTCGACCAAGCTCCACCTTATCCTTGAACTCATCGTGGCGGAGACACTCTCGCGATACTGTGTCTTTCATTGGATTTTTGACGACCGCTTTCTTCTCACCAGATTCGGGGTCATCCTCAAGCTCGATAACGCCTCTCGGAAAACACCTAGCAAACTTCTTCGCATCTGCCCCGAGGATCGGCTTTTTAATGTTGATGGATGGCAGGAGGCGATAGCTGGCTGTCGCAACAGGCGAGAACTTTGCGTGATCGCCGCCAACGCCTTTGAAGCAGTGACAATGCAGATCAATCTTCTGCCCTGGTCGAAGCTTCGCAAGCAATATATTCGGATTACACGGTTTTATGTCGTTCGGAGGCAGAAAATGTTGTGACTGCTGCCCCTTCGGTTCGAAAGTCAAGTGATGCGCATATACCGAGCTGTTGACATAGAGTTTCTCAGGATCTCTCTCCCCTTTCCTCGAAAGCGCTCTACCGTCTTCGGTCCATGTGCATTCGACCTGGAGCCTCATCACAATTGTGTTTGTATCGCTGAGGATATGCGCCGTAGGGTCGCTGTAGTCTCCCGACCTTAATGCGGCGGCTTTTGCAGCAGGATCGTCATCGGAAGGGGGCTTCTTATATTCTTTAAGCCATCGTAAACCTTCTTGTGGGCCAGTCAAAGGCACAAGGCCGATGCGGTGGCAGAGGACCTCATCTTGGATAATCGAGGTGTTGTTGTAGATAAAGACATCTTCAATCGCCAGAGTTGGAATTTCTGATATCAGGATGCGCCTGAACGCATTCGCAATCGAAGCGTCGACTCCGACGAGTGAGAACACCGAATCATATTGGTCATTCCTGTGAAAGTCGACTTTGAGGTTCTGGAAACGGTCAGGAAGGCCCCATATATCCCGATGGAGAATTTTCATACATCTCTGAACTGTTCCATGCTCCAGGAGTTGTCCTCTCCAATATAGTGGTGTGGAAAATCCGTGGAAGTGACGTTGCTCACTGTCTCCGGATTGATTCCGACGAGCTGGAGTACGTTCTTAGTGAAAAGACTTGACGGTCAGATATGAGCACTTACTCTACGACGCTGCACATCCTCAGGCCGTGGCTGCTTGAGTACTCCGGGCATTCTGACGCGAATTCGAGAAACTCTGTACTTGGATTGGAAGTGAAAGACCTCCTAATGTCCCGCAATGCGATCTCCATACTTTTTTGCCGGGCGGTCTAGACTCGCGAGTCATATTTACCATTACTGCTACATAACATGACTCCACCTCTTTTGACCGGCTCTGACATCTTCGACTTTCGTAGATGGATCCTTGGTGATTATTAGAGTGCGCTGAGTCCTGCGACTGCTTTACCACAACACCCGCATCATGGCGGCCTCATTCGCACGTTTGGCATCTACTGCCGGCCGGAACTCCTGTTTTCGCCCGGTACGCAGCTGCTCGAGGGTTGCGACAACCAGCCGCCTGCTCTCGACGAGTGCGCCTCGCCACTATGCTGCCCCCGTCAACGACCCCAACGCCACGAGACTAATACCCGTGGATCCCAATTTCGAGAATCCTGGTGAACCCATTGGTCCACATGAAGTCACCGGTCCAGAAGATCCGAATGAGCGAAAGCTTCGCCATTACACCGTCAACTTTGGACCACAGCATCCCGCCGCACACGGAGTGTTACGCCTGATCCTGGAGCTTAACGGCGAAGAGATTATACGCGCAGACCCGCACGTGGGTCTTTTACACCGCGGAACGGAGAAGCTCATAGAATACAAAACATATCTACAAGCGCTGCCCTACTTCGACCGTCTTGACTATGTCTCGATGATGACCAACGAGCAATGCTTCAGTTTAGCGGTCGAGAAACTGTTGAACATAGAAATACCGGAGCGTGCTAAGTGGATAAGGGTTTTGATGTCTGAGGTGACTCGAATACTTAATCACCTCATGAGTATTTTGAGTCACGCAATGGACGTCGGAGCACTAACTCCATTCTTGTGGGGATTCGAGGAACGGGAGAAATTGATGGTACGGAAGTTTTCAATTGCGCTGAAATTGCAAAGTTGACAAGTCTAGGAATTCTACGAGCGCCTGTCAGGGGCGCGTTTGCATGCTGCATACGTCAGGCCTGGTGGTGTGTCACAGGACCTCCCAGTTGGATTTTTGGACGACGTCTATCAATGGGCGACACAATTTGGCGATCGGATCGATGAAACAGAGGAATTGCTGACTGACAACCGGATCTGGATTGGCCGGACCAAGGGTGTGGGCGTTGTTTCAGCCGCGGAGGCTCTCAACTACTCCTTCTCGGGCGTCATGCTGCGCGGCTCAGGCATTCCGTGGGACATTCGCAAATCGCAACCATATGACGCGTACGACCAAGTCGAGTTTGACGTTCCTGTTGGCGTCCACGGTGACTGCTATGATCGGTACCTCTGTCGTATGGAAGAATTCCGACAATCTTTACGGATTATACACCAGTGTCTCAACAAGATGCCAGCAGGCCCAGTCAAAATCGAGGACTACAAGATTGCACCGCCACCGCGTGCTGCCATGAAAGAGAACATGGAAGCTCTTATCCATCACTTCTTACTCTACAGCAAGGGTTACGCTGTCCCTCCTGGAGAGACTTACAGCGCTATCGAGGCTCCAAAGGGAGAGATGGGCGTGTTTGTCGTCAGCGACGGAAGCGAACGCCCCTATCGTTGCAAGATCAGAGCCCCTGGCTTCGCACATCTCGGCTGCTTCGATCAGATCTCAAGAGGACATCTTCTTGCAGATGCTGTAGCAATAATCGGGACCATGGACTTAGTTTTCGGAGAGGTTTTTCCATCCCAATCTCTCTGCATTGCTCAGAAACTGACAATTTCGTAGGTTGATCGTTAGTGCTGGTGTGTGAGGGAAAGACGCTCGATTCAGTATGGAGCGGTGCCAAAAACGAAGGCCAGATGACTGGTGTTGTATTAAAGACCGCGACTGCCGAGAGAAGTGCGAACCATACTCCCGTACAGCAATTTTGGTTGGAGTGCTCTTATATTGCATGGTGGCGAATGATAGTGAATATAGCGAATTGAAATCGAAGCCGAGTCGGGGAGGAACACCACATCCGGACTATATAAGCCGCAAGATGGACCTCTGCCGACCTTCAATTTCGAAATAAAGACAACAATCCTGCATGTTCCCGCCATCAGTGACACCCTGAATATCATCCTGCGAGCCATTCCACCGGTCCTCCTAGAAATCTCGATGTGAGCCGTCTGGGTCTTTCGATCGGCGCGTCCCCTGGGGTAGTCCGTGATGAAACTGATCGGAAAGCTCCAAGCGAATCAGCCCACTAGCCGCGCTGCAAAGACTCCTGCAAGTCGTCTCGTAGATCATCCTACGTGCTGTCTCACAATCAGCCCAGCAAGGCGTCCACCATGTCGTCCCGCGAGTATGTCTACGAATCGCGTGGTGACAAGTCATCCAAGCTTTTTGGTCTGTCATACATTACAGTACGAACGACACGGAGACAATCATCAGGCATGTCAATTGGTGCAAATTATGCCAGAGTGAAAATGTTCGTGAGATTATAACTTTCTAATGGTATCAAACGCTAGCGCAGCAAAAGCAATACGCAGCAAGAGTGGAGTACGGAAAAGACCGCTGTCTGCAACCAGGGCAGAGCACCTATGCTCAATGCCGCTTTTGTTTCCCATGGAAAAAGCAACCGATAAAATACAAGGCCATGTAATGCAATGTCGTTTGTTCAAACTCTTCCTCATGCAATCTCCCCCTTCTCCACGTCTCTCGCATGATCTTGGACTTCCACGTCGGCAGGAGCCTCGGGAGCAGCGACTGCTGCCTTGTCCGCGCCAGTGGCCTCGGCTCTCTTCTTCTTGAGGTTGACCCACTCCATGCTGGCAGCTCCGATGATGACAACGGATGATGTGCCGACAGCGACAAGGAAACCCTTGCTGATGGCGTTGTTGTAGAGGATTAGGAATTGTCGAAGATACTGAGGGGGAATCTCAGCTCGGATGGCTGTTGCGCCGGCATTGACGACCGCTGCAGCGTTGAGCTTGACTGGGAAGCCGACGAGATTCTTGATAAGCGCCGAGTTCACAACATTCTGAACCACCGATGAGAAGACACCGCCACCAAGAGTCTGGGAGAGCACGATCAGGGACACGCCGACGGAGGTGTCTTTCCGGGGAAGCACAGTCTGAGCAGCGACGTTGGCTTGCTGCAGACCGAGACCCAAGCCCATGCCGATGAGAACTTGGTAGCCAATCCACTCATTGGCCTTGCTGTCAACGTTCCAGGTGGAAATTAGGCCAGCACCGATGGGCATGATCGTGGCACCGGCGATCATGAAGGGGGTGTAGTAGCCAGTGCGCTGGACCAGAGCACCAGAGATGACGATGAAAATGACCATGGCCAGAATCATGGGAATGAGACGAATACCAGCGGCGATGGGATCGAGACCTTTGATGGCCTGGAACCAAAGAGGGATGTAGAGGGCGAGTGAGACCATGGTGGCACCACCAAAGAGGGCATACCACATGCCACCCAAGATGGACCTGTTCAACATGATGCGGATTGGCACAGTGACCCTGTTCTCTGGCCTGATGATCTGGAGGACCCAGAATCCGACCTGCGCGAGGGCAAAGATGACCAACAGTGCGATGATGCGGCCGTTGGACCAGGAGTAGGTGGATCCTCCCCACTGCAGGGCCAGCAGAAGACAGATGATGCTCGGGAGGAAGAGCATGGTGCCGAGTGGGTCCAATTGCATTGCCTTGTCCTTCCATGATTTGCCGGCGGCGACAATGGGAAGATCCTTGCGAAGGGCAAAGAGGATACCGCAGACGCTGACGGCACCGATGGGAATGTTGATGTAGAAGCACCACCTCCACGAGACACGGTCAGTGAAGGCACCGCCCATGAGCGGACCAACGACCGAGGCAATACCGAAGACGGCCCCGATCAGACCCATGGCAAGCGGTCGCTTGTGCAGGGGCAGCGCACCCATCAGAATGACCATACCGCCAGAGAACATGCCAGCGCCACCAACGCCGGAGATGGCTCTGCCGATGATAAGTGCGACGGAGCTGGGAGCGGCACCAGAAACGGCAGATCCAATTTCGAAGATTGTGATGGACGAGACAAAGACCCACTTGGGGCTGTAGTAGGTGTAGAGGCGGCCGAAGAAGAGCTGGAAGCCAGCAGTGCAGACCATGTACGCGGATTGGTACCATCCTATATCCTGGAAGCTGTGAAACTGATCGGTGATGCGAGGGATGGCCGTGCCCAGGATTGTGCGATCGAGAGCGACGAGGAAGATGGAGAGATAGAGAGCGGCAAGAATGATGAAGGCCTGCTTTGACGACGGGTAGTCATACTCTGATGGAGTGGTGCTTTTGATCTTTGACAGATCGAGACGTTGTGCGGGGGCCTGATCCGTGGAGTGTTCGACAGCCTCTTCGGAGGGACCTGCCTTTTCGACATTGCGGCTCGCCTCTCGATGCGATGAGTCGGACGAAGCCCAGCTCTCGGTCTTGTGTAAAGGAGGTTGCGATTCTGTGACTGGTAGAACAGCGGCCATGGTGACTGACAGTGGAGACTGCTGTCGGAGTGAGTGTATGGAATGGCGTGTGCCTGAGGTAACTCTGTGGTGGTCCAAGGGGATGGTCACGAGAGGGAGGCAGTACTTATATCAAGACGGCATAAACAGATGGGGATAAGATGGCGCAAACCCTTAGGCAGCGATTTTCCTGAGAGGACGGCATGTCGGCCGGAGGTAGCAACGACCGCCGACTTTCTGGCTATTCTGCTGGTCAACGATGGGGACGCCGGTAGAGATCCTGCTCGGAAACTACATGAGCCATGAGCCGTGCAAAGAGGGGCGGAGATTTTTAGAAGCTTTGAAACGGGCGACGACACCACCACGACAGCATTCCGAGGCTGTGATTGGCTGCAGCATCGGCAGTGGTTACCGCATGGGGCAATCCCAAGGTCACGGAGAAGTCGGCGTCGGCGACTGGGGTCGCCGATGGACCGGACTTTTGACGATGGCGGGTTCAAAAGTGCCCGTACATTCTGTAATGGAGCACGAGTGATGACTCACGGCGCATAGGCATGCGACTCCATCTCACCTTCTCGTGTTTTCTGACGCAAGCTCATGTACAGTGCAAGTAGGCCTCGTTTTGCCTGAAGTCGTCAGCATCAGAACGCTAAGCAAAGACAATGGTGAACACCAATGCCATGCGACTGAGGTCCGGATAGAGGTAGCACCCGACAGTGCTCACAAGCAGGACGAATCGCTTCGTCAGTTGTCGGAGCAGCCCCGCTCAGCGTATGCAGTGTGTATTGTGTTGTGTGATGCTGTGATATTGAAACTGCTACCGGGTGGGCCAACGTTCGGCCGGCCCATGTCCCAGAAAGTCCCAGAAAATAATTAGATTCGGGGGGAGATCCCGCCCGGCCGCCCGGCTCCCTCTAGAGTGGCCGGCACAAGCACCGCCCGCCTTAAAACTCACGGGCCCGGCCATGCGATGATGATGGTGGTGATGATGCGTGCCTGGCTTTCGGCTTTAACAGCGGCTGGCTTTGCTCATATCCGGTCACTGCTCGACACCGCCAAGTGTCAGACTATACATTCCTGCCTCACATTGCTATTGACACTTCATGAGCGGCAGGCAGGCAAGCATCATGGTAAAAATCCATATTCGCTTTGGCTTACGTGTTAGATCAAGGCACGGTCAGACTGCTCAACGAAAACACGAGACATACAATATATGAGAGGCGATCGGTTGAATGAGTGTACGTGATTTCTTCGGCGCATTTGCGGTGTCTGCATTTGTGCATGTCCGTCCACAGACTCGTGTCCTGTGCTTCCCACCATGAATGAAATAATGTGCAACAAAGTTTGTCCGCAGACTGCATAATTGAATCCCATGCGCTTTTGCAGCTCCACCGGCACCAGAGGCGCGCAAGAAGCGATGCTCGAGCGATTATAATCCAGTCCTACCCAAATAGGTAAGTGGGCTGGTGTAGAACCCCGCCTTGTGTTGTCTGTCGTGATCATCACGTCCAAGTCGTCTACTATGACCATTCACGCTTGTCATTCTTCATTCATCAAATCCAAAGTAGGTACCTCAAATCACATTTCATGCAATCGAAGATGGGAGGAGGTCCGCCAAAAGATGTCGTGCTGTTCTTGCTCCCCATGCCCGAGCCCAAACAGCTAACAGCACGCATCCGCTCTCATCACCCACACCTCGACCTTCGCTACCAAGAAGCATCATATCGGCCTGGCGGCAGGAGGTTGGAAAACGATGTCGAGCCCGACCCCAGCATCTTCAAAGACATCACCATCCTGGTGACGCTCTCTATGCTTCCGCCCTCGCAGTCCGAGGCTCCCAAACTCGACTACATCCAGCTCATCTCCGCAGGCAGCAACCAAATCTCCTCGCACCCAATCTACACGGACAGCGACATCGTGATCGCGACGGCGAGCGGCATTCACGGTCCCCAGATCGCGGAATGGGTCGTCATGACCTCGCTGGTGCACTCGCACAACTACAAGACCTACTACGAGCTCCAGAAGAAGCACGAGTGGGGCAAGAAGCACGCCACCGAGAACTTTAAGAGCGTCCGCGATATGGTCGGGCGTCGAATCGGCGTGCTCGGCTACGGATCTATTGGACGACAGGTTGGGCGCGTGGCCAAGGCCATGGGTATGGATGTCGTCGCGTTCACGGCGTCGCCGCGCGATTCGAAGGAGTCGAAGCGCGATAGGGGGTTCATCGTGCCTGGCACTGGCGATGCGGACGGCGAAATCCCGAGCGAGTGGTACTCCGGCCTCGACAAGGATAGTCTACACAACTTCTTATCAAAGGACATCGATGTACTGCTCGTCAGCGTGCCCCTAACAGACGATACAAAAGGCATGCTGGGCAAGTCGGAATTCGACGTGCTCAGTCACGACGGCAAGACCAAGCCTTATGTAGTGAACATCGCACGCGGGCCGATCATCAACCAGGAGGAGTTAATCACCGCACTGAAGGATGGCACATTAGGTGGCGCTGCACTGGATGTGACAGATCCCGAACCATTGCCTGCTGACAGCGAACTGTGGGATCTGGATAATGTCATCGTCACGCCGCATATCAGTGGAAGTGGACAAGCGTACACTGAACGGGCATTCATGCTCTTAGACGAGCAATTGTGTCGCCGGGAGAACGGGGAGAAGCTGCTCAATGTTGTGCAGAGGAAACGAGGCTACTGATGGTGGGAATGAGACATGTACACGAATGCTCGGTAAAGCATTCAGGACTGGCTGGAAGACGAATGCCAGAGAGCATGACACTTGACAACATTCTCAAAATATGGTTTCGTGACGATCCGATTTCCATTGGACGGAAAGAGTTGTTCTCGCTCCTGACCGTAATTTACATAAGAAAGCTGCCTAAAACTACAATCGGCTATTATTGAGCCCAACCTTTGATTCACCTTAGCACTGCGCTCATCGCTATCTCTGCTAGAGTCGCATTCTACTTTCAAGTCTTGCTCGTCCATTCCCTCTCAATGACTGTGATCATGATCGTGCCCATGGTCATCGGTTTGATCCTTCTTGTCTTTTGCCGAACTTGGTGGACAGCAGACCTTGTCGTTGCCACAGGAATCCCCGCACTCCAACAAGCATGCGTCCTCGTTTTGTAGGCTGTTTGTCTTGCTGGCTCGTTTGCTGACGGTCTTGCCCTGCGAAGTGATATCACCAGCAACGTCACCGTTCTGATCATGACCGTTCGACGCGTTTGCGATATGATCATGCTCTGGATCCAGGCAAAACTCGGGTTGAATGGTCGACGAGTGGATTCCAAACCCGTGCAAGCACTCTCGGATCGAATGTGCCAATTGCATGTATCGCGCTGATCCCTCTCCCTTAAAGTCATAGGCCACTTGCACGTGCAGAGACGCCACAAGTTTGGTATCACTAAGTTGCCAAACATGTAGGTGATGAGCACTGACGACGCCTGGTAAATCCTCAATGTCATCTTTGATATCGTCGATGCTCAGACCGTTAGGAACAGCTTGAAGCAAAATCCTGGATGCCGCCTTGCAAAGAGGAATAGCCGAAGTAAGAATGATGGCGGTGATTATGAGCGAGATGGCGGGATCGAAATAGAACCGCCACGGCCAAGGAGTAAGCCAGATTATAAGAGCCGTTGCAATGACGCCCACATTACCGAGAGCATCGCCCATTACATGCAAGAAGACACCACGCATGTTGAGATCTCCATGGGAATGACCATGGCCACCTTTATTTTCGGCATCTTTCGGCTGTGCATGTCGATGACTCTTGTGCGAAATCGGCTCAGCCTGTGGAATCGCCCCGTAACCGTTTCCGTGCTGTGTCTTAAGAAGTGGATCGTTTCGTGCAGCACCGGCTCCCTGCTTCTTTGGCGTTCTGTCGTGATCTTCCTCATCATCGGCACTTGCTTCCGACTCTATATCTCCGAGTTTGCTGGCGTCAATGATAGACCGGCGGAAGGAGGATGGGTTGACCGGCAGGTCCTCGACGCTCGAATAAGTCCTGGATCGCGATCGGTTTTTCTTGTGCTTGCTTCTGTAGGGTTCGACAGTGGGAGACGCCACGGCGCTCTCCTCGACGACAGTGGTCTCGCTTGGAGGAGAAGAGGAGCCTGCTTGAGCCTTTCCATTTCTCGGCCAATTGCCGATCCGGTTTTGAGGCAGAACCTCCACAACATTTCCGCCTTCATCCGCAACTCTTGAGTCTTCAGGGTCTGCATGTGGAGCACGACCTTGCTCTGCCTCCTCAACTTCGTCACCGTGCGAGTGGCCGTGAGAGTGACCGCCATGACCGTGGTCATGGAAGAGGAATAGACCAACAATATTGGATGCGAGTCCAAGGCAGCCGACTATAAGGACAAGCTTCGGTTGTGACACCTCTTGCGGTTCCACGAAACGCTGTATCGCTTCCAAGAAGATTGAGAGACAAAGTGCTACCAAGAAGACACCATTGACCAGAGCACCAAGAGTCTCAGCTCGTTGCCACTATAGACAAAGTCAGCGGAAAGTAATAGGAGAGCTTGGTTCAGAATACTCACCCCGTAGGTATACATCTTCGAGCTTGTTCGCTGTTGCGCGACCTTGACCGCCCACAGTCCGACGAGCAGCGATATCACATCGTTGAGCATGTGAAATGCGTCCGCCACGAGGGCGAGTGAATGGACTGCATATCCAGTGATCAGCTCGATCAAGAAGAAGACGGAGTCGATGGCCAAGAGGATAAGGATCCTATTGGACTTGCTCAGCGCCATGATCGAGAAGCGGTGAGGAATGGTCGTCAAGTGAGAAGAGGGTGAAAGCAGCGGCGAGAAGACAGCATATCAAAGGCAATATGCGTGAATTTTTCTTGATTGATCAGACGTTGATCGGGAGAAGGCAGTAGAGTTCGGAAGATTGACACAATGACGCTATTCCGGAAGCGGGTGGCTGAGAGGGGCAGTGTCTTTGGTCTTTGTGCCGCAAAACTGGCAAGTCGAAGAGACGCGCCAATTCGCATCAAGGTTTCCTGTTTCCTGTTCCCGCATTCCGCCTTGCCGGAAGCAAAGCAAGGTTACCCACGGATGCCGTCGGCGTCTGTCAATCAACCATCAATCGTGTTTCCTTGTGCCTTGTGCTTGTGCGCACAAGCATCCCGCCAACCATATATCGCCTGCCACGGCCGCCCTCAAACTCTGCCTGCCATGGTACTACCTGCTCTGGCCATGTGCGACGCTGTAAATGCCGCAAGACAACCATTCTGCGCCGTCCACGGACCAGGACGACGCTCGTGCAGTCACACATCGTGGTGACGATGACCGCCCTTCTACCCAATGCGACGATGATCAGGACGAGCGTGAAGCTACGGAATTGACCGAATATCAATGCTCCACCACCAATACTGCTTCCACCAGCCGTGCATCTTCGGCGATCTGGCCCATAGCCACGATTTCCAGATTCTGGAAGCGCAATATTTCCCTCACAGTCGCACATGATGATTGTCGAGACCACCTTGGTAAGCAGTGAATCAGACTGAATTCAGTCACTGAGCAAGCGTATGGTTGTTGCAAAATGGCAGCACGTCTAGACACTAGAGCGCGGCTCTTTGAGGCATCTGACACGACGGGAGCTGCAGTGTACAATGAATGATGTCCCTGCCACCATCAAGTCACGCGACTGACACACCTCAGCAAATGAGCGGACCTTTCTTGCTTATCTCAGAACATCGCTCGCCTTGTCTATGATTGGCATCGTCACGACCCAGCTCTTTCGCATCCAAGCTCAAGCACCCATTAACACAACCACGATCGATTATTATGATTTGGGCAAACCCTTAGGGGCAGCGTTTCAAATCGCCGCCATGATCTTTGTGGGGATCGCCTGTCACCGGTTCTTGCGACAGCAGCTGTCCATGGCAAGAGGTAAAGTATGGGCCAGTGGATGGGAGCTATATGTCGTGATCATTGGCGTTCTTTTGGTAAGTATCTGGCCCGTAATGTTATGACTGCTACTACGATACTGAGTCAAGCGTTTACTAGCTACTCGTCGGTCTGCTCATTTTGGTGCTGGGCGTGGACGAGATGCCCAAACGCTGAGCAGATCGCGGCTGCACATCTCTCATGGTGTATACTGAGGCGCTGCTATCTTGCAATGGTAAGGACTACCAGGCGCTCATCACCCATGACTAGACAGTGAAACATCGTCAACAAGGCCTTGTTCAAGCCAACTTTCGCCAGGAAGATGAGTAGTCAACGACGATGAACATATCGTTACAGATCTGGCTGTTGCAGGCGAAGCAAAGTCGGCAATTACAGAGAGATATCAAAACGCGAAATGCTACGCTGGACATCGCACACTACAGCCACTGTATCCCGCATCCTTACGGATTTCGTCCGCTGCATTTCGTCGTACCAAACAACGTATCGAAACAGTGTGCTGAACAGGGTCGACCAAGTTTGCGTCAAATCTGCGACATTATTGCCCAAACTACACGAGTCGCCACCGAGCTCGACACCGATCAGTTCAGGACATAGGGAGGACGTAGCGCCTTATAGACAGAATGGGACCGCATAGCTACAAGTCGACCAGGCCAAAGATTCCGAGATTACAGAATCAACAAATCATCAAAATTGGCACGCCTGAAGCGGGAAAGTGGGAGCCGACGGGCGCCCACCGAATGCCATCAGCGCCATCCAGCGTCCCTAGTGCCTTTCAGGTAACAAGATGGAAGACAATCCAGCCTGACAGATACGATGTAGGATGTGCAAGGCTGAGGATGACAACAAGGCTAGCCAGCAATGGTGAGCACGCGACTTTGCGATCCCACCGGAAGAGAAGATTATAGGATGTGTGGGCCGAACAAGAAATAGAATTTGCTGTAATTCGTATGACATATACCGAGCGCGGCGATCTGCAACATTACAGCAAACGGCAGCAGTGATGCCGCCTGTTCCTTCACTGGATCTTTTTTTCTTGACTTGTTATTACTGCCTCGCATCAATGCATGCCCGAGCTGAGTCAGGACACAGCACTGCGTTAATGCGAACACACTACCCCAGCGCGGCTTTACTATCACGTGCACCGCACATGAATTCCGGACCGACGGTGCGACAGTGGGATGAGGTTGCATGTTGGTCACACCGCCGTGCAGCTGCATTTGAGGCCGTTGCTGCATAGACCTGCGGCTTTTCCCGGTCCACAACCCATGCTCATGCTCATGCCCATGTCCATGCTTGCATCTGCATCCGTGTGTGCATCTGCGTCCTGGTCGTCTGCAATGCACGGCATATCCGCCGCTTGCTGGACTCTCTTGATAGGAGGGAACCACAGCTGTAGAGTAATCATTGCCACGCGGCGCTAAGAACGCGATCCCTGGGACGAGAGAGCGACCGTCCGGGCCGTCGGGCCACCGAAACCCCACCACGACCAGCAATTGTCTACTCGTGGTCGGCGTGAACAGGTAGGGTAAGTGTAGGGTACTGTAGTCAAATTGATCCAAGACACATGGCGACATGTGGTGTGGCAGGCGGCGGTACCTGCAACCAGTCTCAAACTCTCAAAACCCCGAAGTGCGCTCCCGAACGCGGTTCCACCATTCTACACAACCCTCTTCACTTGTTCCACGCGCCCTTCGGCGGGCGTATCCAGCGCCCCCCTCCAGGTACCCGCTTTGGGTGGAGGGAAGGGCTACACAAGGTGCGACCCTGGTGAGGGCTTTTGATTTTTTTTCCTCTTTCTCACTCTCGGCGGGTGCGTGCCTGCTTCATCCATGGCCGGCCCGCCCCGGCGTCCAACATGGCCGGCATGCAAAGTGGTGCAGCCTTTCGCGACAAAGTTTTCCGGGTGTCGAAGACAGAAAGGTGTCAGCCAACACCGGGCGTCCAACGCTGACCGGGCAGCCTGTCGTGCTTGCGCTGAGAGAGACGGGTGGCCTGAAGGCCTGACTGACGGGCTGGCACGCAGAATACCGCCGGGAGGGTTGGGCGGTGGCGTACTGGGGGGCGGCCACATGAAGAGCGACATGAATCGTATGACACGGGCGCGGAAACCAACAATCTCAAGGCGGACGGTAGCGCAGGCTTAGCGTAGCCTCGCCCCTCCGTCTCTATCTTGCCTCATCTCATCTCGTGCTCTTCCTCCTCCTCTTCGTGGTCTCAGGCCCTAGTGCAAGCGAAGGTGTCAAAATTGCCCTTCGCGAAACAGCTGGCGCACAGACTACTCTGCGACGGAGCCTCACCTGGTGTTGTGTGCGTGCGCTCGCGCTCTCTCTCTTTCTGTCCCTTATGCCCAGTGCTGCTGCTGCTGCTGCTGCTAGTCCGCCGCGGCCGTACACAACTTCATGGCCAGTAGCCGTCGTCCAACCACATGTTCCCATTCCGCATTCGCACCATTCCGGGCTGCCCATGTCCGCAATCCTCGCCACGCCGCCACCATTCTCAGCTCGCCTGCTCGCCTGCTCGCCTGTCCGTCTGCATGGTGCCCATGGCGCATGGTACCTGCTCCAGAAGCTCCCGCGTTCCGAGGTTCGCATCAGGTGCATCGCCAGCCTCCGCCCAACTCTTCGCTATCCCACACATGATCCCTGCGCCCATTTTACCTTTTGGCCATGGGTAGATCTACTCCACCCCAGGTGAGCCCGTCGAATGGTTCGCCGCAGCTAGCTATGTTGCTCTTCCTCTCTCTCTGAATCGCTTTCTCCGTTTCCGTTTCCGTTTCCATTCCTGTCTACCCTCGTTGCTGAGCTCGATCCCCACGACCCGCGTCCCGCTTCCGCTCGCCTCAATCTATCTTTGTCCACCGCGTTCTGCCAATCCTCGCCTTTCCCCTCTTCTTGCCTCTTTGTACGACTTCTTGTTCGACCGGTCTTACGAATTCTTGTGTTACTCTGGCCGCTTCCGTGACGAGTACGACACCCATCGACAAAGCCCTCCAGACAGCTGATCCTGGCGGCGACACCGAGGTCGACTGTTCCGGACATGCTAGTATCTATATCTACTCAAATCATACTCGACTTCTAGAAATTTGACCGACGATTCTTTGTTCTGTATCCTTCTCAGTCCGCAACGCAGGGTGTCGGGCATTTGAAGAAAACACCCGCATAGGCGGCTCTCCCTCCGTACAACAGATCTTGTCATTTTTATAACCATGGCTTTCGACCCGGCCCTAGTAGGCCGCTGTGTGAGTGTAGCCCGTCGTGGCGACCAAGACGGCTCAAACTGACAACGCAAAAGTTTGCGCCATTTTACGATGCCGACTTAATTCCCTTCAACAACAGCGGATGTGAGTGACACAAGTATCTATACAATACACATGGCCTAATGATCGTCTAGCCGTGGATTCGCGCATCTGTCTACCACCGGGGCAGGTACAGAATGCGACCTGTTGTCTGCCGTGTCCGACTACACAGTGGATTTATTCAGAGAGTAAGTCTGCGCGATGAGCTTCCTTCATTAAGATTCCGCTGACGTCGAATCAAGGCTACGTCACAATCAGCCATGCAGCAGCAATCATAAACATTGTCAGTCTCGCATTACTGGTCTTTGTGCTCGTAAGCTATGCCTGCTTGCCTGTACAATATACTAGAAGCCACTATCTCAACACGAGCATCATCGTGGCGGTCATGTGCATCAACTTGGGCTTCATCATTCCCTACGCCGACCAGACCGATGTTTGCGCCAACGCCGTCACACCCAGCGACATGTATTCTTCCACTTCTTGTGCCTTCTCTGGTGCCTTTATCCTCGCTGGTGGTCTCACCGCTGTCATGTGGGTTCTCGTCAGGGCACTCTCCATGCACCTGCAAATTTGCTGGGACATCACTCCTGGTAGACGCTTCTACTATCTGACTCAGCTTGGTGGATGGGCCATACCAGCGGCCGTCTTCACTGCAGCCATGAGTGCAACCGGTGTCTCGTTCCGTTTCGGACCGGGAGCTTGCCACATCAATCATACACACTCGATTGCTGATTTCTGGGCTTGGCTGCTGGTGATCGCCGGATGCGCCATCACGATTCAATTTGGAACCATGGTTTTCTGCTTCAACGTATATCTTCGCAATATTTGGGCAGACGAGGAGCCGACCACCGCAAACACGGATCCAAACATCCCCTCGTATACAAGCAGTCAGCGAGCCACAACCGTAAGTAGTGATGGATTTGCAGAGAACCGACAAAGACTAACCAGATCTACAGGCTCGTGCCATTTACAGAAGGCTCAAGCGCGTCCTTTGGTTGCAATGGCGTGGCTTGGCTCTGGTGACATTGGTCATGGTCGACGTCGTATTCTTCGCTGTCGTCTTCGTGTATTTGGATAAGTCCATCGCCCCGACGCAGTCGAACATTATGCGAGCCACTCCATGGGTACTCTGCCTGATCAAAAATCCATCGAACCCCGGACAATGCCTAGCCTTGGGACAAAAGTATCTGGTCAGCCAAAGCACGATTGGAGCCGTTTTGATCCTTCTCGCGTCGATTGGAGTTATCCTTTCCGCCATCTTGCTGCGATGGTCGTTCTTCGTTGGATGGAAAAAGTGGATCATGAACTTCTTCGGTCATGGTGATGAATTTGAGTCAATTGAATCCATGCACCACGGAGCAGCGGACAACCAGGATGGAAAGCAGCAACACGGACCTGGAGGCGCCATGTTTGAGATGCAGCAACCAACGAAAGAGTATGAGACGGGCGAGCAGCCAGTGGGTGAGCCGAGTGTCAGCTCTTTTGGAACCCCAACCGAGCAATATCACACACCGGGCCAATACCCGTATCAGACACAGGTGACTTCACCTCATTACAATCCAAACATGGCACACAGCTATTTCAACCCCGTCGGAGCGCCCACAAGCACGACGACGATATCGGCAAACGGTGCGGCGATAGACCAGCCGCAAATGCCCGGCCACGCATTCACGCACCCGAACCCGAACATCGCCCGCATCAGGGCAAACCAGCCGCCATTACCCACACAAGGGCCGAACTACGGCTACTACGAAGCGCCGGTGGGCTACGCGCCACAGGCCCCGCCACAAGCACAGCACCCGCCGCAGCAGCAGCAACATATGTACGCACAGCAACCCCAATACGAGGGCCAGCCGGCGTACGCCCAACCGCACGTGGTGTACACGACGACGAGTCCATACGAAGAAGGAGTCCAGGCGCCGACGCATTATTACCATCCTCAGCAGTAGTTTAATCTCTTTTTGATCAAATCAAATTAAATCATGTATGCAAACGATAGTGGGCGATGGGCAGAAGCCGCTGCCGCCGCCGCATTTATATAGATAGACACCGATATCCACACCCCGTTCAATGTCCATAGCCGAAGTACATACTATCTTTCCAACGCCTCCTACAAGGAGTTCTTGCGACAACTGTTTGTACAACGAACACGTGCAAGGGACAGCACTCCCGCTAATCCAAGCGCCAAAATCGGAGATCCGACATGTCCCTTTTCTCCGAACCAGGAACCGCCCCATTTAAAAACCCACGTGGGCGATGGGCTTTTGTGTCCGGGGGAGGGTGGGTGTGCAGGATGACTTGCATTTGTGCCTTGGTGTTCGGAGTGGTGGGTGGGTGGTCCGCAACCACGGTACGGAGCACGGGTGACGAGCCATACGCTACCGCCGCTTTTCGAGTTGCGTAGGATCAAACATCGTTCTTTTTGGGGAGTGTATACTTGGGGACTTGTGCTGCAATTCTTGCTAACGGACTGCCTTTGATTGGGCCTGTCGTTTGGTGGTCGGCGTTAAGATTCGCGATCAGAGCGGAGAAAGGCGGACACTATTGGCATTGGTGCGGAATTGGCTTGGTGCACATTCGGTCGACCAAACTTGTATACAGACACTATTCTCGGCTGCTCCGACATTTTTCAAGAAACAAGATTCGGACGTTAACTCTCTGCACTGTGACAGCCTGGCCTGGGACGCTCACAACTCGTCGTGTCCTTTTTGCTCACCATTGGCTTCGTACTCCTTCATCATATCGTTCAGGAAGTCCTCAAACTCGGATTCGTTCTGAATTTCGTCGGCTGTGGGCTCCGCGTCAGCGGCCTCTCCTCCTGCAGAAGGTCGAGTCGCGTCCTCGGTCGCAGGAGCAGCCGCAGTAGCAGCAGTGTCTGGACTTTGCTCGGCGACAGGCTCGGCTGGTGCGGTGGTGGCCGCGTCCTCCGATGGGGGTGCATCGATTAGTACACCTTCAGGTAGCGACTCTTTCTTTCCCTCGCCCATGCGCAGCGCATCGATCCACGCCTCCAAAGGACTAATGCCAACGTCTTCCTCACCCTTCAAATCGAGTCGCTTCAACCATCCTTTCTTGCCATTGACTGCCAGAATGGCAAACTCGTTCTTCAGCCCAAGTTGCGTCCTCACCTCTCCTGACTGAACCACGTTGTAGAAGTGGAAAGTCTTCCCTCTCGCGGCAAGCTTGTTCCAGATCTTTGTCAAGCCGGTAAGTGCTATCATGGCCTTGACCGTGTCGTCCCCACTCGGGTCCGCGGGATTGAAGAGCAGGACACAAGTTCCAGATTTGCGCGTGAGACAAGCAGATTTGATAGCGTCATCGCCGAATAGAGGCGGCATCAACTCCAATGTCCTCTCGGCTTGTTTGAGGTCGATAGGCTTCTGCGCACCCTGATCGACGATGGGATTGGGGCTATCCTCCGGTGAGATTACTGTTTCTGATGTCTGCGAGGCTCTGGCAGAGTCCGCATCAGCAGATCGATGCGATGCCGATGCTTTGCTCAGCTTCGATGAGTCTGAGGCAGCCTTAGCGTTGTTTACCGGTTTAGACTTTGCTTTCTTCGGCGCGGGATCCGGATTTGGCGTGGCGGCTTGGGACAGAAAGTTGAGCATCAT